>JALRMH010000006.1:97326-697326 GCA_026119935.1 Endothia cerciana
CCACGGGGAGGACACAAATGCTGCTGTGGGTAGATACGTGCACTCTCTCCAGGTGGCCATGCCAGGCCACCACGGGGAGGACACAAATGCTGCTGTGGGTAGATACGTGCACTCTCTCCAGGTGGCCATGCCAGGCCACCACGGGGAGGACACAAATGCTGCTGTGGGTGAATACGTGCACTCTCTCCAGGTGGCCATGCCAGGCCACCACGGGGAGGACACAATACTGCAGTGGCTTGATGAATATGCTCTCTCTCCAGATGGCCATGCCAGGCCACCGCAGGGAGGACACAATGCTGCTGTGGGTGTCTCGGCCCGCACAGGCAGACGTGCCACCCGTCCTTGTCCTTCCGCACGGCCTGGACACCAGGGAGCGTGACATACAGGACATCTGGCCGCCCGACCAGGACGAGCCTCTAGATGAACTAGTGGAAGCACCAGCCTGGATCCATGAGGTTGAGGTGTGGAATGCCCTCTGGGGAAGGTCTCGTCAGCAAGGTGTCCCGTCCTTGGCTCATCGGAAAGGAGGAAGCTCCCAGTAGGTATTCAGGGACCATTTCATGGTGTCAGGTTGTGACTTACCGACACGCTCAATTGGCAACCCGGGCGCGCAAGGAGTTTTTGAATGGGCTGGCAAGTGCATCACCCGCGCACACTCGGGGAACCAGGCTCGTTCCGACAGGCTTGATACCCTGGCCACTGCTAATGCGCATGGTCTGTCAGCTTATCCTCCTGAAGTCTACACGGGTTTGAGTAAGGCAGGTTTTTTAGCCGACAACGCAAGACGGAACTGTCCGGCGCAAGGCGATGATAGCACAGCCGACTTCAGATACCATATCGAAGGCAACATGGCGTCACATGATGTTCAAGTGGCAATTATACAACATGCAAAAGGGTAGGGAAAATCGCGGTGAGGAATTGCGAGGGGAAAATCGCTGAAGGGTTATGTACGTACGGTATCTGATGCGAGTTCGGGAAACGATCTTGCTGCTGTGGGTTCCATTAGGAAGTCTGAGGCGGAGAGTCCGGTGGGTGAGGACGAGTCTTGTTGGTGAGGACAAGTCTTGTTGGTAAGGACAAGTCTTGTTGGTGAGGACAAGTCTTGTTGGTGAAGACAAGTCTTGTTGGTGAGGACAAGTCTTGTTGGTGAAGACAAGTCTTGTTGGTGAGGACGAGTCTTGTTGGTGAAGACAAGTCTTGTTGGTGAGGACGAGTCTTGTTGGTGAAGACAAGTCTTGTTGGTGAGGACAAGTCTTGTTGGTGAAGACAAGTCTTGTTGGTGAGGACGAGTCTTGTTGGTGAAGACAAGTCTTGTTGGTGAGGACGAGTCTTGTTGGTGAAGACAAGTCTTGTTGGTGAGGACGAGTCTTGTTGGTGAAGACGAGTCTTGTTGGTGAGGACAAGTCTTGTTGGTGAAGACGAGTCTTGTTGGTGAGGACAAGTCTTGTTGGTGAGGACAAGTCTGGTGGTTGAGGACTGGTCTGGTTGCTAAAGAAGAGTCTGGTGGTCGAGGAAGACGGGCCACAAGGGACAGAGATCCAACACTTTATACTTGCTCCGAGGATGAAATCAGGCCAGGCCGTTTACTCATTCTGCACATGTCCCTGCGAGACGGAGAAGACACTGGCCTGATCGCTCGGCTTGCGGTGGTGCCATGTGATGCTTAGCCTTGCGCTGTTTAGGGGGGGGGTGTCGTGCCTGCTCCGCATTGAGACTAGGCGACAGAAGACACTAGGGCTGAATGGCCTCGATTTCCCAGATCGAGATGCCTCGATCTGACGATAATCATGACACTGGCTGATCTAGGCTGGATACTAGAAGAACCTAGGGCCTCTGGTGAGTCCTCGGGGCGCACGTACCACTGGTTGTCACTGACGTGATCGAGGCAGATCCCGCGGCTTGGACAAGACGTCCGTAAGGTGAGCATCTAATTGGACGGGAATTACACACTTCTTCTGGCAAAAACAATTACAGAACTATAGGCCCACACACTCATGACACATCATCAAAGACGACGAGGAGGGCTGAGGAGTTCCGTGACGACACAATCAGCCCCAAGCGCGCCGCCCTTGACGAATAGTAGTGCATTCTTCGGAAGAAACGACTAGTCTATTGATAGTTTGGAGAGAAAAGGTTTAGTGTATGAATGCAGGTCGTGGAGGCCGAATAGGCTCAGATCACGGGCTAAGCAGGACTGGATGTGTCTGACAGCCCTTCTTCCATCGGTATGACACGTACTAGACAGCCCAAGGCACGGTAGACACGGGAGTCTATACAACAGAGGCATTAAGACATCTCAAGAGACAGTTTGAGGCGGGAGGATCCCCGTCAAAAACCGCATGTTCAATAAAGAGTAGGAGTAACACCGGAAATGCATAGCCGTCGACAGGGCTGTCACCCGGTCGACCCCGTAATGTTAAACTCTTATGTACCGTTCAAGCCATGCTCCTTCACATGTTGTGGGCTTAGCTATGAAGAGCAAGTCACTAGATATGCAAGCGACCTCCACAATGCCATATAGACCCAGGAAAGATGTCTTGACTCCGGATATCCCGTAGCCTTGTTCCAAAATAGATAACGATGCATCACTCCTGCTTCCCCCAAGCTAAGTCCGTCGCACCCCCAAGCTCGGGTGACGGCCATTTTCACGATCCCTCCAAGCAATCAGATGGCGTTCACCGTGGCGTTGTTGGTTACGTCTTCGACAAGGTACACCATCCATGGCATTGTAATGCGGTGGAGGTGCGAGATTGAGAAGCCGACAACCTCTCCCAATGCGACGAGGCCCAGGTTGCGCGTTGCAGAGGGTGCGAGACCATACGATCCGAGTAACAATGTGGCCACAGGGCTAAATATGTAGGGCATCCAGGTGCTGAGGCTAAAGCCACCCCACTGAAACTCGCTTGCCTTCTCGATCATGACCGCTCTCCCGGCGACGCCCTCGAGGGTCTCGAGGATCTCGTTCGTCATGTTCTTTGCCTCGGCTATCGCGTAGACGTGGTCTTCGTACTTCGAGGAGAGCTTGTCAGTCGTCGTCATCAATCCATTCAAATTCGACGAAAGTGCCTGCTGTCGAAAAGAGAGTGCCTCTACCTCAAGGCGGGATAATTCCTACAGCGTTCGGAAAGGTTAGAATCGTATTAGATACCAGCAGGTATGGCGCCGATGATGACTTCGGGATGAGAGGGAAGAGGAACACACTATTTGGTTGTTTAGAGTCGCAGCAGAGGCTGCCGCAGTTGCCATAACCGCTACCCAAGTGTTGGCGTCGTCGTTCCTCTTGTCAGCAATCTCGATGGATTTTTCCTGCACGGCAGCAACATGCGAGGTTCCATCGAGGACGGTCTGGATCATGACAGCGAGCAACCGTCGAAGGTTCGCGGCGTCCTTCAATCCGCCGTTGATGGTATCACTAGACATCTTCACTGAGTAGTCTAGATCGTGGGTGATGTACTCTTCAATCTTGGTCAATCTATCTCGTAGGCGGTCGAGCTCGGGGCTCAGTCCTTGGACGGTATCGCCAGCCTTCTGTATTCGAAGCTCGAGGTCGTCCATGTGCCTTTGCAGCTCGATCTCGACGCCGTGGGATAATTTGGCCATTACCTTGGTGAGTCGCTGGTAGAGCAGAATATTCTGAGCTAAAGGTGAGAGGACAAGGCACATCAGCTTCGCACCTTCGCAAGCCTGTCAGCTTTGCCTACCTTTCTCTTGGTCTGCGCGTGCAGCTTCGCAGAACATCAACGCCTTGTGTCGATAGCTGATCCATGTCGACCAAGCCGAGTTCTCCTGACCCAAGCCAGAAAGACAGGAGTCTATCTCACGAGAGGTGACATGAAGTCTTGCTTTTTGACCGAGGGGCAGTTGCAATAACGCGGACTCGCGAAACTTGTCGCAGGTGTTGGGGATATGGAAGCGGCCTCGCTCAAGATCGCATATGGCCATGCTGGCTGCGTAGGCATCGACGAAGTCTCTGATCTGGCGACCGCTGTCGGTGAGGATGGTCGCTTCGTCCTTCCCGTCGAGAAGCTGGCAGTTTCCGACGAGGAGGCGTGCGGCGACTCGGTGGCATAGAGGCTGGGACTCAAGGTCTTGCAGCTCGTTGAGGGCGTTGACGTAGATTTCGGAGGGTCGTGACGCTGACTGCAGCATTTCGTACGGGCTGAGGTCGGGGTCATGGCGGGGGCCGGTCGTCACGGTCTCTTTCCCGCTTCTGGGTTGGAAAGAGAAGGCGGCGACGAGCCTGGCCACGACCACGTAGACGAGCAGTCCGCTGACCTTCATGATGGCATCGAGTGAGCGTCAAGCTGACGAGGATGTGGGAGGGCGTTGTAGGGTAGGAAGAAGGATGGGACGGGGAGGGCGCGCTCAAACCCAAATCGAGAGCGTGCAGGGACGCGTTGGTGACTAAGAGATGGTTCGGACCTCTTTAGAGTTGACTCTCGAAGTGGGTTTGATCGAAAAGACAGGGAAAGTGTGAGCTGGGAAATGACCGCAGAGTTTCGACTGCTAGTTTTGGAAAGTAAGTGGACGCGAGGGTCGCGTGTTTCAACTTCTGCAAAACCACTTTCAAAATCTTTCATACAACGCCACCAGGCCAATAATGATATTGAGCAAACCCTCCGACCAACTTATTAGTATTAACACATGCAAAAGGAAACCAGGTGGACTGTCGGCAAGCCGACTTACAGGTCGAGTAGCCTCCAACAACCCGCCACAATCAAGCCAACAGTTTGGTCACACAGCTCACAGACATCACTCGAAGCAAATATCAAATGACTTATGTATAAAAAACAAGTGAAGCATTGCAACGGTTCTTCTGCAATACCGTTGGCACGGACAGCTGTCGAAGTAGCTATGGAGTTGAACCTTTGCTTCGTGAGTCGCGAGATCTCTTGTACCTTGATACCGGCCAGCTTCCCGCTGGATATGAGGACCAATGACCTAACATGTTTGCCTTGGTATAAATGTTAGACGTTTGAGAAAAGATATTTGCGTCTAGAACCCTCAATGATTGAGCAGATCCGGCGATCTAGCACGGCCACGGTATGGCTGTCTGAGTCGTTGACAACTATGCAGCACGCATGACGAATGCATGACTATTCTTTGGCAAGATGCCCAGAAGGAGCTTGCCAAGATGTCTGCCGACCTCCTCCTTTTGGGAGTTGTCACCTTCAAGGATCGAATACGCGTCCCTTGAGGTATGTATGATGACCTGCGAGCAAGCTGGAGAAACGGCCGTCTCGAGGCATCCTTAAATTGAGTCTGTATCGCCGCAGCTGAAGACGATGAAGGGCACAGATTATTGCGTCCCGACGGTATCGACGCGGTGAAGAAATACTCGATAATTTGACAGGCATGCCACACTTGCGGCCGGTATTCGTTCTCCATCATGCCCCAGATCAAATCGCACATCGAGGGCATCCCCACGGTTTCTAGACCTTCCCATATCTGGACCGGGAATTCCCACTGGTTTTCGTTCCCGGATCTCGGACACACCATCATCTAAGACTCCATGAGGCCACCCGCCGTATGATGCCCACCATGCCGGAAAGGGGCACACAACTTCATCCAGGACGTCATGGTACGTAAGCTCTGGGATATGCTGGGACCCCACTGCCACCGCCTGCCTTCCAGCAAGCCCCGTTGATGTCGGGAAGTTTTCTGGACGGGGCCGTCGGGACATACGACGCGCTCGGCACTATTGCCAGCGTCCATTTGCACAGCCTGTAACCTGGACATTTTCTGCGATACGTGAGGAGAAGCATCGTGGAACAGTGTCAGAGAGTCTAAGAGGGCTATTGACGGCCGCAGATGGGAGAAACCCTGCCTCTTAGCCGTGTCTAAGTTTCGGCTGAAATTAGAGTTTGCAAGGGCGTGTCGAGTGTTTGCTTCTTTTGATTGGTGGCCTCGGTGTACCGACGGTCATAATCGACGTCTTCCGTTCAGCAAGGCCAAGCCACTCATTGGTCAGACGAGCTGAGGCCGGGCGGGCGGGTGTCAGCAACAAGTGCCCAGGTTGGAGGATCCGCGATAGACACATGGATAGATCCTCGCTTGAGAGAGTTCCCGGAATGCGTGAGAAAGTGTAGTGCAGATATGTATACCGAAGACGACGTCCCGTAGGCAAAGGCCGGCCCTGAATGTTGGTAGAACAGGAGGGTCAAGGGTTTGGCGGTACCCTTCTTCTGCGCAGGGCTGAAGATATTCCTGCTCATAACACACATTGCAACTGCAGCGAGATACACAGGGCATCCGAGTTGCTCGAGCAGCCAACATCTTCATGCATCATGATAAGTGGACGGGGGATTTCTTTTCCGTCGACCATAGTCCCACACTAATCACGCATCGAAGAGCTGAAGCTGCTGATATAGTGATATTTATGGCCCCGGCATCCCATAGTATGGATACTGCGCCCTGATGGCAGCGACCGCGCCGTCAGTGGAGAGGGCCGGGAACCGTGCTGCAGCTGAAGCCTGCTGAGACCGTCCAACCATTGAAGATGACATCGCGCAATAGATCACACACTGATGTTGCAAATATGCGTTGCTGGCATCAAATCATTTAGGGTGACAAGTTCTGTGCGCTTTTTCGAGGAGAGATGGAGAGGTCGAGTGGTGCTAGGATCTATTGCGAGATTATGTAATGTAGGCCCGGTGGACACCCCGGAGCACCGACACCGACGACGCAGGAGCTTATGTAATCCGTGCTGGGTTAATTTTCGAGCTTCGCATCACCAACACCAACGGTCGATGTAGCCGGTCGAGGACTGCTTTCGCCCGCCACAGTCTCACACCATGCTGGCCCCAAGCATGTCGAGGGCTGCAATATGCCCCTCGCCAATAGCGACACTGCCGACCTTCCTCGTCCCGGCGCTCGCCAGCGCCCCCGCCTCCCGGAGACAGTTCTCCGCGGCGACCTCGCGGCAGTCCAAGCTTGGCCGCACGCCCATCTCGATACCGCCGGGCGTCGAGCTCACCATCGGCGAGCCGTACATAATCAAGGACTATACGACCTATAAGCAGACGCCGAAGAGGACGGTCTCGGTCGCGGGACCGCTGGGTAAGTGGTCCGCCCACGCGCACGTGGGTTCATCTGGCGCTGGACGCCCTGGCTGACGGGTCGCGCGATTTAACAGGGAAACTCGATCTCAATGTCCCCATGTTCTTGAAGCTCGACCACGACCCGGAGGCGAGGAAGCTGGTCATTAGCATCGAGGACAGGACGGAGAAGCAGCAGAAGGCGATGTGGGGTGCGTATCTCTGCAGCTCTTTTCGACAGAACACAACAGGCAAGATCGCTGACAGTATTTCTCTTGTTGCCTCCACAGGAACGACATGGGCCTACATCCAGCGCTACATAATTGGCGTGTCAGAGGGGCACACCGCCGTGCTCCGCCTCGTGGGTATCGGCTACCGTGCGTCCATCGACAAGCGGCCCGAGCTCGAGGAATACCCTGGCCAGGACTTTGTGTGTCTGCGTCTCGGCTTCTCGCACCCCGTCGACTTGGGCGTACCGATGGGCATGAAGGCAACGACGCCACAGCCCACCAGAATCTTGCTGGAGGGCATCAACCGGGAGCAGGTAATGCAGTTCGCCGCCGAGATACGGAGGTGGCGTGTGCCGGAGCCGTACAAGGGAAAGGGCATCTTCGTGAATGACGAGACTATCAAGTTGAAGCAGAAGAAGATCAAATAAGGGCTTCGCGTCAGCCTGCCGGGGAGAACGCTGGTACGCGGAGGTTGGGCTATCAGCGGATGGCGGCAGGCTGGGGCCTGTGTACCCATGTACATATCTGGCTTGCATCTCTGTCCCTCTGGGACAGTTCCCGGCGGCCTACACAATACCACACAACGTCTTCTGGACAAGGTAGAAGAAGTCTTGGCCATTTGAGAGGGGAGGCCCGAGCCAGGAGCCTTCCTGCATGGCTTCAGGGTTTGGACGGCACTACATGCCTGCGGATGTCCGTGAACGGCCTGACGGTGTTCAGGTGGCATGGGAGCCGGATATTTGGTGACCCCGTCCGCCCGTGGTCCTGATGCACGGCATCTTCCTAGCCTGCATGACCCCCGGATGTATTTTTGATGCATGTGTCTTGCAGGCCTACCAGATACAGACTCTGCACGTAGAACTGGACAAGGAAGTGCCTGCTGACGACAGTACCGTCCTCGAAATCCAGCGTTCCGTAGGTACTGATTGACCAACGCATCCGCAACGATCGTGTCTATATTCCGGGGCTTCTGGGCATACAAGCAGAATGATAGGGCAGTGTTGCGGGTGCATTTGCAATGATACTGCCAGGTAACCTAAAAACCAACCCCACGTCCCAGGACCACTTTTCCGGGACCTCAGCTACGGGAGTACAGGCGGGCACACTCCAGTCTCATTGAAGGCTCGCAGACTCTCAATGGTCACCGAGCATCCACGACGGGCTCACGGACGCGCCAGCTTCCTATTCTACCTGTTCATCACAGTCATAGTGGCTATCATATCGTCTAGAGCTGCGCCGCGGCTGTCTGCGCTGTTCCACCACTTCGGGACCCGAACGTCGTCATCAGGCCCACGTATAAATCTTGCTGATTCAGGGGCATTGAGGGGCACTTTACCCCTCCAAGCTCAGACAGCTCTCGGCCGGAATCACTTTGACAGATATCACACGAGCCCTGACAAGGTGAGCGGTGCTACATAACATCAGACGTCGGCGTATTCCCCCTTCTGCCACCTGCCATCACCATCACCATCACCATCCACATCCCGACCCGGTCAAACAGTTCACTTGCTCACAACGCTCAAGATGGCCAACACCTACGCCAAGGAGCTCGAGGTCGCCCAGCTGGCCGTCCAGCGCGCGACCATCCTGACCAAGCGCGTCTTCCACGAGCGCGCCAAGGGCACCGTCTCCAAGGACGACAAGTCCCCGGTGACGATCGGCGACTTCGGCGCCCAGATCCTCATCATCAGCGCGCTCAAGGCCAACTTCCCCGACGACGAGATCGTCGCCGAGGAGGAGGCCGAGCGGCTGCGCGGCGACGCCAACCTCAAGCAGATCGTCTGGGACCTGGTCAGCACCACCAAGCTGGACGACGCCGCCGCCGAGGAGATCCTTGGCGGCGCCGTCAAGGACGTCGACGCCATGCTCGACCTGCTCGACAACGGCAACAGCAAGGGCGGCGCCAAGGGCCGCATATGGGCCATCGACCCCATCGACGGCACCAAGGGCTTCCTGCGCGGCGGGCAGTACGCCGTGTGCCTGGGCCTCATGGTCGACGGCGACGTCAAGGTTGGCGTCCTCGGCTGCCCCAACCTGCCCATCGACGACGCGGCGCCGCTCACCGTCGACATCGGCTCCAACGCCACCGACGAGGGCCACGGCGTCATCTTCTCCGCCGTGCAGGGCCAGGGCGCGACGAGCCGCCCCTTCAGCACTGGCGCCCTCAAGGAGGGCCAGAAGATCGCCATGAAGCCCATCCAGGCCATGCCCGAGGCCAAGTTCTGCGAGAGCGTCGAGGCCGGCCACAGCTCCCAGGACGAGGCGGCCCTCATCGCCCAGAAGCTCGGCATCACCAGCCCCAGCGTGCGCATGGACTCCCAGGCCAAGTATGCGTCCATCGCGCGCGGCGCGGGGGATATCTACCTGCGGCTGCCTACGAGCAAGACGTACGTCGAGAAGATCTGGGATCACGCCGCGGGGGACCTGATCGTGCGGGAGGCCGGTGGCCAGGTCACGGATGTCAATGGCAAGAGGCTTGACTTTAGCCTGGGGCGGACGTTGAAGGAGAACAAGGGTGTGGTTGCGGCCCCGGCGCCGTACCATGACCAGGTGCTGAAGGCTGTGCAGGAGGTTCTGGGTCCCAAATAGACGCGGGTGCAATCGAGAGTGCGCTGATCAAAAAGCGTCGAGAGGAACGCCACATGAAATTGAATCTAAAAAGTATAGACGCTGATACTAACTGGTCGAGCGAGGGCCACCCATTCATTATTTGCAACCCCCGAGCGAGAAAAATGCAAAAAGAACTCTCGGATACAGGGGGGTCGAACCCCGGGCGCAACGAGACCTTTGATTGTTGGAACAATCATGAGAGTCGTGAATGTTACCACTACACATTCGCTTGCGTCGGCAAGATACATGGATCTAGTCAGATCCTACCAAAACTAAGATGCATGTATCTTGCCGACGCAAGATGGTATTATGAACAAATATTCAGAAGGTGGGTGGGACCCGCCGAAGGTTCTTCTTCTTTTCCTTTCCGCATTTCGTCTTCCGTCCTCCATCCTGGACAGACCCACTCCGACTCTTAGACTCGTCCTCTGCTTCGCTCAGTTGCGATCTACGCAGATAACAATTCGGAGTAGAAATCGCCTGCTTGCGCACCATGTACACAAGGAATGTCATGTGTGCTGTGGACATTCTGCTCTGTCAAACTGTGTTATATATCAGACAGCCCTTTTCCGCTTCTCTCGAACCAGGTCAAGGGGGTATCATCCTGCTCCAGCCGCAAATCCACTCCAATATGCGTCACACGGCCGCCTGCATCGACGCGGAACTCAGTTCGCACGCAGCCCATGATCACACCGGGTGTCTCCTCCAACTCCTCGAGGGAGACGTAAGCGAGCCAGAAGTCGCCCGACTTGTGCTCCAACCTGCCCACAAGCTGTTGCTGGGCGTCGCGGCCCCGCCGCAGGCGCAGTGAACACCCCTCGCTTGCTGTACTGCCTGGCGCCGACGAGGCAAGACCGGGCTCAACCTCGCAGGTGGTGGCGACGAACAGGTCACCGTACCCCGGATGGCTGTAGTTTCCTGCGTGGTCTGCCAGCGGGAGTGAGGCTGGCAGCGGCGGGCTGGGGAGGTCTGGATAGAGCCGCTCGGGGCATGTCGCAATGGCTCTCTGGGCGAGCTCCAGCTCCTCCATGAATCTGAGACACGTCAGCACATCGCTCCTGTGAGACAGAAGGTGGTACGCAACATACAGTGCTTCATGGTCCGGCCGCCGGGCCTCCTCGACGCCAAACAAATCATATAGGACCCTATACGTGACCAGCTCCCGCACCTTGGAATTCGAATTCGCCATCACCACGATACCGTATTCCCTCGCCGGCACCATCAACATGAACGTGACGAACGTGCTCACGGTGCCGGTATGCCAGTAGATCTGCTCGCCCTCGAACACGGCGCCCATCCAGGCCAGCCCATACGTCTCCGCCGTGGGGCCGAGGAACATCTCGCTGTTGAAATCCAGGAAGGTGCGCGGCCTCCTCAGCTCCCGGTGGCCCGCACCAGAGATGGGGCCGGCCTCGGCCATCATGATGCGGAGGTACTTGGTGTAGTCCACCACGCTGCTGTACACTGCCCCGGCGGCCGCGTCGGCACCCAGCCGCCCGTCGAGGTTTGGGTTCCGCACGTAGGCCTGCGCCTGGGGCACCCACCAGTAGCTCTGCGCCGGGGTCAGCCCGCTGCCCGGGAGCAGGGGGTCGCTGCCGTCGAGGAACGTCTCGTTCATGCCCATCGGCGCCCAGAGGTACCCGTGGAAGAAGGAGGCCAGGTCGAGGCCTGTGAGCTTCTCGATGGCGTAGCCCGCGGTCGCGTACATCATGTTGTTGTACTGGAACTTGGTCCGCGGCTCCGCGGAGAGCGGGAGGTGCCGCAGGCTGCGGACCAGCTCGCGCGTCGAGTCGCGGACCGAGAGGTCGTGCCGAGGGTAGCCTGTGCGGTGGCACAGGGCATCTTCGAGGGTGATGTGCTATACAAGCAAGGGGGGAAATCAGTCACTGAGGCCTGAGCGTCTACTTCTCTCCGGATAGACCCCGAGGAGATCCTGCCAGGGGATGGAATCCTTGATACGAGCAAGAGTGCCGCAGGGAAAAGTGCCACGTCTGCTCAGCATATACCCTGAGAGCACCGTCCCAGGTGACAGCGCCCCAGTGCGTACAGGGAGCTCTCCCGTCTCGCGACACCTGCATGGGAGCTTCTCACCTCAGTTGCCCACTCATCACTCAGCACAAAATCCTCACGCAGAAGATGCGAGATGGGCGTCTCCCATGAGATGCCGGAGTATTCAGACGAGTTGTCGATGAGCAATGACAGACCGGCCGCAGTAAACGACTTGGTCGTGCTTCCCGTGCAGAACAGCGTGTGAGGCGTCACAGGCTCCGAAGTCTCAAGGGAGGCGTTGCCGAAGCCCTGTATGTCCGATTAATGTCTCGTCGAAACGCTGAGTGCTGCCTCGGCTGCTTCCCTCTTGTGTGCCTCCTTTGGGAGGGGAGGGGGTGGGTATGTGCTATGGGAGAACGTCTCCGGACATTGGGCCGGGAGCTTACCTTGGCCCACGAGTCGCTCCCGTTGATCACCGCAACAGCCATGCCCGGCGCGTGCCATCTTGCCATCACATCCTCAATGTAGCCCTCCCACGCGGGTATCGAGGGCGACAATGCCCCAGCTGGCGAGGCATCCTGCCCAAGTATACCCAGTGGGCGCTGCGACAGAGCGCTGGCGCTACATATTAGCGTGCTGAAGACAACGGCCTGCATCGGAATATAGGTTCCTGGGTTGTAAGGCAGCGAAACTCAAGGACGAGGCCGTGGTGGAATTTCTTGGGCACGATCTACGAAGAGTACTTGCGGCTCTTGTATTTATCAAGAGCGCCTCAGATAAGGTGCCGTAACGTATCGGACCTGCATAGGTCAGGCGGAGAGATTTCTCCGGCCAGGGGAGCATCCCACTGCCAAGCCCACTCGAGGTCCCTTAGATGTATGTCTATCTGAAGGTGATACCTAGAATCAGGTGCATCACGCCCGACTCGGGGCCATCTTCAAATAGCAAGGCAAGTTGACTTGACTTGACCTCTCGCGACACACCCCTCACTGGCTTTACAAACGGTGATCCACAAGACGACCAGTGGTGGATCTTCCACTGCCATAAGCAATAAGCATGGATGGATGTTGGTATAGTATGGGAGTATGACCTCGACCAGAGCATAGCTTTTGGGATGCGATCCACTTGATCTGGCAGCCGTTGATCGTCCAACGAGCCAGGGTCCAAGGGTTATTTGGAAACCGCCAGGCCTGGCTTCAGGTCGAATTCGATTCAGACGGCATCTTCTGGTCCCTTGCAGCTGTTGGATGGTCAGACGCTCGACATCCGGATCTTGACATTGGCGCGAACTTCTGATTGGGAGCACTGGGAGAAATGCACATCTGTCGGGCGGGCTTTGTTACATTAACTGAAAGGCTAGCGCAAGTGCGGTGCGCAGCGCGTAGCAGCAAAGATAGCAGCCCCCGTTTCGATCCCAACCACGAATCCCGCCCTCGATACAACGTATCATTAGTTGCCCAGGGGGACACCGCAGAGGAGCCGCAAACATGGATTTCATGAAGAAACGCAAACTCAACGCCCTCCTGAACGGCTTCGGCAGCAGGCCAGCAACATCATCACCAGCAGACTCCGAACCAACTGCGCGCGACCTGGATTCTACCGCAGCACCATCGACTCCTCCCCCAAACCGGAATTCGACCGCGACCGCCGGCTCGACCTCCTCTCCCGTTCGGACGCCCGGCTCTGACCCGATGGCGCCGCGGCACACGGCCTCGCCAGTGCCACGATCAACCGCCTCGACCGACGTCGACCTCCTCACAAAGCGTCGGCGACTCGGCCTGCCGGAATCGACGCCCTCAAAGAACCTCGGCGCGGCCAGTCCCGCCGCGCCCAGCACCAACGGCAGCCAGACGACCATATCAAACATCGTCCTGAGGAAGTGGAGCGGCAAAGACGAGAAGAAGGAGCTCTTCAAACCGAAGTACTGCCCCGGCGACCGCGCCGAGCTCCTCAGGCGCCTGGTCAGCTTCCAGGAGCTGACGGACTGGACGCCCAAGCCAGATCCCGTCAACGAGGTGCAGTGGGCGAAGCGCGGGTGGACATGCAACGGCAAGGAGCGCGTCCGGTGCACGCTGTGCAATAAGGAGCTCGTGGTGAGGCTCAACAGGAAGGCGGTGGACGGGAAGGAGGTCGCGGTGCTCGTGCCCTCGGAGATTGAAGACGCGCTGGTGCAGAAATACGTCGAGTTGATCGTCACCTCGCACCAGGAGGACTGCCTCTGGCGGAAGCGCGGCTGCGACGATTCCCTCTTGCGGCTACCTCTATCAAACCGCCAGGTTGCCATACAGGACCTGCGGAAACGCTACGACGAGCTCTGTGCCCGGAACGCATTCCTCCCTTACGAGTTCAACCTGCGGCTGCCGGACGAGCTCAACATCGATGCCATCATGTCACAACTCCCACCCGGCTTCTTTACCCACCCGCCGCCACCTACAAGTTCCTCGCCGTCAACCCCAAACCGCGTCGCCCTTGCTCTGGCCGTCCTCGGCTGGCAGGGCCTGGACAACCCGCGCATCGGCCCAGTGCCCAACACCGCGTCGTGTCACACGTGTCTTCGCCGGCTGGGGCTGTGGATGTTCAAGAGCAAAGAGATCAACCCGGAGACCAACGAGGTGCTGGTGCCCGCGCCGATGGACCACCTGGACCCCGCGAGGGAGCACAGGTTCTTTTGCCCGTGGAAGAGCGCCGAGGCCCAGCGGATCTCGCCTGATGCGGGTTCTACAAGGCGGATGAGGTTAGGAGCCGAGGAGGAACAGATGGCCGGGTGGCAGGTGCTGTTACAGGTGCTCAAGAACGAGGCCTATCTGAGGGGCCGCGAAACACCGAGCAAGAGGACCACCGGGGCGGGAACGGATGGGCCGCCGCAGACGCCAAGAAGGTCCGTGCTGGGCGAGACCAAGGGGCCGGGTTCGCCTTATATTTCGACGCCTGGAGTTGAGGGGTCGGCGATTGTAGGCGATGGAGCAGAGGATCAACAAGACGAGAAGGCCGAGGCAGAGAAGGACAAGGAGAGGTGGGCGAGACTCAGGCGGGTCAAGAGCATGTTGTCAGCCAAAGGGGCCAGGAAGCTGCGCAAATCATTCTCGGCGAGTCGCCCGGGGAGTAGCGCGCTGAGTCGGCCCGGGACGAGCCACTCCACCGCACACGACGGCGAGACACCGCAGACGGGCGCGCAACAATCTGCAACAGCTACGACTGATCAGGCGAATTGAGGATGATCTCGCAAGATACGGGACGAATTTTTGACCATAATTATTTCACATGCAAGGCACATCATGAATGGGTCTCATTGTTTTACTCGAATCACCCATCTGTCAGCGGCGGCGTCTATTTCTAATTGTCCAGGATGGGGTCCGGCCATGGATGGCAGCCGGGAAAAGTAATTCGGAGGTCAGAGCCCGCCTATTTACGAAAAAATGTCATATATCTGTCTTGATTCCTCAGTGGATCCGCCGGTGCAATCGGAAATGCTGTGATCAACTTAAGGGAGCTATTGTTCTACCGATCGAGGGGTAGTCGAGTTTTGCTTACCTGCACTGCAGGCCCTACTCAAAATTCGGCCTTCTCAAACTCTACCATCTTATTCTTTCTCTCCTGAGACCTTGGCCTATCTCTTCGCACCTGTTGGCCATCCCGAGGAGGTCACTGTCTTTACTTTTCTTTAGTTGCAACCTTCCTCATCGTCGGCATGCGAGGGAGTACTCAGTCGACGTCCTTTTTGTGGACAAGCAGATCTAAGAAGGGCCAGACGCCCCTCTACGGAAGGCTAGCGTGATGAGAACCAGCGTCACGGAACCATTCGCATTACAGGACAAAAGGAGAGGAGTATGATACAATAGACGGATTCCTCATCGATATTCAATACCTGAGGCGTCGCATAATTGAGATTGATATCTCTCCTTCTGATAAGATTCTGGTGGTAATAGTTCTGAAGAAGGTTCAGCTTAAGATGCCAACGCTCTTCCCCTTCCAAGAGCGACGATGGAAGTCTCGGAAGGGCCTCTCATGGGAGGGCCTGGTGGCTAAACTGTTGTCAGGACGTGGAAAAGAAACTCAGAGTGCCTTTGTTGCCTTTTA
Source organism: Endothia cerciana (assembly GCA_026119935.1). Classification (NCBI taxonomy): domain Eukaryota; kingdom Fungi; phylum Ascomycota; class Sordariomycetes; order Diaporthales; family Cryphonectriaceae; genus Endothia; species Endothia cerciana. The sequence goes on from JALRMH010000006.1 coordinate 113,270, forward strand.
ACAGCAACACAAGGCTAGAAGCAACTCAAGTAACAAGAAGAACCACCCGTGTTGAGCGTTTCGTCGAACTCGACGAACTTGTTGTCCCTTCCAACAGACCTCGCTACGATCTCTCCTAGCAACAGGAATAGGTGAATCCCAGTGTGTCCCACAGAATTTCCCTACCAACATCATTAAATATAGTTTCATGAGTGCTGAAGTATTGGGGGTATTTCACGACTCCGTCAGTGCGGTATCTAATTCAACAGAATAGTAAACCGAGAAGGAATAATGTGGTTTTCTGATTACATGGACAATCTAGTTATCTTCATGCCCCCCCCCCCCCCCCGGTGTACTCCTCCGTAATTAATGCATGACGTGGATCATCATATTATAAAGTGGCATGATATTCTGCCAGACTGGCTGCTAAAGCTTCTGCTCTGCACCCTCAACCTGAACGAGTTCCCACACGTCCTCGAACATTGCCTTGTCTAGGTCAAGGACGCGCACTCTCCACTCCTCAGATGATGAAGTGTCAAACTCATGCAATAGTAAATACCTCGGCGTGCCCGCTGTCGACACCTTGGCTCCCCGGTTCGTCACCTCCCAGCATGTTGACCGGCGATATCCCTGAATGGCTGATGCCGCTTCGAGGGTATCCCCCGGGGACCCGCTCATGGTGACCTTGCTTTGCAACCCCGTCCGGCTCCAACCTTGTGCTCACAACGATTTTGCCATAACAGCCTTTACCTGGAGCCTGGACCTCGTGGTCGCACAGCTTAGAGTACAGACGCACGTGCGAGGGTATGTTGGCCTCGACGTGGTCTTTCCGGCGGGCCTGGCTCCCTGAACCGCCTATGATAGCCGGATCGGAGAGGGTGTACATAGCAAGCATTGTGGATTCGGCGTTCCGGTCCCGGTTCTTGTGACGCAGGCCACTGCCATCGATATGGTGGACGTTGCGAGGGAGGTGGTGGTCCACTGCGATCCCTTATGGGTGGTAAGGGCGAAAATGATATAGGAGTCTGCCATGTTGAGACGATGTATCTAAAGTAGTGGGATGTGTTACCAAAGGATAATGCAGGGCGAAACAAGTACACTCATGGCGACTGATATCTACTTGTATTATATCGTCTTCGTCTAACAGAAGCAACGGAACTTCGGAAGAAGTCTTCCTCTGTTCGCGGAGGACCCTATCTTTGTCCCTGAAAGGGCCTAGGTAAGAGCAATCAAGCGTTGCATTATTGATTACTCAACGTCGAAGGATTCGATGCTAACATGACCGAGCGACCTTGCCACAACCTTTCCTGTCTGAGCTCCTAATTCCTAAGTATAGGACCTCACAGCTACGTGGGACATGGAAAGCAAGTAAGTGAAGAATGAATGGTGGTGCTGGAGATTGATATCGATGGTCGTTGACATCTGCTACAGCAAATTCCAACCATGAACGAAATATACTTCGTTTTCTGCAGGCTAGATTTACGCTGATGAATAACATCATTACGTCTTGAATATTGTCTAGTATGTGATCATAGGTAAGCTTTGATCCATATTCCGTGCGCCTTTCGTAGCCGGCCAAGCTTGTAGTCAAGAGGATGCAGAACCACATCCTCAGACCTCAGGGATAAGAAGGCTTTGTTTCATGAAGAGAGGTGTTGTGGTCATTCAGTCCAATATACTACAGATGTTTTGAAATCACTGAATTACAAACTTCGACGGTTGGTCCTTGCAGATGGTTGCGACGAGATCCTCATCAAGCCACTCATTGTCGAGGAGGCCATCGACATAGGCCGTGCCAACCAGTTTGTACGTGTGTTCTCCATCCCCACTGGTGCTTTCTTTTGCTTGACGAAGGATGATTGGCATATTTTCCTTATTTAGGACGGTAACGACATCGCCCTTGTCGACTTGCGCGACTCCCAGACCAATGAGACCAGTGTCGGTGATGAACGTCGTTCTGCCTGCAAGATATCCAAATTCCTTCTGGAGAAACAAAGGGGTCCATGGCAGGGTGCAGTGCGGTCGCGCCGCGGCCGCGAACTGGCTTTGGATACTCTCCACGGTCTGTACAATATTCGAGTTGATGCGATCGTGTCCAAGGTCGCGCTCGAGCCACTGGCCCATGTGACTTGATGCGGCAGCGGCCCATCTCTCCGCCAGATTCGACTTTGTGCGCACTTCTTCCGCGCCAGAGGTGTACGCTGTCCCCGAGAACACAGCCTGGAGCTCAGAAAATATGCCTTGCTGTGCTGTGGGAATCTTCCGGACCTGCGTAACAGTACCAGCCGCGAATCCGTTAGTTCGTAGCGTGATCAAGTTGTCTACCGCGGCGCGCGGCGCTCCTTGAAAGGCGTCCTGGCAGAGACTTTTGGGGAGCCGTTCGTCTGTCTCGTAGCGATCAGGGTTGATGCTATCGCTCCCGCGTGAGAAGTCTGGAATCCAGCTTGGGTACTCATCCTTGTTGTTCAAGTGGTCCGGACGCAGGCCGAAAGTGAAATAGAGGTTTATGTTGTGCTCGACGTTCACCACGTATGAGGAGATCTCGAGAACGACCTGTCGAAGTGATTTGTCGTAGTTGACTGGGGAAACGGACTGCACCGCTGGCATAATCCCGTATAGAGCGTAGAACCGGTCGTGGGCCATTGTATAGTTTCGCTCACTTGTCATCCCCAGGTAGTAAGCCAGACTTCGAGACTCCGACCGGAAGGCTTTGCGAATGGCAAACACACTGCCTCCACTCTCCGCTGTTGATTTCTGACCCAGAGCCGTAGTATGTTTTGCCACGGCTTCCGCAAAGTCCATGAAAGCCTCGTCCTTTCCTGCCCCCTCGGAGGATAGCCTGGCGTTGACGCGTTGCCTGACATCCATAACCGTGTCTATCAAGCGATCCCGCACCTCCTGAATAGAGGTCATGGTAAACTCATGGGTCCCACACAAACACAGGGGATCATCCTTGGGCAGCATGTACTCCTGGAAGGTCCACATCCGATACCAGTAAGGCCTCGAGAGGAGGTCGAAGTACCCGTTCGCGGCCTTCAGCATCATCAAGTCTTTTTCGCGTCCGGCCTTCTCCCGTCCTGCCTTGTCCGAGAATACCGTCTTCGCACCCAGCTTGAGCCATGTGGAGGGATGGGCCGAGACGAGACCCCGGCTTGAGCTGTGAGTGCTGAGATAGACCATCAGTGCATCGACCTCCTCGTTCGAATCGCCGAACCAGATGATGGTCCTTGTCGCGAGAGTGTAAAGCCGGCCCATCAGAGGCACCTGGTGACTCTTGTCTACATTATCGTTCTGATTGATACAGATTGCGTCCGCCCACACTACCCGAGGCTTCTTGCGTTGGCGGAGACCGCTCAGAGCGGCATGAAGGTTGGGTCCGACCACAAACTTCGCGCCGTCGATGAAGATGTCGTGAGTAGGGGTCAGTGGCCCCCAGACGTACGATAGAGCCTCGAATATTGGCTCCTCGTCCAGTGACGCGTGGCTCAGTGAGCAGTGAATTGGCTCGGATGGGTCGCTGGACGGCAACAACTTTAAAACACGTATCTCCGACTTCTTCGGGTCGAGAGGACGGTACTGAAGATCGGAAGATGCCATCGCCGACGCTTCTGAAAAGGCCTAGCCTTCCTGCTATACTAGAGATCAGGATCTGCGGAAGCCGTGCATATCATTGAGCAGCAACGCTCTACTGACAGTGCCTTAATGTACTTGAAGTCGCTCTGTAGGATCAATCGGAAGTGGGTCAGGCATAATCAGGTCGGCCAATGGCCGTCATTGTCATCCACTAGAGACGACCAGCTGAAAGTTACGAACTGCTCAATTGCATGGGTCTCGTGCATATTTGTTTCAGCTGTCCATTCGTGGTCTTTTTGATCCTCTGAAGAGGTCGAGGAGTGGTGGGAGATATTTAACAGCGCCTTTCTACGCGACGGGGATCAGAGCCGTAATTAACCACCATGACCCGCAAAGTATGCATCCACACACTACAGCATAGGTCAAATTCGAAAGACAAAAAGGACTCAGAATTGAGGGTGTAATCCTCGTCCTTTCTGACTTGTGAGAGCACTAAAGTAAGCACGGATAGGAAAAGGGTCTAGAATCCCTTAGCTAGAAGGCTGCATGTTGCTTGAATAATCAATATTTGCCTCCTTCCCTGGACATTTAGAAAGAAGGAAAGGGAAAGGGAACCCCCCCCCCCCCAAAAAAAAAGAGCAATTCAGCATACTCGACCGGGATCCGACGGTGATACATCTGCTGAAACTGTTTTCAGCCGCATAGCCTTTGGAAGTAACCCACTGAGCCTAGACTCGTAAAGTGATTGCGAGCTTGATCATGCTTTTTGTAAGTCCAGTAGATCCACCTTCGCGTCCCCTGTGAATAAATCGTGCATTTGAGCATGTCGCTTGCTGCTACAGGGTCCTGTCCCCCCTCCCCCCCCCAAAAAGCTGATTTTTCAATGACATATACCCATCGACTCCTTGATGCCTTGTCTCCTCCCGGTCACCTCATTGATGATGCTCATTGGTGATGCTCATGACTCAATATAGGAAGCTGCGCGACGATTCTCTTGCTGCCAGCTTCGCGACAAGAAGGCTTATCAAGACGACCGTAACCTGAACCCAAGCTCTGCCAAAGGCGTTACTGACCGGTTCGATGATGCCCGCAGTGCTGTTAAAAGGGCCAATGACACCAAGAACCGAGCCCATGGCATCGATATCTGTGCCCCCCAGGGCATGCGACCCGGATTCTTGCCTCTCGGTATCCCCGTGTTGGCCATATTCTCTGAACCAGGGCAGATTTAGTCAGGGGAGAGAAATCTGATGGGGCCTGGGTCCTCAAGAACCTACGTGGTGCTCATGTACTCCCGACGGGCCTTCCGTATCTCGCTGGGCAGAGTCATCTCAACGACCGTCCGGGTCTGCGAGATCTGTGCCTGGAGCCTGCACAGCTCGTCCTCCTGCTGTTGCAACCTCTCCCTGTACTTCCTGTGCTGCTCGAGCAGATTGTGTAGGTTCTGCCTGGCGGAGGCGGCCGCGGACATCTTGGTGATGTGCGGGGGAAGAGGAATATTGTACGGTTGTTATTGTCGAAGGTGCGTAATGCATCGCTTGATTATGACTGCTGTTACGGAGGCAGATCAGGTACCATGGCAGATGAGAAGCGGCATCCAGTGACGAAATAAGACAAGTGCTACGAGCTGACGATGGAATATATGATTTTTAGACCCCAGAGAACGGGCACAGGAGTCTATGTTGGCTTTAGAAACACCCATTATAGATGAAAAAGAAAACACGGCTTCTTTGGGTCTTCATGCTGAAAATAGATGCCCCGTCCCTGTTGGCTCTGAGACACTCGCAACGATCCACGGGGAGTTTGAAAGACTGTTACACAGATCTATGAGATGTACATATGCAGAGCAGCTTGCAGGAGAAAGAATGTCTCACGCCGAAGCGCGGGCCTCCCCGGGCTCTCTATAGAAGCCTCTGGACCGCCAATTCGTCATCATACCTAGGATTATTGGATATTCGGACGGGGGCGTCTGGCGGTCTGGCCGCCGAACTCCTCGTGGTTAGCCTGGTAGCCAGCTCTTCGCTCGAGCAGTTCCCCCAGCATGGCTTAGGAGAAGGCTGCTAGTTTCCCCACAGAGGCGCTGGCGTGTAAGCCCCGTCTCAGCTCTAGCTTCGGCTTCTATCCGCTTCTTGCTCACGGGTTCGTGAACGAGACCTACGCCAAGCCCTCGTAACCAAGGCTGCCGGGCAGGGATGGAGTTAAAACCACTGAGCGGTCGTCATGGAGACGCTGATGGCACTCGCCAGAGCCCCCATCTGTCGTTGAACACGTACAATAGATTAGACTAATCTCGCTGTGGTGGAACTGCTCCTTATCGTCGACCTCGGGCCTTTCATTGAAGAGGCTTGAGACATGGCCGCGGCTATCGTCGCAGCTGACGACCGATAGTAGATGTGTATGCTGCCTGCATCCCCCCTTTCCTCGCCGTATTCCGTCTCCGTGCCGTCTACCGTCCCGTCCATATCACTCACCAAGCCCGATTCGCTACTCACCGCTCCACTGGGCGGTGGCCATCCCGGACTCAAGAAACCCCCGCTTAAAGTATCCGAGTCCCTCTCCCTCCGACCCCGGCTGCTCCCGTCGGGTCCCGAGGCCTTCACCCGCTTCATCTCCTGGATCACGGCCACCAGGTCCGTCATGCTCCCCGCCTGCAGCTCGACCGGGTGCTCCATCGACCCGTACACCTCCGCGACGCCCTGCTTCCCGGACCGTGCCGGCTTCTGCGACCGCTGCCTGTACATGGCCGCCCTGTTGGAGCCGTCCAGCTCGGGCCGGTTGTGCGGCGTGGGCAGCTCCTGCGGCGGCAGGGCGGGCAGCAGGTCCGCCGGGCTCTTCAGGGACTTCGGCGCCGCGGTGGTTGTGGTGGACCGCCCGCCCACCGACCTCGCGTACTGGCTGTTCCGCGTCGTCCTGCCGTGGGTGCTGGCGCCGCCCGGGCCGGGGCCCTGGACCGTGGTGGAGTGGCTGTACGCCCGGCTGGGCGCGGTGTGCCGGCTCGGGTGCAGCGAGGTGATCTCGGCGCGTTTCCTGCGGGCCACGCGCCGGGAGTAGCAGAACAGCGAGAGGGCGAGGACCGCGAGCAGGGCCACCGAGCCGACGACAATCCCGGCGATGGCGCCGCTGCCGATGTGATGCGAGCCCGAGCTGCTGTAGGAGGAGGACGACGCGGCGCCCGTGGGTTCGGAGTTGGAGGACGTCGAGTAGATGTATATTAGTGATAGCGTGCTGCTGGTTGTGTCGAGGCCGCCGTCGGAGTCGCCTCCGGTCGTAGTTGAGGTGGGGGCCGCGGTTATGGTGACGGTGACCTGCCCGGCGTGGCCGGATACGCTGGCCATCGTGGTCATATATTATAGTCGAAAACCATAGGGAAAAAAAAAAAAAAAAAAAAAAAAAAAGGAAACACAGAATCGTAATAGTCGTAAAAGATTTTGAGGGGTCGGTCCCCCTTGGTTCAACTCTGGGCCTGGGTTTCGAGCGAGCGTGGCGTATCCCGTGGCGGGGGAATTAGGTATTACAGTACAGTATACACCACCTGGATTCGAGTGTTCATGTAGCTGATGCGCATCACGAGGCGTCTCTCGCCGCCAGAGATCGTTCAGTTCGTCCTCTTCGAGACTCAGTCCATCATCGCCGATGTTGTTAATCGCTCTCTTGCCGGTCGCAGTAGTACAGCAGAGGAGGGCGCGACCTCGTGGTGCGGCTGGAACGCTCGCTGGCTATCGGGCGAAGGATTGGGATCGGGTGGCGGCTACAGCTAGCTAGCTGGACCCGGAGATTGAGCTGGACGGCTCGAGCGTCGTCACCACGGTTCAGCGGACGGGAATGGCCTGGCCAGGCCGGGAGAGAACTTCCAAGGACACAAGCAGCAAAGTCGACAGGCGGGATGAGATGAAGAAAGGGGGAGAATGCAGAGGGGTTGAATATCACGTCAATAGATAAGCAGGGAGAACAGGCCTGACTCCTGCCGCAGAGTCTGGTCCAGAGTCCAGCGTCAATCTGGGCCTGGTCGATGAGGCTCCTTGAAGAAGAAAAAGACCACCACCAAAATACCACCAACAAAACCCAGGCGGGGAGCCCTGAGGCCTGGGCGGGTCAGAGGGATCGAAGCGCGGAAGCGAGATTGGGGCTCCTCGTGGGCTGTCAAGAGTGGGCCTAGCCGTTGTGGGTGCATCCTCTGCGGAATCCTGCAGGCGCCGAGGTGAGGGCACTTGGAGCTCAGCTCACAGTCGAGTCCCCTCGAGAGGCATGAAAGGGGGTGGGGCCAGGGTGATAGGTCTTACTGTTGGTGACACCTGTGCCACGCCGCTGAACTGGTCCGTGGATGCTGCCTCCATCCGGTGGGATAGATAAGATGCTGTGTAAGTCTGACGGCGAGCACCGCGTGCATCGTCCTGATGCGCTCCACCGTGATCTTGGGGCAGCCTTACACAGTATAGTGTGTAGGATACATGTTTCCGGCCTGTAGATCTGCTGGGCCCATAGAGGACTCAGTCCTGCCCGTGGACCGTGGGATTACCCGGGGCGATGTGCGATCCTCCTGGAGTCGTCTTGCCCGGTCGGGGTGAAGCGAGATGATATCATTGCGTGACACAATCCATCCCGCGTCCAGGTTCGGGAACTCTTGCATGCTCACAGGTCCACTGCAGTATATAAAAAGCATGGCCAGGCACCGTCGTCGTCGAGATTGTCACGGCCCTCGCGGTGACCTCTTCCCGGACCGTGCAAGCCCAGACAGAACCCGGAGCCGGTTGGGGGGTTATAGAAAGAGAAAGAAGAAGAAGAAGAAGAGGAAGAAGAAGAGAGAGAGAGAGAGGGGGGGGGGAGGAGGGGGAGGGAGAGACAGGTCTGACACATGTGAAAGACTGTGGCAGCTCGCAGCATGACGGGATGATTAGTTATCAGGCCTCCATACGTTCCGCTTACTACTGTACCATGCGGTTAGGTGTGATCGTGGTGACCTTGGCCGCTGGTCTTGAGAAGGGGGCCCTGCCTCCAGTGGGACCGTCACATGCCAACTGTCTCCGGAGGTCGGTCCTGGACAGAGAGATGGACATGGCGCGGCGTGCCCCATGACGCTAAGCTGGCCCGACCGCATCCCTGGTGCCTCGGCATCTCGAAGGCCCAACAATACTCTTTTGTGAAAGTGAAGTAGCCAGGTCTCTCGTCAACGTCGAGCATCTGGCGGGCTTCCCAAGTCCTGATCTCAGCACAATCAGTCATCGTCTACCCACCGTCGTCTCCTCAACCGTCACGGATCATTCCCTCCGGACACCACAGCAAGAACAACGCAAAGATGGGTGGTGAGCTGCTTGACGAAGCCAACGATGGTGTCCCGGACTGACGAGGAACTCCCCAGCTCTCGACAGGCTATCTTCTATCGGCAGCCAGCTCAGCAGCCCCAAGCTGGGCAAGGCGAAGCTTCTCGAGAAGAACCCTGATGATGTACGCCCCCCCCCCCTTCCCCCACCACAGCCTCTGCCCCAGAGGGCAAGTAACAAACTGACCCTCCGTCCCCCTCCTCCTCCAGATCGTCGTCACGGCGTGCCTCCGCACCGCCTTCACAAAGGGTGGCAAGGGCGGCTTCAAGGACACCATGGCCTCAGACCTCGTCGCTGGCGCGCTCAAGGGCATCATCGAGCGCTCCAAGATCGACCCGGCCCTGGTCGAGGACGTCTGCGTCGGTACCGTCCTCGCCCCGGGCGGCGGCGCCACCGAGATGCGCGCCGCGGCCCTGGTGGCCGGCTTCCCGGAGTCGGCCGCCGTGCGCACCCTCAACAGGCAGTGCTCGTCGGGCCTGCAGGCGTGCGTGGACGTCGCCAACCAGATCCGCGCCGGCATGATCGAGGTGGGCATCGGCGCGGGCGTGGAGAGCATGTCTACGCAGTACGGGTATGTATCAAGTGTTCCCCCCCAATCGCCCGCTCCCACTCTCTCTACCTCACAAACTTGTTCTTTCGGGCCTGGAGACCGGCAATGCTGACGGACGCCAATTCTCTGCCCCCCCTCCCAACAGCCCCGGCGCCGTGACCGAATTCTCCGACCTCCTCGAGTCGCACCCCGAGGCCGCCAACTGCAAGGTGCCCATGGGCGTGCTGTCCGAGGATATGGCCAAGGCCAAGAACATCTCGCGCGCGAGCCAGGACGCCTTCGCGGCGGCCTCGTACCAGAAGGCACTCGCGGCGCAGAAGCAGGGGCTCTTCCGCGAGGAGATCATGCCGCTCAAGGTCAAGTTCGAGGACCCCAAGAGCGGGGCGACCAAGGAGCTCGTCGTGGACCGCGACGACGGCGTGCGCGACGGCATCACGGCCGAGTCCCTCGGCAAGATCAAGCCGGCCTTCGCCGCCGACGGGTCCATCCACGCCGGCAACGCCAGCCAGATCAGCGACGGCGCCGCCGCCGTCCTGCTGATGCGGCGCAGCACCGCGGAGCGTCTGGGCCAGGCCATCCTGGGCAAGTACGTCGCCGCGAGCATCGTCGGCGTCGCGCCGCTGCTCATGGGCGTGGGGCCCTGGAAGGCCATCCCCAAGGTGTTCGAGCTCACCGGCATCACCAAGGACGACGTGGACATCTTCGAGATCAACGAGGCCTTCGCCAGCCAGTGCCTCTGGTGCGCCAACGAGCTGGGCCTGCCCGCCGAGAAGATCAACCCCAAGGGCGGCGCTATCGCGTTTGGGCACCCGCTCGGGTGCACCGGGGCGAGGCAGGTGTCGACGCTCCTGTATGAGCTGAGGAGGAGGGGCGAGAAGATTGGTGTGACAAGTATGTGTATCGGCACTGGCATGGGGTAAGTGATTCCTGTTCTGCTGCCCTTCTAGATGTGGCGTCTTTCCAGCATGCGCTAACTATGTGCTTCCAGCATGGCTGCGGTGTGGGTCGCGGAGTAAAAGATTGGCGTGGGACGCTAAGACGAGCAGAACTGCATTCACGAATGTTTTGATACATGTACATTATGGGCCTAGAAAATGCATGGTCACGTTCACTTTGGCAGTGCTGTATTGTAAAGGTTGCAGTGAAATCTGCTCTGCAGGTGATCCGCCAAGCATCACAACGTTACGAGCGACACAGATGCAAATCCTGGTTGAGCCTGAAACGTAGCAAACACGGTCTATATGCACGCAGTATCCATCTCATGAAGTGTAGTCAACCGTAATAGTCTTTCACCAGCGCCGTAGCCTGATGCGAATGCTTTTCGCCCTGTCTTCTTGCCCACATTGAACCCAAGTATCGTGTTGACCCAACATACCCTCTAAGCCGACTCTAGACTCGGGGACCCCTATAGCTTGCCCCGTAGATTCCTTAGCTTGGGGTCCGTATCAACGCCCAATGCATCCCGCAGGTTGATGTCGATCCCTTCCTGCTTGAGGCGCTCGGTGAGCTTCATGACGCAGTACCTAGAAGCGACAATACCATTAGAAACCTCTTGTTCCACCGGGGTTGAGAAGATACCTGATTGCTGCAGCGGGGAAGGGTCGAAGGCTGTAAACGAGGAGACTTTCTGACAGGGGCAGGAATAGCGTCTCCCGAACGGCAAGCAGCGAGGTGATTTACTCAGAGTGCCTCACATAAAATCCTCATCTTCCGTCTCCTCCGCGTTCTCGCCCAGCGCCAGCCGGGCCGCCTCGTCGGCGAGGTTGATGATGTCATGTAGGAGCAAGTCGGTGCGGCTGCGCGGAGGCATATGCGCCTGTGCCCAGTCGAGGGCCTGGAGGCAGGTACGCATGGTGCTTTGTGGGGTATTGTTGTTAGCGAAGGCGACCAGTGCCTTGTTACCGCTGCTGCTACTACCGATTGCGGTACTGGTGCTCGGTACAGCCGGAGGCAACGGGTTGGTCGCTCGTCCCGGAACGGCGGGAGTGGGAGCAGCGGTGACGCTGGGGCCGGTGTTATTGAGCGGCACCATCGCAGGCTCACTCGGCGCAGGACGCAACGACACCCTCACCTCGCCCGTATTGCCATCTATACGGAGGTTCGTCATCTGGCCCGGAGCTGCAGCAGCATTCGGGTTCGTGCTATGGGCCACGAGGTTCCGCAGGAACTCACGCGCTGCGGCGGAGCCGTCCATGAGCCACTTCAGACACAACTGGACCCGTTCTCTAGCGTAGCGGTTGTGGTCGTCATATGCGCAGCAATTCAGTAGCGCAATGATGCCATTATTTTTCACGATCTGGCTCTGCACTCTTGCGTTGCCGGGGCAGCTGCGGCCGGGAGGTGGTTGCAGCAGCGTGGCGAGAATCTGCAGGATCTGGCCCTTGACGCCGGCCCACGGGAAGGTATGTGCAGCCGGTGTCTCGCGGATGTTGCCCGGGTGCGGCGGTGGAGGAGGAGGAGGATCGTTGGCATCGTACGGAGCATTGTTGGTCGACGAAGAGGGTTCCGCAGGGCGTTGTTGTGATCGATTTGGCGGATCGACGAGACCTTTCTTGGCCACGCCCTCCTCGAGCCCATGTAAAAGCGCGATGAGATCGTACGCAGCCTCCCACTGGATGAGTTCGGGTCGCGTGTCGAGGTTTTCGGATACGGTTGTCAGGAAGTCCAAGAACTGCACCAGCCCGTCCTTAGCACGCTCCATGTCCCAATTGTCGACAGGGAAGTCCGTAGAATCCAACTTGTTTTGTCGAATGTCCGCTTGCAGCTTCATAAGAGCCACGCACTCCGGTACTATCCTGCTGCGAAAGTTGAGGAAGAAGAAGTGGACGAGCCTGCTCGCTTGCATCGGATCCCTCTCTTCAGGCGGAGCACTCCTCAGGCGTGCGCGGCATATGTAGTTGATCAGTCGGAGAAGGATGGTCTGTGCAGGAGACACGATATCCTTTGGTATCCTTAGATTGTTCCAAGCATACGGGATCAAGGCGCTGTTGTGGATGGCCTCGACAATCTGGCTGGTTATCTGGAAGATCAGGGACGTCTCATCCTTCTCCCAGACCGCAATGAAGACCAGCATTTCTCGAAGCAGACTCTTGCCGCAGTCCAACGCCAGAAACATCCGGCATCGCGTCTCCTGCAGGTTCTCGCCGGCTCGCGTCGTGCCGCTGCCTGCCGCATCGAGGATGCATGATTTCACAATCATGTGCAGGGCCTCGATCTGCTTGGGATCCAGGATGTTGGGGACCTCAGTGAGAAGACCGGTCATTGGACCATCTCCATAGGACTCGTCATCGTCGACGTCGTCATCCTCGGCCATATCGTCCACGTACTCCTCGCTGTATTCCTCAGTGGCGCGGTGGCCGCCTTGATCCGTATACTCGGCCCCGTGAGCGTCGTCCTGCGGCGAGTCAGGCCTGTCCTGATCCTCGGATCGGTACTGGTGGACATATCTGTTGATGAGATTCTCCTTGCAGACCAGTATGCGCTTCTCAGCAAACTCGACCGAGGGTATCGGGACAACCAATCCTTCGAGGTTTGGATCCCGAGCCCTCTCCCACCAGACGTCAACTTCATGAGAGACATGGCCGTAGCGCCGGTCCTGCTCAAATTTGTCCGTTTCGTCAGGGTCCCACTGCGAGGGAGGATCTTCTGTGTCGCTTGGATCGTCCGCCCTGACGTTCATAGGGCATCCAGGCAGCCAGTTCCGGGCCAGTGCTGATATCGGGGCAAGAGGCCCAGGTTGTCTGTGCGTCCGAGCCTGATCTTCTGCATAGGTTCTGAGCAGATGTCGAGCAGTATCAGTCATGGTCGAGTTGCGTTCCAGCCAGTTCTGGACCTCGGTCTTCGCAACATCTACGTGAAATGTAACTTCTTCGTCCAACTCATCCTGCTGGTCCTCCAAATTGGCATCGTCGTCGAACAGGACGTCGAACCAGAATGACATCTTATTCCTGTCGTTCTTGGCGGCCCAGTTGTGTGCCTGCTGTAGGGATGTCACCAGTATCTTTTTGTCTGCAGGTCTTGTTAGCAGCCTGAAGCACAGGTATCGCGTCAGAAATCCCTCACAAAGGTCGGTGATCTCGTTCAGTCTCGCCCGTGAATTGTCGTCCAGCACCTCTCCGTCATAGCCTTTGCTGGTCACATTCACGCACAGGATGATGGTCTGATACACCATCTGATCGAAATGGACTGCCGCACAGATATCCTGTGGTACCTCGGGCTCGGCCGTGACAAGGAGGTTCCGCGCAATGTGCATCAGCTTGTTCAGTATCTGCAGGTCCTCCTTCAGGCCTTGGTAGTTCTTGATGATGAGAGCTGTGCTCTCCTGAGGCGTCACGCCCTTATCGGGGTCGTTGAGGCTGGCCAGTGGCCCGACGGAACGGGTCGTGAGGTTCGGTATAGCGGCGGCAAAGATCCTGGTCATCCACACCCATGTTGTCACATTCCTCGAAACGGCCTCGCTGTAGTCCAGGTCAGGCCAACATTGTCTGGGTACAACTTCGAATTACGTACCGGACTTCTCTGGAAATATGAGTCTTCTCCAGCGTCTTTGAGATCATGGAAACGACCTTGATGGTCGTCTGGGCGCCCATGGGCGGTGATTCCGTGAAGTGACCCTCAAGACACACGAGCGCCGCCGTGAAATATCTCTCCTCGATGGAATCGTGTGAGACCGGCCTGGCTGGGGTATCGGCGCCAACTTCGCTAGCGACCGCAACGGTCGCCATGGCTGCCGTTCTGTCTTTCCCTGTCTGGTTGAGCAGGTGACAGGTTGTCTCTCTGAGCGTGGGCGGCTGCTTTGTCTTTGAGACGTGTGTAATGGTGCTGGCAGGTCAGCCGGTTTGTAAGCGGGGTACAGTCCAGTCTAGATGGCGTGTTCCTCGACGAGCGCGTACAAGTAACGACTGGTGCTGAGAGGGAGTGGGAAAACGGATGCCCTGAAAGAATCAATCGTTGCCTGAGAAGTGGTTGTCCAGGTCGAGCGAGGTTGCTCGGGTGAGGCAGTTGAGGTGAGAGCTGGGGTTCGCAGTGTGAAATTTACGGTGGGTCGTCGGTGAGAGGCGCCGATAGAAATCGCCCAGACACCCCACGGCGTGCGCTAAAGCACTACCGATGAGTGGCAATAAATGCTGTGTACGGTAGGGACACCCAACACACACACGCCGAGGCGTGATTGGGGAAAATCGCCCGCTGTGATTCCTGGCCCCACCAAGACTTTCGACATCATCATCTCTTTGGCGGGGGTAGCCTTTTCTGGCGAGCATCAGAGCCCGAGACGGATTGGCACTCTTGTGATTATTCCTGCTTTCTTTTTGGCGCCCCTCTCCACCCCTCCCCTTCTACCCTCTAATATAAGTAGATCTGTCTACAATGACGCACGATCTGCCTGAAAAGTTCGACCGTAGGTCCCCACAACAATGTTCACGAGAGCGAACATGTGCTGAACCATCCTGTCTACCCAGGGCCCGTCCACATCGCTGTGATAGGCGGCACCGGCCTCTCCCAGATCGAAGGCTACACGCCTGTCGCCTCAGTCAACCCGCTGACCCCATGGGGCCACCCCTCGGCCCCCATCCAGATCCTCGAGCACAGCGGCGTCCCCGTCGCCTTCCTGTCGCGCCACGGCGCCCACCACGAGCACGCCCCGCACGAGGTGCCCTCGCGCGCCAACATCGCCGCCCTCAGACACATCGGCGTGCGGTGCGTGATCGCGTTCAGCGCGGTCGGGTCGCTGCAGGAGCACATCAGGCCGATGGACTTTGTCGTGCCGGACCAGGTCATAGACCGGACCAAGGGCGTCAGACCGTTCACCTTCTTCGAGAAGGGCCTGGTGGGCCACGTCGGCTTCGCGGACCCGTTTGACGAGAAGCTGGCCAAGGTCGTCAGGGGCTGTGCAGGCGCCATGCAGGGCGAGGGTTCGACGCTGCATGAGGGCGGTACGATTATCTGTATGGGTACGTCTTGACAACTCGCCATTTCTCTCCTCCCCCCTCCCCTCTTTCCCTACCTTGACCACACGTGGAGACGGCGGGACGTTGACGGTCTCTCTTTCACCACCAACAGAAGGTCCCCAGTTCTCCACCCGCGCCGAATCGAATATGTAC
The DNA here is from genome assembly GCA_026119935.1 of Endothia cerciana. Lineage (NCBI taxonomy): Eukaryota > Fungi > Ascomycota > Sordariomycetes > Diaporthales > Cryphonectriaceae > Endothia > Endothia cerciana. The sequence goes on from JALRMH010000006.1 coordinate 128,788, forward strand.
CGGACCTGGGGCGGCAGTGTGATTAACATGTCTGCGCTGCCCGAGGCTAAGCTCGCCCGTGAGGCCGAGCTCGCCTACCAGATGATCTGCATGGCGACCGACTACGACTGCTGGCGGTCGGTGCCGGGCGAGGACGTCGACGTAGCCATGGTCATGAAGTACATGAGCGCCAACAGCGTGAACGCCAAGAGGCTGGTCGGCGCGGTGCTGGACGAGCTCGTCGCGGAGGAGAAGGAGCACGCGGACCTGGTCATCGCGAAGCACCTCGAGGGAGCGAGTGCGGGTGCGGTCAAGTTCATGACGAAGCCCGCGGGAAGAGATGCCAAAGCCATGGAGAAGGTGGAGTACCTGTTCCCTGGGTTTTGGAAGGAGTAGCCTCGGTACAGGTGGACTGTCGGATCTAGAAAAGACTTGGGACGTGGTGGCGTTGTCGGCTGTTTTGCTTAACTTTTTGAGATATCCCCTGCCTGGCATCAGCTGCCGGCGTACATTGCGGGAGAAGAAATCATATGACCTAGTTGCGAGAGGTAGACAGGAGACATGCTTGTCATACAGCGCCACCTAGACAGTTAGAGGCACTGGGATAAACTAGAAGACTTGAAAACCCTGTTCAATACCTGACCCGTTGTCATATATATGCTATGTCCTGTATGGTGTTCCAAAATCAAAATATGCTCAGCGCTTCATGCTATGCCATACGCCAGCAAATCAACACGCTGGTCCACCCATGATGACGGAGCGGTGCAACCACACCCAACCACGAGAAGCAAAACACAACGTATGTCCATGGTACGTTCATGTAGATATTTCACAACAGCTGGTATAGCGCCCTGACCCCCTTCTCTACTGCAGCCACATGCCACGGCCTAACATCGCTCTCCTTCTCCGTCACAGACCTGGCTCGCGCGATAGTCCCCAGGCCCCGGAAGACAGAGAGTATTTCTCGCAGCAGCAACTCAAGCACACGCGGGTTGCCCTCGCAGTGCACCACATTGATCTCCATGACTGCGGGCGGGTCGTCCGCACGCGACCCGCCGCGCTTAATGAGGTAACCGCTGATGAGCGCAGGGGTGGGGTCTGTGAGCGAGTAGGACGTGTTGAGGCGGTGCGAAAGGACCGCACCCCACGTTGTGTCCGTCACATCCACAAGAAGGGCGTCGGCCTCCGCTTCGGTTGCGTTGTTGTCGGCTCCAGGCGTAGAAGCGCCAGCAGAAGTCAGGGCACCTTTGGGTGTGGGCGGATTTCCGGCTGCTTCCGGAGACATGGTTGAGGGCTGAGGCGTTGAGACTGGTGTTGAATAAAAGGCGGACTGTCCTATTATTGAGGGCTTGGGGATGCCGGGTATTAGCTGCAGCGACGGATTCGTGTCCACACTCAGTAGCACAAGACTGACGGAGGACTTCGTTTCCGTCTGTGACAGAGTGATCCAGTCGCTCATCTCTTGCTGGTCCATGACTCCAACTTTGGTGATGATGATGCGCCAGTGGACTTTCCATATGGATGTAAGGTCATGTGTTGTTGTCCAAATCTCGTGGGCAATATCAGCGAAGGATCTCGAAAGTGGTCTGCCTTTTCTCCCTAGGCAGTATGATGCTGTCATCTGCTTGCTGCCGCGGTTGTCCGTCCACGCTGCAGTTATCCACCTGTCGTCAACACTCTGCGTGTACGCGATGTGCATCACTGAATTCTCCTGAAGCACGTTCGCGGACGGCTGATTCCTCAATTGGAAGTTTATGCCTTGCGTGATCGGTTGCTGCTCCAGGACAATGGCGGGCGAGGGCATCGGTCCTCCGAACAGTGTACATCGATCATACACCTCGAGACACATCCGTGTACAGTCGTCTGGCGACAGAACCACCATTGACGTCGGGGTAGCAACAAGATTCAGTGGAACAAGTTGGAGCACCAACTCGTTCTGCGCCGGCTTCTTCCTCTCCGTCAATGCTCTTCTATACAGTTCGAACATCCGCTGGAAGGCCAGACAGGACTCGACGATCGTTCCAGGATTGTCAGGGGTATACACAAAGAATACGACGAAATTTTTGGGTACCGTTGTCGTGTTGAATATGGCAACTGCGAGTTTGGCCATGTCATCCACCAGTGGCTGGCCAGATCGTGATCCTTGTGAAGTAGTTGGAGTATTGGTCGCTCTATCGACCTCAAAAGGTAAGAGCCCATTCGATACGTTGGGCGACGAAGGCATACGGTCAAAACTTCCCAGCTTCAACGACTCGTAGACATTACCGAGGCGATCCAGAAATACGCCAGCGCTGTCTGTCATGCCGTCCAATTTCGGAAAGACACAGACCGAATGGACATCCTTGGGACCTTGAGATGGACCGAGGCCAAGACTTTCCCAGAAGTTCACCGCGGAGGGCAAGAGCGAGAGCTTGGTCTCATACCTGCGTAGCTCGAGGTGCGGTGGAGCTATCTGGACCAGACTAGGACGTTGTTCTGGCCCACCGCCCGGTGGTCGCGGTTGTATGCGACTAGGCGCGGCCAACAACGGCACGTCTTGTGTATCAACGAGTTGACGGAGCTGGCACACTGTCGCTGTTTGCAGACAGGGTGGCAAGATTGCCTGGAGTGTCTGCACTGAGCTGCGTAGACTGCGCGTAATTTCTCGTTGCGGTCCTGATATGTCGAAGTCAGCGTGCATAAATTCTGGTATCGCATAGTTCAGACGACTAGAAATGGCCTGCTCTGTGAGGATTTGCGCAACCATGATGAACTCATCATCAGAAAGCAGTGCTCGTGGCAGGACGGGTTCTGGATCTGCAAAATAGCGCGCGACCGGAGTTTCCGAAGAATCACTGATCGAGAGCTTAGAAAGATCCGGGTTGGGCGCGAGGTACTCATCCATGGTCTCAAAGTCTCTCGTTGAAGGGGCCAAGGATTCATTGTCATCCGCGACTCGTTGACGTTGAACACTAGCCTTCGTGGGAGAGGATGGCTCGTCCGAGAAATCACTCATATCATCCTGGTCCGATACAAGGCTGATGTCATCGGCATCAGAAGTCGATTCATCGGCGTTGGCAGGATCCGGTGCAGTCATGCCGCCATCCACAGTGCCTGCTATCCCCGCGATCTGGGCACCAAGGTTGGTTGGTAGTTCTTTGAGTGTTGTCCGAGCTTTGCCATGTCGCCGCAAGTAGCCGGTCGTGGGAGGTGATCCAGGCTGTCGAGGCGTGGCACTAGTCTGCTGTTCTTCTCGAAAGTCAAATCGTCCATTATGTTCGTATTTCTTGTTGACTGCAGCAAAGGACCTGTCGAAATCGAGTTTATCGAAGGCACTTCCTCGACGTGCCGAACTTTTATCACGGCTCCTGCTGGAGGCGAGAGATAATTTCAGCTTCTTATAAACAGTTGCAGGATCAAAAGGGCTCGGGTGTCTCTTGATGCCGTTCGAGAAGCCTGCCTTGGCCTGATCCCGATGTCGCTCCAGAATGCTTCTGGCGTGCTTCAGTTCCGGCTTTGCAAAGACGGGTGGAGCTGGCGAGGCTTCCATTTTGATTGTACTTGGTTGAGGAGGTTGCTCGCGCTCGAGTATTGTCGGCGGCTGTGAGGAATCGATGTTTGAGAGCCCAGTATCCATATCGGGTAGTTCCGAAATGCTGGCGTCCATTCCCGTGGGATTTTCGTCGTCGAAGAAATTGAAGTCGGCGTCCGTTATGTCATTCTCGATGAATACATCATTATTCAAGTCCCAGCTCTCCTGGTTGAAGGACTGTTCGCGCTTAACTTCGCCACTATCCCAACCATTACCGAATGCATCACTTAAACTCCCAGGCACCGTCATCGATGTATCGATATCAACCATGGCAGCTGAGGGTACTGCATTTCCAGGACTTGACGTCGTGCCATCAATGGATGGAGTGATACCCGCAGCATTCTGCACGCCATCCGGAGGAGTAGGGTACATCGTACCGCCTGCTACGCCCGGGTTACTGGCCCGGCGCGGCGCGATGGGGGAGAACCCGCTCTGCAGTAGACGCGGATCTGCTTCGCCTGCATCTTTTGAGGAAGTTGCTGCTTCTCTTTCCTTCTTCCTTGTGGATATGAGCTCTTCTCTCTCCGTATTGTTCAGAAACCAATTTTGAGCGTTCCTCAATGTGTCGAACTCGTCTTTCACGCTAGCATGACCCGTTTCAAAGCCGTCCCCCATGATGATCGGCTTTCTCGTGCGCTTCCTATAGCACAGCACGGCTGGCCACATGATTGGTGTCTGTGGATTGACCAATGGGGTCCGCTTGCCGTCTGTCCTCGACTCGTTTGGCTTCCGCCGAAGGGATTGTATACTGAGCCAGGATGATCTGCTTAATATTGTCGACGATATGCCTCGCATTTCGAGCAATTTGCAGCAAGTGCTGCGCCACTGACCAGACCTACCATCCATATCTGGCTTGACTCGCGTGACTTGCGTATCGGGAGATTGCACGATGCTGCCGTCGACTGAGTATTGGTCAACGTCACCCGAAGCCTGGAAAGTCCCAAACATTCCCAAGGGGGCAGCCAGCACAGTGCTGCCACTCAAAGGTAGAGGTGTGCTGAGCCCATCACTACCGGCGCAAACGCCCTCGACAATGGTCAAGGAGATGCCAATGAGGAGCGACCCGGTTGTAGTCAGGTGTACGCGGAGACACGCGAAGATTGAAGGAATCAGAGTGTGAGAAGCCTCGGGATCTGCCAAGGCCGCTACCGATGGGATGATGAATGACTTAGAATCGAGTGGTATCGCGCCGGTCTTGGAGCAAAATCTGTGTGACAAACTCCCGAGGACCGAGGCGATGAAGTATTCATGGATATCCTTCGGGGGTGTGGCGCCATAGCTCTTCAAATCCACTGTATACCCAAGATTTGACTTCACGTCTGCCTCTGAGGTGAAACTGCCCGAAGCTATAACGCCTCCAGGGGTAGCTGGAGGTCGCAACCCCATGTCCAGTCCAGGTCCGCTTGGTGAGGAGCTGCTGGGCGTGGTCATCGTGTTGGGAGTCGTCATCCGGTTCTTGAACAGACTGACAGGTTCAAGAGTGCCTTGTTCGACGATAACGAGGTTGTGACCGCAGACGTCGAGGTTCGGTCCAGGTGAGAGTTCCCCTGGTTGCCCAAGCGACGACTCTTCACCCCGTCCAAGCGAAAAGCACCATATTGCGCGCCGCAACGGATCAGCGTACACCAGATGACCTTCGTTTCTCAATGTGCTCTCGACGTCGGGGGTGGCGAATGTATACGGGGAGGAGCTCGTTGGCGCTGGCTCGTAGATTTTGAAAGCCACGGAAGAGACATTGTTCTGGGACGAGCGAGGCTGGTCAGATGCACGACGCGCGGAGCGGCAAGTCCACAACCAAGAGGACTCACAATCAATAAGGTATTAGTCTCATATTCACCAGGGTCCATCTCGGAAGATCAGACGCCGTAGAGGGCAGGCTGTGACCGTGCATGAATATTGGCTGTGAGGTCTACCGCATAGTTCGCGCCCAAATCGATCCCATCCGCGGGCAAAGGTCGCTGGTCTTGCGCACGCGAGTTCCGAAATCCCGAGAGATCATGAACCAGATGTCCTTCGTTTGTAGCCCTCGAAGGGCCGGATTCCATCGCGACAACACTGGGAAAGCTGGAGACGGACAGCCAGCGGCGAGCGGCGCAAGAGGCGTACTAGAGCACGAGACACCTAACAATCGGGGGGGCTTATTCTTCGAGAAATGGAGGTGAATCCTGGTGAATTGGCTCAACTTTGTTGAAAAGAAATGAGTTATAGCAAAAGCCCCTCGAGTTGGCGAGTCCAAGGTGTCTCGACCAAGTAAACGTGACGACCGGACAGGAGATGCGGTGGGTGTATCCAAGTTCGGGCATTCGAATCGCAAGGCGGCTGATCTCAGACGTCGTGCTTGCGCTGCTGGACCAGGGTCCTCGACAACCCTGGGGCCTGCAGCTCAGTAGTACAGTAGATCTGGCCTGCCTTGGAGGCGCTGCAGGATTAGGGTGGGGTATCCCAACAGGGCTTACGCTCGCAGGGTCATTGCGTGCCAGAGCGAAGCCCCTCGATAAGGAGCCGAAACGTCCTTATCGCCCAAAAAGTTTCCCATGGCCGATTCTTTGCGGCTTCTTACGACCAGCATTTCAAACCAACGGCACAACACCATCACATTGCAACGAGCATGAAGGTCACCACTCCTGGCCTTGTGCCAGTGTATACGGTCTCCGGTGCATCTACCGCCAGACCTCTGCCTGACTGGCTCGCCAGGAGAAGAAAGAGGAGTTTGAAAAATGACCCCGAGTATTCGAACCGAGTCGAACTCCTGCAAGACTTCGAATTCGAAGAAGCGAGCGCCTGCGTCAGAGTCTCTGGGGATGGCCAGTGGATCATGAGCACGGGGACGTACAAACCGCAGATCCACGTACACGATCTCAACCAACTCTCGCTCAGTTGGGCACGACACACCACGAGCCTCAATCAGTCCTTCGTCATCCTGAGCCCAGACGCTTCCAAATCCCTCCACCTCCAGACCGACCGCAAGCTCGAGTTCCACACCCTGGGGGGATGTCACCACGAGATTCGCTTACCGCGCTACGGTCGGGACCTGATATACGATCGAAACTCTACTGAGGCTCTTGTTGCTGCGGCCGGAGTGGGGACAAATCGTACAGGAGAAGTCTTCCGCCTCAACCTCGAGCACGGCAGGTTCATGAAGTCGTACGAAGTGGATGTTGGTGGTGACGATGGCTTAGAGGCGGGACTGCAGGGCAGCATCGAGGCAGGTTGTGTCACCGCAGCTGCTATCGCGGAGAACACCCACAACCTTCTCGCATTTGGTACATCCAGAGGCTCTGTTGAACTCATCGACCCGCGCGTCAGATCACGAGTTGCTGTCTTGGAGGGTCTGGAAGGAGAGGTGACATCGCTCGACTTCAACCCCTACACTGGCTTGTCTCTTGTCACAGGCACGAGCCAGGGCGTATGTTCGGTCTTTGATCTGCGACGACCAGTGCCTCTGCTGAGGAAGGAACAAGGATTCGGCTTCGGCATCAAGAACATTCTACACCTTAAGACGGCATCACAAGAGAGGAAGATTCTGTCGGCGGACAAGAAGATCATCAAGATTTGGGATGAGACGACCGGAGAGGCGTGGACGTCGATTGAACCCATCACGGATCTCAACTTCGTCCAGTGGGTGAAGGATACCGGTACTTTGGTGACGGCAAACGAGGGCAAACAGCAGCATGTCTTCCACATACCGGCTCTGGGCTCAGCACCGAAATGGTGCGGCTTCCTCGATAACATGGTCGAAGAGATGACCGAAGAGGCCCGCACCGATATTTACGACAATTACAAGTTCCTGACGAAACCAGAACTCAAATCTCTCAGTCTAGATCACCTCGTTGGGACGGCTATGCTGCGCCCGTACATGCACGGCTACTTTGTCGACGCCAAGCTGTACGAGCAGGCTCGGTTGGTCGCCAACCCGTACGTATACGAAGAAGAGCGCCAGAAGAGGGTTCAAGAGAAGGTCGAGAAAGAGCGTGCAAGCAGGATACGTGGCACGAAGAAGGTCAAGGTCAATCAAAGACTGGCGGACAAGATCCTGGCAAGACAAGAGAGGAGAGACAAGGTGGATACCAATGCAGGTGTGCTCGGCGACAAGCGTTTCGGCAAGCTCTTCGAAGATGAGGAATTCGTTGTGGATGAGACGAGCAGAGAGTTCAAGATTATCAACCCAAGCACAAATGTCGAGGCTCATGCAGACGCTTCTGAGGTCACCCGCAACCAGAAGCCTTTCGAGGACGACTCGGAATTGGAAGAGGACGATGAAAGTGACGACGGGGAGGAGCCAATCCGAAAATCTTCACTGGGAGTTTCAATGAGGGTCTCGACATCCGGACAAGGTGGGAGGACCAGGGATATAGCACTCGGCTCCCGATTGCAGAAGTCTGGTCGTATAGGCAAGACACGGCAGGGAGATGTGGTTGGTGAGCGATCAGTTACATTTATGCCTGAGAAGAAAACGAAGGCCAGGCCGGAACAGCCCGCTTCGGACAACAAACGCTCGGCAGCAAGACGTAGTGCCAGCACGAACACCTTCAGAAAGCTATAATACAACGGTGGAGCCATCAACATACCTCCAGCGAACACTTATACACTTGACACCAAGCATCTGCCCGTGGAGCGTAACGACCAACGCATATATGTGTGTTGCCTCGTCCCCGCAACCCTACTTCTTGTTGAAAAAGCGATTCACATTCGTCTTCAACCCAAGGCCCTTTTCGAGATCCTCTGGCCTGAGTCGCGGCGTGGGCGGGACATCATCGATCCTAGCATGCGCCCTCCGCGACCTCACTGGGCCCTCTTTGACGGAGCTCGGAAATTCGCTGCGTCGCGGAGTCAAAGCAGTAACCACTTTCTTCGCAGACCTGCGAATGGTCTCTCTGACCTTCCATTCCCTCTTCTTCGCGATATAGAAGAGCGATGAAGTGCCGACTACATTCGGTATCAGCGACTCTGCCGTCGACACGACCTGAAGGTGCACAGTAAAGAAAGGGGAGGGGTATGGCTTACTGCCCATGAGAGCGACGAGCACGACCACAACTATGATGGCTATCATACCGCCTTCTGAGAGCTTGAAAGTGCCATCACTGCTCGATCCGGCGCCGGCATCGCTGTCGACGCTCCCGTTAGAATTTGCGGTCCCGGCGCTGCTGCCGCAGTCACTGGTGCAGGGGTCTAGCGTGGCTAGAGGGAATGCCGAGCTCGTGGTCGACGCCATTGTCTACGATTGGGTTCGTGAGAGGACTTGAATGAAAATCAGTTCGGTGCTGAAGGACTGGGGTTTTGTTCTGGTGCGAGCATTGACCGGCGGGAAGAAATGTGGTAGACGAAGAACGTCACGTCCATTTTCTGCATCGACGACCAGCACACTATCTAGATATATCAACATCCATAATAACCAGACTATGATACCAGATTCCTTTCACCAAACCTTATAAGTAGACCATTGTCACCGCCTCCATGACTGTTTCCAATGCAAATTGCTCGCATCCTGCACTCGGCACTTGGATACATCCGTCTTCCAGATCCGTCCCAAAGCGAACGCTATTGGACAACCAAGAATTGGCAGTGGTCTCGTTGCAGCCCATTTCACCGCAATTGGTGTGAGCTGTTTCCATACGCGCCGTGCTTGTGGCTCTGTTCACACATGCCCCTGACGTGCATCGCCCAATGAGACTCGGGCGCGTGGGATAGGGGTTGCGGCTAAGCGCCGGGGGTTTTCTCTCAACGTCGTGCCATGGGCTTGTATCTGCTTGGCGTTTTCGGAATTCGCGTTGAAAGGGAATAATAATTTATGGTTTGGAAGCAGGGGACCATGGCAGTTTGAGGTATGTATAAATCACCACGATCGGTGTGGCGTACGACCAGGAGGGGAAATGTTAGGTACTACTATAAATGGTATAGTAGAGTGCATGGGTTAGACCCACTGGTACATGGCAGGGGGGGGGGGGAATAAATCGGCCTGATACCCATAGTATTGCTAGGCAGACCAGCCCAGACGGGGGAGAAGATGGACCGGCCTGTGGCTGACAGCACACCCCGTGCGAGCATTGCCCGTGAGCTAGTTGACACAGATAGCAGAAAGCGTTGCTTGAGTGGTACCGTTGACGGCCAAAACGAGATATCGGGACACATGCGAGGAGGTCCCCTGACGTGAGAGCTCCATGCGTATCTTGTCCTTCCTTACCGTACTTGTGCATGCTGGTTTGTTTGCAAGGACTATCGGTATTTATCCCGCGAGATAAATTTCGTGTACGGGGCTTCAAATTTAATTGTCATGTGTTGTCGCTGGGTGGGTGATCCGTCCTAGTCTGGAACGTTTGGCTCAGTCAGAAGTCTATTCGGCCGGTCAATGGACCTCCAGATTGTGAGTCGAAGGGCTGGGCATGATGACCGAGATGGAACTCAGGGCCTTGCAGGAATGTACTCAGACTGAAGAAGGCCATGGTTTTCCTCGTCATTTTACCAGTTACATAGTCAACTATCGCATTGACTCCCGAACCAAGAACACCAGGAAGACAACTTTTCGTGCACTCGCGAATTCAACGACAGCTATGTGGTGCAACCTCGAAGGCTCGAACCATGGCTCTAAGCCGACCTTTTGGTGCACTCCTGGCGCAGGTTTCTCAGGGCGAGGTTGGTCTCGATGAGGAAGTCACGCCTCTTCTTCCTGCAACGCGCGATCATTATGGATGCTCCGTGTTGAAGCAAGAGCATGCCTTCCTTGATCCGTTACTCCTTTAAACTGCCAGCCGCCTGGAGCTTCCTGTTGTACATCTCCGTCTTCGTCATCACCTCCATCAACCGCCCTAACCAGTCTTGACAGCTACACGCGACACGCGTCTTGACAATAGTTATTTGCCTCGCCCAGGATGGAAAAAGCCCCCAGCAAAAGTCCCCCTCCCTCCGCTGAGCTCCGCGAGGACGTCGTCGTGGACGCTGACGCCGGCGAGGACTCTCAGGAGTCCACAGCCCTTCAGAACGCCCTTTATCTACTGTCTGATACTCAGCCCGACAGTCCTGGTCAGACCGATTTGTCCCCTGAGAGCCAGTGTGCTACCCAGGTAAAGCTCATTGCTCGGCCACAACTCACTGACAACCCGGACCTGAGCATTGGCTTTGCCTACTCCCAGCGACAGAAGACCAACCCCGGCCAGTTCAGTCGTCCCAGACCTTCTAAGCCGGCAATTCCGATCATCGAGGAGGATATGGAGATAATGTCGGCAAGGAGTCACATGCGGGCCAGCAAGAAGCAGTCGGACGATCTTGAAGAGCCTCTCGATGCTCAGCCTGTCAATCTGGACTTGACAACTCTGCCCGACCCGCGGGAGCAACACCCCCAAAATCAGAAGTCACCCGGGGATGTCCAAGATTCCAATACCGCATCAACTCCAGCTCCCCAGAAAGAGTTTGACACGAACCATCACCAGGTCCAAGAGGTCGTTGATGACTCGGCACAGCCTGGCCAAGTACGCAGTCCCCAGAAGAGAGCTCCCTCCGAAGGCTACCAGCCAGTATACCGCCGTTCGACTCACGGTGAGCAGCTGTCCAAGTTCTCCAACCCCTCTGCACCTCACATCCTCCCCAGTGGCTTGCAGGCTTCAGCAACCATCCAACCAAAAGTAGGGCCCCAGTCTCGCCCTGGCTTCCCTACTCGGAGCAGGATCCAAGATCTACAATCCGACAATCTTCAGAATGATTCTGCTCAGAATCATTTGGACCAGCAGCGCGGTCAGCGTAAATCACCAGATCAGCATGCCATTCTGACCTCCGCCCAGAAGCCACGCACTTCCCTCCACAATGACATCTCAGTATCACAGGCTCATCCACCTCGCAATCTGCCTCAGCACGTGTCCCCCCGTCGTCGAATTGTCAATCGTCCCCTAAGAGATTGCCATGGCCAGTCCTCCAGCCTGAACACTCCTTCAACGAGACTACGAACTGCCTCGATTGTAAGCTCAAACACCAAGAGGAAGCGTGAGCCAAGGCCAGTCACGTCGTCCTCACATCACTCCTCAAGCCGCCCCAACTCATACGATCGTGAGAAGACACCATCAATCCGGCAAAGAAAGTGGACACCGCACAGCCAGCTGAGAGAATTCCGTTCAAAGTTGACGACAACAATAGGCGACCTTGCAGGCTGCCTCAATGACAGGTTCAGGGACATCGATTACGATGTAGGTCAACATCTCGAACAAATTACCAAACTCAAGCACACGATCAAACAGCAACAATGGGAGATATCTCGATACGAAAAGCAGACCTCAGATAAAAATACTGTGATTCAACAGCTTGAAGACGATCAACAGCGTCTTCTTGAGAGACTCGACAGTGCGGAGCAAGAGCTCCGGGCTCGACCTGACAGAGTCTCGAAACTTGAAGAGAAGAGCACCGCTTATAAGAAGTTTCTGAACGCGGCCATTGAGGAGCAACAAAAACTGTACAGAGCTGCCAAGGCGAAGTGCGATGGAGCCATCAGTCAGATGCAGGCTGAAGAGAGCCAGCGGAAGGTTTTGCAGGAACGCGCGCGAAAACATGCTGAAGCCACGCGTGAGCGTCTGAACCAGCTGGTCAAATCCACCGTGGCTGAGTGCAAGCAAATGGAGAAAGAGCGTAAGTGAAGCACTCGTGCGGACATGCCTGATTTCGTGGACTAAGTGACATTCGCAGACAATGACACAATTGCGTCTCTTAATCAGAGAATCCAGGAGCGAGATGCAGACGTCCTACGCGAGAGGGAAACGGCTCAAGCGCTGCTCCAACAGAATGCAAGTGTTTCTGCTATTGAAGATGCTGTGAAGAGCTTTGGGACACAAATCGAGGACGTTGTTTCCAAGGTCAACGAATTCGTCTCCCGTCAACCACAGCAGGAGGACCAAACAGCAAGTGAGATGCATTCTAAGTAAGTTCTCGATGCATTCGTGCAGAAAAAACACTTGGCTAATGGACTAGACTCGACCTGGTCATGGAGCATCTTCGTCTTCGAGACGAACGGGCGCCTCCTGCAGTCAACATCTCGGACCAGCTGCAGAAGCTCAATGAGCAGGCGGTTACCTCGTGAGTAGAGCGACGAACTCAGCTCAGTGCATAGCTAACTGAAATTACAGGATTCTCGGCAAGCTAGAGCCCATACTAACATCGCAACTCGAGACCAAAGAGACCATGGCTTCGTTATGCACAGGACTGGGCGAGTATGTGAGTGACCTTTGGAATGCCATTGATGAGCGCCAGGACACAATCGAGCAGTATATCATGCAGCGACAGGACGAGAATTTTCAGCGGCGAATCGAGACTCTGGAAGTAGAAGTACGCGAGAGGGAGAACGACTGCGCCAACCAGTCACAGCTGCTTCTCAAATCTGAAACGACCGTGAGGAAACGTGAAGAACTCATCGAACAGCTTCGAAGCGAGATCGTGGACTTGGAACATGCCCAGGCAGAGACTTTACAACAATCGGAACAGCTGAACCTGCTCCGAGAGGAGTACGACCAACTGAAGGCTGAAGCTGCGACCAAAACTGGTCTGGCGTCCGACCTCCAGAGTCAGCTCCATGAGAATCGCTCGACCATGCTGGCAAACCGAAAGCAGCATGAGGAGGACACAGAGCAGCTCCGAAAACTTCTGGAGCATGAAGTAGCAGAATCCAAAGCCACTCAAATACAGGCCATCGAAGCAGCGCAACAAGAAGCCATGGTCAAAATGAATGAATTAAAGGCCGATCTCGAGAAACAGCTTGGCCAGGCTCTGGAGGAGCGAACTATGCTGCAAACCGAAATCGATGCAACGAAACAGAAAATCCAGGAAATGGGCGAAGAAGGTGCAAAGGACTTTGAAACGATCGCCGACCTAGAAGCGGAGCTTCAGGTAGCGCAAAGCGAAGCAGTCAGGATCAGACAAGAGGCCACCCAGAAGGAAACGGAACAGGAGACTGCTAGACAGCAGCATCTGGAGCGCATTGACGATCTCCAATCTTGCCTTTCAATCGCTGAAAAGAGGTTTACGAATTTAGCGGGTAATGCTCGAGGTTACGATGCGGCTGCAAAAGCAGTTCTCCGAAGTCTGAAGCAGTGGACACAGGACTGCGAAGCCATCCAGAAAATGGCGTCTGATCTCGCAAAGACCAGAAACAAAGATCTCGACCATATCGATCCGAGATTCGAGCCACTAGTCCAGATGCAGCTCTTACAGAAGGCTGTCGTCCAATATTGCCAGATACAGACACAAGCAGCAGAGATTCTCTCAGGAGGGAATCCCGACGGAGTTGCTGCTCTCAAGACGGTGACACAGACGGCCTCATGGTCGAGTCTGCAAGCGGTTAATGCTCAAGACCAGGCGTCAAAAACCCTCATCGGAAACCTACTCGATCGAGTTCGGCGAGTGACTATCAGAAGCCCAGCAAGCAACGCGTCTTCCCCCAAGCCGCCTTCGGTCCAGACGGAACAAGAGCGCCGGCGAATTACGGAACCGCCAAAATCCATCATGAAGTCTGCTCCTCCCTGTCAGCAGCTAGCTATCGAGGACAAGAATTCTCGAGAGGCCCTCGGTCGTGAGGATTGTGCTCGTAGCGGGCGCAAGGACGTACAGGACGTCACTCAGGACAAGATCTCGGAAGCAGGCATGACGAGCCGCAACAGCCTGCTCTATCGCGGTCCTTACAACAGACCCGTGGCTGGGAACAATCCTCTTCCACAGATGCCGGGGAGCACGGAAAGCAGGAAGCACCTCCAAAATGACAAGATCAGTGGCAAGGGCGTGGCAGACCATGAAGATATACGTGCGACCATGGCCTCTCAGAACAGAAAGCGCAAGGGGCTGTCCAGCTCAGAGCCATCCAGCCAAGAAGCAGAGATGCCGAAGAAGAGGACAAAACCCATTTTGCAGAGAGAATCCTCAGCTTCCTCAATGGCATGTTCACTGAACAGCAGCCGGGATCCGCTGAGGCTGTTCTATCAGCGGCGACTTTCGTCGCAAGCAGGTGAAGACTCTCAGGATCCAATCACCCACTCTCGGGATGTAGAGGGCGGAAGCAAGGCACATTATTCCATGTTGAAGCGCTTCACTATTGTTCCTTGATCACAAAAATCTCACCTTTGCTCCAGATTACTTCAAGGTCTTGGAGTGCGGCGGTCGCCCTGGAACCCCCACTACATGTATACACATCAAAGAAGGTCTCCTTGAGCTCGAGACTTTCCGATATACGCGATGGGTCGGGCGTGAAGCAGGTTGTGCTCAGATACGAGCGTGAGACGAGCACATTTTGGGACGGCCGATGAGAGGTTGCGCAAAGCTTGATGTATTTCGTCGAAGAGCCCTCAAATAGCTGAGATTATATGATATGTAGCCTGCAATCAACCGTCATTTGCGCTACCATGAAGCTCTCGAAGTGACGGGACGGTTTTCGACACGGTGTCTGTACCTGTCAAGCCCCATAAGCTCATGAACGCCGCCCATATGGCTTTTCCAACGGCTCCTCCTGCCACCAAATCTGGCGGTTTTGACCGGATGTATTGTGCCTCAGCGACCATTCCCGATCTCGTCTCTATTTTCCTCCGTCTCCTTTCCAAGGGCCTCGTGGCATCGTAATCGTACCGGGGTACGTTCTCGTTTGGCAGAGCGTTGACCGCCTCTAACCGCCATGCGATCTATCCGTGATGGTTGACCGCGGCCGTGGGAAGATCGGGATGATGCGTAACGTTGCATGCCGTGTTTATTTGTTACCTCGTCGTTTCGTCTCTAGAAAGAGGACTTTCCTGCGTACTGTGCTCGAACTCGAGAGTCAGCAGCTAAACCTAAAGTCTTCACGGGCAGTGACCGTGGTGCTATCCCCTTGTGTTCGCGCATCTTTTCCCCTGTGTCTTTCACGGGGATGGGGTGAGGCGTGGTCGGGAGACGGTCGCGCAGAGCTGGAGATATAAAAGATGAGGGTCTCGAAGGGGCGAGGGAAGGGCGATGGCCATAGCGTACCGACGGGGTCGTATTTGAGCATGCTCATCGGCGGCGAGGTGCGCGGGCGCCGGAACTGGTAGAAGAAGCCCGTCATGGCCATGGAGATGAGGCGCACCGAGACGATGCGGGATTTCGCTTTGGTTCGTGATGAGCCCGGTCAGTTGTCAAGTCCGTAAGTCCGTCCGTCCGTCCGTCCGTCCGTCCGTCCGTGGCCATGTTGGGGGGGATAGAGGGGGAAGAGGGAGGGCGCGTACCTTTCTTGGCCATGACTGCTGCGCGCCGCTGGGCTGGAGAGGCTTCTCGAGGGGGAGTGGGCAGTGGCAGCAGGGTGAACGACCTCTTGGTCAATTTTCGGGCTGCGGTTGCGAGTGCGGCTAAGGCGCGGGCGGAATTAGCCGCGCTGGACCCTAACCCTGCCGACGTTACCTCTGGGCTAGCGTTGATGGCCATGTCCTCCGAGCCCTCGATCTTATGTCTTTCATTTTCTTTTTCCCTTTTCTTCCAAAATAATAAAGTAAAAACTACTATACTATTGGATGCGCCATCGAGAGAGGGATATCATTTTCATACTTGGGCACCCAGAGCCGAAAGTGGCGAGGTCGCTCCCCGGAACCTCATCTGCTATGCTATCTCCTCCAGCGCTTTTTGTGAGCGATCTGGGTGTGTTGAGCTCATGAAGAAGAAATCTGGTCACAGGATGGGAGATCAGCCGATCAGCGCGTCCCAAGATCCGACCCTGTCTTTCATCCCACTGCCAACGTCGATGGAGACGATCAGATCCCATCCGGGAACGCTGCCACTCGCTGCCTCATGGGCATGCAAAGGGCAATTACTGTCAAGGACGCCACTATCTGTCGGCAGCGGGACTATGACGTTCATCACTACACCACACATGCTCAAACTCAAGCGCCCTGATAGGAATTAAGTGGGTGACAGGACAAGTTGTGGGAAGAGAGGTCTCCTGCCCGACAACGGTGCAGTGCATGTTCGGCAGCCCCCCGAGGCGTCCAGTGGAGCCATCCCAGGTAATACCACAGGAGGCAGTCCTTGCGATGCAGCTTCCGCAAAAATCTAGCAACTCCATTCGAGCCTCGAATGAGATTTTCCAAACTACCCTCCTACGTCCTCTGGGGACACCTCCTGCAGGATACTCGTCAGTAGGCCTTCTGGCATCATTTCTGCTCCACAGTGCCGTCCACTATCAAAATTCACCTCTGTGAATCCATTTTTGGCTCTGAAAATACCTGTTCTCATAAGAATTACCCCGAAACCGGCGGCACAGCAATACTTCGCCTGGATGTTGTGCTGTTTTTGGAAGACAGTCGTCCTAAATCAAGCTGCATGAAGCGGCGTGGTTCCCTGGAGGGTGGGGGTGGGGGTGGAACGTCTGGGTCGACCTAGGTGTACGTTTCTATCTATTTTTATTGCGGGTTTACTATGTGAGAGTTTTGAAAAGGCTGGTGAGTTCGCCTTACGTGACGTCCAGTCGTTTTAAGGTTGCGCTCATCATTTTATTGTACGTTTGATAAATGAGTTGGCCCTGTGATCGTCCGTATTAGCAGATTGAACACTCTGCGTTAGATCGATAATCGAGGTCTATTTCAAGATTACCTCGGTAGGTATACATGGTTGAAGCTATGGATCCTCATTTGTGCAAAAAGCATCTCTACGTACTCGCCTTCTCAGCGGAATGTTTCCCGCTCTATCGTCTATTCTTATTTCATATCGAATCCTCTATCCTTCAAAACCTCTCTCCAAACGTGTCGCCCACTTAGGTTGGCCGGCCCCTCCATCCTCTTTGCCGACCTCTCCGTCCACGCCGGGAGCCCTTCTCTCTTCTCTCCCGCGTTGAAAGTAGCGAGAACATCGTCGTATTTGCTGAACCTCTCCTCTTGTGATGGCCCATCATGGCCGCCGGCGCCGCCCCACCTCTCCCTATGCAAGACCTCATCGGCGCCGAGCCTCGGCTTGACCCGCGCCGGGCTCTCGGGGTCCGGCCATCCGACGGCAAGCCCGAAGAGCGCAATGACCCGCTCCGGCAGTCTTAACAAATCAGCCATCTCACGCGGCCGGTTGCGCACGGCGCCGACGTAGCAGGCGCCCAGACCCAGCGCCTCAGCCGCGACGCTCACGTTCTGCGACGCCAGCGCGGCGTCGATGGACGCCTGGAGCATCGTGCGGGTCAGCCTTCTCGGGGTCCTCCAGGCAAGGAACGGATGCTGAAAGGGAGGATTCCGGAGCTTTCACCCTCGGCTAGAGCTACCCGCCGGCAGGTGTAGTATAGTCCTGCGTTGAGAGCGAGCAACCCTGGGGACGAGGTTGCAGGCTGGTGGGCGCAGAGCGCAGGAGGGGGAGACGTAGGGATCCGAAGCTCCTACCATGAGAAACGTGTCCGTGAACTCGAGGCCGGCGCCCGCAGTGCCGCGGAGACGGCTCACGGCGGTGAGACGTTGGAGGTCAGCGCAGAATACGAGGAACAGCGGCGCGTCCCGTATAAAGTCTTGATCCGCTGCGAGCTGCGCGGCGCGGTCCTTGACCGACGGGTCGGTCAGGGCGACGACGGACCACGTCTGCAGGTTGGAGCTGGTGGCGGCCGACTGGCCCGCGGCAACCAGGAGGTCGGCGGTGCCCTCCGGGAGAGGCTTCGAGGGCAGAAACTCGCGGACGGAGCGGTGGGCGAGTAGTGCTGCTATGATGGGGTTCGGGGGCAGGGTGGTCGATGGTGGCCAGGGTGGGGATGTCCCGTAGCGGGCGCGTACCAGTGCCGGGATCTCTTGCTCAGACATTCTGGCTCTGCGTGGGTCTCCGAGCTGCTAAGTCTTTCTTTGAGATGCGGCGGCACAGAGACAGTTTCTTAGGCTGGATTCTCCTGACCATCCCTCGATGGCGACCTGGAGGCGCCGGTAATAATCACACGTCTTTGCAGTCCGGCAATCATGCCCGATCGGTGATGAGTCACACCGATTGCGCGAGCGCCCAAGTCCCAGTCTTGAAGAATTATGCAGTGACGAGTGATTGTTGGCGAAGGCATGATGCCCATGATAACTAGGTCGCCCTATTCGATGTTGTGTATGAATGATCCTCGGACTGACAAAAAACATCTTGGAATTATCCTCGCTATTTCTAGAGCACCGTACACTTGGCTGCGAAATGACCCAGTTCCATCCAGCCAAAACAAAGTTTATATTTGGTATAACGCAGAAACGACGTTCAAGTGTCCCTTGTCAGGGAGTAAAATTGCTGAGTGTTGCCTATACGTCAAGTTAGGCGCAGACTGATTCCAGCACCCAGCCTCAGCGGCAGTGGTCCAACCTCAATCTCAATCGAGTTGCAGGACAGCTTGGAGAGCCTGAACACCTGTCTCTAATTATCGTACAGCTCTACTCACTCATTTCGACAGGATAGACTTGGGAACAACTTGTTGATCTCGTCACATAGCAGCTTTACAAAACAACGGTCTCGAAAGAATTCATGCGCTATCATTCGATCACCCATTCAGGCCCCCCCCCCCGATGATATTTCATTTCTCTCTCTGCCTCGGTCTTATGATTGATACAAGATATAGACTCCGCCCTACACGTAAGCCACGGACGCGTGGAAAGTCACTATATACGAGTCTAAAACTCGACAAGTGAGGACAATATTGGAAGGCCTATATGATATATATCTCTCTTGTAGGCATATTCCCGTACATTGTAGAATAAATACAGAATAAAAGAGTGATTCCGGTTAGACATAGGTTCATGTGAGGAGCTTTGCCGTAGATGAATATCGTCCTCCTTTTGCACCATTCAACCTACTGAGGTAGATAACCAGGTACATAGATGCGCTTCAGGCCTTTCCCTGGTTTTTGCTTCGGAACCAGCTCTGGTCACTCCAGTTCCGACTATAGATGTATCGAATGAGAAGTATGTACATATACTTTCAATTAAACTGATATGATCGAAAGTGTTGCATCACAGGCAGAGGTACGGATAGGGGCGGACTGGACAGTCCAAGTATGGACTTCAACAGGAACTTCCTTTTTCGCTATATGCGTTAGTGATCACCAGTTGTTGTTGACAAGGCCCAGGCAGGCCACACAAAGATGACGATAGCATAGATTTTTTTGCCGATCAGGCAATGCTGACACAGGTACTGTCTAGCCAGCGTGACAATCAGACTGGCCAGTATTCCGGGTTCGTGTCTGTTAGATACACACAAAAGCCGAAGCTTCCACGACCTTTCCCCCTAGTCCCACACCAGTTCATGGTCCAGTCCCTCCAGCAACTAAAAGAGCTAATGTACATCAACCAAAGCGCGCCCTGGACAGACACTGGCTTCTGGTGCCCTCTAGGTGGATCGACTGCACGAAAGACGCCGACTCGCTTTCAAGTTAGGGGCTGAGGGGCAACACGGACTCGACGGTCTCAAACGATATTGGGGGCTGCTGCGCCGGATCAGTCATTTACACCGCATCCTCACTCTGGTTCCCACCCTCGATGAAGCCAGTCCCCCCCTGTTGCTATGTACAATGGGCACTGGGCGCGCCGAACGAAACATTGCTAAGCACCAACGGCACCGGCTGGCAAGATATATGAACATTGTGACGTCAAGTACCAGACAGCATACGTTTTCGTAAAGTTCATATGTACTTATTTTGCTTCTTGAGGATCTGCCACAAGAGAACGGAAGAGCTCCATGAGCAGGATAGCCGCCCCCATTGCAAGTGCTCACCTTGAGGAGTCCCGTGTGAGACCTTGGGCCAAGGTTACCTCAGGAATACTTGCTACGTTGATACATGTCGAGGCTGACGAAAGCGCTGGCAATGGACGTCAATTTCTCGAGATGACGGCAAATGTCTGGCGCACCCCCTCCCGTCCCCCCCCCGGCCCCCTTTTGGGCCTGATAGTCGGCGTTGTGTCTTAGCGGGGGGAAGAAGACATCATGCTTCCTTGGCGTCCTCACTCAGCAACAGGGCCAAGGACGACTGAGGAACCGCCCAAGCTCAGTCCTGGAAGGTCGTCGGCCTGAGATTGTGACAACACCTGGCTCCTGAGTCAGCCTTCTTCATGCAGGTACGGCTTACCTCCGGTGTAATAGTGCAGGCCCAGTCCGCACACGAAGCGGAACAAAGCAGACTTGCTTTGTTACATCCGTGGCCTTTCGGAATAAGAAGATGTGATGTGCGGCTATATCCATCATGAGTGTCGCTCGTGCAGTACTCGGGCCGAGCCTGAAGGTGCTACCCACCGGGGAATTCCGCCAGTATGGCATCTCAGCCCATGCAGTCATCACTAACGCCGGCAGATGAATTCAGACGTCATGCACGGCGCGGGATTAGTCGGCCGGACTTAAGGTGGTTGACTATAGTGATTTCACAACCCCCTTGACGTTGGGTGTCCCCCAAATGTTGCAACTAGCACGGTAGGGAGGCCAGTGACTTAAGGTTGGAGTGATGCAGTACCATATAAAACCTGTGCACGTCTCCAACGTCGAGTTTTCCATTGTCCCCGACTGCATCCATTCCATCATTGAGACCGGATAAGACTCAGAACCGTCTTTGAGCACCTCATCACCAAGTAACAACCATGGCAGCCGACTATCCCAAGCGCAAACTCGGCGACGACCTCGTCTCGGCCCAGGGCCTGGGCTGCATGGGCATGTCCTTCGCCTATACCTCCTTCGGCGGGCAGGATGACGAGGAGTCGCTGCGCGTCCTGACCCGGGCGGCAGACATGGGCATCACGTTCTGGGACACCTCCGACATCTACGGGCCCTACACCAACGAGGAGCTCCTCGGGCGCTGGTTCAGGGAGACGGGCCGCCGCGACGAGATCTTCCTGGCGACCAAGTTCGGCACCAAGTTTGTCAACGGCAGGATGCTGGTCAACGGCTCGCCCGAGTACGTCAAGGAGTCGTGCGCGGCCAGCATGAAGCGCCTGGGGACGGACCGCATCGATCTGTACTACCAGCACCGTGTGGACCACGACACGCCCATCGAAAAGACCGTGCAGGTAAGTTTTCTGCCCCCCCCCCCGGGGGGCGCAGGGGCAGGGCAGAGCTACATTCCGTCATGACTACGGTCCCCCGCTGACCTCGTCCCGCAGGCTATGGCGGAGCTCAAGGCCGAGGGGAAGATCCGCTACCTGGGGCTGTCGGAGTGCTCCGCGCGCACCCTCGAGCGGGCGTGCAAGGTGCACCCGATCGCGGCGGCGCAGATGGAGTACTCACCCTTCGCGCTGGATATCGAGTCGGAGCAGACCAACTTCCTGACGACGGCCCGGAAGTACGGCGTCAAGCTCATCGCCTACTCCCCGCTCGGCAGGGGTTTCCTCACGGGCGCCCTCAAGAGCCCGGCGGACCTCGACGAGAATGATGGCCGCAGGGTCCACCCCCGCTTCAACGAAGAGAACTTCGCCGAGAACCTGAAGCTGGTCACTACTCTGGCTGCGATCGCTAAGGAGAAGGGCTGTACCCCGGGCCAGTTGTCGATTGCTTGGGTGATGGCGCAGGGGGAGGGTAAGTCTTTTCTTCGTGTCTGTGCAGGAAACCAAGGATATGGACCATGACGACTGACTTTGTTGTGCTATTGCGGGATAGATTTCATCCCGATCCCAGGTACGAAGCGGGTCAAGTACCTCGAGGAGAACGCCGCCGCCGTCAACGTCCAGCTGTCCAAGGATGAGGAGGCGAAGATCCGCAAGGCCATCGAGAGTGTTGGCGGATCCAAGGGGGCACGCTATCCGGAAGCAATGATGCACGTGTGCTTCGCCGATACCGTGGAGCTGGAGTAGACGGGAGTTGTTAGCAGTCCATGGTATGGATTTAGGGTGGCCAATGCAAGAGGAGGCTGGCAGCACATATTATATGCGATCGTTGCAGACAATGCTCAGGCGCTATTTTCAGCCTCCAGGCTGTCGATGCTCCGATAGCAATGGTGATGTGATTATGAAATCAGCTCTTTGAAATAGTAGTGACGAGGGGTTCGAGGTGCAAGGTGCCTACCATCAGGCCGGCGCCTAGGCCTGTGTTCTCCCCTCCCGTTCGGACCTCGTGCGTACCGAAGGTCTAGGGTCGCTGATCATCTTGTCACCTCACCATGCCCGCCCATCATTTGCCGATGTAGGAACTGCCGAGACCACCTTACGCTTACTCGTAGGCCAGCCCTAAGCTTGGTTAGCAAGAAAACCGCACGGGTGCGATTTTGGACGCCCCAAGCTACTTAAGCATCTGGACAAAATCATCCATGTTCGCAACTCCTCCTCTTTTTCTCTTGTCTTCTCTCCATAGACAACACACAGGATCACCTCACCGCCTAAATCTTGCCCGCATCTCAGAACTCCGGAGACTCGCTTCTATCAATCATATCGCCATCCTCACAGCGAGATCGACCGCGTCACCAACTTGGAGATTCTGGATTCAACAATACAGCTGTGCCTGCAGACACATCTTTTCACCTACGTCGATCAACGACAGTGGGTCTCCTCTTTTGATCTAGCCCACGCTGAGCCTTCTTCCCGCAACATTACTTTTCTTCCCTAACAATGGACCACCAGTCCAGCCACCAGTCCAGTCTCCATCTGACTTCTATTTCATTCCCACCCGCGCTCTCGACACCTAGGCTGGACCCCTCCCTCCCACTTAATCGGCGGCCTACTGCTAGAAACGTAGCCGTGTTCCCATCTGGACCCCAAGTTGTCAATGACACGCATCACCAACGGGCTTCAAACAACACACTTGAGCCTCCTGTGCCCTCCTGGTACGCTGCAGCTATGCAGGGCCTCACGAGCATGGATTCCTCTCGCCCGGTCAGTATGCCCTCCACCTTGGGAGACGATGAGCTCTGGGCCTGCACCGACAAGTGCATCGCCTTCTGGCGCTCGATCATCGGCATCCCAGCACTCGTGGAGGTCCGGCGGCGGTCGTTGCAGCTCATCAAGACGCTGTTCGAGCTGAACTTTAAGGTCAGCACTGCGGGCACATACGTAAGCTGCCTCAACAGCGACGAGGAGGCCGCCCTACGCCTTATGCTCGGTGACCTTGGTCGCGTGCTGGACGAGCTGCGTGAAGCCTGCGCGTTCTACCGCGATCAAAACATGCGCAGGTGGCCCGTCGCGACCACCTTGAGGATTACCGCCCTGACTGCGCACTTGAACACCGGGCGGCTCACCATGGCGCTGGCTGGTCTGAGTCTCAATCTCCGTTACCGGGTAATGAATAATGAACTCTTCTTGAAGAAGATGTACGCTTACATTGCCGATATCACCACTTGTATCAGCGCGGTTGAGAAGAAGACTGAGGAATTCAACAGGCTTGAGCCCGCCTTCAGCTTCGAGGCTGCGTTCAGGCGGACGGGCGGGTTTAGAGGCGATGCTGGCGATTGGAACTGTGCTGGCGATATCACGCACTACTCACCAGCCGTGCGAAGTCACAACTCTGACGAGCTCCTGGACACGCATCCAGTCTGGTCGGCACTGCAGGACTACATGGCCCAGGAGGGCGTGGCAGGCCACTTCCAAGACACTCGGACTCGCACCGAGTACCATGCCCGAGGGCTGAAAGGTGGCGATGCCAATTACATCCCAGACATCGCCAGCCACGATGTGGATCGACCGCTCATGCCGAGGCTGGACTGCACACGGGCGCTTCAGTCGCCGCGGGATGGGGTACTGAGGCCTTGTGACATTTTGAAGGCCTCGAAAACGAAGACGCCCGACGCCGCTGAGGTCGGAGGCAGAACTGAAGCTGTCGGTACTGCAAGTCCCGAAGACACATCCGGGGGCGGAGCTGCGGGAGAGGTCAAAAACGATGCCGAGGCCGAAGCATGTCTCGAGCATGAAGATGCTGTGGATGCTGACGGCACTGACGACTTCGAGATCCTGTCGACGGTTTCACACGAGTCGGAGTACTGGTGGGAAGACGACGTCCAGATGGAGGAGGACGAGGAGTTCCCAGACGACGGCTAGGCCGATGACGAGGCTGATGACGAGCCCGATTTCGAGGAGCTTCCAGCAGCTCCCGATGCCCCGAACGGCTGCGTTTGAGACTCTGGGATTGAAGGTGCTGTCAAGGCCGAAGGGGTTGGCGCGTTCGAGGAGCTCTAGAACACCTGCAGAAGCTCGGACAGCAGACCTGAGTGATCGGTGGTGACCCCATCTGACGAAAACGCTTGGGCCAGATGACCTACCAGCAAAGCTGATGGGCCATTGCACGGTCTCGCTTTCCCCCCCATCATGACCTCGGGTATGACCGTCATTTACCGCCTTAGGGGACAGTACAGGCGCTGACGAACCAGAAGACCTGACCGTGTACGGCCAGAGGCCGGAAATTTCCTGCGAGCGAATATTTGGCTCTGGGGGTGCGTGGCTGAAATAGGAGGTGGTTTTTTTGTTTTTTTTTTGTTTGGGGGGGGGGGGGTGTGGGTATACTTTACCGCAGAGCTTTCTTGAGCGAATGTTTCGGAATGAAGACAAAATTTTGGAATTCTCGCGCGATTCATTGTGAAGTACGGTGAGCAAGTGCCGTGATTGCGTGTACCTGACAGAAATGATATATGATCGGACAGAGGCATCAAGGCGGACAAGCTGAGACACAAGTAACGTGAGGCGCAACCTGCCGCTCTCCACTGCACACAGTCATAAGGAAGTTCAACGGGGAGCGACGGGACCGGCTTCGCGGCAGGAATGATCGTAGGAGATGGTTCGTAGCTAGACGTATAGGTGGAAGTCTAAAAAGGGGAGCTCGCCGGGGCCCGGGTCCTCACATGATGCACACTGCACCTCGAAACAAGTTCCCAAGAAGAGGACGAGGTGAGGTCGGAAGTCGGAGGTTTCCCAGGTGCGGCTGCGGCCAGGACATGCAGTGCGACGTCATGCTGCTTTCTCGCTGCCCAGGTCTCTGCACCTGCAGCGGGCCAGATCCGAGAGAAGCCTCCAGGGATGGGGTGCTTACGGGTCTGGGGAGTCCTGGCAGGCCTGGCCGGTGGATGTGTCGGTTTGGGATGATGAGGACGATGTGGCAGGGTTTGGGGGGTGTATCTGGTTGTGCAGTACTGTGGTACAGAGTGGCAGCCTTGTCAACTGAGACAATGGTGACACACGGGTACGGTGTATGGTAGGTAGGTAGGTAGGATTGAGGACTCCCACGCGGGACTCCCAACATGTGGTGATAGTTACTGGGCACACTGGCGGACGGGGAAGCGGGCTTCTGCAGCGAGCGGCATCAGGGCCCGCTAAGGCCGTGCACATCCCCTGACGGGATCTGGCTAGCGTCACTGCCGCTTATCCGGTGTGCCGGTCTGCTACCAATAGATACTTCCAAACCCGTGACTCCCGAGGGGAGATGCCGACGGTAGCTCCACCGCACCGTGCATAGCTGAAACTATGTGAGGAATGTAGTTAAGTATCTCGACGCCGGTGAGATGTAGAGATAGGTTCGAGAACAATTGGATTCCCACGACGGGAGGGGGAGACCGTGGGGACGTTTACTGCACTGCCTGTCCTGGATGATTTGCTGAGTACAGATTGAAAGACCTTCCCGCTGTCGAGAATTTAGGTGTCCCGACGCAGCCTAGTAAGCACCCACCACCACCTCCACGTGCTGGACTGGCAGGACTGGCAGCACTTACTTGGGCCCACAGGCCTCGTCATCGCCCTGCCCGTGGGTGCTAGCGGGAAGCCCCCCACACGCCCACCGCGGGGACCCAACGGTGTGCTCCACAGTCGTGTCGGGAGATTGATCGGAGAGAGCCAGATAATTTCAGAAAGGGGTCGTGGGACACGCGGCCGGACAAGACCAGCAGACTGTTTGTGATGGGGGGTTGAGAGCACACCATCAAGCGGGCGACATCTCGATCCGTCTTGTGCCAATCCATCTGCCGCCCTCATCTCGCCACGCTTGCATGTGCTCTCCTCCCCCCCTGGCCCGGACAGGAGCCAGCCCTGTTTGGATTAGCTGTGCAAGGCTTGCCATTATCTTGCGCGTACGTACTGTAACAAATCTCCCCTTCGACTTGCAACGCCCACCGCCCACCGCCCTTTCTCCATCGAGGACTCCGTACAGCACTCCTGTTCGAAACTGCCCGTTGGTCAAGTCACCAAAGCCCACCTCTCACTCAAGCCTTCCCTCCCCCGTGCCACCATAGCACAGGCTGTTCGAGCCCTCCCTTGTTGACCTAGCCGTCCTCACAGTCCTCTTCACCCCCGACCGTCATGTTCGACCCGGTCCGTTCTCCCTCCATCGGCCCATCTCCTCTGCGCAAGAACAGACAGGCACCATGAGCCCTCGTGTCTCGGACGAGGAACGGGTCGCCTTCCTCGCCCTCGATGGTCGCTCTAGCGACGGCGACATCGACGAGTACATCCCCAGCACACACAAGAAAGAACAGCTTCCACTCCCAAGGCGGTTACGATCATGGCTCTGCTCCAGACCACGCGTCTTGCGGCGCAACGTCCTTCGAAACCCCCTGATGACCATCCTGATCGCCGCGAAATATATCATAATATCCCTAGTCGTCGTGCTCATCGCAACGCCGGTCCTCATACCCTCCTACACACGACTACCGCCCCACTACCGCGAGCGCAAGGCGGCATGCGAAGGACCTGACGCCGCCCCGGGCTGCGCAAATCCCTGGCAGGAGAAGGTCTTCATATCCGTCAGCCTGTACGACAAGGGGGGCCACCTGGCCAGCGGGAGATGGGGCGAGCAGGTGCTGGAGCTCATACAGATGCTGGGGCCGGACAACACCTTCCTCTCCATCTACGAGAACGACAGCCCGCTGGGCGAGGCGGCGCTGGAAGAGCTCAGGCGGCGCGTCCCCTGCGACCACGAGATCGTCTTCGACCGTGACGTCTCCCTCGAGGGCTTCGCCAACGTGACCATGCCCGACGGCACCGAGCGCATGAAGCGCCTGTCCTACCTCTCCGAGGTCCGCAACCGCGCCCTGCGGCCCCTCGACCGCTTCCGGACGGACGACGGCATCGTCGAGTTCGACAAGGTGCTCTTCCTCAACGACGTCCTCTTCCACACGGTCGACGCCGCCCAGCTGCTCTTCAGCACCAACGTCGGCGACGACGGCCGCGCGCACTACCTCAGTGCCTGCGCGCTCGACTTCGAGAACCCGTTCAAGTTCTACGACCTCTACGCCCAGAGGGACGCGGAGGGGTACTCTAACGGGGTGCCCATCTTCCCCATCTTCACGACGGCAGGGCACGCGTACTCGCGGGATGACATGCTCATGCAGAGGGACGCCGTGAGGGTGACGGGCTGCTGGAGCGGCATGGTCGCCATGCAGGCCAGGTATGTGCAGAACCTGCGCGCGGACCTGCCCACGCCGACGTTCCAGGACATCGGCGCGCACGTCATCGACCCTGCACGCCCGGTCCCCATCGAGGCGCCGGTGCGGTTCCGATACGAGCCTGAGATCTTCTTCGATGCGTGCGAGTGCTGCCTCTTCCTGGCGGACGTGTCAACCGCCGCGAGGAAGGACAACGCCATCGACCAGGGCACCTTTGTCAACCCCTACGTGCGCGTCGCGTACAAGGACTCGGTGCTCACATGGCTGCACCGTGTGAAGCGCTGGGAGCGTCTCTTCGTCATCCCGCACCGGGTCGTTTCCTACTTCGCCGGCCTGCCTCGGAACAACCCCTACCGCGAGGTGCAGGAGGGCGAGCCTTTCGTCGAGGAGATCTGGCAGGAGGACCACTGGGAGCTGGTGAACAGGACGGGCAGGAGCGGGATGTTCTGCGCCGTGCGCGAGATGCAGCTCATCAACAAGGAGGCGCGGACGGGGGACAAGAACTGGATGAACTACCCTATGCCGCCCGGCCAGCATCTCGACTTCCCTACTTAAGGAGGCTGGGAGGGGTAGGCTGGCTGTGGTGTGAGATGTTATGTATGATTTTTAGGCTCTGGGGTTCCGAGAGGGATAAAGATATATACCTGGGGTAGAAGGGGGAAAGGACGGGGGCCTATCGGAATGGGCATGACACCATGGCGGCGCTTCTTTGTTTTATGTACTCGCTATCCATCTGCAGGAATGGGGACCTGCAGTGCAGACTGTTCTCTGTAAAATGGCCTAAGTCTTGGCGATGCGTTATCTCATCCTTAGTGCTCACTCTCGTGTAACGCGCTTCCGAGTTGCTCGCCTAGAGTCCGAGCTGCGGGCCTGATGCGGGCCTCCTCACGATGGAGCCATCTTCCTGTGGCAGGCTCGCTTGTCCAAAAGGCTGCTGCTTAGCGGGACGGGCTGATCTTTATCATGCGTGGTCCCTTGCGTGGGTCCCATCGGTGTGCCCGCCTTTCTGTTGACGAGGCAGCCTCCCTCAGAACCCCTCCCTTGCTTCCTCTCTGGAGGCTTGTAGATTGAAATACTTGGTCGCCTCTTGCGTCATAAGCCGACCTTTTTCTTTTCTTCTTTTCTTCCCCCTTTTTTTCCCTGGCTCTTTTTTTTTTTTGTTTTGGGGGGGGGGGGGGGTTTGTCCAGGCAGCGAAGACAAGACAGAGACCGCGTCGCAAACATCCACACAATTGTTTCTTGACAGCGGCGGACCATTACCTCGCGATTCCTAGGCCTCGGGCTTTAGGGGCGTTGTGATGGGCCGGTGTCTACAATGGGCACCTCGCAGCAAAGCCCAGATGATGTCCTGACGTGAGAAGCGCAGGCCCCGCGACCCGACACGACCATCTTGCCAGTTCCCGTCACTTTCTGCTGTCAAGGCGGTCAGATACCTACTCGTTATTCCCGGCGGGACCATCCTGTCTGACAGGTGGGTTGCGTGCTGTCGAGGAGATTCAGGTGCTCAACCTTCCGGACTCCGAGGGACGCTCCAGGACGCATCGTCTCAGTGCTGGATGACTGGAGGAAAATGTCTCGTGAGGGTGAAGAATGCGCTGGCGTTATACGGTTGGTTAGTGATGAAGATCGCCGTGGGGGCATGACTCTCTCATCTGTATTGCCAATTTTAGAAGTTCTACTTCACCTTGGCACCGATCTTGCCCTCTTACAATGCTACGACACTTACCATGAGGCTAACCAGTCCTTCCATGGCTCTCCAACGCAGATTTTAAGCTCATTGGTGACAGAGCAGAGGGCCAAAACGGTCGAGGACTCAGGGGTGGTTGTGTCAGTGTTCTCGTCTTCTCAGGGTGCACGGGCAGTGCTGAGATCGTGCCCAATTTTTAAACAAAAAGGACGTCGACCGCCAGGGGTGGCCCTGAATAGCCTCAGCTGTCAAGTGCCCAACTGCGGGGTTTGGCGCGGGATTAAGTGCAACACATGACAGTGCCAGGGCCAGGCCAGCGGTTCTGGCCCACTGGATCTCACCGGATCTTTAGACCATGCCTCGTGCGCCACGTGGCGTAGGGCCCTGGGTCAATAACCTCGGCCGAAGCGGTGCCATCTTGCACTAAATCTCCCATTGGAAATATATCGTACTTCTGTGCTCCCCTCTGGGCCGAGAAGAGCTTCGTCGCCGCCCGTGACCGTGCAATACCGCATGGGGGGATGGAAAACGTCCAGGGAGCACGCTCGGCAGACAAACGTGCTGGACACGTCATACAGCAAGAATGGATACCTCGCACTGCCATGACGACGTGCGTTTACCAGATCATTGTGAAGGTCGTGCATGACCTCGACTCGGACGTGCGCCAGTACGCAAAGTCCAGCATGCACTCCTCTCTCCCGGCCGAAGCCAGGCCATCGGCCGTCCTCGACTACTAGCCTGAAGATCTGTCTGAGACGCAGGGAGTTGCTCTGATCAGCCGGATGATCTGGACAGGATCAGCGATTGGGCGCAGCCAAAAGCTGAGCCTTCCAGCTTGTCCAAACTGATAGGGCGCCCGGGCCAGCGCACAGAATGCCTGGGCCCGGTGAGGGAAACAAGACGGGATGGCTGTAGGCCATCAGGACAGGATATGAGGTGGTGTGTGGCAGCGGTTGCTAGGGCGTCTAGCAGTTGCTACACTCTCTGGTCGTTCCATGCTTAAGCTCCCCCCCCCCCCCCCTATTCGACTCGCCTGGGCAGGTGGTGATGAGTTCTGACTGGCCCCTGCCCTACCCTGCCAGCCTGCCACTACACTTCCAATTTTGGACAATGTTTTTCTTGTTTCGCATCGCGACTCCTCCTGCCCGCCCACCTCCACTCCTCCCCCCCCCTCCTCTCTTCCCATCTGATCTTCTTCTCTTCCCACCACGCCGCCAGTATTATCCATCGCGAAGCTTGTATTCTGTGTCGCGAACCATCCGGTCTTCCGAATATCCCATCATCTTCCCTTGTTTTAACCGACTTCATCTCCAGGTGAGCTTACCCACGGCACGTCTCCGCACGCGACTTGATGACGATTGTCGCATCTCTGTCGCATACCTAGCCAGTCCACGCTACAGCTTCTCCCATGTCGCGCAACAACACAATCAAGTCGGGGCGTACATTGTGATCCAAAACCCTCCTGCTGTTGAGGTTCTCGGATATCAGTTGCTGATGCGTTTATCTCGAAGCTCAAACACTAAACCATCATAATGGCACGAGAGGGTACCCGATCCGCGACCGGCAACTCTAAACCGCGCGTCTTCCAGACGGTCGACACTGCGCCGGCTATCAGCCGCAAGCCCAGAGCTCAGTCTTCCACCAAGAAGGCCGGCGAGAAGCCAACGGGCGTCACCAAGAAGAAGGGCCCCGCCAAGAGCAATGGCGTCGTGAAGAAGGTACGCTCCCACTCCGGAACAAGTTCAGGTCAGAAGTGGATCCGAGGGGCGAAGTGCTACTGGGACAACCCTCCGATCACCAATTCCGATAAGCCGTTGTCCAAGACAGAGGCTGTGCTGCCTTGGGCATAAACATGAGACGTTCCCACGACGCGTGATCCGCTTACCGACATGCACAATATAGGCCAAGGCTGCGGTCAAGAAGGTTGAGACCAAAGTCAAGAAGGCTACCACGGTAAGCACTGCCCGAAGCCGTTCTTGGGGCGCGGTATCGTGCTAACACGCCATGTCAGAAGAAACCCAAGGCCAAGAAGGCTGCCGAATGAGGTTTTATCAAGCTCGAGCAGTTACGCTCTTGTCTATTCGGTATGACCGGCTTTGGGGGTGCTGGTCCGAACCTGAACGCGTCCACCGGGCCCGTACTTTCGTCCGTACGGCGTTTGGCTCTTGGCTTCGTCTCGGGAGGATTATGTCTGCGTTCCGGTGTCCTTGTCTTAAAATTGCAGGGTCTGTGTGATATCTGGGGTCGTCGGAGGGAGGGTCTGGGTCATCTGGTTGATTTTCTTGCTTGTCGGTTCCTGGGTTTGGCAACACATCGTGTGTAGGATACCTTGATCGCAGGATATGGTGGCTCAATGGGAAATGGGCATTATTATGTGCTTTGGATATGTGTAGTCCACAAGTGCCGTGCCGTGCCATCCCTTGCGTTCTTCCACTGTTTTGAGGGGGGTGTGGTGGTTTAATGCGGCAAATCGCGCCGCCCCCCTCCCCCCCCCACCTTCTTCCCTCCCTACCTGGAAAGAGACGTCCACTTGCTCACAGCATCCTTTATCTCTTCTGGAATGGGGATGTTCAATTGAAGTGTACCCGTGAGGTTTTCTGGGTTGACTCAATTCCGCATAATCTTATGTTGTGTCAACCAGATGCAGGTTCAGCTGCTCACATGTCAGTTCAGGGACCGCCAGAGGAAGAGCACACGCTGTAAGCCAACGGGGACAGCTTGTTCCGGGCTGGCCAATCGGCCTACGCCAGAGGCGTAAGCGAGCCTAGGAGAGCTTTAGACAAGGGGCAGCCTGTACCTCGGGAGCCCTGGAGAGCACAGGAGGTGGGCACGCATGGGCTTTGGAGCGTCAGCCTGCCGCCGCGGAACTTTTGTTGGAGTCGCGATCAAAGCGCGGCGCGAATGTCAACCCGCGACGACCACTTCCTGTTCGAGCTCGGCACAGCTAACAATCGCCTCCACCCCCACCAACCCGCAACCGATGATGGTCCTGCTGCCTCATCGCACACGACACCATGCAACTCATCAAACCTTCGTGGCTGAGCCATAGCGGTAAGGATGACCCATGAGCTTGTTGGGCCGCCGGCGTGCTGATGTTTGTCGAAATGTGACAGGCGAGCAGAAGGATTTCGAGGTCTACAGCTGCCATGTCTCGCCCGACGGCTCGAGGCTTGCGACTGCTGGCGGTGGTATGCGCGCGCACTTCTCCTCCTCCTCCTCCTCCTCCTCCCTCTCTAGCTGGAACATCTCTGACGAAGCCGTCTAGACGGGCACGTCCGAGTCTGGTCGACCGAATCAATCTACAAGTCCAACGACAAGACCTACACCAAACCGCGGCAACTCTGCCATATGAGCCACCACCTCGGCACCATTCACTCCGTGCGATTTTCTCCCAACGGTCGCTACCTTGCATCCGGCGCAGACGACAAGATCATCTGCATATACCATCTCGACAGCAGCCCCCCATCACAGACTGCCACGTTCGGTAAGCACTTTAGAAGCGAGCCACGGATAGCTAGCGCAGGAGCTGACCTTGAAGGAAACAGGCACCAACGAGCCCCCGCCCGTCGAGAACTGGAAGACTTACAAGCGCCTTGTCGGCCACGACAACGATGTGCAAGACCTCGCCTGGTCAAACGACAACTCGCTGCTGGTATCCGTGGGGCTGGACTCGAAGGTGGTGGTCTGGTCGGGGCACACGTTTGAGAAGTTGAAGACACTCGCAGTGCACCAGAGTCATGTCAAGGGCATCACATTCGACCCGGCTAACAAGTACTTCGCGACGGCGAGCGACGACCGGACCATCAAGATCTTCCGCTTTACGTCCCCGGGCCCGAACGCCACCCAGCATGACATGGTTAATAACTTTGTCCTGGAGACGACGATCTCGGCCCCCTTCAAGAGCTCTCCCTTGACGACGTACTTCAGACGGTGTTCTTGGTCTCCTGATGGTAATCATATCGCAGCCGCGAATGCGGTGAACGGTCCTGTGAGCTCCGTGGCCATTATCGAGCGGACGAGGTGGGACAGCGAGATCAACCTGATCGGTCACGAGGCCCCGACAGAGGTCTGCATGTTCTCGCCTCGTCTGTTCTACACGAAGCCGCCCGCGGAGAACGGCGCCGCGAGTGCTCAAGGGGCTGGCAATCTCGTCACCGTGATCGCCTCGGCCGGCCAAGACAGGACTTTGAGCATCTGGAACACCAACACTTCGCGACCATTGGTGATCCTACAGGATATTGCATCAAAGTCGATTTCCGACCTCTCCTGGACCCCCGATGGCCAGACCTTGTTCGCCTGCAGCCTGGACGGAAGCATTCTCTGCGCCATATTCCAAAGCAACGATCTGGGATATGTGGCAACAGCAGAAGAGAACGACAAGGCTCTGCAGAAGTACGGAGGTGGTCGCAAGGGCATGGGCGTTGCTGAAGATGTAGATGGGCTGGCTCTGGAGAACCAGAGCAAAGCTGGCGAACTCCGGGGAGCCGAGTCGAGAATGGGTGCGCTGATGGGTGACTTCCAACCTGCTGACCGGGAGTCAGCGGCTGTGACAAATGGTGCGAGCACGAACGGCAATGCTGAGAAAGATGGAGAAAGCTCGAGGGACAAGGACAAGGACAAGGAGAAGGAGGAGAATGCCGACAAGACAGCGGAGAGGATCAAGGAGCTCAAGTCCCGTGTCACAATTACGAAAGATGGAAAGAAGCGGGTTGCGCCTCTCTTGATCTCGTCTTCTGGAACTGGTACGTCGTCATTGCCACAGACACAACTAATAGGGTCCAAGACGGTGACTACCCGGGAGGATACGCCACAAACGATACTCGACCTTAACAAGCCTTTCCACGGGTTGCCACAGGGAGGCATTGCGACCATGCTGCTCGGTAACAAGCGCAAAGTCGCCACTGTCGATGGCGAAGAGGAGGATGAGCACGTGTCGAAACGACCTGCATTGGCCTTGCCTACACCGATCATGATTAATGGCGTGGACGGCTTGGAATCGGCTACCCTTCAGCCTCCTGCACATGGTGTGGTACCGACACCAGAGTTCTTGCGGCCAGCGGTGATGAGCTCGGCCTTGACGGTATCTCAAGTCAGGCTGGCGGTCCCGAAAATCAGATCACACATTCTTAGACCCTTAGAGCGAGGGATATTACAGGGACAGAGTACCGCGGAGGAAGCGTCTAAGATACCGGAGAACATCATCTTTGAGGCCAAGAACCCTGCCCAGATCAGGGATCCTTCACACATTACCTGCTCGAAGAGAGGGGCACTATTATGGCAAGACTTCTTACCGCGGGCGGTCATACTAGTCACTGGCAACAAGCACTTTTGGTCAGCCGCCTGCGAGGATGGCAGTCTCTACACGTGGACGCCAGCTGGTCGGAGGATCGCCAATGCGATGATTCTGGAGTCGCAACCGGTCGTCCTCGAGTGTCGAAATCACTGGCTGCTATGCATAACAGCCTGCGGCCTCGCTTATGTCTGGAACATTAAATCCATGACCTCGCCTCACCCTCCCGTTTCTCTCGGTCCCATCCTCGACCTCGCCATTACCTCCCTCAGCCCACACTCCGCGACGCCCGGCCCCGGCGTCACTTCCGCGCATCTCAACTCGACAGGCCACATCGTGGTTACGCTCTCCAACGGCGACGGATACTACTACGCGCGGGAAATGTACACGTGGCAACGGCTCTCTGAGTCCTGGTTCGCAGTGGGCAGCCAGTACTGGAATAGTAACGACTCATCCGTCGGCGCACTCCAGTCCACCGCCGTTGGGCCCGTCTCAAAACCTAAAGACGCCAAGAAGGAGGATGTCGTGGACGTATCAGCTGGTATTATTCCCTACCTTGAGCGGCACACAACGACAGAGTTCCTGCTCAAGGGCCGCGCCTACACCCTGCAACGCCTTATCAAAACACTGTTGTCCAAAGAAGGGTTTGAGGCTTTTGAGAGCTCTGTGTCGATCGCGCATCTGGAGAACCGCATTGCGGGCGCTATGCTGCTTGGTGCCAGGGAGGAATTCAGGTTATACCTCTTTATGTACGCCAAGCGC
The DNA here is from genome assembly GCA_026119935.1 of Endothia cerciana. Taxonomy (NCBI): domain Eukaryota; kingdom Fungi; phylum Ascomycota; class Sordariomycetes; order Diaporthales; family Cryphonectriaceae; genus Endothia; species Endothia cerciana. The sequence goes on from JALRMH010000006.1 coordinate 164,294, forward strand.
ATTGGCGCCGAGGGGCTGCGGGGCAAGGTTGAGGAGCTCTTGAATGGGCTGTTGGGGGGCATCCTGCGAGACAAGGATGATGGCGAGAAGAAAGATGAAGATGCCGAGGGCAAGCCATTCGGATGGTTCACCAAGGGCGATGAGATCTGCGGCTGGGACCGGAGGGAGCTGCTCAAGGGAGTGGTTATGATTTTGGGTAAGTCCAACTCCTTGGTCTCTGAGTCGTTTGGATGCTGGAGACGGTGATGCTAATGGACATGTGTCAACAGGCAAGTTCAGGGAGTTACAACGGCTCACGGTGCAGTACTCCCGCGTTCTGGACCTTGCGGTCGAGGAGGACGGGGACGGGGACGGAGATGGGGACGCGATGGCTCTTGAGGCCACATGAGCCCCATCGAGGGAAGTGCGTACCCCTATGCATGTGATTTCGCAATTGCGGCTTATTTAACTGGATCTGTTCGGTGTTTTGGCTATCTCACGGGAAAAGGGATCGGCCCGGCCTGGCTGGTGCGAATATGGCCTCTGTACGTGTGGGATTCCGTATGCGAGCCCTCACACTTCGCTTTGAAGAATACTCATTTTAATCCCCAGACCTGAAGCTGGTATTCGTGCCCTTTTATATCTCGATGCTGAACTTTGTGGAGACACATTCCCTAAGATAAGATCCTTCGTTGAGGCAGGAACCTGCCAGGTTGGAGACCTGTTCGGGTCTGCGTCTTCATAAGAAAACAGGCACGAAGTGCAGAACTTAGCGTGGTACTGTATGGGGTTCCCAAATCCTGTGACAGAAGCAGGCTATGCCATATTTGCATAGCAGATCACATCGAAGACAGACCGGTCGAAGTTCCATGTGGAGGGCTATCCTCCATCAATATCCCCATGGAAAGCAATTGTGTATTAAGAAGAAGAAGAAGAAGAGGGGGGGGGGGGAGGGTGCCATACGTAGCCGGCCGAGGCACATCTCGAGACAATACGCATGCTCAATGGAATTTTCCGCGAAACTCAGCACATCGTCATGCAAGACCTGTCGCATACTCTCAACTATTATGCCTGCGTCTCTTAGCTGGTACGAGATATGGGAGCTCAAGGCCATTGCCGCAGGGCGAGCATTCCTTGAGCCCAATGCCGCACTGAAAGGGGCGTCTCAAAGCATAGTCCTAGGCGCGTTTGGAAAATACAACAGAGGTCTATGTCTGACCCAGAAGCCATGCCTTGCCGTCATGGGATCTAGCGGCAATGGTTTTGACATGGAGCCCAAACGAAACCTCCCCAGCTCTATTGGCTACGACCATATCAGGAACCTGATACAATTCTGTGAGAAGAAGCGCAAAAAGGGTTGCATAGCTACGTCTTCTGCGGAGGTCTCGGTGTTGAAGCGCTAAACACCAGCAAATGGACCTCGAGGGGTTGGACGTTTCAAGAAGGATATCTTTCAAGAGACGCCTCTTATTCACAGCAGATCAGTATCTCTTCATTTGTAACGGGATGCATACAGTGGAGTCGATCAAACAGCCCTTAATTGCCAGGAATTTAAAGGATGGCAGAAGGCAATTCGAACATCTCGTCCCCAGTTCCGACCTCTCAGGCCACGCTGTCTGCAGAAAAGAGCATTACGGACCTGACCAGTGCAACGAGATGTCCGTGGAGGATGAGCACAATAAGGCTCTGGAACTCTGCGAATCTGCTGAATCATTTAGCCAAGGCACGACGAGCGCGGACCCTATCAACCTGGCCCGAGGTGACTGTTGGTCTCGTACCCTGTTCTGCCTCTTCACTTCTAGCATTTCGAAGTCTCGCAGAAAGGAAGGGCCTCCAAGCTTCTGTCAAATCGTCCGAGAACCTCTTTCTATCGTCAGCGCAACCACGGTGACTTGGCAATTGTGCAGGCCTGGGATAGCATTTAGATTGGGGTATCTCCATATCTTGATCAGCAGATCGAATATGAAGACTGTATTCTGGGCCTCTTAGTGTGCGAAGCAAGGGGATCATGAACAGGGTTACCAAATTCTGATAGCAAGACAAGCCAAGGACGGTATGTTCGAAAGGGTGGGCTTCATGAAGCTGTGGCTGCTAGACAGTCTGCTTGGGGAATCGAGGCCACCGATCACATAAACTAGACGAGCATGGCACTATCCTGGATGAAGTCACACTCCCGTGTGACGGTTAGATCTCATTCCCTACGGCTGTAAGGAGGACGATCTGCCTAGTGTAGATGGATTCTGTACTTGCAATTCACGACCTCGGCTTGTCATCTTGGCGGACCTTGGCAGAAAGAGGACTTGTCAGGAAACTCTCAAACAAGAATATTTCACCCTAGTAGTCAGTGAGAGAAAATGCCCCTAGGCTTGGGTAAATCACGGAGGCTCTGGTCCCCCGACTTCACTTGAGCTTCCCCTGGATGGCTGCTTTTCCAACTTCCAACCTGGCAGTCCTTGCCATGTCGTCCTCCTACCTGCACATAAAGATAATGCTCTGCATGTGCTCTTCCCGCCTGGGTGACAGTGGGAAATCGTCCCGAAACTTTGGCGCCAGTGGTGGCTCTCACTGTACAGACCTGTATACTGTCTTCCCAGCTTCCTTACTGGTCATGTGACCAATAAGAGATCGCTTGTAAAATTTATGCTAGTAAGTCAAGGAAACCGAGTGCACTAGGGTGATACCTGCGGTTTGAAGCACCTACCTAGGTAGGTAGAGGCTCGCACTGCTACTGATGTTATGTGTTTCTGACTGGGAGATATCTCAGCCCGGATATCATGAGTACCAGAGAATGTTTACTCGGTTGGGGGCTGACCACCCTGCAACGCTCGGGATAAGATAGATCGCTCAGGCGAGATGCTGTGGGTTTATAGGCCTTAGCAGACAAGAAACGTCGACCGAACCTCAAAAATGTGAGGCTTCATAGATCTGGTCCAGATGCTATATAAAGCACACGAATAGCTCTTTGGCCATCGTGGCTGGTCAGAGGCGTATCTGCTTCGTAGTATCGTTTCCATGCTGTACAAACCAGAACCAAGATTGTCCAAAAGTTCCTAGTTGGTGCTGCGCTCCTGGGACTGGTAAAGGAACCTCCTTCATTACTCCCATTGGAAGAGGTGTAGCACAAGCCCATGCCACAGCATGATCGATGTCATTATCATATGAGAGATTCAGATTATGTAAGTTTCAGCGATATGAACAGAGTATTCGAAGTTCTAGAAATGATGGTCAGTGGTCGAGGAGCGGTGGTTGGCTGCTGCAAGGCTGTGACGTGTGGTTAATGGTTATGGTCACATTGGCACTCCGGTTCTGGTCTCCAAGATCTGTGTGTTTAGGCCAATATCATAGAGATTCGGAAGTCGAGCCCATAAATTGGAGGTTGAAAATGAATCAGCAGAGTTGGACATTTCTGAATTTCCTCACTGCGCGAGGACAAGCTGGCCGTGCGGGTAGCCTAAATTGCCAGCATAATAGCCCACTCCGCACACAACAGACAATTAAAGGTGTTCAAAAACTTTCGCACACTCAGCTTGTTCATCATGGGTATTGGAGTCACAGGATCAAAGATTCGAACAACTCCTACTAGTGATCGATCCTTAGCATGGTCACAAGCACCCCCTGGTCTCAGTAAGCGTTGAGACGTAGTCCTGTTAGTAAATCACAGAAGTGCCTGCCTTCCGACATGTTGCAAAAGCGAGACGTGATTTCCACAATCGACGAGTCCTTATCTTCCCAACCCATACACTTCTGCCTGCAAAGACTTTCCAACAAAGGACCTAGCAAACCAAAACCCGTCGACTTTACAGCCTCCCTGACCATCCCACACACCCTCGCCGCCTGTAAGCTCAGTTCCAGGACCATCATTCCTGACATTCACCATCGTTCAAGCCTTCACATCTTCACCATTCGATTATGAGGCTGCTCGGCGACCCCATTGAGAAGACTTCCCATGGCGTCGGTATGTCCACAGTCAGTCTCAAGAAGAGCGTTGCAACCCAGTCTCTCCACAAGCTTTCTATCCCCTTCGTCGACTCCAACAGCGCCAACTGGACTTCTGACACCGCTGTCTACAACCTCCGTCTCCCAGCCAAGCCAGTCCTGATCGTCTACGCAGCAACGTGCCAGCAAGTTCAGGGTACTGTTGCAAGTGGCGTTGCTGCTGGCCTGAAGGTCAGTGCCCGTTGTGGCGGTCATAGTTACGCGTCGCTGGGACACGGCGGCGAGAACGATCACCTGATCGTTGATCTGACTGCCATCAACAGCGTCGTCGTCGACCCCACCACCCACATCGCGACAGTCGGAGCCGGCGCTCGACTCGGCCATGTCACAAGCGAGCTCTACAAACAAGGCAGTCGCGCCATCTCCCACGGCAGCTGCCCAGGCGTGGGTATCTCGGGCCACATTCTGCATGGTGGATATGGCTGGGCTTCGCACAACAGAGGTCTTGCATTGGACTGGATGATCGGAGCCAGCGTCATTCTCGCCAACGGTACCCAAGTCCACTGCTCTGAGACCGAGAATCCCGACCTCTTTTGGGCACTCCGGGGAGCCGGCTCGAACTTTGGCGTCGTTGTATCCTACCAACTCAGCACCTTTCCAGTGCCCGCCGTTTCGACCCCGTTCAAGGTGCCTTTGAATTGGCGCACCAAGGAGGAGAAGATCAGCGGTCTCGAAGCACTTGTTGACTTCTCTCGCATGGCCCCGGCCGAGCTGAACATGCGACGTATGTACTCTGTACCCCTGCCCCCTCCCATTTTACAGTTTAAGGACAAACTGTTGTCCGCACCCAACAGAAGCTTCTAGTTCCAGGTGGACCTAGACAGCAGGCGTTCGGTCTGTGAAGGAAATGACTGACTGTGTACAACCTAGTGGGTGCATTTGATTCTGGAGGCCACAATTTCGAAGGGGTATACTACGGCAGCATCAGTGACTTGTCAAAAATATTGGCTCCACTGCTGGAGAAGACTGGAGGCGAGCTCAATGCGACGCCGGGTACCTGGCTCGAAGGCCTCGAGTACTATGCCGAACGTAATTCTCTCGCCATTCCCGACCCATACAAAGAGCAAGGAAACTTCTACGCGACAAGTCTCATCCTGAAAGACCTCTCTGGCGAGTCTTTGAAAAACTTTGTGCACTACTGGCACACGCAGGCTACCAATTTCAAACCAGGCGGCTGGTTCATCCAGTTCGACCTCCATGGAGGACCCACCTCTGCCGTTTCTGCCATTCCCAACTCCGCCTCAGCATACGCCCATCGGGACAAGGCCTTCCTAATCCAATTCTACCATTTCATCGACAACGAGATACCCTTCCCATCCGAAGGGATTTCGTTGATGAAGGGCTGGATCAATGCCGCCACCCAGCCACTGAAGGAAGGCGATTGGGGCATGTACATCAATTATGTCGACTCTGAACTTGACCGCAACACGGCTGAGAAACTCTACTGGGGCGAGAACTTGAAGCGACTCAAGGAACTCAAGAAGAGATACGATCCGACAGAGGTTTTCTACTATCCACAGTCAATCTCCCCCGCCACCTGAAATTGGTTCGCTCGGGGAGAGCACAAATGCCAGTCTTCAGAACGACATAGGACAGCCTCTTGAAGAGAAGACGAAGACTGGTTTGTTATAGATGGTCGAGCCCGGTTCAGCTACATGGGGGTTGCAGAGCGTGGTGTACGCTTTTCTGGGCGCTTCATTTTTGAGCTTGGCCAAATGTAAACATCAATGTCTTTGGGTCTTTCTTACATATCCACTCATCACCCCTGGCACTTTGTATGTGGACGATGGAAGGTCACTACCCTGTATCCTGAAGACGTGAGATTTTCAACGCCTGCGATAAGCGGGATGCAGTCTAAGTGCGCCCTACACCGTCTGCTGAAATATAATCATAGTGTTTTAGTGACTTGAGAATGCCAATGACCGGGGGCAAATTTCCGGGCTGCTACTTCGTGAACTTTGATGCCTATACCTACAGCATCGAGTGATGCTATTATAGTGCAAATCTCTCCATAATCGACCCTACCTACTATTTGACTCTGGTCTTGAGGATCGTATCTGTTATCGCTCCGCCTTGGCTGTTGCCAATTAACAGCAACCCTTCACTCAAGTCCTTCACCGTGCTCCTACCCTCACAAGTTACAATGTCTCATCGTGTTGAGTCGACCCCTTGTGCACCTTCACTTCTCCATACTAGTCAGTGGTGATTAGACCTGAATATGTAGAGGATGCTGCTCACTTCATATGTAACTCAGGGTCAATCTGACTGAATCAGCACTGCCTTTTATAAAGCTGGAATTCTGCAGACCCCAATTCAAGTTGTCAGCCTGTTCCCTCAACTCTTTCCATTCCCCTCCTGCCAGCCTCATTCTTGGGTCAAAAACTACACACCTAGTCCACCCTTTTCAACACGACAACAAGATGTGCATCTGGGGCTCATATATGTGTTTCCCATGCCAGCTCCCTACACACAACCCTCGCGAGCCGGCGCTTCTCCTGGAATGCCGTTACCGCCGGACCAGTCCTTCCAAATGCAGGCGCGAGAAAGTTGTCCTTCTGGATGTCTTTAAGAGACTAGATCACATTGAGTGCCTCCAGCTGCCATAGGCTGTAGACCTGGAGGCTGACGTGTCTCACCAGAGAAAGGTACGTAGTTTTTACTGTCTGCGACCCCCTGTATTTGAGCACTGGTAACTGTACTGACAACAAGCGCCCGTTATCCTTAGGCAATGGCAAGGACCGCTTCGACGAGCTCCCTCCTCCGTATAGCCTATAGGAATCAGAATTGAGAGCTAGATGTCGATTTGAAGATGATTGAAGGAGGAGGGAATGTTCCTATAGTCATCAGCAGCAGCGAGCATTAGACCATCCAATACAATATGTGCCAAGGGATCTAGTACTTTAGTCAAGATATTATCTGGTCAGCTCTCTTGGAGATGATATTGTAATGTCTACGCCAGCCGCCAGCCGTCTCCCATGTGATGCAAGGAGGAATTCCAACCCCCTCCCCCCCCTCCCTAATTACCTGACAAATCATATTCATGATGTCAAATGTTATCTTTGATTCTTGTCTCTTGACATCGAGATGCCAAACGCTGCAGTGCGCTCGCCATACATGATGTGGGACCATGATGAACTTTCACAGGCTTATGTATGTCTCATCAAGCTGAAGACAAATCCGGGACGTATTTCTTGTTTGCCGCGCCCGAAAGTCACCATATCTGCAAGCAAACAGCGGGGAATGCCCACGTCTAAAAATATCGATAGGATTCTGTAGCTACAGCGATCCGAATCACCATCCCCGAACACAACAACTGTCACCTGCCAATGCGAACCCCAGACTCGGCACGTCACGCCATGTCAGGGCACTGGAGCGGTGTGGAAACACGCTGACGTGGTCAAGACGGCCCACTTTTCGCTGCCTCCCCTCGAGGCCCAACTCCAGATTGCCCGGCGTCCCAGACGGTCCTTTGGGCGGACGAGTGGGCACAACATTCGGCCTCGGGCGCCGACTCGCCTGCACGATGTGGCTGACCCAGGGCGGTGATTGGTGTCTGCGGAGGGTCTCGCATGCATCCTTCGAACGGGTTTGCAGGCCGTCAAATGAGGTCTGGCTTTGTCAGCGTGCTCCTGTGGCGCGCATTGGGCGCCAGTTCGAAGAAGGGAGAGAGAGTAGTTCAGTCTCGCGGTGGAGCCCTCCTGCACGCTGTCGCTCCAGAATTCGAAGCAATCATGATGCACCCCCGGCGTGGCATTTGAGTGGGTTTCCATCCCCATCGCTCCGGCGCCTGAACCCTCTCCTCTTTTCTTCTTTCCCGGGATGAACCCTAGAATGTCTCGCAAAGGATGGGAAAAGGCGAATTTTCTCGAACTCTGACGGGAAGCGACTCGGGCTACGGGGACGACGCAAGCGAGAAGGCCTCATCCTCTCCCCTGCATCCTCTAGGTCCGTCCATCGGCGCAGATAACCCCCCAAGCCGCGCTAAGCGCCCAGCTGACAGTGTCATTCCCTCAGCTCGCAAAGGATATGAGATCGGACCGGCGTCGAAGCTGCAGATAGGAGACGTATGTGGTCCTCCAAAAAGGCGGAAAGAATGTCGCGACTGAGACTCCAAGCAGGTGTTCGAGTTCCTCTGGGCCGACTGCCCGGAGTTTGAATGGGAATGGAAGTGTCTGGGCTACACGCGGTTCATTGTCCTGCGGCACAGTGACAGCTTCCCTCATTATTGCGCGTGTGTGTACGCATAATCCCCCCCCCCCCCCCCCTTCTGCTCCCCAGGCTCCTGTTCGCCGCTGAACAGCAAAACCAGGCCAATATCGGTAGGAAGCAAGCGTGACTTCGCAAAGCCAGGCATCGATACGCTCCAGCAAGGATACGTTTACGCATCCGGGGAGAAGGAGCGCGACCGTGAAGGGGCAGGGGCAGAGCCGCAGGCGAACCATCAACAACGGAGGGACCTGCCCCAGCTGCCGTACTCATCCGTGGGCCTAAGCCTGCGCAGTGGTCGACACCGAGTCAAGGATGACTCGAGGGCCAACTATGCCGGTAATCTGCGTATCCTAACTTGGTATCCTGGCCGGCTACTTACAGACATCTTTGTTAGACATCGTCGAGGTCGATCACGAGGCCCAGGTCATGGTAATTGGCGATGTCGCGCGCTACTTTGACCGCGTTCGCAAGAACGTCAACAAGGCCTTCATGCGGCAGATGCTGCGCGAGGCCTTGGGCCCCTATTGCCAGCGGAAGAAGAGCGAATCTGCCGCCGCCGGGGTTCGAGGCTGGGGAAACAGCGCTGTGGCACTGGTCAAAGCCCCCGACGGAGACCACGGGCGTGAGCAGGTCGGCCCAGAGGAGGCCGGGAGCAGTGGGAAGCAGCCAGAAGAGGCGCAGATACCGCTGGAAACACCCCTGGAGAAGGATATGGAGGACTTCTTCAGCGATACGACGAGGGAGGAGGACGACTGGGAGGGCAGTGTGCGGTCTCCTGTTGACTCGCCCCGGCCATCTGACGACCGGCGCCCAATGAGGGCCTTCTCCCGCAGCCGGACCCTCGAGAATGTGACAGCGGTCAGACCGGGGATGGACAAGGCCGGGCTGAGCAGTCTCCGCAGCCTGAGACAGGGCCTGCCAGGTGGTGACGACCATGATGATACATCTTCCTTGCGTTCCTTGGCCATGGTCGGGAGGTCTGATTCATTCTCATCCAAACGATCAAGGAGATGATTCCGACTGCATGATGGACCTTGGTTCTAGGGTGTTGGCGTTATGAGCATATATGTCTACAATCTGTCTTATTCTAAATCCAGAATGCACTCTACGGCTATACCTCTACCTCATGACTACTTGATCCCTCATTGACCAACCAGCCCCTTCTGCCCCTTTGACTCTCACATACTTTGTCATGCGTTATGCAATCCCAAGGCTCACCAGGCCTTTCGTCGACAAATAGCAAGAATTCCCGGTGCTCAGCCATCACAAGGCATCGTGGCAGCAGACACTGCCTTCCCAGGCCAGTAAATCCCAGGCAAGCGAGCTGACCTTCTGCTGTGAGATGGTGTCCACCCCCTTGGGCATGTTCGACTGGCTCAACTGTCTTGGCTAGGTACGATGGTACAAGATAGAAGAGATAGCTCATCCGCCCTGCATTGGTGGGCCTGGATCCCTTGCTTAGGTCATCATGAGGGGTTCCTGTATGGACAAACTATGGTCGGCGAGTATGGGGAATCTGTATGTCAGCATAAGGTGTTGCTTACGACAATAACATCCTACTATCTGTGACAAGAAGTACTCCTCGAGCTGCTTTAGGCGATCGACTTCATAGAGCGCCCATCAGGGGGCGACGAACAAGCAATGACCTTACAATCGAAGAAGGTGCAGATCTCAGAGACGCAATACGGCGAGGAGGTGCACAACAAACAATCTTCTGAGGAAAACGCTCCTCCAGCACCACAAGGCCAGGCGAAGCCTCCACCCGACCCAAAAGTGTCTTCCCAGGCGCCCCCTACACCAGCTGACATGTCTGGCCCGAAAACCAGAGACGGCGCTGCGAGCCCATATGTCCTGATTGCTGACGACAACAAGATCAACCGCCGGGTCCTGGGGAAATATATGAGGGGAATGGGCCTGCCTTACATTGTGGCCCATGACGGCCGCATGGCAGTAGAGACCTACCGGGCGGCCTTCGCAACCTCGCAATCGGCGGGATCCCAGCCGCGAACCGACAACGACCAAACTTCCACGGCGGAGAGGGATGCCGCTGGTCTCCTGACGGACCCGTCCCGGCCCTTCACGCACGTGCTTATGGACTGGCGCATGCCGGTCATGGACGGACAGGCGGCGACGGCGGAGATCCGGGCCTTTGAAGCTGAGAACTGTGTCCGGCCGCCTGCGGTCATCGTGGCCCTCTGCACCTCTCTACATCCATCAGCCCGGGAAGAGGCACTCAGCGCAGGCTGCGATGATGTTCTAGGCGGCCCGACCGAGTATAGACAGCTGCCAAGGATGTTCCAAGGGTCGTGATGTGGAGACGGCAGAAAGATACGGTGTTGTGGGACATGGAGCGGCCAGGTGATCGTATAGTTAGCATCGACGGTGCTCGATCTTCACAGGAGGTTCACAAAGAGAATCCTTGCCGCACGGAGCACAGTGAGGTACGGCCAGAGAGAAGATATCGATGACATCCGTGAGCTGCCTTCGAGATGACCAATCCGGGATGAAAGTGGTGGTTAGTCCCTAACATACGTCCCTCAACGCTGTCCTTGCCATTATGAGGCGACACTCAGCCTTGGCAAGGGACTGCTTCACAACAAGATGCTGTTCGCACCCCCACCGCTGGCTCTCTCGTCTCCTGTGATCGCAATACCGTTGTCAAGGCATGCTGTCCATGGCAATGCATTGTTGAGCTCACGCAGGTCGAATCAACCGTACTTTTGAATTAGCGTTGGGGCAAGTGTCTCAGGAAAGGAAGAGTTGGGTGGAGCTCTACAGGTCCTAGGGGGGTCTCAAGCAGTAGAACCTACCGAGAAAGAAAAAAAAAAAGGAAAAAAAAAAAAAAAAAGGGGCAGAGTCGGGCTTCAAATCAACGCGGATCAAGCTCTGGAAGTATAGTACATACAGCCTCTCCCTAAGGCTACTTGCTCGTCTGAGACCTCTGAGAATCGCGATGCTCAGGGAGCGTACACCACGGTCTTGGGACTCAAATGCGCCGCTGCGCCGCGCTGTCTTTGGGGGGCCCGAGGCGGTCCCCAGAAGCTGGCAGGTAACTCGACATCCGCACTTCTATCCCCACGCGCTGGAAGAATGCGAGATGTGTCGTCGGTGAGGCTCAAGGTCCGGTCGGTTCACGGACTTGGTACTGTGGTACCCGCCTCGGCAGGTCCCGTGTCGTGGGTCTCAAAGATCCGGCCTGGGACTGATGCTGTTACCATGGTACGTACATCATCTTACCCTGGGGTAGGTAGCAAGCAATTGTGGGGGCATTCCTGCATTGGGTAAAGTTGGTTTCGAGAGATGCAAGTTGGAAACGTGCTGGGGGTGGGGGGGGGGAAGGGTCTTCGCTTGCTTCCGCATCCTCCTGCAATCTCCCTGCGAAGAGAGTCTAGGCGACAGGTGCGGGAATACTCTACGGCCCTTTCTTACGGGGCGAGATGGTTGGTGATCATGGTCAGGCCACTCAGGATGAGGGTCCAAAAAAAAAAAAGAAAAAGAGTTTGGAAAAATGTCTTGTCTTTGTGTGTGAATTCATATACACAATGAATCGAATCTTTCTCTCAGGATACAACAGTCACTCGGACTATCAATGTCCTCCTGATCCTCCTCAAAACAATGTACAGTGTATCTCACATGCCATCTAGCCTATCCGCTCTTCAGGCGGACAGGCTTTACAGCGCAAGCTCACGGGCGTGGCGGCGCTTCTTGTTGCAGGTCTTGCCGCTAGTAGCCGACGAGGAAGTAGCGGCGGCGGCCACAGAGGAGCTGGTGGCGCTCTCGACAGCGACGGCGCTCGCTGAAGAAGTAGCCTCAGCAGCGGAGGTAGCAACCGCAGCCGCCGAAGACGCAGAGGTGGCCGCGGCAGAGGAGACGGCGGCGGCGGTGGTGGTGGCGGCAGAAGAGCCGGAGCCGGAGTCGGAGACGCCGGTTGTGATAGCGGCGGAGCTGCTGGTCACGGAGACTTCGGACTGGGCCAGGTTGGTGCCAGCAGCGATCTGGGTGGGGCCGGGGATGTCGTAGGAGGCGAGGGTCTGGTAGATGTCGACGAGGATGCCGGCGTCGCTCTCAGAGTAGAGGGCCTCACCCAGGGTTCCGGTAGGGGCGAGGGTGCCGGTGCCAGTCACGGCCAGGTTGAAGCACTGGGGGTAGTTCTGGGCGCCGCCGGACTCCTCGGCGGAGTGCAGGGCGATGATCTCGTGGCGCCAGACGTAGTTGCCGGTGGCGAGGTCCTCAGGGATCTTGATGACCCAGGAGTTGTTGTTGGCGATCAGGTTGTCGGAGCCCCAGGTGCCGGGGAGGGTGGAGTCGTCGACAAGACCGACGGCGGCGATCTTGAAGAAATCGAGGTCGGTCTTGGTGACGGTGGTGCAGTCACCGTTGCAGTTGGCAAGCATGTCGATCACGGGACCGTGGTGAGAGGAGGGCCAAGCCGTCCAGTAAACCTCGATCTCGTCACCGGCCTGGACGCTGGCGTATCCACCGGCAGGAGTGGCGTCAACGTGGCAGATGATATCGCCGGAGGCATAGGCGGAGGGAGCAACGTAGCCGTTGTCTGTGTCGGAAGCGGTCCTGTTTCACGTGGTCAGGCTCAAGAGGGAGGCACTGCAGAAGGGGGGGGGGGGGGCAGGATGTGGAGGCCACATACCATCCGACAACAGTTGGCGGGTCGCTCTCGTATGGGTAGACGGTGGGGTCATATCCGTCATACCACACACCGGCAACGTTGATACCGACGGTGTGACCGTGGGCAGAGACGAGGGCTGCGCCAGCAGCTGCCGCAGCCGCGACCTTGAGAGCAACGGAAGACATTTTCGAGGTTGATGATGGTCTGGCGGGACAGGTTGATGGTTCGATAGACCGGCTTCTTTAAAAAAAGAGTGAGTGTATTGCGGAATGAGCAAAAGAGTGGTCTTCAGTCAATGAAGCAAATGAATGTCAACGAGAAAGTCTCGAAATGTGAGTGAAATGAAGGTTGATCTCCGGACTGGTAGCCTGAGGAAAGGTTAACGAAAGAAGAGAAGCCCATAACATGGCGAGACACGCCACGAGAGGGAGGCTTTATACAGGCCATGGTCGTACCAGCAAGTTCAATATCCGCCGCCGCCGCCCCCCTGGATGACATGCTCGGCACAGCCGCCTGATGAGAGGTGGGACGAACTTGTTCCCACTCGGGCCCCGCCCGGCCCCCGGGGCCCTGCTCGTCTAACGGGGGATGCCCAGTCGGAGTATTTTCACCTGCACGTTCCGTTTCAGTGAAATGAGTGTTCATGAATCGGACCCGGTAGCGGTTCGAGGAAAAGGGGGCCGAAGATATTGAAGGAATAACGTCCTTGGCCCATGGACACAGTGGCACTGGCGCAGGCCCGGCGATTGCCAACCATCGTCACGAGTCTGGTCCGGGGAGGGCCGCCTAGGGAAGAGAGGTGAGTGGGACACCACGGGACGCCGAGACCTGTCAGATCTTGGGAAAGGTCTTGGCGATGGACTATACTACTATAGTAGTATGTAAGACAGACTGAGAACGTGGCATGGGCAAAAGCTTGGCCGTCAGGAAGAGGTCGAGCGTGGCTCCCCATGTGAGACTATGGCTGACCAGGCCTCTCGGGACCCAGGCGGAAGAAGCAAGTCGACGGATCACAACAGGCGCCCAAGGGGTGATGCCAGCCCCAGGAAGGCGGGAGACCACCATAGAGATGGGAGTCACCTCGAGGCTGAAGGCAGTGAGTGAGTGAGTGAGTGAGTGAGTGAGTGAGTGAGTGAGTGAGTGAGTGAGCGAGCTCGATGTTTAAGCCTCAAGATTGATGATCATCCTGACAGATGCTTGTGCATCGCGGTCCTGCTCCCCTATTGCATGCCGAGTGCCCTCACGCCATCCACCCGCGGGAGATAGATGGTCCTCAACATCGGTGTGGCAACCAGCCCGGTTTCGATGAGTGGTAGTGGTGGTGGTGGTGGTGGTGGTGGTGTGAGAGGAGCATGATGGCATAGATTGTGCTAGGACGTGACGGGGCTGGTGAAAACAAGCCTTCGTGATCGCTTGTGCAAGGCGCGAAATGAAGGACGGCGGCTCAGCGGAGGAGCCAGGGGGTTCATGGGCACGGCTTGGTCAAGAGTATAGTGGTATCCCCCCCTCTGGGCCCCCTCTGGGCCCCTCTGGGCCCCCCTCTGCCCCCGTAGTAGGGTTAGCCGACGTTGCATTATGCGGCGAAAAAAGATGCAGGGGTCAGGCACCGTCAGGCACCTCAGCAGGGGCCCCTGCCCGGGAAGCATCCCCCACTGAGTGCTGTGCTGTTGAGTCTCCTGGTGTGCTGTCTGCAGGTACCTTAACATGGGCATCACCAGCCAGCTTTTCATCACGCGCCACCACCACCACCACCACCACCACCACCACCACCATCATCATTATCCAGGGCGACGCAGGGCGAGCCGCCAGCCGTGCCTGCAGGATCCGTCAGAAATGCTTATCCCTGCGTCTGGGGACTTGTAATGACATCCTACCATTATTTTAGTCCATGACTGCTCCCGGCAGCTGCCAGCGCCCTGCTGGGCCTGGCCCACGGGGCCGCCATCGTCGACGCGAGCTGGAGTCCACTCATCTCACACGACGGGACTCGACCAGGCGGCAGCTCGCGCAGCGTACCGTTGCAGCTGACCCCCTTGCAGTGCTTTGATCCCAGCCGATCGATTTGGATCTCTACCACCCTCTTATGTATTACACATCAGACCCCGTCTACTCAAGCTTCGAACATGGCAAGCCGTGTCGTATAGTGCTGCTACCGCCCACTGACCGTCTCAACTGTTCTCATTGCCGCTGCTCGCCACAGCCTCATGGATGCTCCCAACCCACTGACGCACGACCGTCCCAAATTACAGCAAAGAAAGGCGCCGTCAACAGCACCAGAACGTCGCGAGCACCCTCTTGAACCCCTGCGGCGCTCACCTCGACGTAAAGCCCCCAGTCCTCACCGCCCCTCAGGCCCCCCTCCGTGAGCAGGGCTCTGCGACGCTGTCGGTTGGCCTGATGCTGCCCTTGCGTAGGCTGCGGTTCCCGATTTGCATCTTAAGCGGCCAGGTAGCGATAGTCTGAACGATATCGGTGGTGCCTGTGTGCCTGCGAGCGTGATGGGCAGCTCGAAGACCCTGGTTGGGCCGTCTGTCGCGGTGCACATGGCTAATGATGAGCAGGGGGACTGTTCGAGGTTCGTGTGGCTGTCATGATTGCTCATAGAGATCCTCGGTCCCCTTAGCTCCTCTGTCTCCCGGAAGTAGGATTTCGCAAAAGATTTACAAGTTATAATCTGCGTTGGCACAAAGGGTCGCAAAGACGCCCCTTGCTCATCTGGATCCTAACATCATGCGCACGGGAACGGAGACTTGGGATGTGCTTTCGCCTCCTGCCGGCGTCCACTCGCCTACATTATTATTTGGTTGTGTTCGAGTCACCGGGCTCACGATAGCCATTGTGATTCTGGGGACCCTTATTGACGAGGCTGCACGGCGGATTATGCGACACCCCCCAATGCCGGCGCCACTTGACATTGAGCCTTGGACTTGGATGTGCTCTGAGGCTCGAGGTCATCGCATGAACGTGGTCTAAGCGTCGCATCGGCAAGGCATTATATGCGGCAGGGTTCGCCTCCGCTGACGTTGCTGATTACCCTCTATTCAAGGCGGCAAAAGCCTTCTTGGTTGGCTATGGCTGTCAGGAAAGCCCGTCATCATGACCGGAGGCGGGCTACGTGTATGGTTCCATGCCGTAAGACCGTTCATTTCCTTTCTAAACACTGCACCATGCGGTCATGATGCGTGTGCCCCGAGAATCAGAACCCTGAACGAAACCCGTACTCAGACGCAAAACCCTCTGGACAGCAAGACCATCACACCGGTCCAGTCTCCCACTCGGCTGGGGTTTCCATTCTGCAATAAGAAGACAACTGCCATCCGTATCGGCCTTCTACTTCAGAGCCTATCATCATGACGAGGGGGAGAAGCACTTCGTCTTGCGAGGCCAAAGCTTACCATACCGGCGCGCCTCTTCTTCGTTGACGGCCATCTCATTCATCACTTGACGTCATTCTTGAAGCTCAGTCAAGGTTGCACGAGGTTGTAATTTCTAGCCCGTAGGGTGAGTTGCGGTCCCATGGGCAACGGGCCGGTCTTACCAAAGCACACTTGTGGCTTCTTCATCCATGTCTTCCCGTGCTTGAGTAGGTATTCAACCAAGACTGTCTTCAGCAGCGAATCTCTACTCACGGGACCGGAGTTTAATTCCAGAGATCCAAGATGAAACCAAATGGCGGAGTCTGTGACCCGAGCCGTGCCCATCCTAGCCAGCCTGTGCAACACACTTGCTCGCACGAATCCTCTCGGCAGCGCGACGAACTCAACACGTAGAGCGACCTGACAAAAGTCAGAGGAAAAGCGATGACGCATCTCCCTCGAGCACCGCCATTCAAGTCAACGTGATCAACGATACCTTCAGCATCATCGTGGGCGAAGCAGGCCGTTGAGTATCAGAGCAGCGTTGTACACAGCACTCTCCGGCGAGGGGGGTGACAGGTGGTTAGTTTGCAATCCCGAGCGCTTACCCCTATCCTGTTCTAGACATCTGCTGCCATCCAAGATAATATGCATGTCCTTTCCTGCTCGTCCGGTCGCACAAACTCCCACCTCCGCCACGGGCTGTCGTTGAAACGGAGTTGGTCGTCCCTTCGTGCTCCACAATGACTTCATTCAGGCCGCACGCCACGAGAATGCCGATCATCTGGCTGATGTCACCTCGAAGCACGAACCCCTACCCATCAAGGCCCAAATATAGGAATCTGACGTCTTGCTTCTCGTCGGTACCCTGATGTTCACTGGCAGCCGTCCAGTGAATCTCTTATAGGCGACGTAGTAAATCAGGGCAGGGCCCAGTGTGACTGTTTCGAGCTGGACAAGAGTGACGAGGGGGCGGGGTGCATGACGGAGGCCAAGCTATGTGACACCTTGGTTCGCGTTGCCGTTGATGGATACAAATACTGCCAAGAACCCCCCCGTCTTTGCAGGGCAGTCTGTTGATCGAACAGACCTCATGAACAGCCTCTTCAAGCACCTCAAGAGCCAATATCCACACTAGCACACTTCCTAACAACAACACCACTACCACCACCACCACCACCACCACACCAAACGTCATCATCATGGATTTCGTCAAGGACAAGGTCGAGAACAAGATGGGCAAGGACGCCCAGCCCGGCAACCGCGTTGAGTCCACTGCCGACAACGGCGCCAACTCAGGTACGTGAATACCTTCCCCATTTTTATTAATTTAAGTAGCCCTCACTGATAGCAATCACAGAGGTCGACAAGCTGGCCGGCGATGCCGGCGTCCCCCAGCAAGACGACCGCCTGCTCAACGAGGCTGTCGATGACAAGGTCAACTCGGACATTCCGGGTGGCAACTAAATATGAGCGAGCACCATGTAGCATGACGGGGGACTGTTCCACCACTGTGTAATGACTGTATAAAATAGCGGTAACTTTCTCGACATAATGTTACCGACCTCTAAAGCCATCTGCAATGCATTGCCTTGATTATCAATGCGGTCCTGAACCTCCTTGCATCATGCCCAAGCAGCGCCCAAAGCGCTCATCATCGTACTATTGATCGGCAGGACACTTCCGTGCCTCAACCCCGTCGGAAAACTCGCCGTGCTGCTGTTCGCCCAGTCGCTGTTGCTCATAGGGTTGGTGCTCACCAGCGGGTAATACCCATCGCCCCCGTAGTAGTCCACAAGCAGGTGCACCTCGCCACTGACCGAATTGTCCCAGTATGCGGCTGGGCCCTCGGTCTGCGAGCGGATGTACGCGCTGCCGCCTCCCGGCCGCGTCCAGGTGCCGAAGAGACCTGTGGTCGAGTACTCCATAAAGACGTCCTTGAGCGTCTCATCCTTGATGAAGCGCAGGAAGGTACTAGACAAGTCAGGGTATGGCAGGATTGTCAGGTCGATTATGTCCGTCGGTGAGTAGTCGATGTATGTCTGCGGCGCGGTGAACGCCTTGAAGTCGCTCGTGTACGCATAACGAATTTTGATGTTTGTTGCGTTGCCCGTGTGGTTGGTGTCACTTTCACTATACTACGAGATGTCAGCTAATCCGCGATACATACAAAACGCCCGGTTAGACGAACTCACAAATTTAGACGCCCAGTACGTCATATATTGGCCTGCATAACGCAACATTAGCTTGATGCCCCTGTACAAAACGAGTATGCTCGAAGGCGTACCTTTGCTCGAGTCCCAGATCGCCTCGGGGGCCCAGACCATTCCGGCAGTCTCGTCCTCCACCGTGACCAGCCGCTCGCCCGTCCAATTCACGAGGTTCGTGCTCTCCCACACAAAGATACCTCGGGAGCCCGTCCTTTCAGATGCATCCCAACTTGTCTACCGCAAGATCAGCGCCGCGCTATGATCACCAGAATCCGACGATGATAATGCACCTACCTTGCTGATGTCGAGATCAGTACCCACGATGTACCATTTCTTCCCGGCTTCGTTCCCCCCACCCGAGACGACAGCAGGGTCGCGCACGCCGCCCGTCCCCAGAGTTGGTACCAGGATAGGATTCCCGCCGTTAAGTGCGGACAGGGACACAGCATTGTTGCCCTGGCTGAGATAGAAGTACACATAGGGATCTTCCCCGAGGAAGAATGCGCCCAGGTACCCCGTGAGGTTTGAATCGGCCCTCCTCGCGGACGACGAGCTAAGACCATACAGACCAGGGTCTTGCCTGCCCACCTCAGGGTTGGGCACAGCAATGGCGAGACAGGAAGCCGCTAAGAGTAATGTTGCCGTATATATCATCCATATCGAAGCCATCGTGCAAGACCAGCTCTAACAAATCCGGGATTCAGCAGCGAGCAACAACACGAAACAGGAGCAGGAGTGGTAGAGCAGCTGAAGGTGAGGGTTGCGGTAACGAACTTCTAATAATTGATCGGGACCACCACTTCTTTGAAGGTTGGTGCGGTGTTGTGGCAGAGTGGAACCATGGAAGAGATTACATTAATGCTGCCGTCAGGCCTTCGAGTCATTTACACGGAAGTGTAGGGACCGCGGATCGTGGGCCTGTAATTTCTAGTACCGAGCATTTGCAGACGAGGTCGCATCCCTTGGCTTGTAATTTATACACGAGGTCGTCACCCGTCAGTGAGGACGGCACTGCTCAAATATTGGCAGTAGTAAATCCCCGACCACCCGAGCCGTCGTCAAGTCGTCTTCGGGGTGAATAATCCGAGAGTGGACTCGGCTCACCTTTCACTGGGACGTCTTTTAGCGGTCCTATCAGTGGTGATCCAGTTTGACCATCGGCGCTTGGCAGGTCCCCAGTGGATATTTTCTTGGGCTGCGTGCTCCTGGTGACAAGGGTACGCACTGGTCGACAGATGCCAAGCTTGCGGGGTAAGCATCGTGCGGACGTGGATGTCCCATGATCAGCCAAAGGTTCTGGAATTTGAAGCGCCGGGTTCACGGTTCACCAAGCTCACTTTCGGGACGAGTGTGATTGTTTGTCGTCGAGAGCAATCCAGGCCAGCCGTGATTGGTCGAGATATCAAGCATGGAATCAAAGGCGACCCGTCGAGCCTCCAACGTCTGGGCAGAGACAGAGCTTGTTTGGGAGCCAAAAAGATGTCTGCTGTCTTCGGGACTTTCCTCCTCGATGGCTTCTCCGCCAGGTGTCACGGTACATTCCTCAAACGCCCTCCTGGCCGGAACCGAGGATCGGCGCTGGATCACCGTGTCTTGGCTGTCGTCTGAATGCGTAAGGTCTAGAACCTGCTCCTGGCCCTGGGTAAGCCCGTGTGTCCGCGCCCTCAGTTCGGTCTCGCCGGCCACACTCGGAAGCGAGGCAGTAGTTGCTTGACTGGGAGGTATATCCGTGGGCTCTGCCTGGTTGCGCCCTCTCTGTTGACCCATGCCAGACTCGACCGATGTCTGGCTTGAATGTTGCTCCGGGTCTTCAGCATCCAATGTCGCCGCCAACTCGGCCATATACTCGTCATGATGAAAGACTTTGCCTGTGCAATATTCGCCAAAGAGTCCCTGGATGGTGATGTCTAGCATGACAGTCAATGCAAACGGAGAAACAAGGGGTGGGTTGGAGTCATGACAAGCACCGCCACTCACCTTCTTTGATCCAACGCACAGGATCGACAGAACATGGCCAGACATCCCTTGGCCGCAGGACTTGGAGCAGATGGCACAGCTCTCGGTATGAGGAGTGCCGCGAGTAGGGAAACTTGATTCTGCTCGGAAGAGCGCCAGCTGCCTCCCTTCCACGACTTCTATCCGACGCCTTGGTGAGGGATGCCAGCGCCCTTCGCAGGTCCGCTTCGTCATTTTCGACCTGTTCATCGTCGTGGCGAGGAAGGCTGAGAGTGGCCGGGCGTTGCCTTAAGGCTGCACCCAGGAGAAAATTCGGCAGTGAGGATTTTATGTCCGGGGGGAGATCCTTGCTCACATTCGCACTACGGCCATTAGTCCAGGCGAGTCGGCGCATTGCAAGGTTTCATACCTCTGAAGGAGAGTACGAGCGTCTTCAGGACTCAAGACTAACTCTTCGTTCTGCTCAAGATCTCCAGCCCCACCGCCAATGCCAATCTCGACCATATCACTGGTGCTGGATAGATGGGCCACGATCGGGGTTATGAAGACGATGCCACCCCTGGCCATCGTTGAACAACGCGTGCCATTCTCGCAACTGTGTAGCCGAACACTCTCGTCCCTTGTTAGAAGCCCGGGCTGGAACCGATTCCCGCATGTGAACCCGGTCAGAGCCGGGGCCTCAGGACTTAGGTGCACGTATTGGTCATCCTCAAATTGCACCTGGAGGGATTTATAGATGTTGAGTTTGTAGTCATCGACGTGAATCTGCAGAAGAAGTCCAGGTCAGAGCCAGGACCGCCGCACGGATGGAAAGGGGCGGCGCACCTGCGTGTTAAGCGCCTTGGCCAACGCGATCCAGACCTCTTCGTAACCGTACGTCCAGGCCGAGAAGTAGAATTTGGTTTCCTTTGGATATTGCGCCACCTTTTCGATGAGCTCGCGGAGTCCTTCAGCTTTCGTCTGAAAGACCACATCCTCGGTGAAACTCGTGTCCAGATAGACCCTGTCAAGCGTCTTGGGACCGAGGGAGTATTCAATCATGCAAGGGTTTCGTGCCAGGGCATTCACATGCCAGGGTTCACTTCGGATGTCTCCCGTGTAGAGTACCGCTTTGCCGTTTCCCTCGAAGACTGACAGGTCAGATATCAGGGGATTGGAAGGCTAAAAGGTGTTGGATAGCTTACGGAACATGACAGCGCCGGGGCAGTGATTGGCATCGAAGAGGGTGACACGTATGCTATTGCCCGGTGCTAGTTCAATCTCTGTAGGTGTATGAAGAGGCAGTGGTTTCTGAACAATCGTCAGCTCAAAACGGAGCGACAGCCTTGTCCAGGAGCCTGCTTACCAGTCTCCTCTTCTGGTGCTTGTAGGTGATCTCTTCCTTCTCAAGCAGTCCTTGGTAGAAGTTGATCCGAGACGAATATCTCTGAAGCTTCAGAAGCATAGCTCGGGTGGCTGCAGAGCAGTAGACGCTGTGTCCTAATGTCAGCATCCACGTTTGACTGAACTGGGGCGTGTGTCTCCCATCCTGTGGACATACGGTCGGCCCTTGTATGTGTCTAGCCCTGCCAGATGGTCGCTGTGAATATGACTGAGGAAGCAGGCCAAAGGGGGGCTGTCCACGATCCCACGAAAGAAGTCCACTCAACAGCAGTCGAGTCTTGATTAGCGAGATGAACAGGTCTCGTCATCGAAAAGTGCATAAGCCATACCTCTGATCCCAGGGAATTCCCTTATGACTCCGTCAAAGGTCGACATCTTGCGACGAGAGATCTAAGGAATGGAAAGCGGATGGGAGACAGCCGCCTGCAGGACTCAGCGTGGGGTGAGTGTCGACCAACTGCTCACTTGAGGCTGGTATGTGCGAGCCGTGATGCCTCGAGGGCTGACAATGGTGTCTTCACTTCAGTTTCCGAAGAGCGGGATCAGGTGAAGAGGCGCAGGACTCCTCGGGCATAAGAACCCTTGTGCAAAGACTGCCTGGAGAAAGGAAAAAGGGTGCAGGAACCCGCGTGGCTTTGGCCATTGCTTGTCGCAGTACACGACCGAAATGCATGTAAATGTTGGGGTTTTGGGTCTGGGCTAAATCATCAAGGCGGCAACGCTAACCCGCCTAACGATAGACAGCACCCTCTCCCCGTTAGCCAGGTATCGGAAAAAGGAGGGGGGGGGGGGGGCGTTCCCGGGCAAGGCTAAATCTGGAACAGAAGCACAGCTAAGATCCGAAAGGAAAACTTCCGTACTTACCATAGTACTTGCTAACGTGACGGATTACCCTCTTTCTGGAATTCAATTCAGATTCTGTTCAATTTGCAATGTATTCACTGGACGGGACTCGTAGCTACGGCAAGATCTGTAAGTCTATCAGGTCTGACTTCCACAGCCTTCATATCCTCAGTATGTTATCTTTCGTGGCAAGTTGTCCACCCCCCCCCCCCCCTTTTCCTCCCTCTGCTTCTCTAGTATTGTAGGTGAGATTATTCGCCTTAAGTACGCCCTACTAGTGATGAGACCTCACAGTTCTTCATGCCGAAATGCCTGTGGTGCATCCAGGGGATGCCCAGGTGTCTCTCAAGCGGCTCCGACGGCCGCACCCTTGCATCAAGGAAATATAAAAACATACGGCCAACCCACCCACCTCTTTCTAGTCAGCTTGACGATTTCGAACTGCCCTCCTCCCTTCCCCCCTCGTCATATCTTTTTATTTTTTTATTCTTTTTATTTTTACCTTGCTTTCCTTTCTTTTCCTTTTCTTTCCCCCCCTTCCTTTTTTCCCCTTACAACTGCAGTCTTTCGGTTCATTAAGTATTGCACGACGGCGCCAGCAGGGTTTCGAGCCCAGTACAGGTAATTCCTAATTGCATAGCAAGCAGATGACAGGTGAGACGCTAAATGGATGCATTAAGGACTTTGGAGTCAATTAGAACCAAGGGAGTGAAAAATTTGAGCCATAGTCCGATGCACTATCTGGGCAAACACGGTAAGAGGTACATTTGATCAGAGCGCCGGTATTAACGCCTTAGCTGGTATCGCATGTGGTCTGAGCTTGCGCGACAGGCAATGATGAGAAGAGACTCGTTAGCGAGTTCATGGAAATATGGTCCCCAGAACCTTATTTCCACTGCTATCGCCAAACCAGCCAGTCAGCAGTGGCATACAGGGTGAAGGGTAACGCGCGGAATGCGATAAGTGGACCACCCCATCTGCCGGCATCACACCTAGTTCGAAAATTTTCGGCTTGCGTGAGGTGAAATCGCTACCATCTAAGACTTTTTAGAAAGCCGAGTGTTCCGCGATCACGCTTCCAGCCTACGACTCAGACAAATCTCACTCACAGCCTTCGCCAAAGAGACTCTGCAGGTCCTTTATCAGGATAGCCAGCATGGCTTCGCCGTCATCTAGTCGCAAGTCAGTCTCTGGGAGCGAGAACGGGAGTGTTGGACGGCAATCAACGTGAGATCCCTTGGCCGTGCTGAAGTTGGCGAATCAATGGGCTCCGCTGTTGACATTTACCTAGGGGGGAAACGATACCTGACGCGCTGTCGGTTGAGGAATATGGGAGACAATGGAATGCATACCGAGAAGGGAGTAAGTGTCTTTAAGGGGCTGATCCACGAGGTGCCCGCGGTCTCAAGTCACTAACCCGCGCTGCAGAATACCTCCTACCAAACGACGGAGTACTCAGAGCTCCCTGTCATCTGCAGCAGATTGAACACAGATAATGGGCTAACTACGGGATCAGGATGAACAAGATCGCCTTGATATGCAGCACACGATTTGGAGACTTCGGCTGGGCGGCAAGCTCTACCTTGCCCCTGTTCGACGTCCCGCTTATGTTCTCGATATAGGAACCGGCACAGGTATCTGGGCCCTACAATTTGCAGCGGAGAATCCTCTGTCAAATGTCATTGGGACCGATATAAGCCTGATCCAGCCTAGGGATAATCTTCCGCCGAACTGCACGTTCATACGTGAAGACAGCGAGGAAGAATGGATTTTCGACACGAAGTTCGATTTCATCCACTGGAGGTTAATGGTTTCATGTTTTAGAGATCATAAGGCGATGCTCCAGAAAGTATACGACAACCTGGTCCCGGGCGGATGGGCAGAATTTCAGGAGTGGTCGTGTGAGTTCATCGGAGCCGATGCCCTTGCCGAGGAGGAGCTTCGGACTTCTGCCTTGGGCAAGTTCATCGAGACACTGTTAGCCGGAGGTGCCCCGACAGGGCGAGACTTCCGTGCTCCTCGCAAATATAAGCGCTGGATGGGTGAAGTCGGTTTCGTCGATGTCAGGGAGACACAAGTTCTGACGCCGATCAATGCATGGCCAATTGACCCTCATGATCGCATGATGGGCAACTGGCTATGTCTGGACCTTATCAAACTTGTCCGGGCCACAACGAAGATACTTCATGCGGGAGGAATGCCGTTGGAGGAGATACCTGCCTTTCAGGATCAGTGTTGCCAATGTCTGACACGAAGGACGATGCGCGTATATTCGCCTTGTAAGTTGTTCGCGATTTTTACTGGCGAACCGAGCTCACGATCTTATGAGATCCTGGCTTTTCTAACGACTCGTCACAGCATATATCATCTATGGACGGAAGCCTGCGACTCTGCAGTCAGAAATTGAACCCACAACTGTGGGATCCATAAGCCAAAATCGAATCATCTGAATTATCGGGTTCTCATATGACTACTGGCGTCCTCTAAAGTTCCCTAATGTTGTCACCAGGGGTATCATGTATGTAGAATACCGTTTATACCAAAGACAGCAACTGACTGCATTAGCTACCAGTCTGTATCTGCCACGGAAGCACATTCAATATATCAGATTTACTACTTCCTCTACACCTCAATCAACGAGATTTCAGTTTGAGCTTGGAAGAATGTCCAGATCCCGAGTGACTAGAAAGCCCTCCACAAGGTCCGATCAAATATATTGGCAATCGGTTGGGACCACTTGAGACTTGCTGTCATCGGCCGGAGCATGCTTGGAACCTAGTGACTTCAAAGCGTCGGCGCTTACCTTCAACAGCCTACGACAAGTCGAGGGCTGGAGATTTGAAGCGTTTAACCGCTTGAATAAAGAACCTAGGGTTAAAAGCATATAAGAAAAGACAAAGTAAAAACAGAAGTTGGCCCATTTCTCGAGTAGTGTGTAATGAGCACTGCTGGGTCTCAAGGGTCCTAGCACGCACTGGAGCTTTCAACGTTTAAGTTTATGTATTACTTACGTATCTTGAGGGTAATTTTACAGCGGCGATTTTTCGGCAATGTGTCCTCGATGCTTGCCCCTAAGCAACTAAGCGATCAATGTTGTCACAGCAGCCTGCAGCAGCCTGTGGTCTCCGTCCAGCCATACAACCCGATGCTACATTGGGGCGCAGTATCGTCCTGCAGTATGGAGGGGCTGTGTTCTGGCAGACTTCAGGGCATTTTACACGTGGCCACACCAATCTGGTACAACGCTCAATGGTACTATATAGTTTCCCTTCCAAGTGCTTTCAAAACCAGAACTTGCTCTAGATATTCAAGAGCTATACGATTTCGTTGAACTAGCACTAAAAGAATTGATTTTTCTTATCGTCCGACTACCTGAACAGGACCACCTCACGAGCCATAAGCCAACCGCTACTAGCTTGTCACTGAAGAATAAGTACATAGTAGCTTTCATAGGTATGTTTGTGGCATGGAGCACGCCGTGGGTTCAAAATTGACACCTAACAAAGCATGGTTATCATCCGACACTCTAAAATCTGTAACTGACCTAAAACATGAAGCTGTTACGATGGGCATAGCTATATCAGGAGAACGGAAATCAGCGGAGAGGAGGGCTACCCCCAGACAGAGCAACTCCAGGCTCGGATCGCCGATGGACCAGCAGAACTTTACTGTTGTTAGTGAATGCTCTGTCTCTCAGCCACAGTGTGGTATTCAGGCCTCCGAGGCTTTCCATTCCCTACCACAGACTACGAAGGCAACGCAGGACCACCCGCTATCATCATCTATAAGTAACATTGACAATGTCCTGCCCTCTGTGCATACCAATTTTGAGCACAGTTCGCGTGATTATACAGACAATCTCAGTCCTCTGGATAGAGGTAAGTCATCCCTCTATTGTCTTGGTCACTTCATATTCCATGCTTACCGAGAACAGGCCGCATCCGGCACCAAGCCCGTTCTGATCTTTATCACCCTACAAGCTATGGGTCTACGACTTCAACACGCCTTCAGGTCTCCGGCAAGCTCTCGTCAGGCCGGACAGGAGAGGAACCTCGACTTCCATCGCCAGCTGACCATCAGCCTGTTCCGCCCAGCCGTAGATGTCAGTGGCCTTTGGCCGTTCCCAATAACGAGATTGCGCTCCGTCCGGCGGGGGCCGGTCAGAATAATGAACCATCTAGCTCTCAGTCCGTTCAGAAGCGCCCGGCGACTTTTCAGTGTGCCCTCTGTCCTAAGAGGTTTATTCGTGCGTACAGTCTTCGATCGCATCTTCGTACTCATACCGACCACCGGTCATTCGCCTGTGCCGTCTGCGGTAAAGCCTTCGCGCGGCAACGTGATCGCAGGCGTCACGAGAGTCTTCACTTCGACAGCAAGACATTAGCATGCAAGGGCAAACTGATAAACGGTGATCAATGGGGCTGCGGTCGTCTCTTTGCTGGTGCCAATGGCATCTTCCGACACTTTCATTCCGAAGCTGGCAGCATCTGCATCAAGCCCCTGCTAAATGAGGTGGATGATAAAACGGTGGACCCTACTTCATCGCCTCCTCAAGCGGGCTGGACCTTACCGCCTGTATTGCTCGGGCAGTATCCCGGTCTAGAAAACCAGGTCCTGGAAGGCTTAGACAACAGAGAGACTCCAGGACCAGAATGCAAGGACACGGATCCCTCGGAGCAAGACATACCGACATCCTGGACCAGCATCGACTCAGGATATGGGTCCGAGTTCGGTAGTGGACGGCTCTCCGACCACTGCATTGCAAGCCGCTTCGCGGCACGATTCGCATGCTGTCTAGCATCCGAAAGTGGTGCCTATATTTGGGGTGCGTCTTCCAGGGCCAGACTCGGCGAGGAACTTTTCATCGGCAGATTGAGGCTCATATTGCAAGATTACGGGCATAGTGAGGCATCGAGGAAACACCCCGATTCCTTCTTTTCTGTCGGAGAAATGATCCAGGCTACATCAGACACCACCATCTCTCGCTTCTGTGAGGAGATATTTAACCGTTCTGGCTCCACCGCTGAGCTCCATGTCAAGGCCTCGACTAGCGTGGAGCCAAACTCATTCGGCGTGCCCAATAACCTGAGCGCCGAAAAGCACAACGACCACGAGACAGACATTGCCTTAGAAATCATGGACATGTTACTTCTAACAAACCAGTTTCGGATGACATCTAAGATACTAAGGGACAAACTTTATGTGTTCTCTAAAGACCCCATGGCAATCATCCGGGAAACCATCGAATCCATTGCCATGGACAACAGACATTTCGGCACCCAGGGAACAGCACCCGAGGTGGTCGTCGAGTCTATCGACAGAATCAACAATCATTCCGAAGAGTCCCACCTTGAGCATCGAAGTTTGCAAGTCCATGCCGGGCTCACCATATTAGACTACATCAACGCTAATTTTCCATCGCAACAAGTCAAGCTGTCAAGCTTGGTCACGATCACTGGAACAGCCTTCTACGCCTACGCAACGACATGTTCAGATTATCTCAAGAAGAACTGGCCCAAGACTGCGCACATATTGTTGGATTTGATGCAAGAAATAATCGACGAAAGGCGCCAACAGTCGGACAGCACTGCTCTTATCGTTCGCACTATAAACGTCTCGGAGGGCGCAGCCACGGGAAATGATGATGGATTCGAAAAAGAACCAATGGCTGGACGATCATCAAGGGTCTCTGTGCTCTTGAAGACAAGATGGGACACTCGTGCTACAGGCTGCGGGTTCCCAGGCTCTCCAGACCGCTATTGTTCAGCAATTCTGCTGGCTTTCTGCCGCATTTGCTATTTCCCCAGCTGAGGACACCCGAGCCACTCATTGCACTCCACGTTGGGAGAGAACAACCAGACCTGTGGCAGCGATGGAGAGCTATAGGTTAAGCTTGGTTTTCAGTAAACTGAAGGCCAATGAGGACAAACTGTGTTGGCTATCGCTTTTCTCCACCGCAGCCATTGCTCACGGTTTTCCCGTCCCACCAAGAGCTGAAGGCAAGGGCCTGGAGATGTCAGTAGACGCCATGGCGGCTTTGATAGGAGCCCGACATGCAGCCATATACGGCGGGGGTGTCGTCATCAAAGGCTTCTCTTCGATGTTCGTCCCGGTAAACCGGCTCTCGAAAGATATACAATGGCACTACGTGGCAAATGATGACCCAGATATGCAACTTACTTACGAAGATGGAATAAGCCGGTGCCCAACACGATCACTTCTGCAAGAGGTGGACCTGACCTCATTGAGGCACGCACGTTGTTTTATCGGCTGGAGCAGCCACATCAAGCTTGCACTAGGGGACGAAAATGCCGATTTCGATGCTATTGACTTCTCGGACGCAATTGAAATAAGGCCATCTGTCCAGGTCCCGAGTGGTAGCATTGGTTTCCAAGAGTCCGGCTTGGCTCAGCTTGATATCACGTTTGGAAAGCGTGATGGCAAATGCCACTTTCAACGCAGCTCTTCGTACCGCCGCAGCGTCGCAGCGTCCGAACAGATGTTGGTGGCCCTCTTTGATACCAGTGAGCGACGTGGATGGCTCGTCACTGCTTCTGCGGTGCTGCTGCATACCGTGCGCCATCGTCTCAGTTCGGGCCTAAGTGGACTTCCCGCAAGCAAGGTTCAACTTGTAGTTGCGGGAAGCTTTGTAGAGACGCTAACTCGGAATGCGAACTTGCGCGTCAATCCGCTAGGTGAGGAGGCTTTACCCTTCAGCGGGGTGATTTCTGAGATATGGTCTATCTTAGAGCTGCTTCAGGCCCAGAGTATATCAGCTGAAAGAGATGGTAAAGGAGAAATTCGTGCAACATGGCAGGACCGTCTGCTTGGTTACGAGTATCGGGCTGTAGTCGAAGACCGGTCGCCTATGCCTCTGAAAGAGGTTTCTACCTCGAAGACATGTGGCGGCTGGCCCAGGCTCGTACGAGATGTCAATGCCTTGGTCTTACTCGCGAGCGGTTTTGGCGATTTGATCAGGCCGATGGAAGACCGGAAAGGCCTTTGTCACCAATGGAGAACGTTGCCTCGAGGCAAAGACGACTACATGGCCATCCCTGTCAGGACCCTCGTCGACTTATATTGTTTGGCTGGCAGCCGCCTTTCAAGGCATCGACTTACGGCGACCAACCTGCAGCTCCACAGTGAGAGCACGTCTCTCTTTGGCAATTGCGCGTCTCCGCGTGAATGGTCTTGTTGCTGCGGCAGGTTGCAACAAATAGTCAGCAACTCGGCAATCGGGAAAGTCCACGTACCCGTACTTTCTGAATATGAAGGGGCTGCTATCATTGGCGAGTCGAAGAGCCCACTCAAGCGTGCTGCAGGAGGCCACCTCACCAGGCCCAAGATCCCGGGGATGTTCAGCCAGACCAACGTTACCTTTGATAGCAAGACTGCTACCAACTGGGGCTCTGATACTTCTTCGTCTCTCAAGTCAGGGCCAGGCGACTTTCGTTGTAGTAATGAAAGCTCCCCGGTCAGCTCCGCAGACGGCAGAGAGGTCTCAGAGGTGTTCGAGACTAGGAGTCCAGTGCAAAGCCCACGGCCAGGCTTTGCAGGCGATACCGAAGACGGGGAAGACCAAAAACAACATTCGCGCGTCAACCTTGATGTTTCTGATGTATATGTCTTCCACGGAAACGCAGTCGCCCGAACTCTGCTAGGGCAAGCTCTCAGTCACTCCAGGACGCGGAAGTTCAAAGCCCGAGGCCCGCAAAACAGCCTCGCCTGGTGCAAAGACTTTATCGATCTGTAAAAACACATGGTGTACGTCGAATCTCAACATGACGTCCATGATGTTAAAGAACCCTACTTTATTAGGGTCTCATGCCGAAAATGCTCAGCGAACCGGTTTGGTGCCACCAGGGCATATTGTTACTTCTCAAGCTACTAGACCATGTGCCCACTGATGATTTCTCTCACTTGTAGGTCGTACGCATGCAAATCCTCTAGATATATCTCGCTTGTAATACATTGTTGCGTCTTATTCGGGCTTATGCTTGTCATACTGTTCCCATATACCTCCAATCAGCAGGGCAAGGGTCTAAAAGAGAATTTCACCAGGATGTTGCTAAGTTGTGATGAAATATTGATACAATATCCCGCATGTAAATCGATCTATGAAAAATTTTAGAAAAATATCCGATGATATGCATCGATAAGCCGAAGGGTAGGGGTAAAATCGCCTCTAGTCTTGGGAGGGAAACCAGGACAACGACCACATCCTTAGCCAAGGGCGTTTCTGAGAGCTATGCAGAACCTATAAAAGCATAATATATATATATATATATATATATATTGGTTTCACCCTCTCTTTTCGAAAGCTTTTGGAATGAGAAGCTTTGTTCAGGCTGTTCGTGACGGATTCTGCGCCGGCCAGGGGAAGAAGGGGGGGGGGGGTAGGCAAGACCGTCGGTGCGACCGGTAGCCTGACGGATGTGACCTTGGGATGGCCAGGTCGGTACTAATCTAGCGCGTGTCAGGGGTAAGACGAAACTGCTGCCGAACGCGGCGGAAGTCGTGGTCAGCGGTGGCTATCTTGGCAGCGGCCACCGTTGTCAGAGCTGATCGATTGATCAATCCATCCACCAGACTTCGCCCACGCACCATATGAATGGAGACGCGATTTTATAGTAGACCGAACTCACATACATGTGTTGGTAGGAACGGGTCCTATCTCGGCCATTTCTCGTGCCCAGCCAGGAACGGGCATTCCAACAACACAACGCGGAACCACGCCAAACTCACTGGATCTAGAAGGTCATGGGATCCAGAGGTGTTCATCGAGCCCAGAGGTAGTCACCGGGCTTGAAAGGGTCCTCGCACCCGTTTTCGAAGGCGATCGCGCGCACGAGTAATCTGGCCGTGCCTCTGCTCGGCTGCGAAAACGGCGTGCTGAAGATGGAGGCCTGGGCCAAAGGTCTAGGGTCCTGACCGCCACGACCGGGCAGGAAGGATGCGGCTGTGTCGAAGTTGGCCAGCATCCTTGACCGGAGAGGATTTAGGATCGTGACTGTTGGCTCTAAGCTTCCTAATATGCTTGAGCCAGCCCCGGGGTTTGTCAAGGCCCGGGGCTGGTTTGGAGATGATGAAGGTGCCATGGTCGGTGCGCACAGTATAATCAAGCAAGTCGACAACTGCAACTAATTTTGGGTACTGTGTGCGCTGCCGATAGCCCGTCCAAAAAAAAAAAAAAGCGAAAGTACCCTGCGTGGTCAAGACATTGGCTGCTGATGTGACTTATTAAAAGCAACCAACGGGCTTACGGCGTCAGCTGATTGGGGCTCACCTGAGCCTTGCTACAGATTCGGTCTTTATAGACTGAGCCTCACCGACGTATAAAAAGTGTACCGCCGCCCTGTGTTGATGTTCCTCGACGGCAAGTCGTAGTTCTGAATACTTTCTCCGATCAGCAGGGCAAAAGAAGCGTGAGACCTCATTTCTTGACACTAGCCGGTGACAGCACATTGGCCTAAGCAGCAGCATACAGCAGCCCGGGGCAGACCACAAACTTGTTTTCGAGCATTCACCAGTCGCCGACTAGTTGTGGACCTCCAGATTCTCACGATACAATAGTTTAAGGTTGCGCTCGTCTTCCTGCGCCTCTGCTACGAATTACCTCTCCGCCATGCCTCGCCTATCTTCCTATCTCCTCGCCCTCTCCGCGGCGATTGCCGTAAACGCAGAGGGGCTACAAGGCCGCGCAGACAGCACGCCTTGTCCCGGCGTTCAATACGCCGATGACACCACTTCGGCCTGCTGCGTCGGCGGCACCATTGCCCCAGTGTACCTCTCCGTCTGCGAAGGCTGGCCAATCTGTGAAGGACCGGTATATCCCCCCGTCCTACGGAGCCCCCATAACAGCCCCCCCTAACATGCCGCTCTCCCCAGACTACCACGACTACGACCTCAACCCCGCTCTCCTGCGCGACCATGATCGCGTTCTCCGACACAAACTACCTTGCCGAGGTGAGCTCGGCCAGCTCCAGCATGGACGCCAGCGGCACGACTTTCTGCACGACGATCGGGGTCAAGGGTAATAAGTGCAACGCCGCACAGGCTACCAGCACTACCGCCAAGGTCACATCGTCAACAAAGAAGTCAGACAGCACCGCCACAGCGACAGGCACCCAGGGCACCGAGTCGACGTCGGCGGGCGGAGTCACGAGTGCGACATCTGGGACACAGAGCACAACGGCGGGGACCACGACAGCGAAGACCACGACAGCGACCACTCCGACGAGCACAGCTGGTGCGGATGCGTTGGGCAGGGAATTGGGCACGTGGGCGCTTGGGCTTGCGGCTGCTGGGCCGGTCGTGGTGGCTGCACTACTGTGATAAGGGCCTGCCCAGGTTGGCGCTATTTCCGAGTCAGAAGCATCTGTAGAAGTTCCTGATGCCGAAATTTAATCTACCTTTTGAAAAGTGGTTATATCTATGAGACCTCACGGTATCTCGAGCTGTGCCCAGATGCTGCTACCTACTGAATTCGCATTTTCCGTCCCTAGTTTTCCAGATACATGGATGCGGGTATCTTGGCACCAGAGGAATTGGATTGGACTTGGTGTAGAGAAGAGAGGGCCCGATCGGCGATCAGGGTCTATCAGGATTGTCTACAAGACGTCTAAATATCTTTACCTGTTCAGATATGTATACTACAAGCCTCATCCTCTGGATGTTAATAGAGGCTTCGAGATATTACTTGGAACAGGGAAACAAAGGCCGGCCACAAGGCCTCATAAGCAACGGGAAGTTATCGATCAACACCTGAACCGGCGCAGTGTCAAAAATGGCCCTGTTCCATGTTGATGTAGAAGGATGGGAACCGTGCGCTAGTTGGTGCAGAATCTTCCTTGTCTAACATCTGGGGGATGGAGGCTTCGCACTTTCCAGGCCCAGATAAGAAGGCAATCTGAAGGTTGGAAGTATGATGAAGTGACTTCCTAGAGGCAATGAGTAAACGTCAGAGTTTGATGGAGATTTCGGTGAGTGGAAGGCCGCGAGCTGGGGTGCGCTGTGATATA
The DNA here is from genome assembly GCA_026119935.1 of Endothia cerciana. Taxonomy (NCBI): domain Eukaryota; kingdom Fungi; phylum Ascomycota; class Sordariomycetes; order Diaporthales; family Cryphonectriaceae; genus Endothia; species Endothia cerciana. The sequence continues at coordinate 197,871 of JALRMH010000006.1, forward strand.
TGTTTCGCACGAATACATGTCCACCCATTTTCCAGAAGCAGAGCACGAAACACACCCGCAAGGCTGTTCCCTACGAGACAAGTTTTCGGGGACTCTCTACGCTAGTTGGGGCCTCGGCAAGCTGATCCTGGGCGTAACTCAAGAAATGATACGTCTCGTTTGCCTTGCCTCCGTTCTGTTCCTGAGGATGCCCAGATGACTTTCAGCTCTGTAGTTCGTATGACGTGGCTTTTACCCCTGCTGAGGCTCCTTATTTTGAGTCCGGCTGTAAAGACGTTCCTTCGTCTGCTAATACTGGAAGGGAGCAGTCAAAATGCCTATGATCGTGTAGAAAAATGGCAACGTAGACCAAGTAGATTCTAGCCCACTGCGTTCCGGCATCTGAGAGAGACAGTGGAATTTACCAGTCCCGAGACGTATGTGCCATATCATCGGAGACATCTCAAAGTTTTCTACTTACCTTTGTCGTGTTTTACAATATGTCCATCGCCATGTTTTGAAGGTTCCTTTCATTGAAGAACTAAACGAGGGATCACGTCAAATTGGATCCAGCAGGGAATTAGTGAGGCAGGAACCACCTTTCTTCATGGGCCTTTCAGTCTGCCAGGGCGTTTACGTGAATGCAACCCCCCCTCGATGCTCTCATCAACCTTTTCAGCTTGTTCATCATCCTCATCGCATTCCTATACTATGGAAATTTACCATCCCATACTCGTCAGATCCACAATCGTCTTCCTCAGATGTACCACCAGACCCGTCGCTGTGAGACGCTACCCTCTACGCGGCCATGCAGCCAACATATTGCGCCCGCTGAGTCACTGCACTGGTAGGCTGTACTGCCATTTTGTCCTTTTTATCCTTGAAGTCGTTAAAAACGGCCAAAAGTGCCCGATGGTTGGTGTGAGAAGGCCCGCCGGTTTCGCTGCATTTTCGTCTCCCGAGTTAGATTCGCGTCACGGTGCTGTTGCTGAGCTGTGTATCTCGCTTTATATTTATTTTCGCTCTATCTATAGAGGTCTTGAGGATATGAGATTAACAGTGGGCGTAAGGGTGATCTTTCAGTCTTCGTTCACGTAATGGATGCTCTTGTTCGGCAGGAGATCGTACTTGGTCACTGCAACATTATATTTCTCCTTGTCTTGTGAACGGAACGATGCGAAGCCTAGACCGTGGACGCATGCCGCGACAGAATCCCAGCACCCAGCTGCCGCTTAGGAAGGAAGTAAAGATGGCAACAGGCATGTGAAGTCAAAATATGGATTGGCCTTCAATCCGAATCCGTCCAGTAGTCGGACCCGGAGGCCTGAACTTGCTTGACAAGGGTAGGTGATCCGGCCACGGGCTTATCTGCTTCCTTCTCTTCTTCCGTGTCCTCTTCTTTGCTCTCGGGGTCGAACTCGTCGCGCACCAACTCCCACTCAGTATGTTCAGGGAAGAATTCGGCGCGTCGTCTGTAGCACTTACCACAGAGCCAAGTTTCTACCGTGTATTTCTTACTGGCGTATATTAGACCGTATGCAGTCTGTTTCCAATACGTCAGCATGATATTTAGAAGCTACAATATCATTTATAATGGGAGCGGGGACCTACATATAAGCATGCATCGCAGTAGCCATCATGGAATTCTGCCTTACGAGTGCGGTGTGCCTGCGGATCCCATACCTTCTCCTCCCCCCCCTTGTCGACAACCCTTTTCTTTGGTGTCAGCAGCGAGATGATTTCCTTGCTGGCGCCATAGTAACGAGCCAACTTCAGCGCTGACCATTCTTGGTGGCAGCACCGACCTATCGCCCAGAGGTCGGCACCCTCAGCTAGTAGGAGCCTAATGATAGCGGCCCGGTTGGACGAAACGACACCCCAGTGATCACACGACCGGACAGCCCAGTGGAGCGGCATCCAGCCGTCACCGTCGGGCTTATTCACAAGCCCATTAGTTATCGACAAGCATTTTTGTACGACATCGACGCGGCCGCTGGTGACGGCGGTGTGGAGTAGTGTGCGTCCCAGCTTGTCCTCGACCCGCGTATCGACCTCCGAGGAGAGGAGCTTCTCAACATGCTTGACCGTCTGGAAGGTCGCCCAGTGAATCGGCCGCCGGTCCAAGGCATCGGCGGCATCCGCCTCCGCGCCTCCCTCGAGCAGCAATTCTATCAATTCAGGGGTTCCCTGAAGACATGCAGCGTGGAGACTGGACGACATCAGGCCACCGTGCACAGCCACGTCTGCGCCGGCCTCGTCGATCAGAAACCGAATAATGTCCTGTTTGGTGGCGCTTTCAATGCTCAGCAGAACTACTTGGAGCGGCGTCCCGCGTTGTGGGTCCACCAGATTGACATCTGCGCCCTCTGAGACAAGAAGCTTGACCATGTCGAGGTTCAAGGCCCAGCAGGCAGTGTGAAGAGGACCTCCACACCAGTTATCGACTGTGTTGAGCTCGGCCTTGGCTGAGATGAGGTACTTGGCGATTTCTGTTTGTCCCTGTATTATAGCAGAATCAAGAGGCATGTAGCCTTCTCCTCGGATTTCGAGGCTGGCTCCTCTATTCACAAGGACCTTGATCAAAGACACCGGCGCATCATGACTATCTATGGCCTGATGCAACACTGTGTTGCCCTTGTCGTCCTGGGCATTCAGCTCCGGATCGTATTCCAGTAGGGCGTTTATAGCAGGTTCAGAGGGTTTAAGACCGGCGAGGTGAAGTGCCGTTCTCTTATCTGGAGTTCTGGCCTTTACATTGGCACCGGCTTCGAGAAGAGCTCGTATTATCTCGTGGCGTCCCGTCAAGGCCGCCGCCAGGAGCGGAGTGAAGTTGGAATCATACATATTGGGGAACACGCATGTTACTTCGGTATTTGCGCCGCGCGAGATCAGAAGTTCCACACTCTTCAGATTGCCGTTATAAGTGGCAATGTACAAGGCTGTGCTGTCGTTAGAACGGGCGTCAATTTCTGCACCTCCGTCGAGCAACTCTCTCAGGCATTCAGGATGGTCCCACGCGAAGTGAAGAGGAGTCCATTTCGCTTCTCCGGAGGGGCGATGATCAGCACCCGCCGCTATCAGAAGTCGTGTGACTTCTGTGTGTCCCACGCCAGCTGACCGGTGAAGTGCCGTTAGCCCCGAGCTGGATGCGTTCACGTCGGCTCCTTTCTCGATAAGGAATTCCACGACATCCTTGAAGCCTCTTCCGGCGGCGATCATAAGTGCAGTGCCGTTCGACTGTGCGAAATTGACATCGGCTCCACGGTCAACAAGCAGTCTTAATAGGTCCAAGTTGCCACGGTATGATTTTAGTGCCTGGATCAAAGGGCGACATTGGTCTGGTTCGTTCACTTGGGCACCGTGATCGAGAAGCAAGCGGCATATGCTGATTCCCCCGCTATCCGCGGCACAAGGGAGGGCGGTGAACGCGGGAGAGCTGTATTGCACATTGGGGTTTGCTCCATGTTCCAACAAGATGCGAACACAAGTTTCGTAGGACATGATTGATGCACAGCTGAGTGAAGGCCAACCATCAAAGCGATCCATGGGCGATTCGACGTCCGCTGTGCGTGCGCCGGCGTCCAACAGCGTGCTCACAGCTTGGTGCTGGCCGAAAACGGTGGCCAGCTCTATTGCTGTTCTCTCGTGGCCATCCTTGGACTCAATGTTCACGCCCATATCAGCGAGGACCCGAATCGCTGAGCCACGGCCAGATCTAATGGCTGCGTGCAGGGCCGCGCGACCACCGCGGTTTTCATCGCGGAAGTCAATATCTGCGCCGTGACCGAGAACCGCACCGATAGTGCCGGCGTGGCCTCCAGCAGCAGCGCAATAGAGGCTCGATGGAAATTCCGGAGGGCTGTCAGTATCTGAGGGACTTTGATGACGGAGCAAGTCCTTGAGGAGGCTGTCCTCACCAGCCCATGCTACTCGGCACGGGACCACATGGGGCCAGCTATATGATGTTGCCTTGTGCCTGCTTTTCAGGTACGAGAAAAGTGCTCTCAGGATGTCATATTCCGCCGAGAATGCGGCAGCCTCCATCGCTCTTAGAATGTCGACCAACGGCAGAATGTACGGCAGTTGAAGAAGACTATCCACAAGGCTCTTGTGGCCGTTCCTCACTGCCTCGCACAGCGCATCTGCCACCAGTCTCTCCCGCCCCGCCGAGGTACCGAGGCTGGCAATGATTTTATCAACTTCTTTCTCTAGCCCAAGAGACGAAAGTACTGGTAGATGGTGCAGGAATGACCGGGTAGTTCTGAGATGCGGCGGGCTGAGGTACCAGTTGGCTGAAGACCAAAGTTGCAGTGCCTTTGCATCATGGAGAAATTCAGTGATCTCGTTTGGCGGAGATTGTTTGTTACCTGTGGTATATCCTCGTCGGTAATGGCTTGGCCAGTATTGAATTGCATAAGACAAAATGTCATGCCCATGGTCGAGTAAAATTGCAGAGTGCTGGGGAGAGCAACAAGCCGCTGAAATACGCTCCAGAATTTCAGGGAGGCTCAGATACCGTATGCATGTAGTGGCAATTTCTCTGTGGCCCTCCTCCTGTGTCGATTGTGTATACCATTCAGCGGGGTTTTCCGCAGACGAAAAGAATTCCCGCACTAACGGCCGGCTGAATCGAATTTCGTCGTTTTCCGTGACGAAGAGCAGACCGAAGGCATCGTGGATCGCGAACGCGAGGTCGAGACATTCGACGGCGTCAATGCCTGAGGAGAGAGCCGAGGCGAGCTTGTGGGGACTTAGGGGCTTCATGGAGTGCAACACCCACAGAATTACCTTTCGACCCCAAGAACGTGCTGAGTGCGGTACCGTTTGGAGTATCCTTTCAAGAAGCCTGCTCGACGAAGGCGGGGACAGCAGTTTCAGTTCTTCTTCCAAGGAGCCTTTCGTTGTCCATCTCGCTACGAGCAGCCAGTTCTGCATCAAGCGAACCAAATCCATATCTAGCCCACAAGCTCGGAGTAGCTCACCAATTTCCAAGGAATAAGGCTGTAATTCGGGACGTTCCAACAGTAACTGCAGACACAGATCGTCGGCTAGCGTGTTGTCGCTGAGGGGCCCGACAGGCTGGTTACGGCTCATCAGGTCGATCTCTGGGAACTTGGCACTAGCAAGAGTGTCGCGGGTGCGCTTGTCGTTGACGGTTGTGATGAGAACCTTGAAGTACCTGTCGGTGCGGGTGGCGATGCCTAACAGCTGCGATAGGAACCACTGGCTGGACGTGGGATCACACTCATCCAGTCCGTCCACAACCCAGGTCATCCTGACCAGCATGCCCAAATCGGTTATGGCGCTGTTGAGAAGGAAGAAAGCATCCTGCTCTGTCCAACACTGGCTGAATAACGGCGGCTCAAATGTGGGAGCGTGCACCGATGGTGGGGTACGGAAACGACCCAAGATCTGGGCCAAGAATGTTGTCGCCAGTGCGGCCACGCGGTTCCGCCGTTTGTCGTGCTGGTTGAACTTGAAGTAGAGGTGGATGGCGTCGCTCGGATAATCTGGGTCCGTAATGGATACAGTCTTGTGAAAACCATATTCAGCAGCCTGGGAAACGCTGGGACTGCCGTGGATATGCAGGATGCTGCATCCTTTGGAGCTGATCCAGTCCTGGAAGACCAGATCACTGTCTAGCCAACTATATGGATGCGCTACGCTGAAATCTGTCATCAGCGGATAGACAGGCGCAGCCTGAGATTCGACCGTGTCGATTAATGGAGAAAATGGATCGTCCATCCATGGAACTGCTCCCAATTTAGCACACCCTCTACTCCGGCGGAAGATCAAAGCGTGACGTCCAGGGTACCTACATTCCGTCACTCGATTAAGCCCCTTCTCCATTGTCTCGAAAAAAGCCTGGCGCGAGTCTGTCTCTGTCATATCGATCGATGATTTGTCGAGTCCACAACGCAGTTCCATTGGGATATCAAGAGTTGCGGTGAATTGATCAGACACCTAATCTCTAGTCAATATGACACGATCACCAGATTACAGGTGTGCTTGGCTTACCCCGGTTGCGTTAGGACTGGTTGAATACATATTGACAACCGTTGCCCGGATTAGCATCCGGGTTTGCAGGAACGAGTTGGCAACTGAAGCGGTCGTGTTTGAAAGACACCTTGCCTCTCGAAGCGCGAATGTACCTGGCTCTTTAGAAAGAACGAACCGGGTTATCTTGGTCTCCAAGTCTTCAAAATCCTTCCATCTGTGAGGACACCCTATAAAAGCCAGAAGACGGGTGCAGGCTTTGATACTAGCATACTCAGCTCCATTCATACTTGCTTGAATCAATGCCTAGACACAGCATTTCAGTCAGAATGATTTCTAGGGAAGCAGCAAATCGCAGTGGTCTTATCATGCACCTCTTTGACGATGATACCACCGATATCCACGGCAACAAAGACAAGGGGCAGAGGCTATGAAGGTGTCAGCTGACTGAACTCTGAGTAGAGTCCCTGAGGAATGCAAATGATATGTCATGCACTGACTGGATTTTGATCCTTCCTCAACTCCACCACTTGGGCAAGCAGTCGCAGGGCCTCCCGCTGTACTGCCTGTCGCGTACAGAGCCGTCCCGCTGTCACAACATTGTCATGATAGCTATACAGAAACACCCTCCCTGCCAAGCTTTTTTCCCTCAACTTCTCCGTCAGCCAAGTCACAGAACCACCGTTGGCCCACGTTTGACTTCTGGAGCTGTAGAGACCATGAACGGCAACGAGGCTGCGAACTCATCAGAAGCGATCAGGGCAGCCAAAGGTGTCTCCATAGGATTGAAACCCACTCAAAGTGGCCCTTGCCCGAGTGATTTGAGCTCGTTGTCTCGACCTCCATGACTGGACGAGGGTCTGTGAGCGCTCGTGTATGTCGACGTCCCAGCTCCCAACTGTCTTCAGACGACTCAGCTTGTTGTCTGGTTGAATGATGGCGCTGATATGGCGTGTCTGATGACCTGTGAGGCGAAGCCCGACTAGACGACCGACCAACTAGCACCGGCCCAGGGAGAATGCTCGCGGTAGTCGTGGTAAAGACAACTGCACAGTACGCCATTAGTTGGATGTGAAATGGCGCCGCCCGAGCCCACGGAGCCGCTTCGAAAGGGTCAAATCTATCAGATTGCCTACATCTCTGCGGGGCAATGCATCATTCATTGGCTTGGGCGCCAGAGATGCAGAAGAAGCTAAAGTCAGCGACCAGCCACCCCCCCTCCAAAACCCCTGTATTGCTGACAAGAGGGTGTCGTAATAAAGCAGATCACAGTGCGAGTTCCAAATGCTTGCTGAAAGGAAGATGGTTGTGCGGGCTAGCTGTGACCTGTCAGGAATGATGAGGGGAGACAGGAACTCTGTCTTTTTCGCAGAACCGCCCGGTCGCCCGGCCACTCGCGCCGTCGACTCTCCTAACAAGATGCAAGAATATCATTGCAACCAGCCCCAGGAGGAGGCCGAAGACGCCGTAGCGCCGGACGAAGGGCTTCCGCTTTGGACCATCCCCCTCGCGCCGACCGGCGACCATGGCAGCAAGTTCCACACGCAGAATGACCCAGCGCAGCCCTTCCAGCGCACGAACTACATTGAACGGAAAGGCGCTGTCGACGTGCGGTGCTCATGCGTCGACGTCGTCCACGGCCTCCTTGACCGTGACAACGATGTGTTCTGCACCCTGTTGGTGCTCGAGTTCCGCTTCGACTCGCGCAAGCGAGCCCGGCGTGTCTCGTCGGTAGACGTGGAGCTGCGCTTCGGCGGCCCCAACAACCCCGAGGTCAGCGCTATCGCACCCTGCGGAAACTTTAATGTCGCCCCGACGATACAGTCCGAGTCATTTGGCTTCTCTGCAAACCTCGGGGTCAGCGCCGCCCCGGCTCCCGCGCCGTCCCTGAGTGCCGGCGTCGACTACAACCGGAGCATCACGCGCGATATGACCTATGCGGCGACGGTCACAGGGGCGACGGCACTCCGGGGACGTAACTATGGCCAGCCCAACAGTGCCTCCTGGACGCTGCTGGAGAACCCCGCGACCAAGACGGGCGTGCCGGTCGCCATGAAGGCCGCGATTCTTCTGAAGAGGCAGGATGAGGAGCAGTTCCAGTGTGTCGTCACGGTCAAGGCTCGTGCTGACTGGCGATCGTCACTCGAGTCTATCTTTGGATCAACGCCGCCGGACGATCCTGTTCTGTTCGACCCAGCCCTGGAGCCCACCAATGCTGCCTACGACGTGTTGAACCTGGGCCGTGTGAATTTAGAGGCTCTATCCAGCATCACATTCAGCAATGTGGTTTCGGGCACCGTCGAGACAACGTTAGTTGCCGCCAGGACGTGAACGGTCCTAGCTATATGATGGCGAAGACTATTAGTGAGGGCGTCTTGGGGGGCAAAGTTGGAATCTGTATTCACAGCTGCTGTTTGTGGGTAGGTATGATGTTTGCTCGGGTCTGCCTTTAATGATAGGACCTTCAGCCGTCTTCTCCTTTTTTTCTCTCCTTTCTTCTTCAACCCCTCCCCCTCCCCTCTTTCTTCTTCATAATTTGTATGGAGCCTAGAGCTATGGAGAGGCTAATTCTCTTAAACCCTCAAATTTTCCTACCCTCTCAAATTCGCAATTGTTTTATCTCTAGATAGTCGTACGACTTTGTTATTTCGAAATGGTTATAACAAACCATAAGGCTCGTACTTTCTAGTACCCTCTCACTCGATCGAAATATGTGTTGCCCGTACGCGAAGTCTCCATATACTGCTTGAATCCCTATGCTCCCTAGCTTTTTTCCAAGTGGTCCGTAACCGAAGATTTCCTCTAGTGCCAACGGAAACCCCAAAAGAAAACCTGCACATGAAAAAGGGAAAAGCCTGGGCCCAATTACGATTATGGGTTGGTCAACACTCCGTAGCCCTTTGCTCTGCCTCCCAAAGCGCATTTGTCCCATAACAGTGTCCATTACAATAGAAGTACTGTGTGCACAGGAGGCTGTAAGCCTGGGGTGGGTGGTGCGAGTGGTCAGAAACAGGTTCGGCGATGGATGGATCACCCGTCCCCGCTTCTGGCCGTCAGAGTCAAGTATCAATGACTACCAGCCTTGTTTCAGATATCCAATGGATTTGGTTGTCCTCTGTCTTGACCAGCGGCTACGATGACTTTGACGACGCAACCAGTGCCATCGCAACTAGATGCAGGCTACGACAGCGATGAGGAATATGAAGACACGCCAGCGACAGCCCTCATCGCTCCGCTTGCACCGCAGCAGGATCCCGCCAAGGAGGCATTCGACAGCATTATCAAGGACGCAGATGACGAAAAGCTGAGACTCAAAGAGAACGCCTACCGCAAGGATTTTGCCAACAAATACAAGCCATACTTTGATGCCCGCGTCCAGCCCGAGAACCAGACACTCCTCCATCTCGTTGCAAACAAGGTCGGCCACAAGCCTCTTACCTTCTTCCTCGTCAAGCGTTACTCGCGCCTGCTGAGAACTACCGACGACAGCGGCAAGACACCGCTATACATCGCCATTGTCAGGAAGAATTTCAATTTCTTGAATGTCATCCTAGAGAAGTTCACCCAGGATCTGGATAGTTTGCTTGCTGTCGCGTGTGACCACGGAAGAAACAGCATTCATGCCGCAATCTTCCACAACCTCGAGGAAACGTACGCGCTAAATCTCATTGACAAAGCTTCCGAAGAAACATTGTGCATGCGAGACCAAGACGGGCTCACCCCCTTGCACCTGGCAGTCCAGTATAGCCGATGTTCCAAGTCTCAGCTGCGCATCGTGCGAGCGCTCATCGCCCACGGAGAGGGGGCTCTGGACGAATTCAGCACTAACCCGCCAGACCTATCTGTCTACCGATACCATCAATATACAAGAGAAGAGGCCGAGCGACAGTTGAGAGCCAGCTGTGAGGCTGGCACCGGCCGTGATGCTATATACAACGAAAAGCCGGGTCCGAAGAATAAGCCGGCCGGGAAAATGCCGAGGCCGGGCCACTTGGCAGCCCAGGACGATGACCGGACAGTGAGAACACTCCCTGAAAACCAGGCTCCGAATGCTCACCACCTTGGAAGGCTTCAATTGGCCCTGCCCAATGGGACGGTTAGCAATGGAGCAGATCCTGGCAGTCTTGGGCAACGAGACGGACATGGCCGTAGTCAAGGCGGAGCATCTACCCCAGTCGAGCTGCACGAAGTAGGAAGCAAGCCTCGGCCAGAGCAGGAAGTGGTGAAGGGAGGAGGATGGGCCGACAAGATCCACCAGGAAGTCAAACTGTATTACCTCCGGTCGACTTTCCAGAGTGCAACCCGTCCTCACCCGCGAGCGCAGAGTCAGGCGCTAAGATTCCTCCATGGCACAAATATCCAAGGTATGTGGTGTGTATTGTACCTCTATCATTCCTTTTCGAGGCCGAGTCTGTCGTTATGGCCGCCGACCAGATCACAGCTAACCGCTTACACAGACTGGAACCTGTACTTTGACTACTCTAAGGCCTCAACACCTGTCCGCTGGGACTCCTTTAAGCAGAGCTTTGCGCACATGCGTTTCGACAGTGTGCTGCGCTATGTAGCATTCAACGAGATGGAGCTAGACAGGCTCAGCTCACCCCCAAGGAACACCAAGCTGCAGGCCAAGAGACTGGCAATGCAGGTGAAGCCTGGGCGCGGTCGGACTGATCTTACCTTCTTCTTCAGCTGGCTCCGCGACAAGGATGTCAAACACATTCTCAAGGTCACTGTCGATGACTGGCCGGAGAGGCCGCATAGTGACAAGGCCATCGAGGATTGTCTGAACAAGTTTGAGGTGGAAAGCCTGGAGTGGCGCAAGATGGACATCTGTCCCGAGACACTATTCAATGCCTGTCGAGATGTTCGTCATCTACATCTCTGGTGGAGCGGCAACAGGGCCATCCTGAGAGCGTGGAGCGAGCCAGAAGGTCTGGCCAGGCTGGAGAAGTTGAGGGCGGTAAACTTGGCGTGGAACCCAACCGAGGTACGTGGACTAGCATCGACCGCCTCTTTATCGCTTGTATGCATCGTCTTGGCTCTCTGACAGGAAGGATTCAGGTGTTGGAACCTGCCGACCTGATACAGTCATATATCGAGGACTTTCGTATCCGGCTAGCAAAGGCGGTCAGGAACTTTGAACTCGCCAAACAGGATGGTGACACGCGGCCACCTACTAAAGGAATTGTGCGAAGCGACACTGGGGGCGAAGGTAGAAACAGGTTGGAGGCGACACCACCTAGGACCATCCTCGTCGAGACCATTGAAGAGAATACCCCTAGAATTGACAACAGCGGGGCATCTGGTGCCCGGGTGAAGACCCTGAGTACCACGAACCAGAGAAACCTCTCAGCCCACAGGTGGCTGAATTGCATGGACACATTCGCCGACGAGATCCAGAACGTCCAGGTCCCTTTGTCGCAACAGGACGAGCTGAGAAAGGAGATCACCGTCGCCCTCATCGACGATGGTGCGAACATCGACATACCGACTGTGGCCGGGAAAGTAATTGGCGGAGAGACCTTTGACCGCGGTGGGCCGGACGAGAACGGGCCGAGTTCTTATTTCCTCTCCGCCAGCGGCCATGGCACGGTTATGGCAGATATGATCTGCCGCGTGTGCCCGATGGCAAAACTATATGTCTTCAAGTTGGAAACCCACCCCATACAAGATCCCATGACCGAGGGTCAGGCTCACAATCAGATCGCGACAAAAAGTGCCGCCCTGGTATATTCGCATTGCCCTGGCCCGAAAGCAGTCCCATCAGGTTTGCTAACAGTTCTGTGTGTGTGCCTAGGCAGTGGAAGCAGCTGTAGCCAGACGCGTCGACATTATATCCATTTCTTGGACCGTCAAGAAGCCCAAGGACATGGAACAGGATGCAGACCTGAAAGACCTGGGAGACGCTATCAGGCGGGCGCTGGACGCCGGCATCCTAGTCTTCTGCGCGGCCGGCGACGCAGGCAACTTCTCCGACGAGGAGTACCCCTACGAGTTCGACCGTGGCCGAATCATCCGGATCGGCGCCGCCACCGACGACGGCCGCCCGTGGGAGCGGTCGGGCGACCCGCACAGCCTCGACTTCATCTTCCCCGGCTGTTCCGTCGTGTCGCGCAACGCCCGTCTCGAGGGCGCCGTGCCCAGCCACTTCCGGGAGAACACGGGCTCTTCCGTAGCGACCGCTCTGGCAGCGGGCCTGGCGGCCCTAGTGCTCTACTGTGTGAGGCTTGCCGCCATCGTGAAGGAGAATGATGCCCGAACGACGGCGGTGGGTGCCGTGGCGCCTGTTGCCGTGGCGGCTGTCGAGGCTTCTGATCTGAAGATCATTAAGGATTACCGCAATATGAAGACCGCTTTCGAGAAGATTGGAGTGGATCGCGAGATCTACAAGTTCATCCGGGTCTGGGATCGTTTTGAAAGCCCAGCAGAAAGCCTGAGGTCGGCACCGGGAAATGCCAGGGAAATTATAATCAATCTCGCCGTGGCGTTTGTTTCTTCCCAGAAGACAATGGACAGATTAGGAATTACTAAGTAATTAATGACACAGCACCAATAAGAATCAAATATGACTTGCGATCGCCAATAGCAATCAAGGAAATGTGTAGTGGCTTGGTATGTCATCTAGTGAAGACTTGCCTGCTATTGGATTTCTTTTGTTCTCCCTCCCACCGCTGCCAGGGTGATTGGCACCCTTAACTTCAGTGTGGGTGTCTACAGAGGGCCTTGCAATACAATCACCTCGCCCTCCAGTTCGGACGTAGTGACAGTGTTGAACGGGTTCTTCGAGGGCTCCTCGTAGACCGGGTCCATTCCTTTACCGTGGCCGGTGTACAAATACACGCTCATGTTGTCCAGCCTTTTGTGTTCTTGATACTCTTCTTGTCGAGGCGCGAGTCAGTGCTTCGTAGGTTGGCGAGGCTGCAGTCTTCTGTCCGGTAGATGGAGTTCCTATCGCCGAGCTAGATATCTTTGTTGCTGTTAAAGATCATTCTGTCGGCGGTACTCCGCATCGTATCCGCGATATTTCTACAACCTCTATTCCTTCGCCTGCGGATCGTCAAATTTAACGTCAGAGGTTATTATCGCTCCACTTGCCAGGCAACTGAGAGTATTTTATGCAAGATGTCTTATCCCCATGCCAGGGATGAAGAGCTCGGCATGCGTGGAGCCGGTACTGTATCTCGCATCAGTCCGCAGCCTCGCAAAACGACAACGTTGACCCCAATGCACAAAATTAGCCACAACTCTAGTAGATGGAAGCCAGTACGGAGGAGACTACAGGAATATTCGCACGGATTGCCGTTGAGACCACGCCCACGTAGTACTATATACCAGAAAATGCGGTTTTGGGAACCCAATTACTTTCAGGAAGGTCGGGACGATGTGCCCCGAGAACTTCGCCGCCAACGGTGGCTTCTATTCCGTGTAGGTTGCGCGTTTGGTATTCTTCATTCTTCCTGTAAGCATTCTACTACAAATTTCAGGTTTCTTATGTAGTTTCTATCATCAAAGGTTGCTACAGGGTCGGGATAGTGGAAATTACTGTCATGCATTATTCAAGTCTAGACACTTCTTTCGACCTATGCCCAGAATTCAAAGTTCATCTACTCAAGGGGTCGCGGTATGGAAAATACCTGGGATTTCGCTCGTACAACCTGAGGCCAAATGAAAAAGAAGAAGTCGTGCCTACGGCACCTGGTGCTAGGGTCATGGTAGTTCGCGATTTTGCGATTTTGAAGTTGTCCAGTTCTCTTCAAGCATTTACATGGGCGACTAGGGTTAAGCTAATCAAAATGACAAGCAGATGATGGTTTTATAATGTAGTACTCAGCTTCCCCTTCGCCCTGGGGTCTGATCACCTCTTGATAGGCACAAGCTGGACATGAAGCTCAGGCTTGGTCCACGTGCCATAGACTTGGAAGTTTTGATCAAATTTCAGTTCTTTTGAAACTCATTCCGCACCAAACAGCCGAAACATTTCGACGACCACCAACCGGAGCAGTTTTCTTGTGACCTCACGGCCGGGACACTGGCGCGGGCCCATAATGAATGGAAAAATGCGCATTGTTGTCGTCCTTGACAAAAGCTGTGTCGTACCCTGGGTGGTTCTGCGGTAGCCATCGCTCTTATCTGAAGCTTTTCGGGTCGTGGAAAAAGCGAGCACTGAGGCTGTATGTGAAGAGAGAAGTAAAACAGAGGACCTGAGTGAAAAAGACAGGTCAGAAAGCCCCGCGCTTGGCGGTTGCGCCAGCATACATGGGACACAGGTGATGAGGTTACCATGAGAAACTATCTAGACCTACATCTTTGGGAATGTATTTGCCATTGACCATGGCTCCCAGACTTAAACGTGGGAAAGCATGCCGGGTAGCCGGGGGACCGAGCCGTAGTGCCTCTTGCAAGCAGATGTTCGGCCAGGGCATAATCCTTAGCTTCTCGGCCTCAAATTCCTCGTGATTAGCTCAGAAAGCTATGGCTAACCTCCTATTTAAGGATTATTGAAATGGTCCGGGTTTGGAAGGACGATATGGAGTAATACTGTCTAACCTAGACATTGGCAGTGCCGCAATAAATCTAGAGCTGCATAATGAAGCCTTTCTAGGGCATGATTTCGCACTCCCTAGGATGGGTGGCTATGTTCGCCAGCACAGACCTCACTCCTTGTCGCAGGATCAGCCATATTGCTGTTCTCCTCCAAGGCGGCGGTAGCTACCGTGCCACTGCTCAGCTCCCGTTGCATTCACTAGCCCCTGGAGTGAGCCTCCAGAGGACGAGATGGTGTCCCGGGAGTCTTCTGAGAACACGTTATCTTGGGAAAACATGTAGTTGGGCGCTGTGTGTTTAAGTATATGGGGAGTCGTGACTGGGCCAGAGGCTTCGACCAAGAGCCGATGTGAGAGCAATTTTGGTTTTTAGTGCAATCGATAGGTACACATGGCCAAGCTATGTGTTCGCACGGCCGTACCTGCGTCCAAGTCCCCCACACAGCTCCAGAACAGATGGTGTCCAGTACATAGGAACACGCGCTAATCGGGTGAGTCTCTCATCATCGAAGCGCTCGATGCCTTGATCGATTTTAGTGATGCAAAATCCGCCGGCAGATGGATTGTTGGTTCACGAGAAAGAGTCCCCTAGCGCGGCTGCTTTATCTGGGTCTACATCTCGGGGCAGGTAGAAGAGCCAGTCGCAAAGTACGATACGTGCGACGGGCAGGCTACAGTTATCAGTCCGCGGACCGCGAGACCACCATCGAAACAAAGCCTGTATGCACCCGCTCCCTCCTCTACATCCCGCTGGCATGCCCGTGTGGCGAGGATGGTATCAGCGATCCGAGGCACTTAAAAAGGGGAGTAGCAGATCGAGACAGCAATCTCTCAAAACAAGCGGTGTGTCACCATGGATGGGGAGGGGCCTTGAGGGTGGACGAGGGCGTGATGCATCGTGGCCTGGAGCACACGATCGAGAAGAAGGTTCAAAGTGCAGATGGAGACAAGCTGATGGCAGGTCATTACTGCTCCACCAACATGGGAGAGACCAGTTCCATATCTTCTCAGAACTTCTGTGGCTATCCTTTCTTTCTACTGCTTTGGAGGCTTGAAGAATCCTTTCAGCTCCCTTAAAGACGTAATTAACTGCTGCAGCGTATGCTTGAGCGACTCGGCGTCCATCTTTTGATACGTCAGGTTCGTCTTGCCGACACTGAGCGCAATCTCGTTCATGCGCAGACGCAAGATGTCGACAATAGAATGGTAAGCGGCTAGGACACGGCTTGTCAGCAGGTCCTTGATCAGTTGGCCGTCAGCCTCGGGTACCCTCCAATTGCCAAAATTGATGGCGGGAAGGCCGCCCGGGCTGGTCCGCTGGTGCTGGCTGTATCCATATTCGATGCGCACCCAGTTCAGGACCGTCTGAAGCACCATCATGACCAAGAGGAGGACCTTTGAGTCCAGCCGGCTGAAGTTGCACGCCAACACGCCCTCAGCGCACCCCAAGACGGCGTTTGTCTTGCAGAGCGTCATGTCGAAGGAGATGATGCTTTGCTGCCGCTCTGTGACATTCAGGTCGTGTAGTTGGTCGGTGAGTTTCTTGAAGCAGGTGCATGTCTGCTCACAAGCTGCTGAAGCCGAATCAAGGGCCGGTGCCGGGCTTCCTGCAGCCTCGTCGGCGCTGGCGGGCGTGTCGTCAAGGTTGCTACCGGCGGATTCGGATGGTGGGGGCTGCTTCTCGGCGACATTCATCCCGAGGAAGTTCTGCCAGTCCACGTCCATCCAGCTTTCTATAAAATCCCCTATCGGATTCTCATCGGTAGTGGTGATGGTCGAATTGTTGGTAACCCCGGGTTGAGTACTTTGGAAATTTGTAGTCACAGACCATAGGTCTCTTACTGTTGACCGAGTCAAGGAGCTTCCCTGCGCCACGTAGTAGTCCGGATGCAACGTAGCTGGGAGGACATTCGTCTCGAAAGCCGGATGGGTACCAAAATGGCGACACTGGACGTCGATGGCCAGTGGCGACTGACCCAGAGGTCCCGCATGCCCGGACTGACTGGTGCTAATAGAGGCAGGTCCCGCGGCAACAGCCGCCAACTTCTCGCGGGTCTTCTTATTGCGGCTACCCTTGGGCTTGCCCAGCTTGGCCATGTAACTATATGTGCACTCTTCATTGCTGTGCAAGCGAAACTTTAGCTTTCATCGCACAACACTGCCCAGGCATTGTGTGTTGAGGAACACGCACAGGTCTTGACATCTTGTACATGGACTTCCGCCAGAGCATCGCGTCTTTGTCTTATGGCATGGGTCACAGGCCCGGCGTAGTCTTGTAGTCGTGTTGTCTCCGGCTGGCTTGCAGTCCTGTGATGCTGCACTTGAAGGATCCATGATGCAGAATACAGTCTGATAAGTCTGGCCCGACCAAATATGCAGGTTGAATTTGGCGTTCAGGTGGAAAGCGCTGCGACGTGCTGCATGCAGTGTAACAAATGTTGAATATGTTACCATTGGCGCCGTGAAGTCGTACTGGATCCTAGGACAACCAAGTGTCATTTTAGGCTAATCCAGAAGGGATTAATATACGCAAGGCAATGCGGAATTAACTTTAGGGTGAAGTCTGCATTGTAGAAGCCTAAAAGATCGCGTAGGCTGAGGGATCTGGCCATACCCACCTCGTAATACCAAGATTGGGCCGAGAGGAACACGCTACTGGAAAGAGAACCAGGATAGACGGGTGTTGCCTACTCGCCTGCATTAGAAAAGTGTAGGTTACTCACCTGCATTATTGATGGTAGAAGGTCGGCTCGCATGAGGTATTGCATGCTGTACAGATCAGATCGACAGACCGAAACTACCCCCAAAGCACATAGCAACGCATCTGCCTGGTAATAATTAATTCTTACCTCAACCCGGGAAAGCGGGAAGGAAACAGAATGCAATGACAGTAGTGAGAGATGGTTGCAATGCTGCGGGCGGCTTTCGTAGGTTCCGGTAAGACCTACGGCAAAGCGTCTGATTGGTGTACGTACGTTACTCCCAGTATGGGTCTATGGAACCTCGTATGATGAGGGCGGGGCTGGCCCTTACTGGGCTTTCACTCATGCGTACATAAGATTCGAGAGTGAGATTACGCCAACACGATAAGTAATTTTGTATTCCTTGAATAATATGCTATATTTTAGCTATACAAATAATATGGTCGCAGGCAAAGCCTCTTGCAATAATGTACGCCGATGGTGCAATCATCGGTAGTCCGGCGGCTAGACGGACGCTGAATTCGCGACAATTTCCCAATAGATGTAGGGTGAATTTCCCCCGTGAACATATGGTGAGTTCACTAGGTCATATGTGGTAAATTTACTATCCGTTATACTACATGAATAGCTCATTAGATAGCTGGTTTACTGCTCTTCTAAGAGAAGGGGAGCCATGCTTTTATAATATACGGAGATTGCCATCATGCAATATCGTCAATGGACGGTAACGTCCCCTAAGATCGCTTACAAACTATGCTAAACTGTAAGCGAATGTATATTTATGTCGACCATAGATTTACATACAGACTGGCTAGCTCAACATTACCATTGATCCGGCGATAGTACATCAGGCGAAGTTTAGAACTATTGTAGCTCGACTGATCCTATAAGAGAAATCCTCATGGCTCGTTGTAGTTAGTAATTCCGTTCTGTTCGAGGAAAATGAGATCAGCCATACTGTACTACACTCACAATTTGCACTTTACAAGACGCACGACCAATGAAGGGTTTCACTAGTCAGTTGTAACCTTAAGGCGAGATCAAACTCTTCATTCTTTCTCAACGATTAGATTGTTAAGTAAGACGTCTTGCATCAACCTCAATAGGGGCTAAGGCGTCTGTTGTGAAGAATCCAGATACACCAAGTCAAATACAATAGATAATTACAAATTTTACCGAGATAGAAACCCGTCTCGCCTCTCCTGGTCCCCAGTAGTACCTTGGTCGATACCACCTCTATCCGAGAACTCACTTGGGCATCCTGGCTTGGTAACCTTTCCACGGTGCAGTCTTTCGCTGCCTGTGGGGCTGTGCTCTCGTTGGTGGATTATTATGCCAAGTTCCAGCCTGGAGATATCGTATCTGTTCACACAGTCATTGATGTGCGCCTGTCGAGCTGGCATGGGTGTGGATTCCTTCAAGGAGTCTGCGGCCCCATGTATTGCATTGTTCATTGTCGACTAGGAGGAGGATTCGGGTCGTCAGATTATAGGACAGATCTTGAACATATGAGTCGGAACAAAAGCTGAACGAATCAATTGCTGAATAGTGTCCGAGTGAATCCATCGTATGGAGAACCCCTTTCCCGGACATTAAGCTGCTTATGGGGCTGAAAAGGTGATGGGTAATACAGGGTACGTCCCCGAATGGATAATCGGAAATAGGAGATGTTTGCTTACTCCAAAGTGGTAATTGAATTTGAAATAAACAGCGGGAATATTCAAATATCGATGGCTGTAAATATCATTTGTAGTCATGGGTGGTTGAGATCCCCTAATCGTTACTTATATATTGCTTTAGCTACTTGAGTAACGACTGATTTGTCTTCGCTACTATCCTTCAGACAAAGCGAACTGTCACCGGACAGAAAGACCTCGGGATGAGTGTATTTCCACCAGCGCCAGCCAACATAGGTAACCCAGCCCATTCAGTTTTCAATCTTCACCGGTCCGATGATAAGGTCTTGAAGCACTGCTTGAGGTGTTCTTACTAACGCCCCCTGCCACACAGACTGGTCAGCAGTAAGCCTGGCCAAGCTACCCGAGACTAATGGGCACGTTGAAGTGCACTACTCGACATCCACGCAAACCTGGGGCCGGCCGCACCTGGTCAAAGACCCATACATCCGGGTGCATGGGCTGGCGCCCGGGCTAAATTATGGCCAGCAATGCTATGAGGGCATGAAGGCGTTCCGCACAGTGGGCAAGAACACGATCCACTTGTTCCGGCCCCATGCGCATGCTGCCAGGATCCGCAACTCAGCGCGTATGGTAATGCTACCCGAGGTGCCCGAGGCGCTCTTCCTCGACAGCGTGCGCTTGGCCGTGGCCAGAAACGCCGAGTTAGTGCCCCCCGCGAGTGTGGGAAACGGCGGTGGTTTCATGTACTTGCGGCCGGTGCTCTTCGGCGCGGGCCCGCAACTCGCGCTCCAGCCTCCCGAGGATATCGTCTTGGCCGTCTATGTGGCGCCCGTCTGCTCGCCCTTACACGGCACTACGGCCATCGATGCGGTAGTTATGGATGAATTCGACCGCTCAGCACCGCGAGGCACGGGCAGCGGTAAGGTGGGCGGCAACTATGCGCCTGTCTGGCCATATGCGGCCAAGGCGCATAGGGACGGCTACGGGCTGACGCTGCATCTGGACAGCGAGACGCATTCTTTGGTCGAGGAGTTCAGCACGAGTGGATTCATCGGCCTCGTGACCAGAGATGGAAAGAAGGAGCTCTACCAGCCCGACACGAAGAATGCTATCCGCAGCATCACGAGCGAGTCGCTGGTCGCCGTCGCGGAGCAAGAGGGCTGGGAGATCCATCGCGAAAAAGTATGGACTGTCCCGTCCGACAGCCGGATCTAGCAATTTCTCCAAGCATATGAGTATATCGGTACTAACTCAGCGGCCTCTGAAACAGATCCCCTTCGCAGGTTTTGACCGCTTCGACCAAGTCTTCGCTGTTGGCACTGCGGCAACCGCAGTGCCCGTACGGTCGGTGACCCGTCCATCCACTGCCGAGAAATACGAGTTCGATGCCGAAGGACCCGGACTGGACCTGGTGAAGAAATTGCTGGCGACACAGCGTGGATCGCACGTTGTCGACTCAACATGGTGCTGGGAGGTCAGTGAAACCCCTGAGGACGCATATGGTGAATTTAATTAGATAGATATGCACTTACTGTACATTTATATGGATCTAAACGAGTTTCCTCAATTGGGTGGTTTTATTTAGGCCGTATGTTCCTATTGGAACGGAAGAACCTTCGTCCGTCGCCTTTCTCCATCGACACAAGCAAAGAATCAGGTCTGCGCAAGCGGAAGATCAGGATCTCACCCCACCCTCCTCCTTCAACACTGCAACTACTATCTGTATATGCCCTGATTGCACTATAAAGAGAAAAAAAAAATTTAAGAAAACTCCTGCAATGAATAGGAGTTGTGTGCGAAGAGGCTCCCGGGTGTCCGTTCTGGCCAAGATGTCGCTCACAGGTGTCCCCCTGATCACACAAGTAATGGTTGGAATGAAAGGAATTCACCTAAGCACTAGTATCTGTGGCTCCTTGCGCCATCCAAGCTCATGGCTCCTTCACGATGCTCGTCACGTGTCGGTGACTATGTCGGTGACTATGTCGGTGAATATTGGGGGTCGAAGTGGGTCAACTGCTACCTGACGCCTAGTCACCTTGATGTCGACGTGTACTGTGTCTATGCTGCGAGGTAAATGTACGTAAGACCGAGGAAGATGAGTACGGCGGCATCGATCCGGTCGTTTACACTATTAATTCAGGATGGGTTTCTGCCTGCAACAACCGGAAACTTCTTTTTGCCCGTCCAGTCTCTATAGGCCGCTGGCTCATTCCGGAATCAATACATCATCTATCCTCTGAAGACTGAGTTGCGACATTTGTATCTTCACTTTTATTTTCACTCGTTTTTCCTTTTTCCTTTTCATAATTGGTCTAGCGTTTTTTCAACATCCAAACCATCATCATCATGAACTTGATTACTAACCCCATCGCGGGTTTGATCACCAGCCTCTTGGTAGCTTACTTGCTAGGTCTTGGGCCCATATGTGCATGCTTCCTTTCATTCCTTATCCTCAACCTCAAGATGCTGCCATTGATCTCGACGGTATGTGGACCCATTAAGTGAAGCCCCCAGCTGCTTAGTTTCATTGACACATAATTACTCCCAGGCCCGTGTAGCTCCAGCCCTGGCGCGCTTGTACCTCTGGAGAACGAGTGCGCCGGACAGCGCCTCGCTCTTCCAGCCCCATTCCTCACGCTCTCAAGCGTGTATGCTCGAATGCGACGTAAACATCCACAAGTCCAACAGCACCTACCTTATGGACCTGGATGTCAGCCGTGCGGAGCTTCTAACGCGGCGCTTCGCCCACGGGCTGCGTCGCACGTGCGGCGCCCTGGTGCTGGCGGGCGTGGACATTTCGTTCCGCCGCGAGATCCGGCCGATGCAGGCCTATGACACGCGGTCGTGCGTCCTGGCCTGGGACAGGAAGTGGGTCTACATTCTTTCGTATCATGTCAAGCCGGGGGCCGTCGTGGAGGAGGCCGGCAGCGACTGGGTGGCGGCACTGTTAGGCCAGGGCGAACATGCACAGAAGATCAAGGGGCTTGTGTTCGCAGTGGCGATTTCCAAGTACGTCGCGAAAGAGGGTAGGCGCACGATTCCGCCGGTTGATCTGCTTGAGGCAGGTGGCCTTTTTGACTCTGGCACTGCTGGCACCACGAGCAAGGAGCGGGTTGATTCTATCAATGTGAGGTGTAGAAGGGGTCTAGAGTTGTTACAACAATGGAAAGTAGACTGAACAGGCAGGATACAGCTATATTTTCATTCCTCACTGATTCCATTATTCTATGAGAGGATGAATCAAGGATAGCCGCCCTTGGCAATATGATACCTGTCCTTTCTACTTGAAACCGACACGGGAAGTGGATATTATAGATCCCGGTTCAACCTGGCGCGCAAGACCGTGCACTGCTGCTGGCAAGAACGCGCCAAGATCATCCACCACGCGGGCAGGAATGATGTCCGGATTATACTCAAGCTCGGCGATGAGGCTTCCGTCCTCCTGCTCGCTGTAGTCAAACAGAAGAGGGAACATGGCGCCCGTCGCTCTTGCAGCGCTGCTAGTATCCACGCCGGAGACCTGCAAGTCTGGGCCCAGCGTGACGGACCTCTCCAGTGCGTCTGTTTGCCAGTTGTAGATGACTAGAACTTCGATAAATCGCCCCTCAGCAGTGACTTGCAAGGATTTGTCGTTCAAGGCACTTTTCCTTGTACTCGCTGCAGGTGTGAGGGCCGCTTGGATCTGCGTGTATGGCATCTGGTTCTCGACCGCGCGGTGCGTGGCAGAGGCGACGGAGTCTAAGAGCGCAGTGGCACTCGTGAGCTCATTGTCCGCGACCGAGACCCGAAGTGGAATGCGATCCACAAATAGACCCAGTATGTTGGCCGTGGCAGGGTCCTCGCGGTTCATGTACGGCAGGGCGAGGACCACGTCCGACGTGCCGAGGACGGCCCGCAGCGCGAGCGCCGTGGCTGCCACGGCGAGTCGTTGCGAGTATGCTACTATTTCAGCAGAATCATGACCAGGATGCGGGATGTAAAAATGTCGAGTAGAGCCAAAATGCTGTCCCGAGGCCGTCCTTTGGGGATGATCAGCATGTTGATCATGCGTGTATATCTGGGGCCAGGATAAAGGCTGCATGCCTCGGAGGTTCTCCCTCCAGAACGCAAGCTTCTTTTTCAACTGGATCTGTGACCGGGCGTTCTGTTGGTCTCTTTGGAGCCATCGTGCCCAGTCCAAGTAGGTGCCGTTGTTTTTCGTGGCGTCCAAGAGGCTCCCTGGCGGAGTTCCATTGTGTTGGTTCGTCAAATGTAGCTCCTCCTGAGCTAACGCTGTCCAACTCCTATATTTCTGACTGACCCATTGCATTATGAGCGAGATTGAGGCTCTGTCAGTCACTATATGATGCATTATTAACATCACCTCGGTTTCGGCAGCTTTGTCCTTCCCTGTGCTTCTATCCCAGATGATCAATCTCAACAATTGGTCGTTAGCTAGGTCAAACGGCTCGTCAACCGCAGCCTGCATCTTCTCCAAATCCCAGTCGTCACCGGTGTAGCTTCTCGGGCTGCACAGGTCCTCGCTGATAAGACGGATAGGAGGCTCATCGGCGGCCACTTGCAGGTAGCGAGCTCGAAGAATGGGATTTTCGCGGATGACGGCTCCGAAGGCCTCGATAAGAACCCTTTTGTTTACGGCTCCACGAATGACAAACTGAAACGTCGTGTTGAAAGCTGATTTGGTGTCTGATGCGTTGTGGGAATGGAATAGCTCGTTCTCCAAGTAAGATAGCGGAAAGGCTCTGCTCGTAGAAAGAGAGCTAACTGGCGTCCTGGCAGTAGTGGACCCATAAGCAAGGGATGTTGATAAGTAACCAGAGAAGGTGTCGCCTGCTGCTGGTGAAGAGGCAGCGCCTTGTTCATCGATGGCCTTGGCCAGGTCTTTGAGGATTGTCTTACGGACCAGCATCGCTACTGAGACGTGGTGGCCGACCGAAGATGCGATCATGCGAGCGGCTTTTATAAGCAGGACCGAGTTCCCACCAAGTGCAAGAAAATCTTGGTCTTTCAGGATGCGTGTCCCTTCATCCAGGCCAAGGAGCTCTTTCCAGGCCTTGCTGATCAGCTTCTCCGTGGTTGTCAGCTCGTTCTGCACGCTGATGTCTTGGTCACCGGTATCACTGCTTTCTGCGCCAGTCCTGTTACGAAGGTCAGACCTGGCAGAGATCGCTAAATCTTGAAGAGCCTTGCGGTCTGCCTTGTTGTTCTGCGACTTTGGCAGCTCCGACAAGGCCAAGATCTGCGACGGACGCATGTAGCTTGGCAGCATGGTCGCAATCTGGGAATGCAAGGCCGCGACATCGACGTCCCGAGGCGTGACAAATCCCACGATCTTCTTGTCCTCCTGTCCTCCTGCACTTTTGCTGTCCACAACGATGACCACTGCGCACTGGACACGCACGTCCAGGTCGGCCGCGGTGATAGCCTGCTCAACCTCCTCGAGCTCGACGCGAAACCCGCGCACCTTGACCTGGTTATCGATGCGGCCTACATAGCGGATAGTCATATCCTCATTCCACGATCCGAGGTCGCCCGTGCGGTACATGAGCTGCGTTGTGGGGGACGAGGACGAGGTAAACGGGTTTTTGACGTGGCGCATCTGGCCCCGCCCGCTGTTCTTCCAATAGCCCCGTGTGATCTGGTCGCCCGAGATGTACAATTCCCCAGTGACGCCTTGCGGTACGAGACACCGCTGGTGGTCCAAGACGTAGACGTTAACTCCCGGGCGACCGCGGCCGATTGTGACCTGCTTACCGGGCAGGAGGCGGGTAGCTGTCGAGATGGGCCCGCACTATGAATTTACTGCGTCAATAACCGCTCGAGACTAATCCTTCATAGGGTGAAAATACCAAGTACGCAAATTGAATGTTGAACAGGTTGAAAAAGGAATAGCAAAAGCAGAAAATGGGGAGCAAATAGACAAGTGGGAGGCTGACCTCACTCGGGCCATAGACATTTCTCAAGTTTCTCCCGACACCCCACGTGTCAGCCATAGACTGCGGTACAGGCTCGCCTGCCAGCGATATCGTGTCCAGATGCTTATAATCCTCGGGGAGGAGGGCCCCCAGGACTGAAGGGGTTATATTAGTTGCGTGGACGCGTTTCAGGTGTTCAAATGGATCAGCGCGATCCCTCAGCACGAGGGTTCCACCGTAGCACAGAGTACCGAACATGTCGACAAGGGCGATGTCGAAGCCTGCCCAGTTCCCCATATTAGTTTGGCCCATGGAAGTATGAGGAAAATGGAGATTGATGTCGTGGAAGAAAGCATGTGGCAGAATGACGGTTTGGAATCTCAGATAAGTAAAAATAAACGAAGACTTGCCTGCGGATGCGAGCTGTGCGATTCGGCGGCCTGGACGTGCAAAGAGTCGGATCTCCGGGACGTCTATAACGTTGAGGATGCTGATGTTGTGTAACGGGATACCTGTAGTTTGAAAACTTCTGAGTCAAATATGGTCTAGCAAAGGCATTGTAGGGGGGTCCTGTACGTACCTTTTGGGACGCCAGTCGTCCCCGACGTGAACACCAGATAAACAATGTCCTCGGTCCGAGTCTCAGTGTCCAGTGGACCCGAATCTGAGCCTTTAGAGCCTTCTATGAACTCGTCAACAATGATGACAATATCATTCTGACCGGCACTGCCGGCTTTCTTGTAGTCGATGGCCGATAGACACGCCCGATTAGCAGACAAGAAGATGGAGGCCCCGCTCGTCTCAACGATGGCTTCTATCCGCTTTGCAGGCAGCGCGACATCGAGGGGACAGCAGATCCCGCCTGCCTTGATGATAGCCACGACGCCCACGATCCAGTGCACCGAGCGATCCGTCAGGACACCTACAACGCGCTCCTCGGGAGACTTGCCCTGTAGATGAGCCAGTAACCGCCTGGCGAGCCTGTTTGAAGCCTTATCCAGTTCTCGATACGTCATCGCGCCGTGCTGCTCCGACTCCATGGCGCATATATCGGGCCATTTGGCAGCGGCAGCGTCGAGCGCCGCCTTGAGAGTCCCAGGCCCGTTATACGGCCCAATGGCAGCAAGGTTGCTGATCAGCGCGGCCCTCTCGTCTTTCTCAAGCAGCTTTCCTCGCACGTCATGGACGTACGCGTTGGACGGATCTATGAACTCCCTCAGTGCGTTCCGAAAGTGTAGCAATAGTCGGCGTATCCCTGCGGGTGCGAAACGCGCGCCGTCGAAGAGGAGCCTGGCTTGCAGTCTTTCGGCGTCGTCCCGCTCGATCAACAGGGAGAGCCCAAACTCTAACATCAAGTCCTGGTGGTTGATGATCCAGGACCCGTGCATTGGCGGTACGTCGTATTCGGTGGCGACAATTGTCTTGATGAGAGCCAGTCAGCATCTTTCCTCCATTCAGGCTAGGGTGAAATTGATACTTTGCCAAGTGCTAAAAGCCAGGCATGGTTGTAGTGATGGGAAGAAATATTCCACGTTTCGAGGCTTTTGGCGTGGCTCAGGGGGAACAAAATCAATGGCAGCAAGTAAAGACTCACCTGCATAGCGTTGCTAATGCTCTCGCCACTCACCGCGGTCATAGCCTCTGCAGCAGACCACTGATACTCGACCATATTCATCAGATCCCCGCAGACAGCGGTCACACAGTCCGCGATTGTCTGTTTATCGTTGCCGAACTGGATGGTGAACGGCACCGTATTGAGGAGCGGGCCGACAACCCTCTCCACGTCTGGCACAGCCTGCGTGGAGAGATTGCGGCCGGACAAGACAGTGCCGAATGCCACATGATCTGAGAAGGTGTAGTTGGATAGCACCAAGCCCCAGGCCGCGTATATTAGGGACGAGGGGATTGCGCGGAAACACCAGCCTGCTCGGTCCAGACTGTTTGTGTCGAGATCGAGCGGCATTGTCAAGTTGCTCATCCAGTCCGATGAGGCTGGAACTTCGCTGGGTGGCGGCTTGGGAAGATTCAATGTAGGGAAGGCAGTCTTGTTTTCCAAGAACGCCTTAGTCCAGAAGGCCACGCCTAGCGGATCTTTCTCTCGCTGCTTCTGTGCCAGCGCAACGGGCACAAACTGAGTTGGAGGTACAGATGGGATCTCAACGTCGCTGCTCAGCGCGGTTTGTACCTCGTTGAATATAATGCTGAGTGACCATCCGTCTACCTGGGCATGGTGTACCGAGATCAGTAGCGTCGAGCTCGTTCCTGGCACGGTGATCAGGCGTAGCGCGTTCACAGGCTGGAAGTTCTCAGACAGCTCGTCGGCCGCCACGAGACGCCTGTGTATCTCGAGCGAGCGCGCACGAATGACGGCGTCCAGCTGGTCTGACGTTGTCTGCTCGTCGTGCCAATCCAGCTCCAGTTCAGGCTGGATCTTCTGCTGCCCATCGTTCAGCGCGAACACGGTGCGGAAGACGGCGTGGCGTTGCAGCACTTGATGCCACGCCCCTCGCAGTCTGGCAACGTCTGGGAGGGTTCCTGGGTGAAGCGGCATGCGGATGTGGAAGACCATGTAATTGAGACCCGGCAATCTTAGACTCCCTTGGACCATCTTAATCTGGAGACTTGACATTGGTCCGGTGAATGCCGACTCCAGATACTCATTGTCGTTCTCATCGCCACACTCTTCAGGTTCCTCCTGCAGAGACGCGCACACGGCAGCAAGGTTCGGAAGACCAAATAGGGCTTTCAGGCCGATAGTCAGGTGCCTTTTTCGCAGATAAGATATCACTTTCACTGCCGCTAGAGAATTCCCACCCAGTTTCCAGAAGGAATTATCTTCTGTAATGTGGGAGAGTGGGAGCGACGTTGCGGCCGCCACGGCTGCTTTGAGCGTATCCATTTTCGAGGGCCTGTCACTACCAGACTCTCCATCTTTTTTTTCGTTCTCTGCCTCCAGGGCAGTCTCACTGGCTTCGTACTCCAGCAGCCGCTGCAACGCGCGGTTATCAGCTTTGCCATTCGCCGTCAATGGAAGGGTCTCCACAGCTCGTATCTGATCTGGCACCAGGTAGTTGTCGTATTGGGCTGACAGCGACTGGCGGAGCGCCAGCACATCCACGGCTTGCGGCGTGACAAAGGCCATCAACTGTTTCTGGTATAACAGAGCGGTAGCAGTCGACGCTCCTCCTGCGAGAAGCATGGGAATGACCTGCGATTCGAGGTTGACTAGGAAACCGCGGTTCTTGACCAGGCTATCCGCACGCCCGGCAAACTCGAGACCCTGATCGGTCCTCCGTGCGAAATCACCCGTCCTGTAGATCCTCTCGCCGCGCCAGAGTGTGAACTTCTGCGCAGTGAGCGCCTCGTTCTTGTAGTAGCCCAGCGCGAGCCCGGGCCCTGTGATGCACATCTCGCCGTAATTGTTAGACTCTGCGTCGCCATCCAGAAGAAGCACGCGCGTATTTGCCATAGCTCTTCCGAGTGTGATGGGTTTCGACGGGACGAGACGGCCGATGAGCGACATAATGGTGGTCTCGGTCAGCCCGTACCCGTTGTAAATATTCCGATTCGGCGCCCACCACTTCCGCACCAGCGAAGCGGGAGGAGCCTCGCCACCCAGAATTATGGTCCTGACATTGGTACAGGTCATCTCCGGCTCACCCAGGGCCGCCAGGACTGACGGCGTAGCGACGAGGATGGTCGAGCGGCCTGCGCAGTCCAGGAGATCGTTAGCGCTCGACACAATTATCTGGGCGCCGCTGCACAGCGCCGAGAAGATGACGCCCACACTCGCGTCGAATCCGGGCGAAAAAATCAGCAAAATCTTGTCGTCTGGCGTGGCGTTACAGTTGAATGGTGTCTCGTCATCGCCCTGCTGTACGTAGTGCAACAGAGCCGAGTGCGGGATCATGACGCCCTTGGGTGTGGAAGTCGTCCCAGAGGTAAAGATCATGTACGCCAGATCAGCCGGACGTATTCTTGACTGAGGGAGGCCCTGCTCGACTGGAAATTTTGGTGACCCTGTCTCTGGAGTGGCGGGTTCGAACGTGTCTTCTATTTCCGCGCAGGACACCACGTCGTGTTGTGGATACGAGTCGGTGCCCAGGTTCACCAGGACGCGTGCCGAGACTGTTTCCAGTGTCCAGGATATCCGCTCCGTACTCCATGCGTCAATGTCGACAGGCACGTAACAGGCGCCCGCCTTCAGGACGCCGAGAAAGCATACCACCATCTCAATGCTCCGCGTTGCCAGGACAGGGACAAAGTCCCCTGGCAGCACCTGTCTCTTCAGCAAAATCCAAGCTATGCGGGACGCCGCATCGTCGATTTGCCTATACGATACCGTCCGGGACCCGATGGAGATGGCTGCATGGTCGGGCTGCTCACGGACCCGCCGTTGGATGAGGTCGAGGACGGACCTGGGTTCTTTGTCGACCTCCATGAGTTCCGGGGCATCGGTGATGGATGTGTTTGTCATGTTTCTTACACTACACCGCAGTAAATGGTTGATGCTGAGTGATAGGTAGCAGGAACATCAGGCATTCGTTCTATCTAGTTTGATCACACTTCAACTTTCTTTCTTATTTGTTTTCCCTGTGTCAGAGGCGTGGTACTGTGATAGAGATACACCATGCGACAGTTTCTAATACTTTTATAAAGATATGCGTCTAAGAGGTACAAAGAACAGGGGGTGATTGTACAATACGAGGTGCGTATGGCCGGCCATTATCCGCATCAGCTTCACATTAGTTGTGCTGAAGTGCAGACAGGGCTTAAGCGCCGATAGGTCGGTCAGCCTATGGATCATAACCGTGGCTCACATGCACATTCGACATCCTCCTCCTTCCCCCTTTCCTTCCCCTCTGATCAATTCGTATGTATTGCTGACGGGATTTGAACCCACCCGTTTCCATCCGTTCGTAACCACCTATGCCTTTTTTCCCCCGCCCGGCCGTCAGCCTTTCCGCGCCTTTTTTCCTCCTTCCCGGTCTCCCACTTTCTACTCCCGTTCTTTATCTAAGAACAGTCTAGTGAGTTGAAACCATAGCGTTCAGCTCTACTGTGGTGTGGGTGTTTTCTGATCCCTCAAAAGTAAATCTATTTCCAAAACTACCGTGAACAGAGATGGCAGACACTGAGGCGCAGCGGCCAAGCATTGCGCCCGCCACTGAGTCGCTGCCACACCACCTCGATGGCGAGAAATCAGCATTGGCTGCTGCGCCCGTGCAATCAGTTAGACCGGAGGAGACCAGCTCACCCAATGGCGAGTGGAAGGCATCGCGACGGACCAGCTT
This sequence comes from Endothia cerciana, assembly GCA_026119935.1. Lineage (NCBI taxonomy): Eukaryota > Fungi > Ascomycota > Sordariomycetes > Diaporthales > Cryphonectriaceae > Endothia > Endothia cerciana. Next base: position 227,941 of record JALRMH010000006.1, read on the forward strand.
GGTGTTTGCTTCTCTCTGCGTCTTGGGTTTAATGTCAGCGCTGGACGGCACGTCCATTGGCGTTGCCCTGCCTGTAAGTAGTCCCAGCCCCTACCGCCAATTGTTCACCCGTGTATATGAACATTGGTCTCACAAAACCTTAGACCATGGCCGATGCGCTGCACATGTCCGCCATCGAAAGTTGGTGGGCAGGCACAGCCTTCCTGCTCAGCTCGACCGTATTCCAGCCGAACTGGGTGTCTTTCTCCAGCATCTTCGGGCGGCGCAACCTGTTCCTTCTGTCGGTCGCCTTCTTCTTCGCTGGTGCGGTGGTCTGCAGCGTCGCTCGGAGTCCCACAATGCTTCTGGTCGGCCGCACGGTCCAGGGAACCGGCGCCGGCGGCATCATGGCCATTAACGAGGTCCTGGTCACGGACCTGATCCCACTGCGCTATCGCGGTGATTACTATGGCATCATTAATGCCGTCTGGACTCTGGGATCTGTGGCGGGTCCAGTCCTGGGAGGAGGTTTTGCGGGTAATCCGCACGCCACTTGGGTGCGTCTCTGAATTAGACTTGCATGTTCATCTGTAACTTTGTGAATTCGTACGGACCGCGGGCTAACCATTATTTTGTGTCTGCAAACAGCGCTGGGTGTTCTATATCAACTTTCCCTTCATCGGTGTGGGGACTATCTTTATAATCCTGTTCATGCGCCTGCGCTTTGTGCCCACGTCGCTTGTCCAGAAGCTGCGCTCTATCGACTGGGCCGGCAGTTTTTTGCTCATCGCTAGCTCCACAGCATTCCTGCTCGGCCTTACTTGGGGCGGCGTCCAGTACGCATGGGGCGCATACCAAACCCTGGTGCCGTTGCTCCTCGGCATCGCTGGCTGCGCGGCCTTCGTCGCGTATGAGGGCTACGCAGCGTCCAACCCCATCATCCCGCTTGTGCTCTTCCGAAACAGCACCACGGTCGTCTCCTTTATCGCCACGATCCCCGCGGGCCTGATCCTCTGGTGTCTCTTATATTATATGCCGTTGTACTTCCAGGCTGTACATGGCTACACTCCGGTCATCTCGGGCGTAGCCCTGTTCCCCCTCACATTCACTATCGCGCCGGCGGCTATCTTTTGCGGCACCATGATCACCAAGACAGGGCAGTACCGGTGGGCGACGTGGAGCGGCTGGGCGTTGAGTGCGCTAGGACTCGGCCTCTTTTGCATCCTCGACGTCGGCACCAGCATCCCCGGGTGGATCTTTATCACCCTGGTGCCGGGGATTGGGCTCGGCTTCCTGCTGCCGGGGCTGGCGACGGCGATCCAGGCCAGCGTGTCCAGCGGCCACGTCGCCATGGCTATCGCCATGTTCAGCTTCTTCCGCGCCATGGGCCAGGCCCTGGGTGTCGCCATCGGAGGCGTCATCTTCCAGAACCGCATATACGACAACCTGCTGGCATATCCCAGCCTGGCGCCGCACGCCGCCGAGTACACTGCCGACTCGTCGGCGCTCGTGCGCATCATCCAGGACATGTCAGACGGTCCCGACAAACATGACTTGAAGAAGGCGTACGCGGACAGTCTGCGCATTGTCTGGGCCGCGTGCTGTGCCATTAGCGGTCTGGGGTTGTTGGTCAGTCTTCCGACGCGCCACTATAGCTTGGACCAGGTCTTGAATACGAAGCAGGGCGTCATTGAGGATAAAAAGGCCGGCAGTATTAATGGTGCTGATGCAAGCTCTTCTCTTGAAAGCAATTTGAGAACTGGATAAGAGGTGGAGACTTGGTTCGGTACGAATTTATCAATGGTTCTTGCCATCCCAACTTAATATTCAGCCTCTGAAAAGGAGTCTCCGTAGAACTCATTATATAGACTATCTAAAGTTGTACTAGATTATGGATTTTAAGCCTTCTAAGAATCTAGTACTGTCACCCCTTATTTGCGGCCATTTCCAATATCTTAGGCCGTTTGAAGGAAAGTACCTTAATTTAATCATGAGGTTTGTGTTCTACTGTTAATGAATTAACAAGGTCTCGCTATGTGTTTCTACTCCAGTACTCTCTTAGTTAGCCGGACCGTGACGTCCGCCATAGGAACCCAGCTCGTCTCATCTGTCTCGTAGCTACTCTGGCCCTTCCGTCCCTTTATAATGCTAACGTCGTATTGATGCAGCAGATGCACCAGAATCGCCTTGGCCATGTGAGCGCCAAGATATTGGCCTGGACACTTGCGGCCGCCGAACCCGAAGACGACAAGGTTGTATCGAAGCTGCAAAATGAAGCAGTTAGTCGTGTTAGGTCTAGGTAATTGGGTTCATTGCAATGCTCAAGGGTCTCATTCGAAAGAAGAAGTGCATCAGTGAAAGACGAAAGCGGGATGGATTAGGCATAAATACCACGTACATCTGATGGCTTGATGCTCTTGAACCGCGACGGGTCGAAGTCCTCGCTGTTTGTGCCCCAGAATGGATTGCGCACATTGATGGCATGAACATCAACCAGCACCATAGTCTATTTAGGGATGTTGCAGTCAGCATCAAAATGCCGTATATGTAGCATGCTGACAAGTGGTTATGACCGGTACATGGGTGGATACTCACGTTTGGTTTCACCAGAACACCGTCAAAGTTTTTGATTGAAGGAGCGCTCTCGCCAGCAGTGAACACTGTGGCGACGGCAGACGAGTGGTTAGATTTCATATTCCTCATGATTCTCAAGTCTTTGAACACAAAAGAAGACATAGATGGGGTGATAGACTGCAGGTGATAAGCGCCGGGGATTGACTTACTTAGAGGTGGGCGAAGACGTAGCGATTCCTGAAAGCAGCGGTGGACGTGGGTGTCACTCTTGGCAAGGTACTCGTGCAACCTATCCCAGTTCTCGCCCATCTCGTGTAGCAGCTCTCGTCTTGCATCTGGGTTGTCAGCAACGAGCGTTATAAGCCAAGTTACGACGTGCGTGGTCACATCGAGGTTGGTCATGAGCATCTCGTCTAGTGTATGCATGAGCTGTCATCAAGAAGAGTCAGTCAAATAGATCAAGACAGCACGCACGCACGCACACCACTCCACTTCCTCTCCCAGCGTATCCCGATGAGAAAGCACGTACATTGTCCATGGTGATATCCCCCGCCTCATATGCATCCCAATACAAAAGAATGGGTGCACCGGTCCCTCGAGCCCGGCGATCCCGGATGATGCGCTCGTTGTATCTGCGCCACTCCGTCGTGAAGTCTTCGAGAAGCCTGAATGCCTTACGATCCAACCAGCTACCCGATTTATAACGGTAAGGACCGCCGATGAATAAGTATGGCGCCAACCCGAGCCGCTTCTCGGCTAGAGCCCACAGATCAGCTTCCTCTGTCTGCGTCATGGTCCCGTAAATGACGCTTGCCGTGAGGAAGAAAGGGTACTTTTGGAATGCCGGAACGATGGGGAAGCTGAAGGTCTGCTGACCGCTGTTCTTCTCCTCGGAAATGCTGGAATTGGTGCCGTTCATGGTGGCAGAGGGCAAGTTGTCTATGAATTCTCTAGCAGCACGTTCCGTAGCGTCAATGCGAGCGACGGTGGCCGAGTGCCTGAAAGCCGGGTCGAAGACCTGCCTCTTCTGCTTCCAATCATCACCTGCAAGGAGGCCTATGCAGCTGCCGAGGACTTGGCCGAGAAACCAGCCCAGGTTCGAGTACAGTGGCTTGCCGTGTTTGTCGCCGTCCGAGTGGAAGTCTCGGAGCAGCTGTGGCGTGGTGATAACACTGTCGCATGTAAGGCATCTGTTAGCACACAGCGTTTCGAATCTTTCACAGATAGCAGGCGAGGAGAGCTGTTCTGGCAGAGAAGATAGAAGAAAGAGCGTACACTTCTGGGTGTGGGCCAGCCCAGATCCGATACACGGAACCATACTTCTTCGACCACTCCAGAGACCGGATGCGTCCATGCATGAATTTATCGATGATCTGGCCGTTTGGGAGCTGCCATTTCGGACCTGAGATGGGTTTTCCGCCGGAGACTGTGCCTGGGTTGAAAATTGCAAGAGGGTAATGGATTATTATCTGGAGTCTCAATCAGCCTCGCTCATGACTGCCTCAGCAGAAACGGTGGGGTAAGATATGCTGCACATACCTCGAGAATGAACACCCCGAAGAATCGAATAACTATATACAAAGCGATTGAAGAAAGTGCAAGGAGAGCCCACCCCGGCAGAATGATGAGGTTTTGCGGCAAAAGATCTTGGTTCTCCATGATCGCCGTTAGGGCTTGAGGGCTTGAGTGATTCAATGCCCAAAGACGGCTCAGAAAATGTATAAGCACTTCTCCACAACCTGATTATGGTCAATCTGTGCAAGGCTCAGCCCGGCAGCAGAACCAAGGTGAACCTTGAGCTACCCTATATCTATTGCGTAAAGAAGATGAAGGCTACTCCTGATCAATGATGTGCAGAATTGATCGAGGTGTGCCTCGGCCCGCCCAAGGCTCCAACATCAGCTGAGCGGTAAAACCTCATATCACCCCTGTAGATACTAAATCACGAATAGTCCCATCACTGTGCCTCCCGCAAAGCCACTAGAGATACCATCGGAAGGATTGAATCCACCGGTGATTATCGACAAGCCCGCGGCGCTTATAGTTGAATTTCTGAATGCGATTCAAGTGTTTCCCATCGTACCACTAAATACATGCTCCTATACCGCACAACAGACTCCGTAGGAAGGATGTCCATCCCTGACGTTCCCCTCGAGAGATTTCATCCACATTTGGGAGCGTTCTGTCAGTGGCTTGGTCCTCCTCGATGGTTGCTTCCCTGAGATCAGACAACTAAACGCATGCAAGCACACTTGAGAGACTAGAAACATCATCATGGGATTGTTATCGTGCTTTACGGGCGCTGAAAAGCGGTCTTCATCACGTCGACAACAACCACCACAGCAAGATACCTCACATGCAACCACGCCCTCGATCCGTGTCGCCGACTCCGTCGTGTACACCAAGACGATTAACGGGCACTCGATCGCCTTCACGGACTTTGGGTTCGCCAACGATGGACCCGCCATTGTGACCTTCTCGGGCTGGAACCAAGACCACCGCGGCTGGGCCAATGTCACACCCTACCTCATGAACACGTATCGCGTCATCAGCATCTGCTTCCGCGGCCACGGGCCCAACCGCGACCCTGTTGAAGACTTCGGCTTCGAAGACCACGCCAGCGACGTCCTTGCCGTGCTGGACTCGCTGGGTGTCCAACAGTTTGTCTGTATGGCTGCATCGCACGGCTCCTGGCCCGCTATGGAGCTAGCCAACATGGTCGGCCGCCAGCGCTGCCCTGCCGTCCTGATTCTCGACCTCATCATGACGGAAGCGTCACCGGAGTTCCTAGCCGGCATGCAGGCCCTCCAGAACCCCGACACCTGGCGGCCCGCGGTGTGCGCGTTCTTCAAGGGGTGGAGCAACGGCACACCCAGCGCCAACATGCGCGAGCAGATGCTGGTCAACGCGGGGGGCTTCGGCTACGAGACATGGTCGCGTGCCGGTCGTACCATTGAGGCGGCATATAAGACTTGGGGCTCACCGATGAAGCGCATGGAGGCACTGGCGGATCCGCCCCTCATCCACCACATCTACACGCAGCCGGCGGGCAACAGCGCCGATTACGAAAAGCTGCATGAGCGTTTCCGCCAGCTGCATCCGGAGTGGTTCTCGTTCTGCTGTGCGAGTGGCCAGACCCATGTACCGCATATTGAGCAGCCTGAGACGGTGGACCGGGCTGCGAGGGCCCTCATTGCTAAGAGTTTGGCTCGAGCTGTTGCAGTGAAAGAGGCGGTTACGTGCAATTCGTCAGAGTCGACACCAGTTTAGTTCAGTTCTCCAGATCTGTATTTTCTCTTGCTTAAAACTATTAATAACAATCCATTCTCATCTCTTATCACGGCAGAACTTTGCAACGAGCTGGTCCAGACGTTGTTTTATGTGCTATGCTACATCGTTCTGTTGGCTTGCATATTGGATCTCCCAGGGCGATTGAAGCCGCCCAGATTTAAGCGAGAAACTAATTGTACGTACGAGACAACCAATTGGTCGCTCCTATCAAAATCGAGACCGGAAACAGAGCATAGGGCCCTCCTTCTGCCCCGTGACGTGATCCTTGAGCATATACTCGGCCGGCTCAGCATCATCCGCTTCGGACCAAGACACATCACTGTGAGCCTGGCGGAAATCAAACTCCCAAAGCAGCCGGGCAAAGGTGAGCATGACCTCAGCGAGAGCAAGCGGCTTTCCCACACAGCTTCGAGGCCCAATATTGAATGGAAAATACGGCTGACGCGCATTCTTCCCAGCCTTCTTGCCCTCTATCCAGCGCTCCGGTATATATTTGTCCGCGTCCGCCCAGTTGCGCGGACTGCGGTGCATTGCGTAGATACTGGAGCCGACCTCGCAACCGGCGGGCACGAAGTGCCCGTCGATGACAACGCCAGTCTGCTCCGCCTCACGCCACAGGGAGGCGCCACCGGGGGGCGTAATCCGCATGGCCTCGTCGAGGCAAGCACGCAGGAAGACGCACGAGTTGAGCTTTGGGCCGAAGCGTATTTCGGCTACCGAGGCGAATGTCGTGCGCACTTCGTCTTGCGCGCGGCGGTAGCAGCGAGGTGAGCCTGCTAGGTAATGCGAGAGCGCAGCCATGGTGGTGGATGTGGTGTCGGATCCTAGAGCCCGCGGGCTTGTTGTCAGTTATATAGCGCAATGTTTCGACATGATAGCCTGATTGGATGGCGCAAGGAGAATAGAAAGAAAGAGGAAAGGAAAATGATGTAAGAAGCCTTACCGGCCACGACGAACGTCGCTGTCTCCGTGCTTATTTCCTTAGAGCTCAGCGCCTTCCCCGTATCCGGGTCCTTGCAGCGCTCAAGGAACGAGAAGACATCCTTGGTATCAGTGTCGGTTGCACCGCGCTGAAGGCGCTCATGTAGTAATCTGCGCAGGAATTTGACGAATCTAGCCGCTGCCTTTGCCGACTTTGGGAAAAGCCTCTTGTCAAGCCCACCGGTTGTTAGTCCGGATGCTTGGATAAGCACACCAAGACGGATGTTGGAGGTTTCGATAGCTTCCATTACATAGCGAAACCGTGGCTCTTCTATAGTATGATAATCCGCGTCAAATAATACTGCTGTCATCAGGTCGAACGCGAGATCCGTGACTGAGCCCCATTAAGTCAGCATAACCGACAAGCCGTGACTCGCTTAGTCCTCAATGCAAGGGACACTTGCATCTAGGTGCCATGTCTAGCGGAGTCGTCCATTTCTCTCCAGACTCTTTCTGGCTGCGGAGAAATTGGCAGAACCTGTCGACTCTTGATTGAATGGCGGGCTCAAGCATTCGCAGACCGCTCTCGGAGAATGCTTGGCTCAGGACCCTTCGGCGCATCGCGTGCTGCGTCTTGTCTGACATGGTTAGGGTGTTGGCGGCCTGAGACGACAGGGCCTGATATCCGGCGAACTTTCGCACGTGGGCTCCATGGCCATAAATGTCTGCGGGGACATTTTCCGTCAATAAGTCACGGTGAACTATTTCTGGACTCGAGAGGGTCCGAAGGGCTTGTCTTACCATGAAGAGCTTGTGGCGTGTTCATTAAGACGCGGTTGGGTGCGTAGCGGACGCGGTCGCCTGGGACATATACCAGTATAGTATTAGCTTTGGTGACTCACTTCTACGTGGCCATGCTGATCTTGGATCAAAAGAATTGCACGAACCGTATCTCTGGTGACAGCGATGCATGTCCAGGTGTATGTCACCTCTCCAGGCATGGTAAGCGCCATACAAGTTTGTGAACTTGGCCAGTAGGGGACCTGGGTATTTTGCCAGAGGATGAAACCATGCGCGATAGACGATGGTGTAGAGCAGCTACAAGGACACAAACTTCAGTATTAGACGGCTAAACATGCAACACAGCTGTGTAAGAAGAGAGCCCTTACAATGAAGACGCCGCCAACCAGCCATACGAAAATAAAACCCCCAGCGGCGCCTGCATATTTTTGCAATCCTGCCGTCTCAAACCGTCCAAACTCAACCATCGTCGATCTTAGTAGCTCGATTTCGATTCTGAAGTTCAGAAATGGGTTTACCAAATTGTATCTCCTGTGAATAACATCAAGGATAATAGGCAACCTAAATGAGAAGTCTGGTGCTGAAGAACGCGACAATAATCCACAAAGTGACTGGTACCAATCTTTCCTCCCAGCTGTCTCTCGCCCCAAAATACCACATTAATCATGACCTCACCTGATCTTTGATGTTAGGAAGCCAAAATCAGGCGAGCAGCTGAGTAGAGCCTACAGGATCTTGTTAGCGCGGAGGGATTCCCGCGAAGCAAGCCAGGTCATTCCTACGGCCATTATTGAAATGCAGGCAGCTGGGTCCGCGCGTGTTATCGGATTGAATCCACATTTCTCGATACAAACCCTGGAGGTCGTATTGTGCCGATTATTTTTAGTCTTACGCAAGAACAACCAATTCTAGCTGGTCATTGTTTCATTATTGGTCGCGGCTATTATACAGAAAATAAGGCTGGCTTTATACAGAGCTTGGAAGCTGAGACGGTGATAGAATTAAATGAAATTATGTGAAAAAAATATGCAAGACACTTGCAACAGTCGTTTCAATACTCCCAACGCTTATCGCTGTAATAAGTATGTACTCGTCAAAGAATATGCAATTAGCTATCTAAGCAATATAGTGAAAGACTTCTGAGTAAGCACCGGTCTATATACGCAGCGGAGGATCACCGTCTTGTGAACTACCATGTTTAAGAAAACAATAACGGACATGTCAGAGTGGCGTTCGAGGCATGCTCAGGGGAATTTGCGGTCTATAACTTGTGGAGTGATGGATCAACTTGCCGATGTGTTCCAGCCTCAGCCCCAAGCATGCATTTATTGAAGCCGATGGCAATTCCTGGAGAAATTGTGTAGAGCACATATGCCCTCTGAGACTCCTTTTCCAGCCACTAAGATACGCATGGCTTGAATTGGTATCTTCAGCCATAATAAGTCTTTGGGAGTCTAAGCACAAGGTGTGTAAGAATTGCAGCTTCTCCGGGGTTGCCTTAAAAAAACAACATTCATTCCGTGGCATACTTATAAGACGCCTACTCCCCTTCCATCACAAATATTGTAATTAATCGAGACCAATCTTGGGATTCAACATCGACAACGTGCTAAGATGGGATCTGTATCATACGATCACGGGCTGCATTCCCCAGAGCTCCTCGCAACAGCTTTGAGGAACGGTGCGGATATTCACGATGCCTCTGTCTCACGCTTCGAGCCCGTCGCTATTATCGGTATGGCGATGCGGCTCCCGGGACGAGTGCACAGCGATGCCGATCTCTGGGCTATGCTCTCACAGAAAAAGAGCGGGCTCTGCGACGTGCCCTCAAACCGCTTCAATATCGATGGCTTCTATGACCCGTCAGGCAAGCCCGGGGGGATCATGATAAACCGGGGCTATTTCCTCGACGACGTCGAAATCCAGGATTTCGACGCTTCCGTCTTCCCCATGTCTAAGAAGGAGCTGGAACGTCTCGACCCTGCGCAACGCCAGCTGCTCCAAGTCGCCTACGAGTGCTTCGAAAGCGCCGGCGTGTCCTCATGGCGTGGCAGCAACGTGGGCTGCTACGTTGGCGAGTTCGGCGAGGACTGGGCTGACGTCAATGCTAAAGAGACGCAGCACAGAGGTGGCTACCGGGGCACTGGCTTCGGGGACTTCGCCATGAGCAACAGGATTTCGTACGAATTCGACTTGCGCGGCCCTAGGTGAGCCTTGGTACTACCTTTCCCCTTTGCAATAGGGCGCTCAATACTAATGCCAGCACAGCATGACGGTCAAGACAGCATGCTCCTCATCCCTTGTGGGACTTGACGTAGCGTGTGAGGCCATTCACAGGGGCGAGTGCGACAGCGCCCTAGTGGGTGGCACCAGCTTGATGTTCTCGCCCACTACATGGCTGGCTCTGAGCGATCAGGAACTGCTCTCACCCCGGGGCCAGTGCCGGACGTTCGACGCCTCGGCAGATGGGTACGCTCGTGGCGAGGCTATCAATATGGTGCTCATCAAGAAACTCAGCCACGCACTGAGAGACGGTGACCCTATTCGTGCCATCATCCGCGGGACGGGTGTCAACAGCGACGGCCGGACGAAGGGGATGCTTACGCCGAGCCCTGTTGCTCAAGCAGCATTGATCTGCCGCACATACGAAGCCGCTGGGATAAAGAACATGGCAGAAACTGCAATCATCGAATGCCACGGTACAGGCACCCCTGTTGGTGACCCGCTGGAGACGGAAGCCGTTGCGAGCTGTTTCGGCGAGAGGGGAATCATCATCACTTCTGTACGTCCCATCATAAGGAATGACTATGCCCTCTCACCCGTACTGAAGTGGACCAGAGACTAATACGAGTAACTCATTAACTAGGTCAAGCCTAATGTCGGACACTCTGAGGGCGCCTCTGGCTTGACAAGCGTGATCAAGAATGTCTTAGCTTTGGAACACCGGATGGTGCTACCAAACATCAACTTCGAGACTCCCAACCCGAAGAGTGAGTCCATAAATGCAAAAATTTGAATACATCGTACGGCGCAACAGCTAAATTCTTGTCAGTCCCCTTCGAGGCAAGCAAGCTCCATGTACCGACCGAGCTCGAGCCATGGCCAAGTGATCGTGCTGAAAGAGTCAGTGTCAACTCGTTTGGAATTGGTGGTGTGAACGCTCATGTAAGTTCGTCCTTGACACCTGATGAACAAGAAGCATGTGTATAGAGGCTTTTTGCTAAATTTGAACACAGGTTATCATCGAATCCCCGCGGCAATATGGCATAGCACAAATGCAGCCTGATGCTGCGATGAATGGTTCATCCAAGAATGGTGTTTATGCAAATGGCACTCATAGAAACGGCACTCATACAAACGGCGTTCATACAAACGGTGTTCACAAGAACAGCAACGGTGTTCCAACTAATGGCAACGGTGTTTCTACAAGCGGCAGCAGCACTCACCCGAACGGCGATGCCAACAAGCAGCAGCCGCCAACTCCAAGTCTCCTCCTCTTTTCAGCCTACAGCGTATCCTCGCTAGAGGCTCAAATCAATGCCTACCGTGAACATATCCAGACACACGATGTCAAGCTAGGCGACCTAGGCTACACACTAGCACACAAGCGTGAACATAGGCCATACCGAGCCTACGCCGTGACGAGCGATGTATCCAGCATCCAGCCCTCGGCAATGCAGACGGTGCAGAAGGACTCAGCACCACGCATCGGTTGGGTCTTCACGGGACAGGGGGCGCAGTGGCCTGAGATGGGCGTGTCACTGATCGATAACAACGCCACATTCCGCTCTACCATCCGCAAGCTCGATGCCTTCCTGGCCACGTTGCCGGTCCCGCCGCCGTGGACGATCGAACTGGAGCTTCGCAAAGCCAAGGCAGACAGTGGCGTGCACCGCGCCGAGCTTGGCCACCCGCTTTGCGTGGCGCTACAGATCGCGCTGGTTGACGTGCTGCGTGAGTGGGGGATCACGCCGAACGTCGTGCTGGGCCACTCGTCCGGCGAGGTCGCTGCTGCTTACGCCAGCGGGGCCGTGACGGCCGAAGCTGCGATGGCTACTGCGACATTCCGCGGCACCAGCCATGCTGCAGGCCACCAGCTGCAGAAGGGCTCCATGGCAGCCGTCGGGCTCGGGCGTGAGGAAGTGTCGCCTTATCTGGAACCTGGCGTCGATATTGCCTGTGAAAACAGTCAGTTGAGCGTCACATTGTCGGGAGACACGGAGGCGGTCGAGAAGGTGATCGAGAAGCTCAAGACTGAGCAACCGGGCGTCTTTGCTCGTATGCTGCGAGTCGAAAAAGCATACCACTCCTGTGAGTCCTTGATTTTTGTACCCAACGTCATAGCACACTATGATCCTGTGGCCTATATCGGTATTTGGAGTTTAGTCCTCGCGCTGACGGCTGACTGAATACAGATCACATGCTCCAGTATGGGTCTTCATACGAAAAGCATATTACCCCCTACATTTCCAGTATTGATCCTGTGATACCGCTATACTCCTCTGTCACTGGAAGGCGTCTCAGTGGCAAGCGTTGTCTCGATGCGCCATACTGGCGCGCCAATATGGAAAGCCCTGTTCTTTTCAACTCGGCCCTCCGCTCAGCACTGAGCGATGAATCTGGCAACGTAATCTTGATCGAAATTGGACCTCACGCCGCCTTGGCTGGACCTATCGGCCAAATCCTGAGAGACATCGGCCGTACGGACGTCGTCCATTTGGGGACTCTGTCGAGAGACAAAAGCTGTCAGGAGAGCCTTCTGCACCTCGCCGGAAAGCTCTACCAGCAGAATGTGCCACTCAATCATTCCATTCTCTGGCCACCAGTAACAGGACGCTTCGTCCGAGATCTGCCGCGCTACGCCTGGAAGCAGGACACGAGCCATTGGGCGGAGCCACGCGTCTCTCACGAGTGGCGATTCCGCGAGAACCCGCCTCACGAGCTGCTCGGAAACAGGCTGTTCGAGATCACTAGCGAGCCGACGTGGAGAAAAGTGCTGGCGCTCGAAGATGCGTCCTGGCTGGCCGGCCATGAGGTCAACGGACAGATCGTGTTCCCGGCGGCCGGGTACATTGCCATGATCGGCGAGGCGATTCAGCAGTTGACGGGTGACTCGACCTTTAGCATCCGGAATGTGCGCATCGCGGCAGCGCGTGTGCTTGAGATGGACGGGACAGTCGAGCTTGTCACCAGCCTGAAGCCCGTCATGATTGATGCCTCCGAAACCTCGCCCTGGTACATGTTCACCATCAGCTCGTGGGACGGGACGAGGTGGACCAAGAACTGTTTTGGCGAGGCCAGGGCGAAGATGGACAAATCGTTCGCTCCCGATTTCTTGGCTCCGCGTGCTGCTCCTTTCCCACGGAGAGTAGACGAGAAGTCCTGGTACAATGGCTTACGGCGGATCGGGTTTAACTACACAGGGCCATTCGAGGGCATCCAATCCGTCTCGGCCGCTACAAACACAACCGAAGCCAAGGCCACAGTGGCGACACAAGTTGCAGGTGTAGGGGCTGTTGACGGTGCAAGAAGCTCAAGATACATGCTGCACCCTGCCGTCATCGACCAGTGCCTCCAGCTGTTCATGGTGGCCGCCTTCCGCGGGCTGGGCCGCAACATGACGAAATTGTCAGTGCCCACCTTCATCGAGGAGATGGTCCTGTCCCACATCGATGGCGTGCAGGAATTGGGCGTCACGGCGCAGGTCGTCAACGTGCAAGAGCGCGGATCCTTCAACGGGGACCTGCTGGCGTCGAGTGGCGAAGGAGAGCCCATCATCAGCCTGAAAGGCCTCAAGACCAGCGCTCTCACCAGCGGTGACGAGTCGGCGGAGGAAGAAGTACCCCTGATCACACAGCTAGAGTGGAGGCCGCACAGTGACTTCGTGGATCTCGGGAGCTGCCTGCAGAGGCGTGAGTCGCGCGAAAGAGAGTGGCCGCTGCTGGAGGAGCTCATCGTCCTGTGCATGCTCGACCACCGCGAGCGCATCACGCTCAATGACGAGACGGCAGAACATCTGGTCAAGTTCCATCACTGGATGGGACAGCAAATAGAGCACTATCTGTCCGGAACCAACCAGTTCGTGTCTAAACACTTGCGACTGGAGGAGCGGAGCGTTGATATGAGACTTGAGCGGATCCAAAACATTGTGGCCGCGCTCGCGAGCTCGCCGTATGCTGTCTTCTGCACTGCGATATATCGCCTTTTCAAGGTCGCGCCGTCCATATTCACGGGCGAGACGCACCCGCTACACGTGCTGCTTGAGGACAACGTGCTGGCTGAATTCTACGAGGCGGCGTCGGTCGACTCGGCAGAGATGATCCGGCTGCTGGCTAACACAAACCCACACTTGCGCATTCTCGAGGTCGGCGCCGGAACTGGTGGCACGACTGCACGTGTACTGCGTGCTCTGACCTCGCCGTACGGAGAGCGTTTATACAGCGTCTATTCTTACACCGACGTCTCCGCTGGATTCATGACGGCCGCCAAGGAAAGGTTCGCTGAACACGAGGGTATCGAGTACGGCGTGCTGGATGTGGCCGAGGACCCTGAAAAGCAGGGTTTCCAGCTCGGCGGCTACGACTTGATTATTGCAGCCAACGTTATCCACGCCACCGCGAGTCTGAACACAAGTCTTAGCAACTTGCACAAACTACTCAGTCCCGGAGGGCGTCTCTTCCTGGAGGAGCTGAGTCCCGACGCCATGTTCTTCAACTATGTCATGGGGTATCTTCCAGGTTGGTGGCTTGGTGCCGCGGACGACCGACCAGACAAGCCATGGGTTTCGCCACAGCGCTGGTCGCAGGAATTGGTCGCTGCGGGCTTCCAGGAGCCCGAGGTCATTGTCCTCGACGATGCTGCGCCGTACCACGTCAATGCCGGCATCCTGGTTCCGCGCGAAAGCAGGAAGACCAAGCCCTCGCGGGTGACGTTGTTGTGCCACAGCCCCGATGGCCCTTATACTTCCGAGATGCGGCGCAGCCTCGAGGCCATCGACGTGCCTTTCGACGTGTGTACTTTCGGTCAAGACTTGCCCGCCCAGCAAGATGTGATCTCGCTGCTGGATCTTCAAGAACCTGTGCTGAGCGGCATGTCTGAGGAGACCTTTAAAACCGTGATGGGATACTTGCAATCGCAAAAGACAACAATGCTCTGGGTGACGCGGGCCTCACAAGTTGCCTGCGAAGACCCCAGGGCGGCAATGGTGCTGGGCCTCGCCCGGACAGCCCGCAACGAGATGTCCCTTCCGCTTGTCACCATTGAAGTCGACGGCGCGACCTCACCGTCTGTTGCAACCGAGGCGGTAGTCAAAATTCTGCTTCGTGCCAAGTCGGTTCACGTCAATCCCGAATCGGTGGATGCCGACCACGAGTACGCCGTTGTAAATGACGACGGCGAGATATTGATCCCGCGACTTCATTGGCAGACCATGTCCAATGCATTCGCGCAGCCAGCGAGCGGTGAGAAGAAGGATGCCGAACGTACCACTGTGCGTAAACGTATCACAATGAAGACGCCAGGACTGCTGCACACAATGAACTGGAGCAGCACCAAGACTCTCGACCCTGAGGAGGGTGAGATACTCGTCGAAACAAAAGCCGTCGGTCTAAATTTCCGGGTTCGTAACTACCCCAGCTGCTACTCTCTGCCTTTTGTCTTCGTCTGGGGGAGGCATGCTGTAGAATAATGTGGTTGACAGACAGTAACAATAACAGGACGTCCTTATTGCCCTTGGCGTTCTAGAAAACAGTCCCGCCGAGATGGGGTTCGAGGGAAGCGGCATTGTTCGAGCCGTAGGGCCCGGAGCTTCACGCTTCACGGTCGGCGACAGGGTCATGTATCTGGGAAGCTCGTGTTTCACGACGATGCAGACGGTGAATGAGCTTTTGTGCGTCAGGATCGATGACTCGATGAGCTTCGAACAAGCCGCTGCGATGCCGTGCGTATACGCTACGGCTCTTATGGCGCTGGTCGATAAGGCGAATCTGCAGAAGGGACAGGTACGTGAAAGCGAAACAAACAATCGAAGCGCGATACTAGATCGCGAGTCGCAACGCAAGCTGACAGAACTTCCGAGGGATAGTCTATCCTCATTCACGCGGCTTGTGGTGGTGTTGGCCTGGCAGCAATCCAGATGGCGCAGATGATAGGTGCTGAGGCGAGTCTTGACTTTACCCCCTGAACTCCTTCTCTCTCAAAAATTTAGCACTAACTTCATGATAGATATATTGCACCGTCGGCAGTCAAACCAAGCGAGACTATCTCACTGCCAACTACCACATCCCTGACTCTCACATCTTCAACTCGCGGGACTCGTCGTTCCTCCCCGACATCATGCGCGCCACCAACCAGCGCGGCGTCGACGTGGTACTCAATTCGCTCTCGGGCGAGCTACTGGCGACGTCGTGGAAGTGCGTGGCCCCGTTCGGCACCATGGTTGAGATTGGCAAGCGAGACTTCCAGCGGCGCGCAAAGTTGCCCATGGAAGCCTTTGAGGCCAACCGTACCTTTATCGGCCTCGAGCTGCGCCTGGTCTCGGATGCGCAGCCGCAAAAAGCCGCCGAGTTGCTGGAGCGCTGCATCACATGGCTTCGCGAGGGAAAGATTGCCGGCCCGACGATCTCGAGCACATACCCGGCTGCGCAGATCCAGGACGCTTTTAGGTATATGCAGGTGGCGAAACACATTGGCAAGATTGTCGTTACAATGCCTGATGATGCACACCTGCAGGATCTGGATACGGGGTCGTTGTCTTCTGCACCGAAGCCTGAGCCAACACAGGCTCCGGTCTTCCATCCGGACCGCACCTATCTCCTTGTCGGCGGCCTGGGAGGCCTGGGTCGAGCTCTTGCCACTTGGATGGCTGATAATGGAGCGCGCTCCTTGGTCTTCCTGTCAAGATCTGCTCAGGAGGGACCCGCGACGGACAATTTCGTAGAGGAGCTGAACGCCCAGGGCTGCCAAGCGCTGCTAGTCGCAGGCAGCGTTGCCAACAAGGCCGATGTGGAGAGGGCCATCGTTAACACTGCCACGGCCGCCAAACCCCTTGCTGGAGTCATCAACCTGTCCATGGTGCTGAAAGATGTCGGTCTCTCCGAGATGACCTTCGCCGACTGGAACACTGCGGTTCAGCCGAAGGTAGAGGGCACTTGGAATCTACACGAGGCGACATCGGCCCTGTCCTGCGGATCCGACCTGGACTTTTTTATCCTCTTCTCGTCCTACGGCAGCATTGCTGGCCAGTGGGGCCAGGCAAACTATGCGGCGGCCAATACCTTTATGGACGCTTTCGTGCAATTCCGCCACCGCAAGGGCCTGGTAGCCTCCGTCATCGACGTCGGCGTTATGGGCGAGGTTGGTTTTGTGTCACGAAACCAGGACGTGCTCGACCGCCTGGGCCGCATCGGCATGCGTATTCTCCAAGAACAGACAATGCTCGATGCCGTTTCCTTGGCCGTACATAGGTCGAGCCCTGCCACTAGTACAGTGGCTCTCAGCGGGAGCGGCAAACACGGCAGCACCACCTACAGTAATCCGAGCCAGGTCCTCCTGGGCCTGAACACTACCATCCCAATATCCTCGCCACTCAACCGTGTGGCCTGGCGTCGCGACGTGCGTATGAGTATCTATCACAACCTGGAGAGGTCGAACGGGGCCTCGAGCGCCGGTAGCAAGGCGGGGGATCGTAATTCCCTCCGAGGCCAGCTGGCGTCAAGTTCAGAAGATGAAGAAGGAAAGAGGGGCCTCATCTCGCGCGCGCTCGCCGGTGCGCTCGCCGACTTCCTGATCAAGGACGAGGAGACCATCGCGCTGGACCGTCCGCTCGAGACCCTGGGCATGGACTCGTTGGTGGCTATGGAGGTTCGGAACTGGGTGCGGCAGCAGGTTGGCATCGAGCTGAGCACTATCACCATCGTGCAGAGCCCCTCACTGGTGCATCTGGCTGAGCAGGTAAGGCAGGGCATGCTGGCAGCAGGGGGTGAGGGCAAAGCCGAGGCCGCATCTGATGTGGCTGTGGCGACAGAAGAGGATGTCCGTGGTGCCGGCGCGTAGTTTCTGACTGTAGGTATATGATTAGATCTAATTGTTCGGTACATGTGTCTTACGCAAGGAGCCCCCTTTCCTCAAAATCATAGTATTTACTGCCGGCTGAGGTAGACGAATTAAACACTGCTGTTACAAATTCTACCCTCAATAGGAGAGCCAGCTCATTCGTGTCCGTTTCCTCATTGTCTTAACGTGGTCGGGCTCTTCCAGGTAGGTTAATTTATGCTCTACTGCTGCCTTTATCTCTTCTCTTATTTGCCGTCCCTGGTTTTCTGGCACGTTCTCTGCTCGTCGTTTGAAATAACACTAATTAACAACGACCTTTTCTTCCAATCAATCACGATTTTATATAGAGACATCCATTTTTCTGCGTGTTTACATAAGTGGCCAGAAGCTCCTTGTTAGCAGGGGCACGAGAGAGCGAGCATCTTCAATCTCGCAACTGATTCAACCATGGAGACTGCCGATATTTTTCCTCCACCCAGCCAGATTTCTTTATCTTCCATCCCGAGCGCCGCTGGTCCGCTTGAAAATTCGACATGGATCTCTGAACGTCTTTGCTTCTCTGCCCAGGAAGTTCAATTACATAACACTACCCATCCTCGATTCCGATAAAGTAGCAGGTACGATATATCCAGCCTCAGCTCAGTTACCCGTAACCGGGCCGAATTCCTAGAGATGTTCAAGGAACACGGCAACGCGAGGCGAAAGGAGCTTTCCGACCTCTGGTCACATATCTTTCAATATCTGGCTGTGTATCCGGGCCTGCTCGACGCATACTGGCCTAATGCAATGTCCATTTACCGCTTTCAAGTCATTTGATTTCCTTGTGCCCTTCTTTGCCGGATTCCGCCCTGACCAAGAACCACTAGACACTCCCCTTCTAACGGCTCACGAACGCCACTTGACACCGGCCCAGAAGGGGACCGCCTCGAACAAGTCAACCGACTCCGCGCGAGCTACAGAGACGGAGGAACAGCCAGCGGAGAGGGCGCCCTATCGGCGAATATCCACAGAATCAGAACCCGATCCACGTTGACAAGACAGCGTAGCAAAAGGGTCCGCAAGCCAGCGCCAACTTAAGAAGGCCTAAGACACAGTACTCGAACATGGCAGAAGCCACAACCTGGGTGATCGAGACAGGAGGCGGCGAAGTCCCTCTTTTGTTGATAGCACTGACCTTGGCTGGTTAGTGGTTGGCATCGCGCTCCAATAGATGGAGAACTAAAGCATGACCTCAACTATCTCTCCTGAGAAAGCTTGCATTTGCGACGCGTACTACGCCAGGGATCATAATTAGAAGGCGGTGCATCTCGCCCCTGAAGATGCACGTGCTGTCTTCCAGGGTTCTACACCTCTCTCTTCCGGATCAGCACCACCATAAGTCTGCTCTTGCATTAGACATGCAAGGTTCATGGTCTCTGGATTCTGATAACCTAAGTCCATAATCTTAGTCCGGTCGCACATATACTGTCCTCCTAGGTGCATCAACAACTGCCATTCCAGGGGGACCCAATCTGACCCCCGGCGGTGATCCCAACCATCTCGCAAAGTTCAGGATCAAGGCTAATGGTTGGATATTCTGTTCTACAGGCACAAGGAAAGGACTTGATGGATGCAGTAGAAAGCCTAAGACAATGATGGGAATGAGACGCTTGATACGGTCCACCACACAAAACAGAAATACAGCTGACCGGGCTTGAACAAAGTTGAAACCCAGAAAAAGGCCCACAATCAAGAGGTACCGCTGCTCTGTTAGCGACTGGTCAGCATTTGCCAGACTGGTGAGCATGGAATCCCGAAAGCGGTCCGAGACCCAGCCTTGAGGTATTAGAGGTATGTCTGACCGACGCCAAGGCAACGTTGCTCGGTCTAAGCTTCTCTGGAGGGCTCAGCAGAGGGATATGTCTATGATAGTGGCCCTTATTATTTAAAGATATCCTAGAGAGAAGGAAAAAGAAGTTTGTTTTTGGCTCTTCTGCTTTAATCCCGTGCCTGCAATCTAACTCTCCTTCTTCCAGAGCATGAACGCTTTCAAGTCAGTCCATATGGAAAATGCCGAGCACTGCAAATCTGAAGCACTATCCTTCGTTGATCTGTGTGAACATGTCTGAAAATCGAAATTCCAGACCATTCGATCTAGTAATACACGAAACTCAACCCATGCCAGGTCTTGGCCAAGACAGTCACGTCCGCCTGTCGAAAACGGGCGACAGACATCGCGGTCGTCGGCAGAGAACTGGGCAAGGTGACTGGACGTATAGCCATACTGGGTGGCTTGATCGGAAGAGAGCCAACGCTCGGGGTGAAACTCTCCGGGAAGAGCAAAGTTCTCAGCGGACCGATTGGCGGCGAACTGGGTAACACCAACTACGGTCCGTAGACATGCTACTCAACAAGACGCTCAGACGCACAGGATGTAACGAGAGCAAAGCTGCGTGGGAGGGTGGCGGTGTGATTCAAATGACAAGACTTCATCTTACACCGGGTGGAACAGCACGCCCAGCAACTACAGCGCCATCTTCGCCCACCACACGTGCTGGGCCGTCAGCCAGAGGCGGATAGAGTCGATTTGTCTCCTTTAATACCGCATTAAGATACGCCATATTGGCCGTGGTGTTCGCGAAGGTTATATCCGATATAACCGGAGCTGCACTACAGATTTTCTTCGCGAGCTTTTCCAGCACTTCAGGGTACTCACAGAGCAAGTGGGTAGCACGGAGGAGGGATGTGGCGATGGTTTCACTTCCGGCGAGCATGAGGAGTATGCAGCTTGCATCTAGCTCCTGTTTTCTGAGAGTGTCCTTTTTGGAGAAGGAGTTAGGATCGCGTTTCTCCTTATTTCCCTTTGTCTTTTGAAGCGTATTGGCTTGATCATCCTGGAGACTCATATCCATTTCGTAACGCGACCGACACGAAGTCCTCCAGCTCACCAGGAGCGAGCCGGCGTTTGCAGCGTCGGTCCACCTTTTCTATTATCAGACGGAGGAACCTCTCCTGCAACTGCAATAGGCTTCTGGGGGCCAAACATGTTATGAGAATAGGTGGGGGTGGGTACATCCGTGAACACATGACAAGAGCGGACATCTTGAAATGAGACAATACCATGTGGATTATTTGTCGTCAAATTGGTTGTTCTTCTTAGGGTGGTAATGCGTCCGCAGTTCGGCGACGAGACTATGCATACTTGTGGACAACGGATTCCTGCCGTCGTGCGGCGCGTAGCGAAAAGAAGCCACCTAGACTGCAATAGCCCGAGGTACTATACCGGACGTGTCGAAGACGATTTTTTCAACCAAAGCACCGGTCACGACATCCAGATTCTGGCGACCTTTGGCCGGCTCGAAGTAGGCCGTCGCAGCATCGCTACGTGTCCGAGATTCAGGGTCAATGCTCATGGCATTGATGTAGCCACCAACAAACTCCCCGGAGAAAGGATCGCCGGAAGCCGGGTACCCCAGGGCAGCAAGCATATCCACCCAGGCAGTGGGTAGGGGGTCTTCGACCTCCTCCGGGAACGACGCATGTACGGGCCATCTGTGCCGCTCACGGCGTCCTGAACAGTCGTCAGTGAGCTTCATTCATTCCCGACCGAAAGTCTCGCATCTAATTCTTGATTTGGCAGTCGTCCAGTCATCGACAGCGAAGGGAAGACCTTCACTCTCCATTCCCGAAGAGAAAGGGGAAAGCGGGGAAAGAGGCTCGAGAGCCTATACATCAATATATTCCAGGGCGAAGGTGGTTGCAGGCATTCAGAGAAGGCGGAGAAAGAGTACGGAACTTCTTGTAATACGGTGCCATAGTCTCCCAGTCCCAACCCGGGCTGCCAAAGGCGGCCCAAGCATCAACTGCTGCCTTTGAGTTGGCAACAAAGGCTTGGCCATTGATGGCACTGGAGCCACCAAGCGCCTTTGCCCTGAGACAAGGGAATAACTTTTCCCTTGAGACCCTCCTGATTTGTCCGTCAACTAGCCGATTCGATCGATGTCCATGTCACGCATACGAAGAGAGGAATCACCTGAGGCAAGCTGACATAGCTCCAGTTGAATTCGTCCGAGCCGAGGAGCGAGGGCTATGAGGCCGGAGTGCGGATGTGTGGATCAGCAGTATGATCAGCTCCTGCCTCGACAACGAGGACGGAGATGTTTGAGTCCTCAGTGAGGCGCGTTGCAACGATCAGGCCGGCCAGGCCGCCTCCAACGACGATGAAATCGTGCTTTGAACCCATGACTGGACAGACTTTCGTTGTGTTCTTGAGACTGTGACGAGCTGTTGGAGGCAAAAATGCGAAGGAATTTAAAAGTCAGGAGTTGAGAAGCGAGGAGTCAAAACAAGACGACGGCTTGATGTTCGAGGGGGCTGCTCAAGAACAACATCGACATCCTCAGCCATATGCTGCAGCCGGAGTGCAGCCGCTCAAAAGCGACAATCCAGAATTCAGAAACCCCACGAACATTGTACAGCAACCACTAGTTTCAAGTACTGCAATTCTCAGTGTCTCTCTCAGGGTGGCATTGACACATTTGCGGCTACCTCAAGCCCTTCCCCGCCCACTTCTGGCCCCGACTTTGATGCTGGGAGGACAGAATCACTGCGTCTCTGGCTGCATTCGGCAGGATGCTTGATATCCTTGCACCAACATCATATTTGGATGAGACAGTGGTGACGTCCATAGGTCTAGAAATTATTTGCCTTGAAGGAGGCAGCTGAGAGGTTGGGCAGTAGGTGCATATGCAGGTTGGAACGTATGCAATTTTCGATGATAATCAGGCCAAATGCATTAGAGTGGTCCAGGCCAGACATGTTATGGAGCACTAAGACCAAAGCCTGACCTCTGCGTCAATGGTACTGTCTAGCTAGTATGTACAGTACTTTGTTCGTGCCTAAAGTACCTTATCTATACAATTGAACCTTTCTGAAGAGGTAATGGATTCGGAACCAGTGCTATTGAAATCCACAAAGGCCGGGAACTCGGGAAAATTGATGCTATTGAGATTTTCCTCGGATCGATCACGGTCAAAGGAGCCTACATCAGTAAGGTCTGTGTACATAGCCGCTAGATGCGGTGACACATCTTGGGCTACGTACCTCACCTGTGGCAAAGGCAATGGACTACTGCCCTTCAGCAACTCGAACATGCACAGAAATGCTAAGGCTACGGATGGCCCCGCAGTATGGTCGCCTGACGTCGATCATGTCCAGTCCAATAGTGAGCCTCTGGCTCCTTTCAATATCTTGATAGCCTTCGCACTGCGCTCATTTGGCCCCGGCTTCTGGGCAGCCAAAAGACGACTGTCCTCTGTCTGGTTTAGATGAGCGACCAGAAAGTCTCGTACTGACTTGTATAGCTGGCTTCGGTTACAAGAGCTTGGTTTTCAGGATCCCTCGGTATAAGATTTAATCCGCCCAAGGACAAAGAGAGGAGACCAAGCAAGCAGCGGTGAGCTAGGGAGGATTGAACCCATGCATCGACACCCACAAACAGCCATTTTGTAGTGGGCAAGATTGATCATCTTTAGTCTCGCGTGCAGTGCAGTGCTGTAGAAACATACCCGCTTGGCACAGCTTGCCAGTGATTATATAAGCAAAGGCCATATGTTTGTTAATTTAGGCTTTATATCAATATGTGGAACATGCCCCTGCAAAACCAACGTCCTCCCCCCACCAACCCGAACAGGGCACCGGCCTCATCCATGGATTTCATCGAAGATCGAACGACCCACCAAAGTCATCACCAGATAATCACATCGAATTACCAGTTGTGTGGGCTTTGCGCGCAATATTGTGGAGTGAGATCGATGAAACGCCGTCTCTTGCTCTCTTGCCGAAGCCGGGGCCCACAGAGTATGGACAGGAACATCATCAAGCAGCACCACTGGGCTGCCGTCCCCGCGTGCGGGCTGAACCTTGATTCGCCATCTAGACGCCACAAGGGTGTGGCTATAGATCGATAGTGTCGAGACAAATCAGCAAGATCTCTGGGATGTGATTTCTGTTTCGTCTGCAGGTGCGAAAACTGGGGTAGTTTTCGTACTATTTCCAATGCCACAGGATTGGCGGTCTATGATGTCAGTCTTGTCGGAGGTGCCTCAGCTGATATTTGGAACCTTCGCACATCGATGAGACTATAGTTCACGATTACACAACGTCATCCTCTGAGGCCTCCAAAAAAAGAAAAAAAAGGAAAAAAACAGATCCAACAAAAAAATGGCCTCTTACAGCTCCTCGGTCGGTCTCGCGCCCGCCAGGCTCCTACGTAAGTCTTCCCGCGTCTGCTACAGATGAAAAGACACCCTCCCTTGGCTCTCAAGGAGCTGACTTACCTGCCGCTCACGCAGCTGTCACGGGCACCTTTGCTCTACCCTTCACTGCCTACTTCCTATGGCTGTCGGCTAACTGTGTGCGGATCCGGCTTCGCGACGAGCACTGGATCGGCGACGACTCCTCGAAGAAGGACAGCGACTCCCCCAGCGGCAAATCGGCCGTGGCTAGGCAGGCGAGCAAGTACAACGACCTCCAGGTCGCGACGCGTGCGCATGCCAACTTCACCGAGAACGTGCCCCTGGCATTCATCCTCGCCGGTATCGCCGAGCTGAATGGGGCCAACCGCAAGGTCCTCACCGGCACCCTGAGCACCCTCTTCGTGCTCCGCGTGCTCCACGCAGAGTTCGGGCTCGTCAGGCCCGGATCGATGTCCTCGGGTAGGCCCACTGGGTACTTCGGTACTTGTGGCGTGCTGGGAGCCCTTGCGGGATATAATGCTTGGCTGGTGAGAAAGCACTGGGGTTTGTGAATGTCTGGGGCAGTAAGTACACTCGTATTATAGGCCCTAGAAGGCTCGTAGTGGTCCACTGGAGCCTTATAGCTACAAGAATGGAAAAGCAACCTACTCGTGGAATGCCAAAGCGGAATAGTGTATCGGTTCGGTGCTTGAAATAGACAGAACTCCGCTCAATAGTGTTCGAAAAAGCACTTTCTGTCTTGAACAGGCCGTAGTGCATACTTTGGTATGACTGAGTGAAACTAGGATTGATAAAGGTTATTTACGGAGCATGTCTTGTACATCCTCCTAATTTCCTCCAGTGATACATTCGCATTTCCGCCCAGGCATAACTCGGTTGATGTGTCCTGCGGCTTAAACTCAAAGGCACCACTTCAAACTGATCCTTGAGACCTTCAAGGAACTATCTTCCTCTCGTGACTTGGGTTGCCAGGCTTAAGTCGTGAGCTGGAGTAAGTCCCGATACTTCTTCAGTGAGATTTGGAAACTCAGCCCCTTCAGTTCGACAAAGTCTCTCATCAAGGCCAGGGAACTTTCTTGAATCCGCCCTAATATCCACGGCCGTCTGAGTAGTGATACGCCCGTCATCATTGAGGCTGAACGAAGTGAGACTGCTCAACAGTCAAGACGCCTTTGTACCAAGTCGATGCGGCAATTATTAAACTGACAATGGAAGCTTGAGAGCCCACCCAACAAAGGGCGAAGACCGGATAGGCCAGGGCTATTCACCAAACGAACAGTTGTCCGGAATTGGTTGAGGTTACTCAGATATGGATTAACATCTGATTTTTACACACTTTGAATCGATTTCCACCCTCTTTAGGTGTCTTCGGGTGCCTTTGAGCCTACATTCAAGAGCTTCGTTGAGGCGGTAGGTACAGATTCCAACGTAGATAGGTATATCATTGATCGTCAATCGTTCAGCTGCCATTATAGTAATAGAAGACACGTTGGACTCCATAGTTTTCATGACATTACAAATATGTTGGGCTCTGTCGAGCATCTTTCGGGTCCCTGTGTGTCCAATTCCCTCAAAAGCGGTCATCTATATATGCATTACTAGTATGTAACCTTTCTCGGTCCCTTGCCCGTCGGCAGTGGCGAAGTGAGATCTTGGAAATATGCGCTGTAATAGGCGCCATCACTGCTGCTTCCTCGGGGCCGCACCGGACGCACCGGCGTGTGGACGATGCAATAGGTATCCAGTCCGCCGTCGTCCTGGCCCTGGTTCGCTGTCTCGTATCCCATGGCTTTGAGAAGGTGGTAGAGACCAGCTGCGAGAACTGCTCCTAGACCTGGCCCGACGAAGAAGATCCAGATGTAGCTCACAAAATTCCCGTTGATGACCGCCGGACCGAGGGTTCTGGCTGGGTTGACGGATGTGCCGGTGTAGTTAATACCTGGTGTCCACGATGGATTAGCAATGTGCTCATGCCGTCGTTGATCAAGATGGCAAGTCTTACCGATGAGGTGCGCAATGAAAAGGGCCAGGCCGATGGCAAGGGGCGCGATGAAAGATGTCCGGCTCCTTTCGACGGCTAGCATGATGATTGTCATGACCAGTTGAGCAGTTAGAATGGTCTCCAGAAACAGTCCCTGTATCAACGTGGCGCCTGAAGCGAGAGCGTTCTCGGCCTGCAGGGCTCCAGGTAATATCAGGGAGACCAAGCCGGCGGCAGCGATGGCTCCGCTGAATTGCATGGGTACCACGCATAGCAGCCGTATCCAGTCGAAGGCTCCTGCAATCCAAAGTGCCAGAGATACCTAATGTTCTTGTCAGGTCCAAGACACGTAACATCCAATGAGTCCATCAGGGCTCTTACCGCGGGATTGAACATGCCACCGCTGATGCGAAAGAAGATCCAGACGTTCACTCCCAAGCTGACTCCGAATACGGCACTGATGTAGGTGATCTGGAGGAGGCTGGGTCCTGGTTGCTCGGGCAGTGGGTGTAGGGTGTCGATCTTTTCGTTCCCGATCTGGGAGGCGGCATATGAGAAGAACAGGAACATCATAGTTCCTATGAACTCAGCTATCATGGCAACAAGGTGTCCACGAAAAGTAGGGTTCATTCTCCCAAACACTCGGTTCGTTGGCCCATGGGGCAGCGACTCTACGGGCTCCATCATTGTCGTTTCTTTATAGATCAGAGGAAATATATCTTGTTCGGCCGCGAGCTTCCTCTTGTAGGTCATGGGGATCGGCATGATCGGTCGATATCATAAGGATAAGGCGCTCTCAGGACGGAGGATCTGCGTGTCATCCAGGCTTCGAGCTGGAACTCGTGTCAACCGAGCTGGACGGTAGAGGGCACGCGGAATATTTCTCAACCAGCGGCTGAGTTGGTAATTATTCGCGGTTCCAGCGCAAGGTTGTGGGAGAGGAGGGGCATTTCTTTCTATCGCATTCTGAGCATAGAGTAAAACACAATCTAGAGCCAAGAACTGGGGTGCAACCTTGAGGAGAGCCGGTGTCAGCGGCATATCAAGGTGGGACAAGTATCCTCTGGGGTCCCGTGCCAGTCTAAAACCGGGAAACCTCTGCGCAGTCCGAACGCATGAGAACGGCAAAATCCGCTTAGCCTCGTGGGGTATAAGAGAATCTCTGGACCAATATGTGATGCTTCAGATTATGTACGCATGTTGCTTCAGGCTACGCCGAGACCGACCTGGGCCTGTTTGATGGACTTTGCCTTCAGCATGACTATGGCTTGAATCCTTTCCAGACCTGTCGATGCATCTGCAGGCATAATCTGCAGATTCAGACAGGGCAAGACCACTCGGAGCTTTACGTTCTCTGCGAAAAGGTCGATCAGTGCAGAAGCATTCTGCCGTAGCAATGGTGGAACGCTCGGACGAAGCCGTGCGTCTGGGTTTAGGTTTGGGCCCAGTCTTCAGTGCAGTCTCAGTTGGCCGAAACCAGACTAGCGATCAGCATTCTCGGATAGAGACCCGCGCAAATGACGACAAATGCCACAGTCTGGTGCGATTAACACGACACCTGGGCAGCGACATGCCCCTGATGCCAAGTTGCTGACCAGTTGTTTGTGGCGGATTGGACGATAACATCTATATACCTGCCAAGGTCGCTTGCTCCTTGACTCGATTGCGTGAGTCGCAACGCAGTATCGGAAATCTTCATATCCTGCTAGAAACTGGATAAAGATGGTGTCTGTGAGACAAAAGATAGATATACAAGACGGTTGGATACTTCTCCGCCTACTCACTCTTTTGGCAGTGTGGGCCACTTGTCTCTTGGTCGCGCGGATCTCGTTCAACCCGACGATGTTCTTCCGTAGCCTTTCTTTCTGGCGGTATTGCAATTCTGGCTAATTTTGTTCTCCCGGACCCGGCACCCGGCGCGTTTTCGACCTGATGATACACCATCAACGTCTGAGTAGGTCGGAGGATCTTTCGTAGTGCACGGAGTGCATCAAACGATGCTTGAAATGATATCATGGGTATTCTATCGAGGGACGTGAATGCTTAGCATTCGTCCGACATCTTTCTTTCGAAGCCACGCTAGGCTGGTATGTGCATCGCCAAGATCGCGATACGGGGAAGAAGGCCGACCTCGTTGTACTAATATC
Organism: Endothia cerciana; assembly: GCA_026119935.1. NCBI lineage: Eukaryota > Fungi > Ascomycota > Sordariomycetes > Diaporthales > Cryphonectriaceae > Endothia > Endothia cerciana. Next base: position 255,924 of record JALRMH010000006.1, read on the forward strand.
AATTATCACACATTTCCTGACACTGAGACTACGGTTGATTATACAACAAACATCAAAGCAGAAGGTTCGTGGCTGATGTGATTCCGGTTGGGTGTAAACACACAGAGGAAAGGCCGAGCATGTCAAGATCGGACGGTACTCACTTATCTCCTAGCGGGACTTGACTCTTAATCAAAGTGCACGTTGACTTCAATCTCCCTAGCATTCTTGAAGTGATTCGCCTTCAGATTCGTCTAGACTTTAGACTTTCCAGGTGAAACGAGTGGGTGAAAGTACTGTGTGCGGGCTCCTGATGATTGAATGTCTGCTCCGCTGTATTTTTGATAGTAATTTACTAACATCTTCAGGCTTGTCCTCACAGTATGCAGACATGGGGTGACGCATCAGGGACCAAGTCCAGAATGAGAGCTTTGATCTCCTTGACCTCTCATATGGACCATTGAGCCGGGGCTAGGCCATGCGTCCAATTCCCCTAGGGACTTATGACTACAGCTAAATTACTCATATGAATGATAGTACATCCAGAAAGCGTGGAGCAATGGACAAGCCGGTCCAAGCTAAAGTCATCTCGGAGACTGAGCTACTACTGTGCAATTAAGGTGTCTTCTAGTCTCGAATTCAGCAAGCTTTCAATTATAAGTACATGAGTTAAAAGAGTAGGCCTAAGGTCCTGAACTGGGCTTCTACTTCTCTGTGACCAACTTCTATAAATCCTGCCAAGGATATCGAACCTTAGAACCGGCCTCTCCTCTCTCCAACTCGACTCGCTCTATTATAAGCCCAGATAATGGCATGATGACACAACATCTTGCTGTAGTGGTACCACTTGCTAAATGAATACTGCCTAGTGATTAGAAGTCACAACAGCTGTCCAGAACAAAATTTGATGATTTTAGGTGAGGTTGCAGCTGCTAGTCCAACATTCATAAGCTGCACAAGCAGGAAGCTTAGTGCGACTTTCCAGGCAGGGTCCCTCTACTTTTTGGGCCCCATCACCACCTGATTAGACCAGAGGCAATGCTGAAAGGAGTAAATGCTACAGTGGGTAAACTGCCTATGGACTACGTTTCCGCCTGCCAATAAGTATTCCATGTCTGGGCGGGTACATTATATAATGCAAATATGACTTTGTCAGCAGTATCATGGAAAGATGACTAATCACGGATTCCTGTCAGCAAACACAGGTGACAAGGGCATATGGCCTCCATCACAGGCGTCAACCTTGTGACCTGAACGTTGGCGTAGAAGATTTCCTCCAACAAGGCGTAAACCAAGTTCACTTTCGTGTATGCAAATCCCACCACTTTCTCCTGCATTATCTCTTGTTTATTACTGCCACTTGCTCCCGCTATGGAAAGCAGCTTCTCTATTGCAAACTCTGTCATCAAGAGGGGTCTCCCGAACGCAGTGGTGTACGACCTATCAGAGCCGGATCAGGTCACCATCACGCTGCCCGTCGGGTCGACCTGGGGCAGCGGACTCCACTGGCACGAGGACCACGTCGAGTACCTACGCGTCGTCAAAGGCAGTGTGCGGCTGACGCTTGGCGACCAGGTTTTCACCGTCTCTGCAGAGGATGAGGTGACAGAAGTGAGGGTCGACCGCAATGTCTGGCATGAATGGAGCCGAGCCGACACATCCGGCGGTGAGGAGGTCGTGGTGGTCGAGAGGACTGATCCGGAGGACGGCGTGAAAGTGGTCTTCTTCTGGAATCTAAACGGCGTGATCCTGAAGGCGCAAAGCTTTGATTGTCCGCCCTACATGTCAAAGTGGATGCACGGTGTGCTGGTCGACTCCTGGGTGACACTCAGCCTGTTTGCGATATTCTGCAACCTCGACAATGTTCCGGTACTGGTCAATGTTCTTCGAGCATTCTCGAAAAGGGGCTTTACTTTCGAAAGCGGTACACTAGGTCATGCCTTACTTCGAGGTGTGGACCGCTTAATCTCGCACTTTGTGCTCTTTACCGTACATTTGGTGGCTTGCGTCTTCGGCATCCGCTCGGTTAGAGCAGAATTCACCCCTAGTACGGTGCACTTCAGGTGGAATTCAACGCGGGACCAGCGCGGAAAGTCCAAGGCAACATGACGTCGGTTCACGGCTCAGACACTTGCTATCCTTTGTGTCTGTCTGAAGAGCGCTTGGGGTGATTATTTTCTTTGTTGATCGACTGGCAGTCATCTGGAAAGATTCGCGACAACGGTCGGAGGTGGAAATTGTTGAAAGAAGCTTTAGGAGACAGTGTTTTATCAACATTGCTCCACCACATCCAAAGGCAGCGAGAGGCAGGCAGTCCCTCATGAGTTACGACATAGTCGCCATGGCCTATTCAGCGTGGTTACATCCTTAATCTGATCTATGCTGGGAAAGATCTGTGCAAGTCAGTGGCAAGTCAGTGGCAAGTCCACACACGATGCAGTCTTGCTGCCACCACAAGTCCAGTTATGGCACGTTTGCTGCAGTCTCAGAGGCCTACTTTGAATTCAAGACTTCAAAGGCCTAACAGCCGCGCAACTCTGCAGCCAACGGATCAAGTAATCTAGGACAGGCCCACCGGGCCTCGCTCAACAGGTTTTCCCCCATCTTCAAGCGTTTGTCTCCAGACAACCCTTGGCCGGTGATTCCCACAAAGGCGGCGTCAGGCAAGGGCGCCATCAAATCACTCTTACTACGTTGAACAAGAAGGCCATCCCCAGGCCTTGGTTAACACAACTAGTTCTAATTAAGCCACTTCCTAGTCGATGGCAGGACCGTAGTTCAGGCTATGGAGACCTCATGGACAGAAATTGCAGGGTGAGACCTGAAAATTCGTGATATATATACAAATATGACCTGAAGACCATAGCCTAATAATACTATATGCCGTCTAAGAATTGGCTGCCAATTCTTGAAGCCCGCACGTTACACTCAGATGCACTGGTGGTAGTAGTCATTCTCGTCCGTGCACGTCGAACCACTGGCACACGTAGTGCAGCCAGTATATCCTTCTCCACCACACTGACCATATAGCGCCACCGTACAAGTGCTCGCTGGGGCTGTCGATGTTGATGTGCTCGTTTTCTTGGCCGAGCTGCTGCTACTGACAGTGCTCGTAGTCTTCACGGTCGAAGAGTTTGAGCTCACAGTGGACGACTTGGCAGACGAGCTCGAGCTTGTCGTGGTTGAGCTGCCAGTCAACGAGCCTGAGGCATAGTAGACCCCACGACCCACGCCCGAGCCGACGTAGACCTGGCCGGCTGTGTTGCCACTGCCAACGAGCTTCGCGCCGGAAATGGCTCCGAAACCCTGGCTTCCCTGAATATCTGTCCAGGTTGACCCGTCATCGGCTGAGGCGTACAGCTTGTTTCCATTTGGCCCGTCGCCAAAAGCGTACAGGTACCATGTGGAGCCGGAGGCAGGTAGGCCAAGGGAGATTTGCTGAGTGGCAGTGATAGTCGTGGACAGTTGGGAGAAGTTAGAGCCGTAGTTGATCGATTTGAAGATTCCAAGGTCCGTAGAAACGTACACCGTTCCAGCCGTAGTCGGGTGCGGAACGATCTGGACCACCGAGGATGCACTTCCAAGCGCGCCAGCCTTCGTGAAGGTCGAGCCCGTGTCCGTTGAGACATAGAATGCGCCAGAAACGCCACCGTAAAAGACAGTACCGTTCCGCCTGTCACTGGCAATCAGGGCTCCTGAGGGCAGAGTGCTGACAGTTGCGAAGGTACTCTGGTATTGGGATCGCATGACTCCAGACGTGGCACTGGACCAAAGGATCGTGTCTGCATTGGCAGAATAGGCGACCTCACCACCATAATCTGTCGTGCTTGAGCCATAGTCGATGTTCCAGCTTGCACCGCCGTCGCTGCTGATCGCAATCATCTGAGAGCCCGTCGCGTCTCCGACGCGGACAATGTTTGCAGGCTCATTTCCGGCGTAGTCTGGGTTCATTGCCAGGTGTCAGGCCGATGTCTCTGTTTCAATCTCGAATGGTCACGGAGAAAAGGCATCGGCAATGTTTGAATCATACTTACCAACGCTGGTAGAGGTGGCCCAGAAGGGATTCATCCATGTGGTCTGCGGGCTGGTTCCAAGGTCTGATGAGCTTTCGAACGTGAATCCGCAATCATCCCCCACAGCCACCAGCAGCTCTGAACCGCCTGGCACAGACGATAGCCACTGCGCTGCGAACTCGTTGATACCGTTCGCCAAAGACGTGATTGTGATGTTGTGAGTCGTGTCCCACTTGGTAAGATCATAGCCACCGTACATCGTTAATCCCGTTCCGTACATCCAGTGGTCACTGTCGAAGGGGTCGATCTCCAGCGACTCGATCATCCACCCGAGCTGCTCGGCGTCCGTGACCGAGATGAAGCTGTTGTAAATCCACGGCGCCTCTGGCGTCGAGATACCGTAATAACGATCCATGTCTGGGTAGGATGTCCACTCCCAGATTGGTGACCAGGTCGCGCCAGAATCTGTGGAACGCCAGTACAGGGCTTCAGGCCACCAGCAGTTGAGCGCCGCCACTACTAGAGTCCCCGGACTCTGCATATCGAGACCCAACCCACCAAAACCGAAGTATAGGTCAGAGCCAGACACTGGAGTGATGTCGGTCCAGGTAGCATTGCTGATGTCATAACGCCAGACGGCACCGTCAGTGCCGTCGTAAGGCCCAGTTCCGTCTGAATATGTGATATACAGAGCGCCCTCATCTGGCTGGATCTTGCCCTTGTGAGGGAAGAACGTTCCGGGCTGGCCTTCGACCGCGCTCCAGGTCGAGCCGGCGTCGGTTGAGACCCAGACAGCTTCAACGCTGCCGTTGCTGGCAGATCCGACGAAAATACGCGAAGTTGCTCCGCCAGTGGTACTAGAGGTTGGATCAAAGGTAACCCATGCCAGACCCTGAAGATCGCTCTCGTAACCGGTGGTATCGCTTGGATCTGGGGCGAAGTTGCCGACGGCCGTGAAAGAGGAAACTTTGCTGAAGCTCTCGCCTCCATCGGTCGACTTCCAAAGCCCGTTTCCACTGCGAGCCCCAAAGTAGATGATGTCCGAGTTGGCTGGGTCGACTGCTAGTCTCTCTCCCACTTCACAGGATTAAGTTAGCTAACGTAGTCTAATGTTCGACCAAAACTAGTTCAAATAGGAGAGTCATTTAGGAAGTGGCACATGGAGATCACTCAGGGTCGTAAAATTCGGTGTGCTGCTTACTTCCTCGACCAGGCATGTTTCCACCTACTTTGAACGTCAGGTTGGTGAAGGACCAAGTGTCGCCCTGGTCAGAGCTCCTGGCAATAACACCATCATCTGGGTCCCAGCTGTAATATTTCTCAGCGAAGATCTGCAGGTGTAAGACTCTTTTGAAATGGGTTATACGAAGCCTACCTATTGGTGTACTCTCCGAGAGCAAGATAGATCTTGCTGCCGTCTTGAGGGTCCACTGCCATAGCATCGACGCCCGCCCTGTCCCTTTGGGAATGGTTACTATGTTTGTGCATTCCTCACTTTCGATAGAGTACGTACCAAGTAGCGTCCAAAATGATGCTATCTGTCAGAGGCGTCCAAGAGTAGTCCGAGTTCATGCGGTAGAGCCCACCAATGTCAGTGCGTGCATAGACTAGACCCTGGGTGTTCGGGTGGAACAGGATGCCATCAATGAAGCCGCCTCCTCCGTTGATGTTGACGTTGGTCCATGAAGAGAAAGCCGCGCTGACCGGGGCTGCCACCGCAGAGAGTAGCGGCAGCGACTGGAGATACTTCATGGTGCTGGAGGAGGAATGCGCGTGGAAGCAACGCTGGCTGCCAGGACGGATGTTTGGACCTCGCAAGCCTCAAACACCCGCAAATACTTGCGACATATCGTGAGTTGGCTCTTCTTTAATAGCCTCGAGGGATTCAGGATGTTGTGTGGAATGCGACAGCGCGGTTCACCAACACGAATAGCCCGAACTTAGCATCTAGCTCACATTCGCTAGAGGCTCTCGCTACGCCTTCATACCCAAATATGGATGATACAAGACGGAAGAGAATGAACTATGCAAACGCAAGACGGAGATTAGGAAAACGAACGTACGAGCAGAAGAACTATGCGAATTTCCCACAAATGATTTGCCCTCGATGCGACCTATTCGGGATGCACGTGGCGGGGGGAAATCTTAGTTCTTCCCCGGGTTCCCGCCATGCATGGAGGGTCCTCTTCCGTTTGAGTTTTAGGAAGCCCCTTGTTCCTCGTCATCTTGCTGGTGCAAGCATGATCCTAATTAGAGTTGCTACAAAGCCTCAGCTGTTGTGATTTTTATTATTATTACTATTGTTTATTGCTCAAATAGAAGAAAAAGAAGGAGGAATAATTGAAGGGTCTGTCTCTTCATCTCCATGGCGCCCTTCGGCCAAGAATTCCGATGCCGCTCAGGCAGCGCAGAATCAAGATATCCCCCTACTTCACTCACTTTAGAGAAAGAATCAGCCAGCTAGATGCACATGCACATGCAAAAAGTGAGTAGCACGACTACTGCACGTGAGCTTATATCAAAAGTCGAGCTACCAAATCACCCTATATTATTTCGCGGGAAATCCAACACGCAACAACTATTCAAGGATCACTTTTCAGTGGATCATTTTTCCCATGTGATCTATTTTCGCCTTTATGAGATAGCTCCGGAGTCAAGTAGTCCGTGGAGCAAATCAGTATTCGACCCTGAGGCCCACAGAAATCTCGCCCCGGTCTAAATTCTTTCAGCATCTATCATTTCTGCCAATTCCCTCATGGTGATGCACAGCGCCCTAGTCAGAGAATACCTGTCTCCTTCCTGGACTAGAAAGGACACTGGACTTCCATGCAATTTCCAAGTCTCGTTCGGTCATAGCTAAGATTTCCCTTGATGCGAAATTAATTGCCCCACGAGACGGTACCGGATAGACGCTCCTACAAGTCTGTGGCCCTAGATAATGGCCGTGAAACCTCCTTCTCATCCCTACACAAGCTGTGGACCATTGTTGCTGGCGCGGGGATTTGTAGACTCTGACACCCCTAGAATTAAGTCAAGCTTTACGGACAAACAATATGCAACAGGCATTGAAGACCGATCTTTGGTACATGTCTGCTATGAGCCTTGGGAGCCCTGGAAAACGTCAATAGCAAAGAATCGGAATATGCCCACTAGTGGACAAGAGCCAAAGGGCACCCCGTTACTCACTGCCTTTGGTCTCTTTGAATGACTTGGAGCCTCGGACCCTCCGACTAATCTTCCTATGATCTACCTGAGTCTGTATATAACTGCTCTCATTGAGACTCGACATCATGTCCAGGTCGCTTTGGCTGGGCCAGAAGGGGGGTTCAAATTCTGCGCACGAAATACTGCCCAACTGTCTCAGTCTGCGGTTCTTTTCCGAGGAATGCGCGTGTGTAATCATACGCAGTCAATAGTCTCCGTTTCGGAAATGGTCACAAATATGTCCTTTACCCAACTCCGGGTGTGACGGCTAAGACCGATAAACGTCGGTTCGCTACGATGGCTCCAGGTGATACTGGTGGCACCAGATCACGTTCACATTTTGAACGAAGAAAACTGACTGCTTGAGAATAGTGTTTGCAACGTTCCAATTATTCTGCTGATTGAGCAAGTATTATCATGGCATAATGGTTTAACTTTGCTTTATCAGATACCGGCTTTCCAAACCGATACAGCCTACTATGCAATGCTGCTGCATCGCAGATCACCTGTAAAACACTTCAATTTCAACGTGCAGCCTCATCTAGCGTCTGCTATACCTTGCCAAGAGCCTCACGCTTGCTGGGGATGCCCCAGCCTTAGGAGCGGCGCAGCATAGTTGCAGATCTCAGTGAGACAACAGCTGCGTGCCACCCACGCCTCTACCCCGCAGCATCATTTGCCGTGCCAGTCTCCTCCCAAGAGACTGCATCCTGCCGTTCACAAAGACTACCACTTATTGCCAATGGCTTGAACAACAGACAACAACGGCTCTGGATTTGCATCATTGTCGCTCTGTTGTTGTTCTTAGGCCCCTATGTTCTGATCCAGGCTCAGCAGAAAAGCACAGACATGGAGTTGCGCCCTGCCGTCAGCAGGTCTGCTTCGACGTCGATTGTCAAGCCCCAAACTGGAGAGGCGGTCACGGGCAGGCGTGATTCCAAGGATCCTCGGTCGAGATACGAGTGGAACAATCTAAAGGTGCTTCACCGGAACACTTTGCCACCTCGCAGCTACTTCTTCCTCTACAGCTCCGAGCGCGACGCACTCGAGGCCTCCCGCACGCACGACGTGAGCAGGTCCAAGTCACAGCTCCTCTCCGGAACTTGGAAGTTCTATCTCAGCGACAGTCCTCTCAAAGGGCCTCTGGCGTTCTTTGAGAACGACTTCGACGTCTCGGAATGGAGTGACATACAAGTCCCGGGCATGTGGCAGCTCCAAGGCTTCGGCAAGGGACCGCAGTACACGAATGTGCCGTATCCCTTCCCGTGCACTCCGCCGCACGTGCCACTTGACGACAATGAGTGCGGAAGATACATGCGGGCTTTCACCATAGGGCCGGAGGCAGAGGGACGCCATATACGGCTCCGTTTCGAGGGAGTCGACTCTGCCTTCACGGTGTGGGTCAATGGTGTCGATGTGGGCTATTCCCAGGGCTCAAGAAATCCGTCCGAGTTCGACATCACGGACTTGGTCAAGGCGCCCGGAGAAATCAACACCTTAGCCGTACAGGTCTACCAGCGATGTGACGGGAGCTACATCGAGGACCAAGACCAGTGGTGGCTATCCGGCATCTTCCGCGATGTCTACCTGCTTTACTTTCCCAAAGCCCACCTCAAAGACTATAGCATTAATACTGGCGTCACCAATAACGGCAGCCATGCAGCAGTCTTTGTGTACCTGGAAAGGAGTGATCCCTCATCAGATGTCGAGGTCAACCTCTACAACCCCGACGGCAGCAAGGCAGCATCTGCCGCAACAAACTCAGCCTCCGCTGACCCGCTGGTCTTGACCATCAACGGAGCCGACTTATGGACGGCCGAGACGCCCCATCTCTACTTCCTCGCACTCCATGTCGTAGGCAGCGGCGCCTACGTCTGCCAGCGCATCGGCTTCCGCGAGGTGCGTCTCGTCAAGGGCGTGCTGTGCATAAACGGCTCGCCCATAAAGATCCGCGGCGTCAACCGCCACGAGCACCACCCGGACTCCGGCCGCGCGGTGCCCTTCGGCTTCCTGAGGCGCGACCTCCTGCTCATGAAGGTGCACAACGTCAACGCCATCCGCACGTCGCACCAGCCCAACGACCCGCGGCTGTATGACCTCGCCGACGAGCTGGGGCTGTACGTCCTGGACGAGGCGGACCTGGAGTGCCACGGCTGCCAGGTCGCGGTAGAGGGGACCAGCCCGGCGGCTTTGCTGTCCGACAACCCCGAGTGGGAGGCGGCATACCTGGACAGGGCGGTGCAGTTGGTGCAGCGGGACAAGAACCATGCCAGCGTGATATGCTGGAGTCTGGGCAACGAGTCGTTCTACGGACGGAATCATGAGGCGATGTATAGGTACATCAAGAAAGCGGACGGTACGCGGCCGGTCCATTATGAAGGCGACCAGAACGCCGAGACGGCAGACATGTTCTCAAGGATGTACTGGCCTGTGGACGCCCTGATCGCCGCCGCGCAGGAGGAGGATTGGAAGAAGCCATATGTGCTCTGCGAGTATGCGCACGCGATGGGCAACGGACCAGGTGCGATCAAGGAGTACGTAGAGGCTTTCTACAAGTATCCGAGGTTGATTGGTGGCTTTGTATGGGAGTGGGCGAACCATGGGCTAAGGACCAGGACTAAGGGTGGTGCCGAGTTCATGGGATATGGAGGCGATTTTGGAGACGAACCGAACGACGGCTGTTTTGTCATGGACGGGCTGGTGGATTCGGATCATAATCCGACGCCTGGTCTCGTGGAATACAAAAATGCTATCGGGCCTGTCCAGACGCTTAGCATTGAGGGGCAAGGAGTGAGGATCATCAACCGGTATGACTTCCTCACTCTGGACCACCTGAACTGCAGATACTCCATCATCTCTCATGAGCGGACCATTGAAGAGGGCAGTGTGAAACTCCCCACAGGTAAATTCATAGAGCCAACAGTCCGCGGCGAGAACTCCCGTGGCGAACGCTCACACGCTCCCAGGCATCAAGCCTCACACAGAGGCCGTCATCCCCCTTAAACCGAAGACCGCTCTGCCGCCCAATAGGGAACTCTACCTCGGCCTTTCATTCTCCCTTCGCGAGTCCACAAGTTGGGCGGAAGCAGGGCACATCGTTGCCACGGGCCAGCTCCGCCTCGCACCTCCCAGGAGCATCGCCCAGCTACTGGCCCACCGCTCCCAAGCCCCTCTGCGTCCCCAGCCGCCTCCTCCATGCGGCAAGACAGCGCTCACCGTAACGCAGGTCTCGCCCGAGATCTTGCAGATCGCCGCCCATACGCCCACGCACACGGTCTGGACCTTTGACCTCGCCCGCGGGCACCTCGCATCCTGGAAACGCGACCACGAGCCCCGGAGCATCCTCGCCTCCCCCCTGACATTCGAGATCTACCGCGCCCTCACGAACAATGACGCCGGCGGAGACGACCCCAACGGCACGCCGGGCTCACAGGGCCGCCAGTGGCGCGACGCACGGGTCCACCTCGCGCGGTGCCATGGCATCGAGACTCATGTAACAACGAGCAAGGTCTGGGACAGGACACGCACGCCCGACGGGATGGACGCGGTCCAGCTCAGGGTCACGTCGCGCATCGCGCCGCCGGTGCTCGGTTGGGGGATCGACCTCAACACCACCTACCGGTTCACGGCCGCAGCGGGCTCCCGCGGCGACGGCTGCTCAGACGCGCTGCACATCCAGGTCCGGGCTAAGATGTCCGGGCCCTGGACACCACCGTCCCTCCCGCGCTTCGGCCTCGTCACGTCGCTGCACGGATGCCACAGCGCGAAGTGGTTCGGCCGCGGGCCGGGCGAGTCATACCGCGACAAGAAGGAGTCGCAACTCGTCGGGACCTACTCCCTGACAGCCGGCGAGCTCTTCACCGACTACGAGGTCCCGCAGGACAACGGCAACCGCACCGACGTGCGATGGGTCGAGTTCCGGGGCGCGGAGCCCGGGACGGGGCTTGACGACGGTGACAGGGGCTTGCGGCTGCTGAGGGCGCGGTTCGGGGACCTGGAGGGGGCCAGCTTCTCTGCTTCGAGGTATACCACCCGGGAGCTGGACGAGGCGAGGCACCCCCACGAGCTAAGGGCTCTGGCCAGGGAGCGGGAGGAGGGGGAGGTGGAGGTGGCGTGGGTGCATCTGGACTGGATGCACCACGGCCTGGGCACCGGGAGTTGTGGGCCAGAGACGCTGCCGCCGTATAGGCTCCAGCAGAGGGAATTTGCCTTGGAGATTGTCCTGGACTAGGTGCAGGGAGTATCAACCGGGCACCGGAGCCGAAGGGTGCCCATGTCAGGTCATTGCAAGGCTGTGGGATCCGCGAAATTAGGTGGATTCCGTCGCTAAGGCCTGCGTGGTGAAATTTGTAGCTGTTACATCAAAATGGACTCTCCTGTACACACCTCATCTTGGAACAATAACCGGTGAAGGCCGCCTATCTACAGGACGCGCATCTAGGCCATGCAGTGCGGCGTCCTGGTTGGAGATAGTTCGATCTTGGTGTCGGTCGTGTACTCCCAATCTGTCAGATCCTTGAGCCCTAGAGCCTCCGTGGGGCCAGTCCCACAGTACGTACACTACGTAGTAGGTACTCCAGGACCGTTCATGGGCAGTATGTGGTTGACGATGTCTGAAAATTGATGCTTGGAGTCTGCATGGGTGACGTACTATGGCAAGGCTCAGTGCTGTGCCGAGCAGTGCCTCCTGGTCCCCAGGGGAACGTTGGAAAGCAAAGTCGACACGGCCAGGTGACGACGACCAGGACGGTCCCGACCTGTCAGGCACGGGAAGTTGTCCGTAGTGGGACGAACTTACTATAGTACGAACGACAGGCTTGGGCCTGCTTCTTAGGATGTGCAAATATCGACAGGGAAGTGTGACAACCCGTCATCCTGACAGGGTCGTCACCGAGGCCATCCGGCTGTACCATGGTAACGGTCTTATGAAAAGCTGCATCCGCGGCCCTCGCCAGCCCTAGGATCGTACCCAGAGTGGAGTTGGTTTTGATTATTCCGTAGCATTCTGAAACACAAGCATCCCTCGGGCGCGTCAATTTCGGACGGCACTTCGTGAAAGTCCCTATCGCCGAGCCTATGTTGCTTCTTCGGATGGGGGCCATTGTGCCAGATGGGTCGCGAACAGCGGATCCGCACCTGGCAGTCGAGCCCGCATGGGATGGCCGCGGAGCCCCCCCCCCTTCTGTCGCGAGTCTCTGGTGGGGCGCCTCTGCTCGAGAAAGTGGTCAGATGACGAATGACAACCCAGTAATTTCCAATCATCGACGCCGGGTGCCCGGTGGTTTTGTGCAGTACATCGTATGGCACTTTATGTGGGGACGAGCAGTCAGTCCTTCTAGAACGACGAGAGAAGGGAGCTCGATGCAGGAAGGCCCGGATCGTCGGGCTCCCGTTTGTTTCAGCCGCATGGGTCCCATGAGGCGAATGTCGTGCAGCTCCAGCTAAGACATACTATGTATATAGACAGGGATCTCTTCGTCTCGCGTGCGTACATAGTGTTCTTAAGTAGATCTTTGGTGAGATGTCTCCCGCCCGCCTGGTAACTTGTACCCGAGGGCGGGTCGTCGGGATCGCCGACGACATTACTCATCATCTTCGGACTGAGAAGTCTGGTTGCACAGTAGAAACGCGGCAGGTATATGTGAGAGATGGCGCCGAAGCTGTGAGGATGAGACTGGGTCCTCGAGGTATCAATAAAATTATTCCCGGATGTTGCCGAGTGTGGATATTGGCGAGTCCGGGGAAGTTGGCCTGCCAGGTCACCGAGTACTCAAAACGTGAAGCATTTGGCGAAGTCAATGATATTATTATTGAATTGTCTTGGTTGGGATGTGATTAACTATAAACCTCATTTCTGAACTTGATGGGTATAGATTCGCTTGTCCGACATATTTCGGCCCGCTCGCTCTAAAATATTTGTGTGCTGTTGTCCCCAGCCTGTAGCAGTGTGTTGCATGTCGCTGGGGCGTTCCCCTAGCCATCCTGTCTCACGATGCCCCGAGGTGCTCTAGACCATTGGGTCGATTAGCTGGGCCGGCGTTCTGTCTTTTGCCGCCCTCGATGGGGCTCAGTGGTCCCGGGGTCCAACTGACACTGCTCTTTCGTTGATGTTTCCGCCGGAATCAACCGTCGGCCTGAGCGGAACTCTAATGGCAAGTTCCGCATCAGTGAGTTTGACAGACCCAAGAGGCCTACGGCTCTAGCAAGAGCATATTGAAAGCATTGTGATAGATCCCAATGCGGTCCGAGTGTTATCCAACCAAGCACTGGCCCGCACCTCACAGTCGCTGGCTGGACACCGCACCGTCAGGCCCTATCCCATCCCATATTGGCACCTCCATGCCCCTGGTTGAGGTGGTGGGTCAGATTCTGCATTTGTTGGTTGAATGCTTGCTGGCTCATGTGCACCTGTTGTTGTTGGCTGGGAAGGACCGAGTAATTACTGCCCCTCTGCGGAAATGGGTTGTGTCGGAGGGTCGAAATTTGTTGGTCTTGCGACCGCGTGGCTGGGCGCATTGGATGTACCTGAGACCCCGGATGCTGTGGTATCTGAGGGATGCTGTGATGAGCTTGCGTGTTGGCAGAAGAAAGGAAATCATCCTCCGCCATCTCGACATCAGCGTCGGCATCCACATCCTCGTCTGCGTCTGCATCTGCATCTGCATCTGCATCTGCATCTGCATCTGCATCTGCGTCCTCATCTGAGTCCGAGTGTGACTGTGTCGGTGTGCTCGCAACCGATGGCTTCGCCTCGCTTCCCGTTCTCACCGTCGGGCCGGCAGAGCTGGCGGACATATTTCGAGCGGCAGACGACTCAAAGTTAGGCGAGGATTGTGGGTATTGTGACTGCTGGTTCTTCGAGCCCCGCTGTTGCTGCGTCGTTCGTGAAATATCCGGTGTCAAGGGGTAAGTAGCTGACGTAGGTGTCTCCAGAGGCGCGGGAGACGGGTCGAAGTGCCTCTGCGAAATCATGCCGCTTGTGGCCCTCGAAGTCACGACCACGTTCTTCCATCTCTCGATGGCACTTGATACCACCGTGCCGAGACCCGAGTGACAGTCATCCATGTTCAAACCCGTAGTCCGCTGGCCGCTGGCGCCCGCTTCGGTCCATAACTCCATCAGCTTCTCATCCACCTTCAGCGTCATCGGTGGTACAATCTTGAACTCCTTCGGCTGTTGCAGTCGGTTGAGGTTTTCGATTTGGGATTTGAGGTTCGTGTTTTCCTGTTTCAGAGAGTGTTGCGTCTCTTTCAGGGTATTGAGCTGTTCCTGCTTCTTTCCAACACTTCTGGCCATTTCCAAGATCCATAACTCCTGCTGCCTCGGAACTGGCAACTGCTCCCAAGCGTAGAATGCGGACAACAAGTGCTCTGTCACCTGTTTCTCAAGCGTTTCTGCAGCTTTCTCGGCCTTCTGCACCAGGCAGCTGGCATCATCCTGTCGAACTGCGGCCTGAGACGGTGGGTACGTCAGTTCGTCTGTCACTGCTGTTGTGACAGCAGAGCATGAGGCTCTCCACTTCTGGAACTCCTTCCGGAAATAAAGGGAGAGGGCCTCGTTCTGTTGCTGCCCTGGCGGATCGATGGACCAAGAAGTTGAGGTAGCATATGGCGTCGAGGAGGAAAGTGTCGGTGGTGGTTCCAAACATGCAAGGCAAAGCGCCGGGAAGTCTAAAGAAAGGGGGTTGAAGTCAAAGGGCATGGATTCAACGTCAATTTGACGTCTACATTTCCTGTCAGCAACAATCGTGGACGGAGGTTTGCACGGGCAGCAATGAGGTCTCACCTGGCAGCCCTCCACGAACTGATCATTTCGCGGAGTGCCAGCTCCGCGGCTCTTGCTGTGTCGAGGGCGTCCTGAAACCTCTGCCTGACCTCCAAGGAAGACTTCATCATCTGTCGGTTGAAGACCCGCTGCGGATTTCCCTTTTGGGCGGCGGCTGTCCCATCATCGCCCTCTTCTGCGTCAGGAATGTCGTTAATGACTCCGGTTGCTTCCATGCGCGGAGCATAAGGCGCGAATCCCTTGGTGATGTCCCTCGCGGACCTAACATCTCTGGGCGTACCTGGTGATCTTGCGGTGCCCGACTCGACATCAGAGCCTGCAGGACTTCTTTTGGACCCGGATTGACTGCCGGTGGCTGCCGAGGCCGTGGTGTCCCTCCTGGCCCCGCCCCTGGGCTGGCGGCGGGTGATGCTGCCCCGGAGTTTTCGAATCTCTTCGACGTCATGAATGCCGTCGGGCGCCTTGGGGTTCTTGTCTTTTATGTAAAGATCAAGATGTCTACCAAGCGAGGATGACGTGAAAGCCTGTCCGCAGTAGGGGCAAGTTTTATCCTTGGGGGCTTTAGTTGTGCTCTCGTTGTTCATGATCTTGGCCGGGTGGTTCTTGCCGAAGGCTTCCTGAGTGGCCAGATTGGGACAGCTCTGGCGTCAGAGCGTGGGAGCTGGGAGATCTGCCAGCGTAAGCCGAGAGTACCAGGACGCAGATGATGGCTCGTGGGAACGTCGATGCTGGAGGGGCCCAATAACGGTCCGTAGCAGGGCGAGCTGTCCAACGTCTCCGGGTCCAGACACGGCGGGTTAGAGGATGCAGCGAGCGCGGTGTCGAAAACCAAAACACGCAGAAGGCCAGGCCAGAACCGATGCACAGAGAGGGAGAAGAGGCGAGAGGATATAGTAGGTGTGTAAACGGCAAAAATGGCTGACGACAAAAGGAATGGTTCAGCCGGTTGCGAAGAGCTGATGTTTGTGACGATGTTGCGCAGCGAAGACTCGGGGAAATGCAAGCCATTCAGCCACAGCTGGCCGGGATACGTTGATGATTTAATGAAAGTCGTGATAGAATCAGGCTAGAGAAAGCTGATATTCGACGAGAGGCCTGGACCTTGCAGGATGGGTGCCATGTACTCCTGTCCCTTATTTCCCGTCCATGGGCCGGGGGCCAGGGCCAGGCGGGGACGGGGACGAGGAGGGTCATAGACGAGGACGGGGCAGGAAGACGACGTCCTCGAGGGGGGACCGCCAGGTACGAGAAAGTAATCGTGTCCAACATTCCGTCACGGGCCCTGTTCGAGTTCCCCCGTTCCCTAGTTCCCTTGTCGACAGCAGGGAAAGGCTGCCTGGGTATGGATGGGTACAGGGCGTGGATCTGCAGCATAAAAGGCCCCAACGGCGTGGAGAAGCCTGGTGTGAGGACAGTGGCGCGTGCACAAAATCGATGTTGTGCGGGATAACAGCACAGATATGAATGTACTGTACTATACGAGACCATGCACGAGGTACTCCATAGATGTGATATGTCCCTTAATGCATGGGCGCAAGGGGGCCCGGTGGGTGGGTGGAAGAGGGAGAGGAGCCAAGGCGATACCAATGAGAATGTCGAGAATTCTCCGAGCATGGTATTGAAGACGGCGCATCGCCCTGAGGAGCGACAAGGGATTTTTTTTTTTTTTTGGTTTTTTTTTTTTTTGCACAAGTATAATGTTCTGCCCGGCGGCTTCCCCTGGGCACCGTGCTCAACATACAGACTGTATAGGCTGCGTTGTGGGCGTTGAAGGTGAAATCCCGTCGAGTGAGTTGTCCGCGGAGGGTGGGGAGGAGACATCGATGAAGTCAAAGACACCTACCGTACGTAGTACTGTACCTGGCAGGTACATCGGCGCGCTGTAATTTGACGCAGAACCCTGTCTGATTATGGGTACCTAATCATCGCGGTGGACGCCTGCTATGCACAGCAGATGTTGTCATTTCGCAAGTCTACTACTTTGTAAGTCGAGGAGTGAGCGACGCAGCCTGATGATCACTTCGTAATCGCCGCTATGTCGATGGACTCTCACGATGCTTCAAATTTGACATCATATAGTCAAGGTAAATGATATTACAAGTCTCAGGGTTTGGGATGGCACAGGGGCCCGCGGAAGAGGTCATCTTACTGTACTGTGCAAACCTGACCTGGGCCTGGTCCTGCGCCTGCAGGTACCTACCAGAGTACCCCGTACTTTAATTCCATGACCCTGCCTGCCTGGTTGCTCCGGGTAGGCTGGTCGGGGCCTGTTAGTGCTGGAGAGCCACAGGTGGGGACCCGCTGTAGTGCCAGGTTGCAGGGCCCGCGGCCGGGAGACCGGTACGCGGTACATAGGTCTGCCTCACAGGAGGTAGCTACTTCGTACCTTGGAGATCATTTTCGATCCCAGTCCCCATTCCGGAACCTCACCTCGAGGTGTCCTGCACATGACATAGGATGCCAGCCAGCCAGCCAGTCAGCACAGCCTATTGCCTCACTTCAGCCGACCGATGTATCTTGGGATGCACAATCTCGACGAACCCCGCCACCACACGTTGCCAGCCACGACCGCAAACGAAGAAGAAGAAAAAGAAAGAAGAAAGAAAGAAAAAAAAACAAAAAAAAAAAAACACTTATGCGCAGGAGTCATCTCAGACGACCTCGGACTACCTCGACATATCACATTTCACAGCGCCCATCCCTGAAGGCCTAACGATGGGTCAGCACAAAAGGCTTTTCCTTCGGGACGTCTGGTCAATTACCCAGGCGTGACAGTGCTCCTGACGCCTTGGCTCTGCCAATTTTCTTTTGACTTTCAATGACGCTGCCGGTCCTTACGACTGTGGATCATGCGTCGCCATTCCAATCAGACCAAACCAGGGAAGGGCATGACCATCACTTGTTCGGGCCTCAGAGCCGTTGAGAAGATCTCCCTGGCCATCCCATCCAGGCACGGGAGGCGGGCCGTTGGCGCAACGCCTCCCGTCTCCGCCAACTGTGCTACAGGACACGGAGCAAGATGAGGGCCCTGTGTGAGGGCAAGGATGGGTGCGGCAACTCCCTGCAGGCGGCAATGACTTCACACCAGCTCCACGGACCGCTTGGCGTGAGCAGCACGGTCAAGGTGAGATGAGGCCAATGACCTATCCCTCTCGAAGAACGAGAGCTTCATTTATAAACACGCGGTGGCTCGATCCTCGTAAAGAACGGATCTGTCCGCGACTCGGATTCGACGCCCTCAGCCCTGTCCGAGAGGCATCGTCCCCACCCGACGAGGCAGAGATGCCGTTGTTCACCATGCTGTCCTGGCTGGCGATGGGTGGTCACCAACACGAATTAGCCTGGTCGGGCCATCTCCAGACAAGTCTGCTCCGTCCAGAATTCGCGCGGCAATCTGCGAATAGAATCGTCCTGGCTGGTGGGGCCAGACGTCGACGAGTCCTGTAGAACTTGAGCTGGATCTCGGCCACCAGCCCGCCTGCTCCCGCCGCCCAGGCGCGGGGCCCTGTCGGTGGAAGTTCCGGACCACTCAGAGACCCTGATAGCCTCCTCAGTCGCGGTGGTTCTCCAGTCGGACGGCGACCCGAGCATCGCCAATGACGGCGGCAGAAGTACGGATCGTTGCGCCCGGGGTGGGCCCAAGACAAGGTCCCCTTGCTCGGTAGAAAGCCCGCTGACAGCTGTCATCTCTGCTTAAAACCCCCGCTGATCACCACAGGACCGCGCAGCTCCATCCATCGCGCATCTATTCAGGGAGGAGTTGTGCGACTTGCACAACATTCTCGTGCGATAGCTCATCCCTCCAGGTGTTATTCATAGTCTCTCGTAGCGAGGGCCCTATGGCCAGATGGTCCTCGCATGTCACTTCCCAAGTCCTGGTATGGCCCTGTTGCTCGACAGGACGGTACTGACCCAGGCAGTTCGTTCTATGCCGTGCAGGTGGTCGACCGACTGCAAAACTGCTTATGGACCCGAAGGACCCTGTTCAGGTCTCGAGTCCTTTGTCGGACCAACCTCCCATCGAGATTGACGAAGGGGCCAGACTTACGGGGCCGCCCTTCCAAAACAAAATACATACATTCTCAGCATGAACATTCCAGACGCGCCTCGGCCCTCTCGGCCTCGACCGCAATGCGCCCGAAGATGATTTAGGCGCTATCAAGATGACCGGGCAACGGCCGTCGCATTGCATTGCAAGATACCGCATGCAGGAGACCGGTCGCATTACTATGCACCAGAGGACCGGGAGGCAGGGGAGATGGGGCGAAGACCAGTCAGATCGCGGCAGCTAGCCGCGGGAGAGGAGATCGAGAAATGACCATCCTCGAGTTCGTCTCTTCTTGGAAACCGGAAGACTGCCGCTGGAAATGAGTGGACCCCGGCAAGTGGGAAGGCGATGAGGTCTGGAAATTGGAGGCTGGATGAGGTACCCATCTGGGCCTAAGGACCTCAGGGCCTTGTGCAAGTGCAAAGCAGCCCGCTCTCGCAGGATCTTGTGCATGTGATCTCGTGCATCTTTGCCAGGCCACAGGCAGGTCTGCCCATCGGGGCGAAGGGCGACTACCACTGCCGTCCTCTGGCACCGCCGCCCCACTATCATAAGGCCCTGCTGCAGCTACACATCCTCCTCCTCTCCACCCGCGAGCAGGCACAGACATTTTGGAAATCCGGGCGCCCGTGACCCTCGAATGTCCCGTCGATCCGGTACGTACCGGCGAGGCTGAATACAGCGCGGATGTGCATGCGCATAGTTATGCATGTCCCCGCCCTGGACCGTGCTGGATCGCAGAGGCAGGGGGCTCGGCACCCTTCGCCCACAGGTGAACTCGGGGGCCCCTCACCCTCCGCCAACAGAATGTTGTTGTTTGGCTTGTAGCCCCAAGGTCTCGGGGAGGTCCTACCTCTCAAGAACAACCCCCCCCCCCCCCCCGTGGCTCCGAGCATGATTCCTGAGGCATACTGGATTAGGGGATCCGTCTAGCATCATCGATTAGGTCACACCGTCCACGGGCCCCAACCCAGGGGCCTCAGTTGTGACTTGTCACCCTTCTCAACTTCTGGCGAATGATCAAGATGCAACGTCTCGCGGCGGGTTGGATGACCCCGGGTTGGAACAGAGCTCCTGGTGAAGGCCACGTGGGCCGTGCTTGACATTGTCGTGCCGTTGCACGTACAGGCTGGTCAGACCGGCTATCAACAATACCAGACAGGCTATGATGGCCGTAGGAACTAGATAAAGACCTTCCTGGTCGAGGCGAGGCGAGGCCATTACATGCATAGGAACCTCAAGAATCCACGCGAGGCGCGGGATCACTTCTAGAACGCACTCGCAACAGTGGCAGGGCGTTTCATTAGAAGCGCAGCATCCATGAGGAAGCCTTCCTGAAGTCAGGTCAGCCCTGGAGCCAACGGCCCAGGCCACCATCGTGGAGAAGTGCTGTCCGTCTCAACGCACAACACTGACATGAATGGGACATTGGAGAGGTGATGCATCTTGAGAACGTTGAATGAGGACTCAAGTCTGGCGGAGCCACCTGTGGCTGGCCCCTCACTGTGGCGTAAGTTTGTCCATCTACTATGGTACAGGGGTCTACTAGCTGGAGCTGGGGTGCTCTAGAGGAAGCAGCTTGTCAATGTAGCCAAGGCAACCAACCAACCAAGCTCCGCCGTCTGGATGTCGCGCTGGTGAGGCCTGCCACTGTACGTCCCGTCACAGCTTCACCTGGGTGTAACATCGCAACACCGATCAGCCACGCCCCAACGCCAATTGAGGTGCATCTCCATCCTCATTCCCGTCGCGTACGACACCCCTCACCTCCGTAGAAGAAAAAGAGCAACCATGCCTCCAGGTACGTGCAGTTGGTACCTCAGTAGCCCCCCCCCCCCCCCACGTCGGTCCAGCAGCGACGCGTCGCAGCGCGACGCAGCCTCCCGAGATCTGTCGCAACGCTACCGGCACGTACTAATGACTTTTCTGAAGCAATAAGCGACGACGAGGTGTCCGACGCCGGTGTCATCAGCGACGCCGTACCCAAGAGGCCCCGCAAGTCCTACAAGGAGGAGCCCGAGGACGATTCTGACGAGGACTTTGTTGACACTAAGGATGCCAACGGTACTGGCGAGGGTGATGAGGATGGGGATGAGGATGACGAGGAGGAACTGGAGGAGGACGTATTCGTGGTCGAAAAGATCTTCTCGCATTACATCGCCGACGACGTGCGTCCCCGCCCCGCCCCGGGTCCCCAGCCCCTACTACGGCGTCAACGACAGAGAGTGGCTAATGGCTGAGGTAGGGCCTGCCTCGCTTTGAGGTCAAGTGGGAGGGCTGGCCGAAAAAGTCTGACCGTACCTGGGAGGAGGAGGACAACCTGAAGTGAGCTCCCCGGGCACCCATCACCTTGCGATCACCTCGCTGATGTCCCTCACTCTTCACCGCAGGGAGAACGCAGCCCAGGTCCTACAAGAGTACTTCGACAGCATAGGCGGCCGCGAGAAGATGTTTCAGGACACGAAAAAGGCTCTCACGAGCAGGAAGCGTAACCGCCAGTCCAACTCCGCCACGCCTGCCGAGACGACGAAGCGTTTCAAAAAGAGCGCCGCTCACCCCTTAGACTCGACGCCACCCGCGAGCGCCAAATCGGCCGAGTGGAAGCCGCCCAGCGGCAGCTGGGACGATCACGTCGAGTCTGTGGATATGTGCCAGGATGAGGAGAATGGGACCTTCATCGTCTACCTGACGTGGAAGAACGGCAAGAAGACACAGCATCCCAAGGAGGTCGTGTACCGCAGGTGTCCACAGAAGGTGGGTTCAAAACCTCGAGCGACGACGGCGGGGATAGCGCGCCGTCAAGGCATGGCAGAGAGGGATGCTAACACAGCCACAGATGCTCCGGTTCTACGAGCGACATATCCGCATCTCTCGAGACGGCGGCGAGACCGTCCCAATCGGAAGCATGACCCAGTAGGATGGACATCGCGGGACCTTGACGGGCTCTCACCTCCCATACGGTCGTATCTCGAGTGAGGATTATCCGGAGTCACAATTTTGGGAGCAACGACAATCAGACGCAGTGAGTCTTTCGTCGCAGACGTCTCGATTCTCGGAATCCGGCCATGGGGCTGTGATCGCTTTCACCTTCGACTACATCATCCCGATTCTTCTGATTTTAGTAGCTCTAGGCCTGTATTTCGATGTGTTTCATGTTCCATGGCGAGCGCGCGATCGCAATCCAATTCACGAACGACGGTGATTGGACTGTCGTGTATTTTACTGTCTTACTGCCTGGTTAGGGCCGGCGATTAGGGGCAGGCATACTAGAAAGGTCTTTCAGAAGGCCGTCATGTTTTATGAGGAGTTGACCAAGACAGCAGTTAGTATCTTTTCTGGTGTTCAAGGGAGTAGCCGAGGACATCTAGCTCTGAATTCACAAAACCAATCAATCTGAAGCTCACCAGCAGGCACCCGGCCAAGCGAGCAGCTGATCTGTTCTGGGAATCTTGCGAAGCTGGGCCAAGACTGGATCTGAAGCCTCCCGTCCCCCGCCAAGTGGTTTCCTGCAAGGGGACACTGGATCCCGAGGTCCGTTTGAGGACATAATCGATTGTCACTCGGCTCACCTTTTCCCCAGATTCAAGTGCCGCACACCCCCGATGCAGCTTATGATACCGAGAGGCCCAACTCCAAGTTCGTACCATTTCATTCCCACTTGGAGGACGCTGGGATGGCTGACTACTGGGCATTTTATCTTTGATGCGCAAGTAGACCATAATTCCGGTGTCCTTTCAAGCGTGGTGCCTCTTGAAAACGTCGGCTAACCCCTTCCCCTCCCCTCTCTAGGCGTGCCAACTGAAGGATACCTGCCACGAGCAGGCTTTTAGGCCGAAGGGATCCTATGTGGAAACCAGAAACGTTGTCTCATTTGGCAAACCAGCATAGGAGAGACTAAGCGCTCAGCCAAAGAGGAACCCGGTTCTGTCTCGTTCCCCAGCCCGGGACATATTCCGGTCTTGTCTTGCGGACGCCGTCCTCATGGCCTCGCTAGCACGTATTCTCATAATGCAGCGGTCATCACGGACGCGTCGGTGGGTGGGCTCGGCCGGCAGGCTCGGCCGGTGAACCACCCCAAGCAGGTTGAGAGCAACTCGTTCCATGTTCCTCGAGGCGGTAATCGGAGAGTAACGATGTACGGAACCGCAGGGAGCTCAGCTGCTTGTTTCCATCACGATCTAGCTCGATTTGCTCAGAATCCAGGAGGCGGGGGGTTTACGACCGAGGCAGATTCAAGGCATCGAGTATGTTTTTGTCGCCAATCGGTTTGGGCCTTGCTGGAGTATGGGCAGCACCTCAAGATAAGTCACGCCTCTGGGACTATGAGCAAAGAGGGATGGCTTACGACGTGAGATTGTTGCAGATGATCCTGCATCGGGCGAACTCTTTACGGCGCTCATCTCAACAAACCCGCTGTCTGAGCGAACGGCCTCGCACGTCAGGGAATGGCTACAGGAGTGCTCAACATCTCACGCCACCTGTCGGGTAGACGGGCTCTCGTACACCCCAACGAGGCTCATCGAGATCCAGAAGCTCGATGAAAGTTGGCGCTTGAGACTGGTCTTGAGATCTGAAGTACCAGGGGAGAAGAGATACGCGGCCCTCAGCTACTGCTGGGGCGGCCCAACGCTCTTGAAAGGATCTACTAAAAGCGCCACCCTCCGTCGCTACATGCAGACTATCCCGTTCGAAGGCCTGGCGAGAACAGTGCAAGACCCTATCACAACCACGCATGCAATCGGGATGAACTACCTATGGGCGGAGTGTCTCTGCATCGTTAAAGACCACAAGGCCGACGAGGTGAATAAGACCACGGCTATGACCAAAGTCTTCGGTCACTCCGGAGTCACCATTCTCGCGACCAGGGCTCGCGGCGCTTCAGAAAGCTATCTCCAATATAGGATATTACCAACTGGCTCGGAGTGTTTCAGACTGCCTTCCGAATGCCGGGATGGACGACTCGGCTCCGTGGTCTTCCGCTTGAAGGCGAGTTTGAACTCACTGGCCTCACAGGAGATGGGCATCCTACACGAACGGGGCTGGATTGTGCAGGAGAAGCTTCTGTCGTGTAGGACGCTGGATATGGGCACCTGGCAGACCAGGTGGGCCTGCCGGACCGACAAACGGGGCGAGTACGATGGATTTACGCGGCGTCCGCCAAGGCGGGCCGGTTTTCTCTATGGCCAAGGGCAGTACCACCCTTTCTTAAGAAAAGTAGTCGTCTTCCAGGCTGAGGGCTCAGGTCTTTCTCTGGTGTAGATGCCGTCATGTATGCTGGGGACAATCCCGGGTATTCACATCGCGAGGTGACCAATTGGGACATCATCGAGAGCTGGAGTGAGGTTGTGAGCGATTATACTGCTCTTCAGCTCTCCGTACCAAGCGACCGACCCCTCGCCATCTCTGGAATAGCAGAAAAATACGCATGCAGTATACCCGGCGGGTATGCGGCAGGCCTGCGGGAGGAGGGTCTGCCGGTCAATCACCTGTGGATGGTCATGGGGTTCACACACCGATCAAGAGGATCAAGGTCAATTGGCTCCCCGGACGGAAAGGTTGCCCGGCCCGTCTTGGTAATGGACCACAAAGCATGGGACGGATTTATTGGTTGATTCGTTCCAACTCCCCGGCACTCGTAGCAGAGGTACTGTCAGTCGTTGTCGAGCCGATCTCCACCCACGCCCCCTTCGGCGCCATGAGACACGGTCAACTCACCATTAGGGGGCGCTTTTGCGAAGGGTGGAGTATCAACACACGGTGGAAGGAGGATGGGAGGTGAGTCTACTGCCAGCAGATAGGTCTCACGTGCTTCCAAAACTATTACTCTACCTTGACCCGGCTGACAAGGACAGCGGCAAAGATAAATGGATGCCAGCGACTTTGCTCGAGGTGCTGAGATTCATCCCAAGAGAGGAATGTCCGGCTGGTCTCATGCTTCGTCAGAGAGCAGACGGCAAATATCTCCGGATAGGGCTCTTTCAGTACACGTTAGTGGATTCGTTAGATATCTCACCCTTTAATGGGTATCCGAGCGAGGTCATCATAGTGTAAACGGAGAGAAGCGTTTCAATATATAGCCTGTTGTTGAGGAGTTTCAACCTGTTCACTGTTAAGGACCTTTATGTCTTCTCTAAAAGCGTTTATGCTAAGAAGAAGGCAGGGAATGTTATACATGGAGCTGAATGAATAGAAGACCCCAAGAACGTGGCAAAACGACCCAGATGCACTGACATTTTGCAATTAACTATAAGACAACTTTCGCTTCTGCTGCCTAATACTTTCATTGCAAGCTGTTCAAAAAGTGCCCATCATCATCCTCTCCCAAACTCAGTACTCAAAACTCTCATATACGACGTCCTCACTCTCCAGCCAGCCCAATAACACCTTCAGCATCTCGGGCCCGGTACAGAGAAAATACCTCCTCCTCTTCCCACTCCCTTCTGGCAGGACCTCTCCTCGCCCTATTCTTCCCCTGACCACATTGCTACCGAGCGCGCCCACCCTCTCTACCGTGTGGGTATCCGCCCCGTCACCGGTCACGAACACCCTCGTCCTACCCGCCAGTCCTCCAATCTTCTCAAAGGTATCCGTAGAGAACTCAATATCTTCAGCCCTTAAACTCCAGAGCAGGGTGAATCTAACCCCCTTGGCAAGCAAGCCTGGCGCCTGGGCCAACAACGGCGTGATTCCCACACCAGCAGCAACGAATACCATCTCCGTCCCCTCCTCATCGCCACGATCACCACTGTCTCCCATCCTGAACCCCTCCTTCCCACCGAACCCCAGAACGGGCACATCGAGCGGCACCCTCATGTTCCACCGCCACAACAGCCCCGTCACAGGCCCATGCCTCCTGACCGTGATCTGCATCTCCGACCCGTCGCTCACATAATCATCCTTGCCGCCGGCCTCGACCGGCACGCTCGAGACGGTGAACGTCCTCACGTAGTCGTCGTTCAGGCTCCCCGGGTCGTCGTCGCGCATGTGGCTCCAGCCCGCGTCCAGCTCCTCCGAGAAGTCGAGCGTGACGTGCTGGCCGGGCCGCCACCTCCTGACCGGCCGCGCGGTCCGCAGCCTGAACGTCAGGCGCGCCACCGTGGGCGTGATGAACTCCCTGCCGGCGAGCGTGGCCGTCGCCGGTGCTCCTCCAGACCCCGGGCCGGGCCCGCCGGCGGCGGCGGTCTCGATCTCGGCCGCAAGCCGCCGCACGGGCGGGTTGTACGGGCTGTGGTCCACAAAGTCGCCGCGGAACGGCAAGCCGCGCCGCGTCCGCCCCGGCGAGGATCCGCGCCTCGCCCGTCAGGTAGAGCACGCCGCCCGTCGCGAAGTCCGGGACGCAGACGCCCGCGAGCGGGCGCACGTGCAGGTTCCCCAGCGTCTGGTAGAGCCGGTTGCCAGAGTACTCCGGGTAGACGAGGCTGACGCCGCCATCCCCGGGCACGTTGCTCAGCACGCGCACGAAGCCCGGCGGCCCGCCGCGGTGGTTGGTGTCCATGGTCCTCCCGTCCGTCGACGAGAGGAAGAACAGGTCCGCCCTGCCGAGCAGGTCCAGCGCCTCCCTCGGCAGGGGCAGCGCGTCGGAGACGAGGCGGGGCGCGGGCGGGTGGGGGCGGATGGACTTCTTGTTCAGGTACTTGGGGCAGTTCCCCAGGCTCTCCTCGACGAGCATGGCCACCTGCATGCTGGCCACGCCCGCGCCCGCGCCCTCCACCCTGCCGGCCACGAGCCGCCCCGCCAGCTTCACCCGGTCCCTCGTCGCGAGGTCGATGCTCAGCCCGGACATCAGCCTCCCGCCGCCGGACCCGAGCTCCTCGCGCGTGATGTGGTAGCCCTCCTCCCCCATCTCCTCTTCCGCCTCCCTGTCCCTGCCGCCCGCGCCGCCGCCGAGCAGGGCCCCGAGCACCGGGTCGTGCCTCGCGTCCACGAGGCTCCTCGCGGTGACGAGCCCGTGCTCCACCAGCGGCTGCGCGAAGCCCGCCTCCCCGCCCCAGACGCTCGTCCACGGCCGCCCCTCGGCGTCGAGCGCGCCGAAGGCCACGAGGGGCGATGCGGCGACGCGGTAGGCGAGGTTCGGGGGGAGCCCGGCCCAGGTCGGGTTGCCGTGCTGCTGGACGTGCAGGAGCTTGTGGATGGCCACCTCGCCCGGGTGGAAGGTGGTCTTCCCCATGTGGAGGGCCATTTCCTGTCGGCTGGCGGTCAGGAGGTAGTCGACGGTGGGGAGGTCACCCGAAGGCTAGGTATGGTTTCGGGAGCCTGGACGTTGTTTTGGGAACAAAACCAGAACTAAGCATGCTAAGATCTATGTGTGCTGCTTGGGAGGATCCGAGACATGCGCTATGTTGTTACA
Organism: Endothia cerciana; assembly: GCA_026119935.1. Lineage (NCBI taxonomy): Eukaryota > Fungi > Ascomycota > Sordariomycetes > Diaporthales > Cryphonectriaceae > Endothia > Endothia cerciana. The sequence goes on from JALRMH010000006.1 coordinate 283,300, forward strand.
ATCACTCCGGCGACGACATTCCTCATTGCATCACATCACGGGCAGCCGTCGTTAGTCCATAGCCAGATCATATCTCCGGAAAGGAACAGTCAGTATAGGGTTTTGCGGGTTATTATACTCAAGCCCCTCAGGTGGAGTCTTGCATCATGCGCAGCACGGATCTCGCCTCCACCTACGCCTTCCAACATCCTAAGACGGTGGTCAAGATTACAAAAAAGAGCAAGGCGTGGCATGAATAGTGACAGGGATGACATGTACTTTGGTGAAAGGGCGCAAGACGGTTTTTAATACTTTGGCATGAAGCCTACCTAGTTAGTGCTAGGCTGGGATCAGTAATCAAGGGCGACGAGGTGGGCTGTAAAGTCTAGATATCGTCATGAATGATATGTCATGCATGGTATTTGATTTTCCCCTGGAGTCATCAGGATCGGTAACTTTGTTAAAAGGGGAAAGGAAAGAAGAAAAAAAAAGAGATCAAAATCGCTGGTATCAAATGCTCTACCTGTCCACAAGCCGCAGCTGCGCCATCTCAGTCATAGTACAAAAAGGCCACATAAATACATAGGCCAAGTAAATCTGGCCACCAATGCCTGTAAATCCGTCTTGGCCTGTCCAGACCAGCGGGATCCAACATGCAAATTCATGTCTATAACTTTCAAAATCCAACCAGCTGTCGAGAAATCACTCCCCAAGGGCTCATCTTTCCGCGGAGAAGGCTATGCAAAAAAGTAAGGTATCATAGAAGGTAGGAGCAAGAATGAATGGCTTGACTGAGGATGAAATGGAGAGGTGGAAAGATCGATCACCCGTATCAGCGAGGACCCGGTGTCCCCCTTTGGGACTCCAAGTCCGAGTATCCGTTACTGTAACCCTGGTATTGTGGCTGCGCGGGCTGCCGTTGTGGTGCACCGGCCAAGCTCCGCTGGCTCTGCGCTGTGCCAGGACGATCGAAATAACCCTCCAGCGGACTTTGGTAATCGTATTGTTGTGGTGCTGGCGCTGTCATGTTCCGCTGTGGTTGTGGAGGCCCTGGAGGGCCTCGGTACGGTAGCGGACCAGTCTGGCTTCGGCCGGGATAACCACCAGGGCCAGGTGGCGAAGACCACTGGTTGAAGGCTGGGCGAGGTTGCATCTGCGCCGAGGGCGCCGGGCTGGCGCGACCCGAGGACGAGTAGTTGTCGAACGCCGGACGCGCATTCATCTGTCCCGACGGAGCCGGGCTGGCGCGGCCCGTGGACGAGTAGTTGTCGAACGCCGGACGCGGGTTCATCTGCCTCGATGGGGCTGGGCTGGCGGACCGGCCAAAGTACTCATCGTAGGACCCCGTGGGGGCTGGCGTTGACCTTGGCGGCATGCCGTAGGAACCGTTCGATACAGACGTTGGGGACCGTGCAGGTTGCGGCATGGGAGGCAAGGCGTCCTCCGGCGAATAGGTAGAGGGTTTCTGGGTATAGGGGTTGTTGTATCCAGAATTGTTGGTCTGCGTACGGCCGAGCTGAGGTCCGCCCCCTGTAGGCCCGCTGAAGCTAGACTCGCTGGTCTGGATACGGGTGAGGGGGGCCGGGCCCATAGTCGACCCGCTGAAGCTGGAATTGCTGGTCTGCGCACGCCTGGGGGCAGATGGGCCGTAGGGGTGCCTCGCTGAGCCCATGGTACCACTTCGAGCCGGTCCGTAGTTCGGGGAAGGCAGACCTGGAGATGACATGCCCATTTCGGCACCTGCTGTGAGAAGCGGCGCTCGGCTTGAAGCGGTTGATGTAGTCTCTGTCCTGCTCGGCATGGGCCGCATCTTGTTCAGCTCGAATTCCTGCCCGGGGGTACCCGGCCGTGAGGTGTACACCGGTAGCGTAGCTACGGTGTCGTTCCTGAACAGCGGAGGCATATCTGGGCGCTTATCGTCCTTTTCCGGCATAAGGTTCGGGAGGGTTGCCTTGCGTTCCTCTGGTGGCAGGGCGCCAGCCTTCTTGGCGGCTTTCAAGTCAGCCTTCTTCCTCTGCCGTTCCTGATCGGCGAGGGCGGCGTCAACTTTGGCCGACACGATCTTCATGAGTCTCTTGTTGATCTTCCGCTCGCAGTATCCCGAGAGGCCGCCGTCCTCCTTGGGAATCCAACCCCAGAGGAAGCAGACGAAGAACAGCATGGCAAGGATGAAGGACAGTGCCGAGAAGACCCAGATGACCAGGGTGAAGAGCATGCCAGACAAGATGAGGGCCTGCCGGTAGTCTTGCGAGGCGAGGGCCTTGATCTTATCGAAGAGGCTCTCCAGGCTAGACTCAAAGCTGTCTCCGTCGACCTGGAGCTTTGCGGTGTACACCGAGTATAGTGTGACGGCATTGACCACCTGCCGCGGTCCAGAACAGAAGATGACCCGGATCCACGCTGCACCTCGGTCAGCCGTCAGGAAGCATGGTCGAGATCGGGTCCTTACAAACCTTGGAAACTGAAGTAGGTGAACAGGGCAATATACTCGGCCCCCTTCTTACTCTTGGTCAACTCGGCGAAGACCAGGAATCTCCTCCACCCCTTGCCATTCCAAATCCGAACGCTCTGCAGGCGCACTGCCAGGTTATCCAGATAAGACTCGGCAACAGCACCCCTCCGGATGATCATCTGCGCCCTCAGGTGCTCATACGCGAGGTTAATGAAGGACAGGATAATGCACACGGAAAAGATCCATTTCGTGATGCTGAAGGAAATGGCCGGCTGGATCTCGGAAGACCACTTGTTGAAGGCGAGCAGGTTGACAGCAGTGAAGGTATCGACGGCGTAGACAGCAGTTGATATGGTGAGAGAGATGAACAGGTACCCATATGCAATATATGTGAATGCGCCGTCGGCTTTGAAGTCGTCGAGTTGCTACAGGCCCAGACGATTAGCATTTTGCCACACACAACCCCCCCCCCCCCATCGCCATCCTCCTGCGGGACCGGAAAGGGCTCACAATGTAATCCCACTTCGCCTCTGGCCGCACCAGGCCCCTCTGATGGCTAAAGAAGCCCATCTTGTTTTATCCGATATTACCAAATCAACCGCACCGAGCGAATGGACCTGCCCCCTCTCCTAGGGTAATCGAAGCCGTCGACGCCGTCGAAGCTGAATGAGAGTCGGCAAGAAGGGGATGGGGGAACACAAGGGCGTAGGGGAGTCCTGCCACCCGCGCCCTGTGTGATCAAAAGCACTACTCAGTGAAGCGTCGTGGCCGCATTCATGAGCCAGTCGTAGATTCGCCTGCGAACTCGTCGACTGAGATGGGTTGTTGGATGAAAGGGCAAAAACCCGTGTGTGGTTCCTTGGCGAGAAGGACTCGACTGCCGGCACCGAGGAAGGGTGAAACCTCGGGACGCGGCCTGGCTGGGTGTCCCTCTAAGCTCCGTAGGGAGAGACACTGTCAAGCCCCAGGGGAGGGATGAGACAGGATAAGTGGGCAAGGTCTCCAGCTATGGACAGCAGCCCATACTGACACAGCCAAGCCTGCTATTTTCGGGAGGGGATCGGCGTGGGGATCTCCACGCAGCCGTGATGTCGCTTGTGCTTTCGAAAGTGGGCGTGTGGACGAGCGAGCGCATGGACGAGGAGACCGGGAACACAGTGCAGAAAGACGTCGTCCTCGACAGGGAGGAGCAGCAGCTAGTGTACCGTAGTCGTCCTTCCTGTGGCGTCGGCAGCAGGAAAGGGTTCAGTGCCGGCGCCGTTGATGTTGGCCGAGCGCAGTGCAGGGCCTCCAGGTTTGATCGTCTTCGCGGTCGTCCGAAGTACTGCCAGGTATGGTGTCAGACTTCAGCTGGTGGGGGTGGGCGCCGGGCGCTGGGCGTTGGGCACGGGGCACAGGGGCGCAGGATGGACAATGCGTATTATGTATGTATGCCGGACTGTGGTGTTGATCCCTTTGGCCTTTGGGACGGGTCGAAGGCGGTGGGGGGGAGGGGGGGGAGGTTTGACAATATCGCGCGACGGCAAATACTGTAATGAGTGTGGGCCTGTACTGTTCTTCAAGAACAGCAGGTAACAGCAATTGAGTTTAATGAGTGTCGACTTCACGGGGGCCAGTTCGATCCGCGGCCGGGCGACTGATGGAGGCCGCCCTTTTTGAGTTTTCCGTCTCAACTTCCCCAAGGGAGGGGTGAGAGGGGAATAGATGAAGCAGTGATGGCTCACGGCCAGGGAGGAAACGAGGGCCAACGGAGGAGGGTGAAAAGGCAGAGACGCCGGCGTGTCGACGAGCTGCATGGGAGGGCGTCTGAGGATTGAGCCCTGACTCCCGATGTGGATCCCCCTATTCAGTGGGTGGTTCGTTGACGGGGCAGGTAACCGTGAATAAGATCTCGGTCTCGGCAATGGGAAACCGTTAGGGCCATCACCCACCCACAGTGGCCATACTAGCAGACATGCAAGGCATCCCTACGCAATCTATCCCCCGATACCTCTGCACGTTGATTTGCCCGTGGGGAAGCCGCCTGAGGGCTCCAGAGGGAGCCCCTGTCAGATGCAGGAACCCTTCTCTGGCCTCCCCCCTAACGCGATAGCGCTAACCCACGTCCAACGCTAGCGTCAAACTCGGTCTCACCCTTCCTCAGCTTCATGATTGGCCCCAGACTCGCTCCTGCTTCCCTTTCGCCCCGTGTGTCCAGGGTATCCCCGCAGGGCCCCCTGCTCCCTGGCTTCCCCCCCCCCCCCATCTGGTGATGCCCTGGCTTGACAGCTCTGGGCAGGCGTGCCCTCCTCCCTCGGGTTTAGTGCTGGCCCTCAAACCGAGACAAGGTGCAGGTTGAAACTGGCGACACTCTCTTCCCTCTCCCTCTCCCTCTCTCGTCCTTCAGCCCTGCCTGGCCTTGGTGGAGGTGTGTCTGGAGAAGACCGAGCCGCGCTGCTTATGTACAAGCAAGCGCCTGGGTTGCGCTGGAGACCAATAATGTGATCTCGAGGGTCGAGGCCAAGTTGTTTTGCCGAGACAGCGGAAACGAAACATCCACCCTCTGCATCCCCTCCCCTCGGCGCCTATGATGTATGGCCCTTTTCTTCTTCTTCTTCTTCTTCTTCTTCTTCTTCTCCTCCCTCCCTGCGTCTGCGCTGGGTCTCTAACATGTGGGCGGCCATGGCCACCAACCAACAGTCTTACCCGCGCGGGGGTGTGCAGGCCGCAGCCCTCGAGGCCGGCCACAAACACCACCCACGTGTCCCGTTTCACAGGCCGCGCCCCAATCCCCTCGCCATTGGGTAGGCTTCCACGTTGACATTCTTTCCAGCGGGACGGGCTGGGTTTTGGGGGGGGAGGGGGGGCGGGGGCCACAGGAGGCCATCCTCGCGACCCAGCCGCGCTTCTCGAGGTGCAGACTGCGCTGCCTATTGTCATCTCTGTGGCCTCCCTCCGCTCGACCTGCAGGAGCCATTCTGCGTCCCTCGATCTGTCGAGCTCAGAGGCTAATCGCGCGGCTCCATCGAGGCGTCTCCACATCTGCAGGCGGAGGAAGCCTCGTGGCCACATATTGACAACGAACCGGTACGATACCGACGATCATGGGACGTGTTACCCCCTCAGTTCTCCGGCTTCCGAGCCTCCCTGAACGTCGACGGGTGTGGTTTCCACCAGGTGAACTTTTGTGGTCGCTGATCCCCGAACGCTGAACGCCGCTCCTCGAGGTCTCGGGGCCACCACGCGTCCAGCTGTCGAGTCCACATCGACAGATATGACAGGCCGTGAGACGTGACACGATTCATCGCTGCGCATCAAGCATATTTTTGGCTTTACAGAAGTTGATGTGACGCCTATGCCGCGGTTTTGCCGGGGCCTCTTCCTCGCCGGCCGCTGCCACTGCGGTATCCACGTCGATCCAGGTTCACGACTCAGGCTTTGGGGGCCAGGCGAACCCCGGCGACGCTCGTAAGGCTGATGTTTCGTATTTGGAACACGTATCGGCTTTTCCTGTCAAAGTTTAGGGTGAAAGATGCCAACGAGAGCCTGACAGGTGGAGCGGCCTCTCTCCTCCTCAGCGTGGGCGCGGTCACAACCCTGATATGGCTCGGGAGAAAGAGGCTTGACTGACCTCCCGGCCCGCCCGATCCGTGTTTCGTCTCTTTGAGATATTGATATCGGTCTGGGTCTACGTGTCTACGTGTATCCTCTGTGGCCCAGTGCAATGCCCGCTGTCTCTCTAAGGTCCAGCACCGCACAGGTATCGCAACTAGTCTGAACGGCCCCGCGCGAACAAAGAAGACCGTAACGCACGAGCCCGCCCTCCCCCTCGCCGTTCAGCCCGGCGCAGGCCACTACGGCTCCTCCTCAGACTCAGACCCAGCACCGTCGGCCTACCCAAACTGCCGCCGCAGCCTCTCGACAATGACCGCCCGTGCCTCCCCCTGCTCCGTCCCGGTCAGCGGCGTCGCGCTACCCCGCCGCCTCGCCCAGCTCTCCTTCGTCTCCCGGATCGCCGCCCCCTCGTCCTCGCCCCCGGGCCCGCTGACGAACTCGTAGGACCGCCACTCGGTGTTCGACCACCCCGTGCCCCGGGACAGGTCCATCCCGTCCCAGTCCCCCGTGAGGAAGTGCAGGAACCCGCCGTGCGTGACCACGACGATGTCCGCGTCCGCGCCCCCGGCCCCGCCCCGCCCCAGCTCCCGCAGCCACCGCCGCGCCTCCCGCGCGCGCGCCTCGAGGTTGTCGACCGTGGGCGCCCAGCGGGACCCGGGGGTCTTGACGTTCCACCCCTCCTGGGCCAGCCCGAGGTCCGCCCACGCGCCGAACTCCCGCGCCAGCACCTCTGGGTCCGAGCCCGTGTCGCAGGGCTGCGCCGAGACCTCCTGCACGAGGGGCTGCGCGATGACGGCCCTGGAGCCGTCCGGCGCGAACGCGAGGTGGCACGTCAGCAGCGTGCGGCGCATCGGGCTGGCGACGAGGTGCGTCAGGCGCGCGTGGTGCGGGAAGGAGGCGCGCAGGCCGGCGCACTGCTCCTCGCCGAGCGGCGTCAGGAGGGGGTCCCGGAGCTGCTCATTCTCGTGGGAGAGGTTGTGGTGGCCCTGGGCGTGGCGGACCAGGTGGAGGGTGATCGTCATGGCTGCTTTGTTGTTGTTGTTGTTGTTGGGTGCGGTTTGTAGTTGTTTGAGGCGAGAACTCGGGTAAGTAGTGCTGTTTTTTTCGCTCCGTCCACAGCAAGGCTTCCACAATCCAATGTGCTGTCGAAGTAGGTGCCTAGAGATGTCCGTGTCCCTGAATTGCTTTTGCCCGGTCTGCAAGGTCGACAGGCCCACGAGAGACTGCAGACGTTCGTCTTTATGAAAGCAAGGCCGCCAAGGCCGTCCAGCAGTGACGGGCCCCGGCAGCACGTCATCGCGGATGAGTCATGTCGTGGAAATATAATATCACCCACTCCGCTCGACTTGACAGAGCTAGCCCGGGACAAGAGAGGCCGCGACAAACACCCGTCTGCCGCCAGCCGACGGGCCCGGGGGGCGGGGGGCGGGGGGGGGCCAAGAGGTCGACAGTCGACCTGGCTGGGAGGTTACATAGTAAGGGGCCCGGCCGGCCCGGCGGCTGGTGGTTTTTTTCTTTTTTTTTTTTTTTTTTTTTGTTTCTTCTTCTCTGTCGTTCTAACGTGACACACAATTGTTTGTAAAACGAGACCCGGTTTCCGCTCATCGGCAACGACGGGTTCCTCGGTCGCGAGAAAGGGCGTAGATCCACATCGGAGGTCGGCGTGGGCCATCCTGGTTAGCCCACCCTCCCCGGTCCGGCCGTCGGGTCGTCGACACCGGGGCACGGGATGGACCCACCGGGGTTTTGTCACTGGTGGTGGTGATGTTGCTGCTACTGACACCTCAAGCAATGGAACCAGTTGTTCGACTCCGGCGGAGTAGAGGGGCAGTGCTGCCTGCCGTGTAGTTATCCCTTTTCTCAAAACAATCTGCATTACACATCGTGGGGGACCATGGTCGATAATTCCCACGCTGCGTTGCGTTGCGGGCGCGGCCATGGGGGGCAGGTGGGTGTTCGGAAGGCTTGGTTCACGGTGCGAGGCGCGGTGAACAGAGATGAAATGTGGCAAGTTATCCTCGCTCTCGGTCGCTGTTATGTCCAAGCTAGCCCTGTCTATAGTTATATTTTTCCAACACACACCCCGCCGTTGTTATCCAGAAAATCGTCCATCATGCTCATTACCAATCCACATATCCATTCGAACCGTGCCGAGACCCAACTGTCCAGCCCTCTTTCTTAGATGGCGCCAAGATCATCCCGAGAAGAAATATCAACACATCGCCCTCGACACCTCCCCCCCCGGCTGCGGTGTCATATAAATGTCATCATAAATTCGCCCGTTATATCCTTATAATATGCGACTGGGTCTTTGTGTGCCATACAACAAAACCACGAGAAGATCCGCGGGAGATCCCGAAGCTAAAGTGACGCCGTGGCCACCCCCCCCACCCTCCTGACAGCGGCAGGGAACAATGGCTCTCTGTGGCGGAGGGGGGAGGGGGGGGAGGGTGCCGGGAAAGCCAGCGTGGTGTTTTCCGTCAGGGACACGACCTTCCCCCCGTGATCAATCGTCAACTATAGAATGCGTGCCGGTGCTGCCACTCGAGCCCGACGACTCGGACATGTCCCTCCTCGCGATGGAGACCAGTCTGTAGATGCCGAACCCGACCAGGGCGAGGACCACGAGGAGCACGATGATGATGATGGCGATGGTGTCGTTTCCCTTGACCATCCTGACAGGCAGCCTCGGTGGTCGGGGAGGTGGGGGGTAGGTAGGTAGCTAGGTCGGTAGAGAGGTTCGCGCGGGCGGGTGGCCGCTCGATGGAATGCAGCGGAGGGCGCCGGGGGGGTGGGATGGAATGCGAACGGCGTTATAATGTCGCAAGGGAGGTGCCGAGACAGATCAGATCTCCTTTGTTTTCTTCTTCTTCTTCTTCTTCTTCTTCTTTTTGGGCGGCCTGGAGGGGGAGGGAGAAGGGACGGGAGAGGAGGAGATCAGCTTTTGGAGGAGAGGACCGGCTGAGGATTCCAGGGAGGAGAAACATGTGCGGCGCGGTAGCTAGCTTCTTCAGGTCGACGAGAGATGAGCGTGGTCTGTGATGCTGTTGCCCCGCCACCGACTTTAACTGGTGGTTAGCAGGATTGAGATAGTCAATAAATCGCAGGGCTGGGGAAAGCCCCCCCCCCCCCTCGCCTAATGGATCATCCCGCCCGCTCCCCAACCACCCGCTTCATGCGCTAGACCGTTTCGGGCCGTCAGCCTCTGAGCAGCTCCCCATCCAGCCTCGGGCTTGGGGGATCAAGGAGAGAGGGCGGCACATGCTGTTGATTCATCCTGCCATCGTCAGCCAGGCCGGTGCAGCCTCGTTCCTCGAGCTCGACATGCCAGACATGGACCCCTGACCAACTACATATGTAGCAGAGCCCTACGCCACGCCAGGCACGGGGTGATCGCCTGTAGTACATACAGTACCTGGGGTCCCTGCTTACTGGGCCCACTGTGGGCCACGGACTCTCCTCCAGAGACCAACTTCGACTACGATCAAGCCACGCATTTTGACGGATTGACTTGAGTGTGGGTTTCCAGGTTTTTGGGGGGGGGGGGGTTTTTTTTTCCTTTTTTTTTTCTTCCTTCCTTCTCTCCCACCTCCTCTTGCCCTTGCGTCCCCTCTCCTCGGTCCAGTTGGCTTCTTGTTCCTCCTGGCTCTTTGACAGGCCGTCCTGATGGAGTATGTATACATTTTCCGGCACGCTGCCCGATACCTCAAAACCTGCACCCGGTCGAACATGGCACTAGACAAGTACTCTTCACCAGCCCCATCACCATCCAGCCGATGGACGGCAATTTCCCTTCGGCGTTATAGACTAATCGAGAAGCCTGGCTCAGGCTGTAGCATTTACCTTTATTTGGTGGTGAGGGGAGAAGGATCGGGAAGCTTCACGGTTTGACTCGGCCTGCCGCCCTCTACAGACAGTGGGAGTGGAGGCTTCTGGGACGGCGCTGGGGGGGAGACTAGCTAAGATTAGTTCCGTGATCCTTCTATGAGGGAGTTTGCTCCAGAGCTGGCTGGAATGTTGACATCCAGGCGCCCGTGTGCTTGATGAATTTCGTCCCGTGGCCTGTCTGTCACCTGGCCTGTTTGCCCGACCTGCATGTTGGATGGGTCACAACACCTGATCCCGAGTCTCTGGCACGCCTAAGCTGCCCAGCATATTACCTTCTGGTCCGGACAGGTGCTCTTCTTGCAGCATACGGCACACACAATTGTAAATCTGCACCGGCCCGCCCCTACCAGCATACCCCAGACATTATAGAGTAGACGCCACCGCCTTACATGGTTGTGATTCTATACATGAATCCATCATAGTCGTCGTACTCAGCGAAAACGATTAAGAAAGGGCAGAAAAATCTTCGTCCTGGTGGACGGCGCTCCGGTTCGTGCTCTGTGAGCCCAGACTCCGGGGGCTCGGGCGGTTGGCAGGTCGCTGGTGTAGAGTGATTACCATGCAATCATCTGGATATTGGCGATTAGGCAGGATGGTCTGGGACAGTTGCTTTCCCATGGAGTCAATGTCAGCAGCTGACGTAGGAGGGGTTGATGACGCGCCAAGGCGCACCCTTACTTTGATCTGTTAGGAGATTAACCCTTTCGTGGTGCTGGTTTCTCTCCGCGTACTCCCTCGCCTTGGTCCCCTTGTAGTCCGGGATGTTGACATCGGCCCCCTCCCTCAACAGGTACTGGATCACCCCCGAGTAGTTGCCGCGTCTCTTCTTCCCCCTTGCCGCAAAGTGCAGTGCGGTACAGCCGCCGGAGTCTCGTGCGTTGACGAAGCTGGAGATGGGAGCACATTCCAGCAGTATCTTAACCACCTCCTCCGATGCAGACCCGGCTGCTAGATGAAGGGCGGTCTGGGCTTTATTGTCCCGTAGCGTTACTCCCTGCTGTCCCATCTTCTTAGTTAGGGTCTTCACCACGTTCTTGTGTCCCCTCTTAGCCGCCAAGTGAAGCGCCGTTTGTCCGTAGATGTTGCGGTCCAAGGTTTGCCCTCCGTCAATGCTGGCATTCAGTAGCTTCGTAGCTATGCTCAGATGTCCGTTCCCGGATGCACAGTGCAGGGGCGTCTGGTCTTCTTCGTCTTTCACGGTCACGTCGGCACCTTTTCCTAGCATGAGGTCAACAAGTCCTTCGCGGCCGAATCCGGCTGCACAGTGGAGCGCTGTCTGAGAGCTGTGGTCGCGCAGGTTCAAGTCGGCACCACGTTCGAGGAAAGCTTCCACAATATTGCTGAATCCATGTGCCGATGCCTGGTGTATAGCTCCTTTGGTGCCTCCCAAGTTTCCATTCCGGTCAAGGAGGGACTTTACATCTGTCAGCCCGTCCCCTCTCCCGCACGCATCAAGCAGCCTCTGGCTTTCCTCGGAAGCGCCGTCCCACGTGCACTCACATGGCCCCGGCGGTTTATCAGATGACGGTAGGGACGACACGGCCGAGTATACCTCCTCGGCTGGTGGGCGCTCCTCTCGCTCCTCGCTCATCATATCGCGGCAGAGGCTGAGAAGTGAGCGGTGCCAATCCACTTCGGCATTCTTCTTTAAGTCGTCCATCCATTTATGCACGCTGTCCAGCCGTTCAGCGAACGTCCGTGCCGATGAGGTCTGGCCCTCTACCAAGTCTTCAAGCTCTTTAAGCATCTTCTCCTTGTCTAGAGCAGCGAACATCTCGAGAAAAACTGCTCCCAAGGAGAAGATGTCGGCCGCGCGGCCACGTGTGCCACCCTCGCCAACTTCGGGGGCGGCGTACTTGGGCGTGTTAGCTCGGTACCTCTCGGGAACTGTAGTCGAGAGCGTCCGTCCGAGACCGAGCTTCGATATACCGAAGTCTGCAAGCAGGATTGACCCATCCTTTACCAGGATATTGGCAGGCTTAATGTCCCTGTGTCTGATGCCAATTGCATGAATATGAGCCACGGCCTTGGCGAGGCATCCAAACCAACCAGGGATGTGTTTCTGCCTTGTCTTAAGGTCCCGTCGGGTGCTGAGGTAGCTTCCAATGTTTCCGTCGGCGCGGTCCATGACAGTTCCGAAGTAAGCTTCGTCCTCGCCCTCAAAGAAATAGGTCATGGCAATTTCGACGACATGTCGATGACGCGCGTAGCGGAGAGCTCTCGCTTCCCGAAGACACAACTCTTTCGCCCGGGGGTCTTTCGGTTGTCCGAGCTGGCCCAACTCGAGTGGCAGTTTTTCCAAGGCATACAAGCCTTGAAAACGGGTGGCATATGCTTCGGGTGGTATGACTTCAATTATTTCGGAGAAGTTGAATTTACGCGCCTCGGTGTCGGTTTGGAATGGGAGGTCTTCTTCATCCCTAAAATGATGTTCTAGATCTTGTAGGGGAGTAATTGCCATGGTGAAGGCTTTCGTTGCCGGGTCAAATAGAGGCAACGATGTAGGGCTGCTCGTTTGTGATAGTGATTTTGTAAATTAATAGACGTAAATTCGTCCGAAGAGATGGAACAAATCGTCGATTAGTATGTCGACTTTCTGAAGAGGCTCTGAGGGTTTGCTCTGAGTTTGCTCATACTACATAGGGATTAAGACCCCTGTAAGAGAGTCGCGGAAGGGAGGCGAGATTAAGTACACCACACTTGGTTCACCTACACACCAATTAGCCATAGCACGGTGCATTTGCTGAAAGAACACTCCCATATCTCACGTGAGGTGGCGGCGGCAGTACAGAATACAAGGGCTATGAATTGCCAGTGGTTGGTGTGTAAATACTATCATTCTGAAGGTTGACATTCTGCAGGCGGAATTCTGCAAGTCTAATTCTGCAAGCCTCATCCAGCATACCACACACCCGCACTTCGTATCGCCAGTCTATTGGTGGGCAGCAGTGCTGAAGGCAGGCAGTATGTAGAAGGGCAGTAGCTCGTAGTAGCGGAACGGAGTCCATTGGCTGAGGAAACGGAATAAGGCTGCCGGTGTTCAAAATGTGCTCAATTTATACATTTCGTCCTCTAACCTGCCGCCTATGTGCACGGGATGGGCGACGTCGCAGAGCCTCATATCGGTAGCACTTTCCAATTAGAGCTACAATTTCAGCTGCCATATGAGTGTGAGATACACAGGTGGTGGGATGGGTATGGTATGACCCCATTGGTCGTGCGAAGTGAGAGAGCTCGTTGCTTGGAACGGATCCGAAGCTATTGCAACTCAATTTGTGTAATGGCTGACGAGTATTGGACTAGGACCCGTCTACAATCGCAACTCTTTTGTTTTATAATTGAGCACTGCTAGAGACTCTAGAAGTATCTGAAGGGATTGTATATGCAAAGAGGGTATCAAATGTCTTCATATGCGATACAATCCGTCATCGAGTAATATCTAACAGCTGTAAGGCTAGTCAAGTATATAAGAAATCCAGATTTGCTACGATCTGATTGGAAGCTGATATCTGCCTTAATGGGCCAACGCTTAGCCCATGCGCTGAAGATGATGAACATAGTCTGATTGTTCGATGAGGAAGCCCTCGGGCTGTGCCAGGGGCTGCTGAAGACTGAGCGGAGCCCAGGTTTCAGATATGGCCCCTCTTATGCCAGTCAACTACATATAAAGTAAATGGCATACTGGCTTTGTAACAAATGACCCCCGCGACTGGCGTGGGTTTGCCCACGGAGACTCGACAGTATTTCTTTCCGACGTCCTTACATAACAAGAGAGCCTGGGGCCGGCAATGCTGCGGCCGGATGTGTCGTGGCCACATCTTGTTGGCTACTATGGTGGGTTCGTGCAACCTCATATTGGATGGGTGATATAGCATGTTGTACCCCGCCAAAACCAGTCCTGCCACTTAGGACGAGCTCACTCGTCCTGAATCTCATAGATACTAAAGGAAGACGATGCCCTAGACACACGAGATATACGGCTATGGACATCTTCGGAACCACCATCACAGCGGGCACCCTGATCATCCAGTTCCTTAGAGCTTGCAGTGACTTTTCGGATGAGGCGAGATCGCTCATGGCCCGCCTGGAGTGGGATCTTAGGGTACTGAGTGTGATCAAAGACTACTTTGACAAGAGAGAAGCCACCAATGCAAACCGACACCTGCCGCCTGGCGACCAGGCCCTGCTGGAGCGGACGTCAAAGTACCTCGATAGCTTCGTGAACAAAATACAGCAGAGTCTTCGAAAGATTGAGCGGAAGGGCTTGCTGCGCACAACGATCAATCGAGCCACGTGGATAGCGAGACGGTCTGATCTGCAAGAGATGGAGAGGGAGGTCTACGACTGGACACAGCGGTTTGGGGTGCGCGTCCTGGGTCTCCCTGAGGAGCTTAGAGTCGCCGTCCCGGCGGCCGGTGACGAGGGAGACGACGACGCCCAAACCCCTGCAGTGGTCCGGTCCAGCGGCAGGCTGCACGAGTTCCTCGCTCTCGCGGCGAGTACCAAGCAGATACGGGCCAGAGCCATGTTGCTGGAAGAAACAGGGGAGCTGGTCTCCGCGATCGAAGACGTTGGTGACGTCTCTAAGCAGCCGGTAGAGCACCTTGGCAAGCAGCTTATCTTCTCGAGCCGGAAGGTCTCGGAGTTGGTCCGTCCGGCATCGAAGGAATTCAAAAACCTGACGTCCGAAATGGGCGAGCTGGCCGCCGCGCTGAGCTGTCTAGACCCTACTACCACCAACATTCAGCTCCTGAAGGTGGAGTATTACTTTTACGACGCCAAGGGCCACCAGTTCCTTTTCGCCCAGATTCCACCGTACGGAATCCTCTCCATGATGACCCTGGAGGAGCTGATCCATTATAACCCTTTTACCACGACGGGCGCCGCTATAAACAATTGTTTCAAACTCGCCTACAAGATCGCCGAGGCCGTATTCTTCCTCCACACGGCGGGCTTCCTCCACAAGAACATCACGTCGTCCAGCATCGTGCTTCTTCAGCGATCTCACTCGCCTCCCGGCGCCATGGCCCCCGTTAGCACCATCGACGAGGCCTACCTCATGGGTTTTGATCTCATACGGGCATCCGAAGCAATTACTCTCGGAGAAGGCGGAAGACATGATGAACCGGAGCCGCGACCAATCTGGGAATTTGACATTTTTCAGCATCCGGACAGGCTCCAGGGAGGAAGCCTCCCGAGGTACATCAACACATATGATGTTTATAGCTTGGGTGTCGTACTTCTCGAGATCGGCTTCTGGAGACCACTTTCACAAGTGGTCCGACACCTTGACAAGGGGGACCCGTCCAGTTGGTCCCAAGGACTGTCCAAGGTCGTTCCAAAGATTGGTCAGAGGATGGGAGACAGATATCGGCGCCTAGTCGAGTGGTGTCTTGGCTTGACAGGACGTCAAATCGTCAGAGGTCCCGAGTTCGTGCAGGAGATCTTAGATCCACTTGAGGAAATGGTGAGTGCGTTATCTTGAAGATTGGTCCCTTCATAGTGCTCTCACCTACCGGGCCCCAAGCCTGATGGCTCTGAGGATTAAAATACATCATTTCATTTCCCCTTGATGGTCGGTGGTGTCCTTCTACTTGAGTCTTGTAATGACGACAGGGAATCACCACTCCCGAGATCAGTCGAAACCACAATTCCCGAGTTCGCAAGATTTCAACTTTCTGGGTGTCCCTGCAGCCCCAGCGGGTGTCTTCTCGCTTAACCTCCACTTCATGGCTGCATTACCGGCTCAAATAGCTATGACCCCCCCCCCCCGTCGCCGAAATGTTCCTCGCCCCCCTTTTGAGGCCTTCGCCCAGGGGCCGCTGAGCTCCTGGGTCGTAGTCGCTGTCACGGCGTCCTGCTGCTCTACGAGTGGAGCCGACGGCCTGGCTACCTCGGGGCATCCAGTTCCACTTCACGGCCATACACTCGGCGGCGGTTGCAAGCAGTCGCATAGGGCTAATCGGTCACCCAGTACGTAACCGCATCGGCTCCGTAACCAGTGCATGAATTCTGCTTGAATAACAAGGTTGTGAGCTCACATAAACTCTTTGAAAATCTCTAGGGCCTTTGGGACGCAGCAGCGTTCCTTACAAACATTCCTTCCGCAGAGCGCGCACCAAGGGGTCCGAAAAGAATAGCCTCTGCTTCCAAATTGGATACGGCAGAACTCTGGGTTCAAGCCTAACCCTTTTTCTCCTATATGGTTATCCTTGGACCAGGACCACCCACGCTCACTGACAGTCATAGAGGCATATGATGAGGGTAGGATCAGCGCCGCAGGACTCACGGTCGTCGTGGGACCTCTGTACTCCCAACACCATTCGGAGCCCTTTATCTGTCTATAACCATGGTCGAAAGAAATTGGCCATTTTCTTTGGAGGAATGTTCTACATCAAGGAGTATCTAGAGATCACGCTCTATAGAGCATCTAATGACCAGATCGGTCCAGTATTAATATCTCGAAATGGCATTTGCAGGCCACAAGCTGCAGCAAATGGCCATTGCGCGTGACGTACGAGACCGATTGAGTGCATACCTCCAGCCATGAGTCAGTTGAAGTGAACGATTGTCAGTGATGACTGGTTGACAGTCTCATGGCCCCGGGAGTCTGCCACTTGATGAGCAAGAGCCGGAATCCTTCCACTACTCGCTTCCCTCGACATGATTTAAAAAGACTCGAGAGAGAAAACAAAATGACAAGTTTCGATCCTTTCCCTCCCCAGGAACAACACAACTCGCTAGAATGAGCCGCAATACCCACCCAAGAGCAAATGATGTCGAGTTACAGGACCTCGGCCTCGAGGGCCGTTTCAGCCAGGTCCCTTTGGGCCACCCAAACCCGCTGGACATCGGCGCCGAGGTCTTCCGGGACAAAGAGTCGCAACGTAGAAGGGATTGCTGTACTATCGTGTTTGCCGTAACCTTTGCGGTCCTGTTCCTGATCTCGACGGCAGTACTGGGCACACTTTATGCCTTGAAGGTGAGTGCGCCTCCAGCCGCCCAAGTAACCACCACTACAGCGTCGACAACTCAAATCCTCACCTGGGTATCCACAACTTCCGCGGTCAGAACCCAGTCGACCACCGAGACGGTAACTTCCACAACTGTAAGCACAGAGACCCTTCGACGGAAGGCTAAGACGACGTCCGTTACGACCATCATCACGACAACGCTGTTCCTTACGAGCACCCAAACGACTAGCCAAGCCGCCACATCTAGCGCACCACCCAGAAACGAGACCGACTATTGTATACCGGAGGGGGCATACGGAGGTATGGAGTTGCATGATATCAACGGCGATTACGATGTAGAGATGACCGGCAAGATACAAGATGCCGTCAACGCTGGCCTCAACATCAGTAACCAGGACTACTTGACCGTTGCTCTGAGGAGTGTCTTCGACTGCGTCGCCGAAAATGAGCTGAGGCTCGTCGCGGCCTGCGAGCAGGGGTACTCTCGGATGTTTAGTGGCGTCGCTTGTGAGGGTCCGTCGTATAGCAGCACAACACATCCTGCTGTGGTCGTCACGGATACGACTACTTCAGATGTCGCGGAGACGGAGACATTCACAGCTCCTCCTATCACGGTGTCTGTGACGCGCCTTCGTTAGCAGTATGGACGGCAGAAGGCTTCCTGGCGTGATTAGCTTCCGCGGATATAGCCGTAGGATGTTAAATAGGGTTCCAAACATTCATTCACTGTTCATCCTCCTGCGGTTTGTTGCGTGTTTTTTAGCAGTGACAGGACGGGGTTTCATGCACTTGACATGTTCGCTGACGCAAGAATGCTTTCCTTTGACCACGATTCGTTTCCTGACCTCACAACCTATGTAGCCTCGTCTACAATTTCAAGGTTGCCAACCTTGAACGTCTTACCCCTTCGGTCTCCATAGTCCGTGCTGTCATGGTAATCCTTGACCCTCGCCCGCACATACTCCAAGCCCTTGACCGGCGCGGCGTCCTCCTGGTTCTCGCCCACCAGCCCCAGCCTCTTCAGCAGCGGCGACGGGGCCGGCTTGATGTCGACGTCGTTCCCGGGCCGCACGAAGTAGAACAGGCCCAGCCTGTTCCCGCCGAGCTGGTCCTCGGGCGGGCGCACGACGCGGTGCGTTGTTGACCTGAGGTACGAGGCGGACCAGAAGTCCAGCGTGTCGCCCACGTTGCACACGATGCCGCCGTCCACGGGCGGCACGTACCGCCAGGCCCCGCCGGCGGTTCGGATCTGCAGGCCGGCGACGTTCTGGCTCCAGAGCAGTGTCAGCGAGCCGAAGTCCGTGTGCGCCCGCGCCCACGTGTTGTCCACCTTGGCGTCGTCCTCCCGGGGCCGCGGGCGGTAGCACATGTAGCGGAGGTGGTCGTCCGAGGGGTCGTCGTAGCGGTGCCTCGAGGAGAAGAAGTCCTCGGGGAGCTCGAGGATGAGGGCGAACAGCTGGAAGATCTTCCGGGCCACGCCCAGGGCTTTCTGGGCGGCGTCAGCTAGAAACCCCGACCGGGGTATGAGATCAAAGATGAGCTGTCATCAGGCTTACCCGTGAGAAGGCCTCGATCTCCGGCTTATAGGGCTCAAAAAATGGGTGGCGCGGTTCGTGCTCGTAGTCCTTGGTGAACTTCGCGTGGTTGAAAGACTCAACGTTGTCTCTCACGTCCGTCCCCTTGACGGTCTTCTCGGCTATCTCTCGGTACCCAAAATAGTTACCGCTTGCAAAGTCGCACTTGTACTGTGGCTGGCTCTTCTCGGCGTGCGGCAGGGCAAAGAAGGCCTGTCCGATGTCATACTGCCGCTGAACCTCGTCGTCGGTGAGGCCTGTTCCGGTCACGCTGAAGAAGCCTGTCGTGTGGACCTAGGGGCAATGTACATGTCAGGTACGGTCGTATGGCCTCGCACGAGAAGGGGGGGGGGGGTCATACAGCATCTCGAAGCTCCTCGGCGAGTCTCTGTTTGCCCCCCGGGGAGTCGAAGGTGGAGAGGTCGAGGACCTTGATATCGGCCCATTCCAGCTTCTCTGTCGTCTTCTCAGGCCGGTGCCACCTGGGCAGTGGGAGCTCCTCAGCTGGGTCTAGCGCAATTGGCATCGTGTAGGTTGGGCCGTGGGCTCAAGATTGTTCTGGTATGAGGTGCGCCGTGAGCGTCGTGGTCCCCTTCCCATGTTCAAGACCCCCCTGGTGACGTCGGATGAGAAGCCGCCTTATATGCGGGCAGGATATAACATCGAGAGACATTCCCGGTGCCGAAGGGCGTACAGCATCCCGTTTGCTGCGGACTCGGAATGCGGAGTCTCGCTGGCATATCAGGACTGCATGAGAGTCGTTGATCAGGAGCACGCCATAGAGGCTAAGATGGTGAGGAGAGGACATGCAGCACTGGAGATAACCTTCATCTTCGAATGGAAACCGCAGTCATGCATCACCTCCTGACAAGCGATACGATCCATCTCTCGACCTCTTAAGACACTGTTGTCCGTCCCGAATGAGGACAGGCAGAGCGATCGGGCTAGTTGGACCACGGTCCTTGTATCTGGAGAAAGAGCTTGAAAGTAAAGTGCAATCCGAATAGCAGGACCGGTATCTTAGGTCTGACGGACGGCCGTGGATTTGGATTTATAGGATGAGCAACACCGATATATTGACGACCATCTACGTAGGTCACAAATGGCGTTAGATAGAGAGCTCTCGGTCTGGCTGGCCATACATGTGTTCTAATCAGCGAGCCTGACATTTGCTTCCTGCGAGATGGACGATCCTGCAGGTAACTGCCGTTCCATCACAGCACGCCATTGTGGGTTCATATGAAATATGCAGAGACGATTAGGGTGTCGACGAGAGCCTCGATGTCTCCGCCGCAGCGAGGGATGATCTCTCTCCCGTCTGTCATCCCAGGGCTAAGTATCCGGCGTGGCATAATCAAACAAGGCCACATATCGATCGGTGCAACGGTATCAGAAGCCCGGCCAATCCTGTATTTGGTTCTCTCCAGAGTGTTCCGCAACGAGTAGGTCAACACTATACGAGAAAGAATGTCTACAAAGTCGGTCTCTGGGGGCGATGTTTCGCCAGCCGTCCAGGAAAGCACCGGGTCCAGCTCGAGTGTGTGCTCCAGAGATGCAGGGGACGAGGAGGAGACCCCGCCAGCCCTGAGGTCCGCACACAGGAAACTCGACCGGCGCCTTGTGCTCTGGTATGCCTGCGTCTATCTCGTCATGCGCATCCACGTGAGCAACATCAGCAACACGGCCATCATCAACCTGGAGCAGGGCGACGGCATCAGGGAGCAGCTGGGGAACCTGGACTCGGAACAGTGGGCCTGGGTGCTGAGTATCTTCTACTACCCGTACATGTTCTTCGAGCCACTGGCGACGCTGGCCCTGAAGAAATTTGGGCCGAGGAAATGGATGGCCAGGATCATGATGACCTGGGTAGGTCGTTTTCCTGAAGACCCGTCGACTAGGGCGTGTCTGATGCTGAAGACGAGGACAGGGTGCTGTAAGTATGTGCCAGGCAGCAACACAGAACTATGCCGGAATCCTGGCATGTAGGTTCTTCCTCGGGGTCGCAGAAGCTGGGTTCTATCCTGGAGTCCTGTGAGTCCACCACCACCACCACCACCACCACCAAAAAGGCGAAGTACGGGATGATGGCTCACTGCCGTCAAGTTATCATATGAGTTTCTGGTTTCCAACGGAGAGGCTCAAGTTCCGCATTGTTCGTCTGAATCTGTGCCCATGTTGGTCAAGGTCACATTTGCTGATCACCTCTGCAGGCATTTTTCTATGCATGCGGGATGTTCTCGGGTACAATAAGCGGGTTGCTCGGTAAGAACGTGGACGTCGATGGCCGCAAAGGGAACTACTCTCTAACAGCGCCCGCAGCGTATGCTATCTCCTTCATGAACGGTGCAGGGGGTCTTGCTGGTTGGCGATGGGTTTGTGTTTCTCGTGATCAGCAACCACCTGAGATGTATGGCTGACTCCTCCTTTTAGGTGTTCATACTCGAGGGCCTACCGGCAATATTCATGGGCATATACACATTCTTCTTCCTGCCTGACTGTCAGCCCTCCGCCTACTCCCCTGTTACTGTCTCGCCGTGCGGTGCTTGCCGCGTCCCCCCCCCACGCTGACAACTCGCCCTTCCCAGACCCGGAGACCGCTGCCTTCCTGACCGAGGCCGAGAGACAGGCTATCCTGGCCGACGTCCCCCCGGAGGCGCCGACCATGAGGTCAAAGACGTTTGATCTCGGCCAGATCAGGACGATGCTGAGGAGCCCGACGCTCGTGCCCTTCCTGGTGATCTGGATCACCCACGGCATCGGCGGGTTCGGCATCACGTTCATCTTGCCCACCGTCATCTACGACCTGGGCATGACGGACACGGCCATCTCGCAGCTGATGACGATGCCCGCCTACGCGGCCGTCTTCGTGATCCTGCTCACGGCGGGCTGGCTCACCCACAGGGAGGGGCTGAGCCCCTGGGTCGTGGGCCTGGCCCTCGAGCTCGCGCAGATCGTCTGCTATGTCCTGCTCATCACGGTCGACAACGCTGTGGCTAAATACGCCTTCGTGTGCATCGCCACGGCAGCGACGTCAAGCTTCTTCCCCATCATATGGCCAGGTGAGCACGGAGGGCGGAGCCTGCCGAGAAGACCGCCGGGAACATGGGAGCGAGCAAAGCACTGACTGGCCTGCTCAACAGAGCGCATCAGGGCTACGAGCGGTACTACAAATGCGGGATTGGCGATCGGACTGACCAACGTGAGTGGCAAGAACGAAGAAGCGGTGTGGTTACACCGACAAGAATGGAGCGAGCCACTGATACAAAACCCCCCCACGACACACAGGCTGTGGCGCAGCTGATGGGCATCGTCGTAAGTGATACTGCTTCGTCACGGCATCCTGGCGCTGGCTCTGGCTCTGGCACCTTGCTAACCCGTCGGGCTGCACACAGGGACCTCAAGTGTACCAGACCAGGTTCGGGCCGTCCTACAGGGCGAGCTACTCTGTGAGCATCGGGCTGCTGGCGGTGACGGTGGTGACGATCTGCCTGACCTGGTTCCTAGCCCACAGGGATGATGTGCAGAAGGCAGCCGAGGGCGCCGCAGGGCGTGCGGATGAAGAGGGGCACGGCAACATACAGCCGGCGGCCGAGCCTGGGAGCAAGGAGCAGCAGGCCTGATGCCGTCGAGACTGGAAGGGCTGCTTGAGTGTGACCGGCTCGTCAGGGAATGGACAGACACGCGAGTTGCCGGCGCAAACAACAAGGCTAGGGGATCTCTCTCATGCTCACTGTAGCACTGCCTTCGTAGTACTGGTAGCACGTTGGCACAAGTATAACAGTTGATCCTTCTGCACGAGACTAACGGTTTGGACTGGAGCGGGCCTTGAGCATCGAGGGAACAACCCAGGGGCGGCCATGTCCTGTCGGCACGGGTCCAACGGCCCAACCAAGATGCACGGCGGACCATCCCATGCAGCCTTGGACAGATGGCAAAGAGTGCAGAAGACGGGAGGAGTCCCATCATCGCCAAGATGGAGCTGGCCGTGCCGAGTGCCCTGCGCCGCCCCCAGGCTTCACAGGCTCAAGGGTCCAAGCCAGTGGCCGCCAGCTGGGGCCATCACAGGACCATGTTTTGTGTTTTTTTTTTCGGAGATCCGTCCATACCCTCGAGCCTTTCAGGTCTCACCCGGGCGGGTGGGAGGTCGCTGGCCGCAATGGGTGGAATAAGGTTCATACATAGTACAAGGCCTTGCACAGGATCTGTTGTGGCACAGGTGAAGGCTTCAGTTGTGTGAGTGCTTGGGCTCCTGTGCATGCAGACTGTGACTCATCATGGTGAGGTTGGCACCAGGACGCGCACCCAACCCCCTGAACAAAGATCCAGATAGGGGATGATTGATAGAGGAGCGGCCGTGAGACGACGTCCCCAGCCTCCTCTGCGCGATCTGGGTCTTCCCCCCTCCCGAAGGCGTGCTCTTTGGGGGCTCTCGAGCAGCAGGCTGACCCCTGTAGCCCCTCTACAGACTTCGAGGGTGCACGGCCTCGAGGGCCTCCTACTGGTACGCCTGGGCCCACCAGCTTTAGCATCAGCACTGCCCTGGTGAGGGGTTGCGGGGGCCTCGGGTAAAACCCATGTCACCCCCCCCACGATGGCCCGAGCCCGTGTTAGTTAGTCCTATGGGAAATGGTACTACACCATAACATAGCATCACAACGGTACTTTGGTTGGGATGGCCCACCCCACCTGCCCAGGCTGCCCAGGCTGCCCAGTAACAGCCTAAGTAGAGAGAGGCCAGGCCAACATCGGTATCGTGGGTTCCCCCCCCCCCCTCCCCGCCATTGGGATGACCAATTCTTCGTTAAATCATCCTCCCAATCCAGGGCCGGCCAGGCCCAGTCTTCTTTCAGCACCACCGACAACGGACCGATTTTGACAGAGCCCCAGAACCGAAAACAAAAACTGGCTTGCAACTCTTTACCATTACCATCCTCTCAAGAAAATCTCCAGTGCTTACTTATACTATATCATCACGCACCCCTCATCCTCCCTCATTGCGACCAGGAAAACCGGCTCATTGGGCAAAAAGAGGGGCAGTCCGACGACAGCCTTGCATTGCCTCTCTCTGCCTTGGCTGCCTGGCTGCTCGCTGCAGCTGACGACGCAATCAAATCCACTCGCGAGCTGCGGCACTGCATATCCGATCCGAGCCTGGTGTCGAGTCAACTGAGGTCCGACCCGACCCCACACAACCTCTCTGCCACCTGCTTCACCACCCGCCGCACCTGACCCTCGACCTTTCACCTGACTGCCCCACGGATCAGTCTTCGGCTGGTTGTCCTGCCTCCTCTCCCGCCTGGCTTTTGTATCTGGCCGTGCTGCGCTGGGTCACCCGTCGACGCCAACAGAGAGCAGCATAGGGTGCCGCTCGTCCAGGCCGATCTCCAGCCCAGACCCTACCGTCGTCCCTTCTACAGGATCAGTCGGCCGCCCGTCCTGCCGGTGCCGCAACGGAAGAGGCCTCGACCACTGGAGATCTTGGAGAGGGCAGACCTCGCAGCCGTAGACATGAGTACCGCCTCTGCATCCATGACCGGCGACGAGGCTTCGGGACACGCCTTGTCTTCCGCCACCGCCGATGATGCCATAGGTCAGGATCAGACACAGGCTGCCGCGCACGAAGAAGCGCCGGCGGCCACGGCGAGCATCGTGCCGGAGACCCAGCTGCATATCGAGACGTACCAGTTTCCCTCGGACAGGCTGCGGCGGAGGCAGATCCACGAGGACAGGATCCCTCTCGTCCTCGTCGCCTGCGGTTCGTTCAGGTTAGTCCTCACCCCCCCCCCCCCTCTGCCTGTCCCCGACGCCGGATCCCCCCGCTGACCTGCTCGCCCCGCCGTAGCCCCCTCACCTTCCTCCACCTGCGCATGTTCGAGATGGCGTCCGACTATGCCAAGACCAACACCAAGTTTGAGATCGTCGGCGGGTTCCTCTCCCCCGTGTCTTCTGCCTACAAGAAGCTGGGCCTGGCTGCCGCCAAGCACCGCATACACATGTGCACCCTCGCCGCCGAGAAGACGTCCGACTGGGTGACGTGCGACCCCTGGGAGGCCATCCAGCCTGAGTATGTGCCTACCGCTCAGGTGCTTGACCACTTCGACCACGAGATAAACACGGTCATCGGAGGCTGTGAGGATGTCCACGGCAACAAGAGGCCCGTCCGGATAGCCCTGCTCGCCGGCGCAGATCTCATCCAGACCATGAGCACCCCTGGCGTGTGGTCGGAGAAGGATCTGGACCACATCCTGGGCAACTTCGGCGCCTTCATCATCGAGAGGACCGGCACCGACATCGATGAGGCGCTCGCGGGGCTGAAGCAGTACCAGGAGAAGATCCATGTCATCCCGCAGGTCATTGTCGTAGGTGGACCTCCCCCCGGATATATGAACAGGACCATGAAGCACCTGCTGACCTCACGTACCAGAATGACGTTTCTAGCACAAAGGTGCGGCTGATGAGGAAGAGGGACCTGTCCCTGCGGTATATCGTGCCAGAGCCAGTCATCGATTACATTCAACAAAACAAGCTCTACCAGGAGTAATAAAAAAAGAACCAAACAACAACAACAACAACAACAACAACCTCCTGCTTTGCGGGCGAGCGGCCACAGTCATCCTTAGATCAAGATACCATTGCTATACAGCGGTCCTGCATTACAGATGAATGTACGAGGAATCGAGCGGAAGGGGGTTAGCATTGGGATATTGCCGTCGTTGAGCAGAGGGTGCGATCTAAGAGTTGCACCACCGCCGTCATCTGGGAGATGACGGCTGGACGCTCAGGCAACACCGGAACAACGGGCTTTGGCATGATGGAGGGTCCCGCCTGCAAAGTGACAATACAGTCACCGGGCCGCGGCGCGCCCTGGCAAGTGCCTATGTTCGGCGTCCAGCTGTCAGGGTCCACCCTCCAGTGTGAGCCCAGGTGTACTTCGGCTTGGGGGTGGGGCATCTGGCATGGTGCTCAGATGCCGCGCGAGAATCGCGCTACTAGAGATCTCGGGCGGTAGACACTGCTTTCTTTTTCGGACGCGTTCGCGTGGTTTTCCTTTTGAGGAGGTCTAGATCTATTTCCGTTCCTGGCAAGCCTGTCGGGCGGCGTTGTCAGAGGCCCAGGGAGGCCATTCGTTAGCGAAACAGACAGCCCGGCATCGACCGCGGCACATTTCCCCCTCTGACAAGAATCTTCAGCCTTCTGGTCCCTTCCTCCTTCCTGCTTGTACCTCTTGGGCCATAACTGGATTCCCGGTGCGCAGGCCCAAGGTATGAGCGCCGAACAGCGAGACCAGGGGGGCCTTGACGACGCCGTGTTCAGCCTCGGGCTGGGTTCAGGGTCAGACAGACCTGAGGCGATGAAGGGCCATCTCTCTTTCTCTCAAGCTAACATGGTCTAGCATGGCATACCTACAGTACCCTACGGTGCTGACGACTGACGAGGCTGACCACGGAAACACAAAAAAAACTTGGCAGCTCGACACCTTTTCCAAAAAAAGAACAACCAAAACCACCAAGGTCATCTGACAGAAAAGAGCGACGAATCCATCCTCCGCAGACTGAACAGGTGTCGTGCATGGCTCGGAGACCTATCAAGTCCGACCCATTCGTAATCCTCGCCAAAACCAGTCCCTTGTCAGCTACGGCCGTCCACCAAAAGCCCTCCTCGGACCACGCGCATAAACGCTCCCACTCCGCGTCTTCAAACCCCCGCCGGGCACCCTCCCCAGCTCCTCCTGACCCGGCAGCGGCGCCCAGCTCACGTTCCTCTTCCCCGCCGCCGCACCGCCGGGCTTCACCACCCGCACAGCCCTCGCAGCAACCGACGGCCTCGAGGATCCGCTGCTGCCACCGGGACCCCGTCTTGGGTCGCCCGGCCTGCCTGTCCCGCCGCCGGCACCGGAGCCCACGCCCCTTCTGCCCGGCGCGTCCCCGGGCGCAGCCGTCCCGGGCGCCGCAGGGCACGGCCCCTCGGGCCGCAGGGCGGGCATGATGTACTCTGGCGCGTCCCACCCGCTCTGGTCCCCGTCGCCGCCGGGCGGGCCGCCATCGGCCTGGCGGACCTGTTCCGCGGCGGGGCGGACGGGATTGCTGGCTGTGGCCGTGGGGCCTGGGGAGCCGGGGCGGGGGACGGCCGGTGGCCGGCGCTGGGCCTGTGGGCCGCTGTCGTCTGGGACATCGGCGGCGGTGGTCGTGCTGGCAGTGGTGGTCCGTGGGCCGCTCGTGGGTGGGACGTCGAAGGTGATGCCCTGCGACGTACTCCACGTCTGGTCTCCGCCGCGGCCCCCTCCTCCGGGCTGAGGACCCTGCCGGCGTCCTGGGTTGCCTCCTGTGTTGCCCTGGACAGGGGGGGGCATCAGCTCAGCCCTGAACTGCAAGCGGCGAAGCACGTCCTGCCACGAGATCCCGTCCCCGCCGTCCCCGCCGTCCCCGCCCTGCCCATGGAAGGGACCGCGGACGCGCTTGGCTGTTGGGGTGATGGTGGTGGTGGTGGCGGCGGCGGGTGGTTGTTGTTGTCCTCCAGAGCTGGGGCTGGAGAGGGAGGAACGGTCACGGCCCAGTCCGCTTGTGCCCGTGTTACCACCCGTGCTGTCTGGGCTCAAGAGCCCACTCCTGCCCGTGTTACCCCCGCCAGTGCCTTGTCCGAAGGCCCCACCTGTGAGCCTGGTGCTGTCAGGTATGGTGACGAGTCCCCGTGGGGGCTGGTCGAGCAGCGAAGGGCCCCCGGCAGCACCTGGAGCTAGGAAGATGAGAGACCAGTCAGCGGGAAGTCGTCTGTAGGGACAGGCATTGTGCAGAAGGTAAGGCTTATGGGGCTTCAAGATGTGAACTTACGCTGCACACCAGGAGCTCCCTTGCCTGTTCCTGTGCCCCGTCGGCTACGTCGGGAGGCTGGCGTCGAGGGGTCAGAGCCTGGCGCGCCCGCCCCTCTGGCACCACCGGTAGCCGGCGCGGTGGGATTGGTCGTTGGCCGGGGAGCGCCGCGGGGGCGACCCGGCGTGGCGAGCGAAAGCTGCGGGCCCAGGGCAGTAGTGCCCGACGGGATTTGCGTACTCCCTGGAGGCTGAACGGTCCGAGCAGGCGTCTGCAGGTGGCCCCTGGTGCTGTTCTGCCTGGACAGCAGCCCAGCATTGGGCGCGCGCCTCGGCCCGCCGCCGATAGGAGCCGGTGCCATACCATCGTCCTCGCCAGCCGCCGCAACCCCTGGGAAGACGTCGGCCCGCACGCGGCGTGCGATCCGCAGGCGCCGCCTCTGTACCTCCCACGGGAGCACCCTGTTCCTGCTGGCCCAGTACGCGGCCGTACACCTCCGGCCCCTGCCCCCCTTGACCGGCCGGCGGCCGACGACCGGCGCCCGCCGGAAGGCGATGTCGAGCGCGGCCCGCTCCTCGGGGCGCAGCTCGTCGAGCTCGCACGGCTCGGGCGGGCCCCAGCGCCCGGAGCCGTACGAGGCGTCCCCCGAGGCGACCCACCGGCCCAGGCGCATGACCTGCTCGCGCCACCTGCGGGCCCGGGCGTCCGCGACGACGCCGAGCGCGACGCCCTCCGCGGTCGCGGCGTCGTCCGGCGGCGGGTTCAGCGGGTCGTACGTCGTCCTCAGGCGGTCCCGCTCGAAGGCGACCTCGGCGTCCGTGCGGGCCCGGACGGGGAGGGGTTGGAACAGGGCGGCATCGTCCTCGCCGGCTTCCTCCCGCGGCGGCCGCGCGGCGGTCCCGTGCCTCCCGGCGCTGGCGGCGCTCGCGTCCGCCTCCGGGTGTATGCCCGGTGGAGGGAACGGGCCCCTGCTGCTGTTGGGCTTGGCGCCCGCAGGCGGCCGGGCTGGGGGGCCCAATCTCACGGAGGCCCTCTGGTCCGCCGCGCCCTGGCGCGGGCCGGCGCGCCTCCGGGCGGACACCCGCTTGTCGCCCTGCGGCCTGCCAACCCCGAGGGGCGGGACCTGCTGGCTGTCTCTCCGTGCGCTGCGGCGGCGGCCGCCACCACCGGCCCGCGTCGGCGTCGTCGGCGTCGTCGGCGGCGCGGCGGCCGCCGGAGCCTCTCCCCTGTCTGAGGCTGCGGAGTCTGCGGGTGCGCTGCCGCCTTGCAGGTTGTCGTAATAGGCCTGCATTGCCCGCCGTCTCCTGGGGTCCTGTATGTTGTCTATCTTGGCCTGGGCGACATTGCTCGAGGCCATCTTCCCTGCCCCTGTGATGGCGTTCCGGTCGACCTTCTCGGTTCGTTCCGGTATGGTTCGAGAGTCCGGTCCTGCCTCAGCCGCGGTACCGAGAACGGGGCAGAAACCGAGGAAGCACACGAACGTAGAAATCGGGGGTGAAAGCTAATACTATATTCCTGGGGGGTGGGGGGATCCTCGCATACGGCACAGATGGAATGCGAGAAACTCAAGGCTCACGATCGATGCAAGCGGGGTGAAAAAAGGGGGCTGATAAGAACAGCCGTATGGTACCCTTTTTGAAAGAAGCACGATGCTGTTCCATTGTCACTGTCCGGCCCTTTCAGGATCCCCCTGGCCAGGGACATCATGCAGCGCCACCTCCTCGCCGAGACCGTTTCCGGCCGGCGTCCTTTGTGCAAAGCGGCTCGGGTTTGTCCGCGAGCCCTTGTAGAGTGTGGTTTGTCAATGAAAGCCAACGCGCCAAGGGGACGGTTCTGGTTGATTCTAGCTTGGAAGGGAGGGGAGACAATGAAAGTCGGGATTTGGAGGCTCAGGCACCTTGGTCATCGAAAAAACATGTTGGGCTACGATATGATATAGGTTAGGGCGTGTGATCCAACTCCATGCGATGACATACGGGCATCTTGCTTGACACCGGCTCCCCCCTCCTTTTTTGTTTTCTTTTTGTCTTTTTTTTTTTTTTGGTTTTAGAACTAACTACCCATCGCCACCTCAAGCTAAGGCTTCGTCTGCCCTGCACCAGCAGCTTGTTCAGTGCCGACTTAAGCAATCAATACCGTACGTAGCCTGAATCTACATCGCACCGGCATACAGTTTGAACTTGGATGTATTGGACCATTGAGCCTGAACCCTCACATTGTAGCGCACCTATGTCTTTGAGGTTACCCTGCTTTTATCGAAACCAGACGATTCGGACAGACGGTGAGACACTGGAATTCACGCCCACACGTCCTCCAGGCCTGCCGTAGACCTGCCGTCACATCTGGTAGAGTGGGTTCGCCGTACTTCCCCTGCCAGAGGCCATTCCTGGTGCTGGTTCATCGATGCTGACAGCCACAAAAAAAAAAAGGACCCTATCGAACTCATCTGACGCCATCAACGGACCTTGACATCTTACTCAACGACACAGTGTTCTACATCCGCCTCCTGGGCGCCCCACACCCTAGTAGGGAACGGTTTGTGACTTCCTTTCACCACTGGCTCTGGTCCGGGCACGAGCCCAGGCATGGGAGCCTCGTCGTCTGACCCCCCCCCCCTTCCTGACCTGTCCCTCTGACGGCGTGGCATGTAGGCCTGTGACAATCCCGGCCACGTAGTGAGCCTCGAGATCCTGTTCCCGCTTCGGGACGGGCCCACGAAGACGGCGTGAGGGCCATCTATAAAAGCGTCCCGAAGGGTCGTACCTGGATATCGTAGAGGACATCATCTGCGATGGCCGTGACACCAGCTATCATGCGTGCGACGTAGAAGTGGTGGCCCCCAGCGAGATCTGGCACCCTCCTCGACTTCCACCGTGCACTGTGCGCTATCAAGGGCTGTAATAAATAAAAACATGCCTGCTATTTTTTATTATGCTTGTTGCCTACTCCTATATGATTCTATCTCCTGCTGCTGTCTTGCAGTTGGTGACACGTCAGACGCGGTACCACCGGTCGCAGTAATTGTCTTTAAGGACAGAGGTCATGATTCCACTACCCCATGTTCTATACAGTAATCTACACGGTAGTCTTATATAACCCCATTCTATGCCATGGGGGGGATGCTTTTATACAACTCCCAAGGTATAATTTTTCACACTTCGCCACCCAAGCATATTACATCAGGTAATTGGCCTATCCCAGCCCCATACTCCACCCCACCGTATGTATGTTCTTTCACATTCTATTTCTATAGAATGTGACATTCTGATTTAAGATAACATCATCATTTTTCAGGTATATAGCCCAAAGGTCCCGACATCTTCAACAACTAACCAACTTCACGATGACAACAACAACAACAACAACAACAAAATAGCACCTGTCTTCTCTCGCCCATGCACGCCGGCAAGCCCACGTCGTCACAAGCTATGCCGTATCAGGCCTGTATAGCACTATCGTTCCTAGGACGATGTGCCGGACTAGGCATAGAACGTTTGCCATACCCTTTTCCTATGACAGAAACAGCCTAAGAGACAAGACCTCTCACGCGATGGAAAGCTTGGAGTTCGAGTCCTTTTCCACTGTGCTGACTGGAGCCAGAAGAAGATTAGTCAGGCCCTCGACGTCAGTATCAACCAGGTCCGATATGCTTTGCAAGGTCCGCTTACGCCGAAGAAAAGAAAGCACTATAAGGTCCAGGTCATCAACGATAAGGGTGAGCAAGATACTCGAACCTGGCTCGAATCAGACCTACAGAACCTTCATATTCTATAAGCAGACTACTTATTTCACATCCTAGAGGTCGCTGCTACCGGCGGATAAGCTACATACTAAGCTATAGTCTAGATGGGCTATATACCGTATCATCTTCGTACGATCTGGAAATACACTCCTCGAGTTCGTTGTGCTTGTCTGGGATTTTGCTCCTGGTTCTTCAGGACTAGCTCGACGGGGATACTTCGGATTCTGAACTACTGCCGAAAGCGCTAATTATATTTTCCGACGAAACAATGATTCGTGCTACTCCTTTCGGCCCTCAGTCCCTCACACTTCACGAAGACGACGACCCTGAAGAGTATGCTATCAGTCGTTGACAAGACCATCAACGTTGCCACTTTTGGGGCTGTTTCGTCGGCAGATTTAAGGGACCAACGTACATATGGCTAAAAGGGACTACGATCACAGCAGAGAAGTAACTTGAGCATATTGTCATATTGTCCCTAGGGTTTTTAGCTTTGCACGGCTTACTGGTGACTCCCTTTTTATGCATGACAACTCTCGTGTCTATACAGCGCGTATTATGAAGGAAGCCTTCCTGGACCTGGCTGTCAACTTAGTGAGATAGCCTCCCCGAAGCCCTGATCCGAAGCCTATTGAGAATATATGGAAATAGATGAAACATTGGCTAGATTTACACTACGACGTGACAAGTATGACTGATAATGAGTTACGATAAGCAGTTGAAGAGGCCTAGGACGCCGTGCCTGAAGAGTTCCTGGCCAAATTACCACGGAGTGTCCCTCGTCGGTGTGCTTAGTGTAGTGCACGAAACGGCCTGGCTACAAGCTACTAATATATCTACGTGCTGGTGCTTACTTAACTAGGTAAAACATATGGTTTCTTATATATACTACATCTGGCTATTTCACTCCACTTTTGTGGCGAAGTGTGAAAATTATACCTTGAGAGTTGTAAATATATCCAGTTTGGGGTTCCTACCGCGACCCCCAGATCCGTCTCGGGCAGAGAGAGCCATGGCGGACTGCCAGCGAATGAGAGGGGTTCTAAAGGGGGGGTGGGATGAGGCTCTGGGATGTCACGCCAGGCCAGAGCCTGGAGGGGCGGATGACACATCAGGCGGGATGCACGTCGTCGAAACGGAGTGCTGCCGATTCGCCAGAGATCATCCCCAGCGAATCGGAGGCCCCCCGATTCTCCTGCTTACGCCCCCCTCCCGGCAGACCCCACCCCTGCCCCTGCGTTCCTGCAGCTCGTCCGGCGCTGCTGCCCACCATCGGCCCACCCCCCAACGCCGTTCCACCCGCCGGCTGGCACCCGCCGGCTGGCACCCCCGCCAGTGGCTACCAACCGCGACTACAGGCCTGCGCGGCTATATAAGATCCAGCCGGCTCCCCCCCTCCCCGCCTCCGCCTCTGCAGACACGCGGCATTGGCAACCCCAGCGCGGACAAACCCCATAGCCTCTCGGCATTCCCACTCATCCCGCCTGCTCTACACGGCCACCAAAAGCTCCTCTATCCCAACCGGCCTCTGCCCATCGGGATCCGATACACCACACCCTCCCCCCCTCAATACACACACACACACACACACACATACACACACACATACACACACACACAATGGCCACTGTTGCGAGGCCCTCTACCTGCTGCGGCAAGGGCGGCGACTCCTGTGTCTGCGGTAAGCTCACGGCCACACGAGCCCACCCGCCCCCCCTGCCCCGCCGACCGCTCACTGGAACTGACACCTGCCCCCCTCCCCACCCCAGCCCAGAAGGCCACCTGCTCCTGCGGCGCGAAGCCCGCCCTCCAGTGCTCCTGCGACAAGGCCGCCGCCGAGAACGTCAAGCCCGCCGCCTCGGCATCCTGCGCGTGCGGCCTCAGGGCTGCCGGGGCCTGCACCTGCGAGAAGAACGGGGCCGTGGGCGCCGGCGGCAGCAACCCGAACGAGATCGACTTCACCACGAAGAGATAGGCGGGGAAGATGCTGCGGGTCGCCGGCACACGTCTAGACCCCAGGATGGAGGGACGGTAACGATGATGTCAGCTCCTGTGCACGGCCGGGCCGGGAGGGCATGAACGGGTTACGGTGCATGGAACGGCGGGTTCCTATAAGGAACCTTATCACCGTGGGGACGCCTGGTTTCTACTCCTGGCTTCGTCACGACCGGCCCACAGGTGTCAAGATACAACGCGGCCAGACTGGAGCTACCCAGAAGACCCGACCCGCCGGTCGTTTGGAGCACACGATGGTCAGTTTTTGGGCGCATGGCTGAGACCGAGGAGGAAGAAAGAAAGAAAGAAAGAAAGAAAGAAAAAGGAGATACCCAAATTCAAAAAGAGTTCGCTACCAAGCCTCAATGTCACGCCTGCTCGCGTCCTGTGCCTTCTTTTCTTCTCGAGACCCTTGGTTTTTGGTATCATATGTGGTGTCGCCTGGTGACACATGAGTCGCCGCCCGGTGCTTCTACTGCCGTACCCGTCCTCCAGGTATGACGACTCTCAATCCTGATGCGCCCGTGAAATAGAGCAGGTCCGATCGGGTCCAGATATTAGATCGGGACCTCTCCCGCTCCCTCGATCCACCGGGACGTCTGACGGACGGGCCACCCCCTCCTCCCCTCGCCGGCCAGCTCGCATCTACCAGGGCGCCGGGCCTTCGCCTATACGGGCATGCACCTCCTCACGCACGCCCTCGGGTCGCCGCTGCACGTGTCGTGGTTGCCGTAGTCGAGCATGCACAGCTCGTAGACGGCGGTGCACTGCAGGCGGCACGCGTGATACGGGATGAGCCCGGCGGCGGACGGCCGCGCGAGGGCGAGTGGCGGCTGCGGCAGCAGCAGCAGCAGCAGCAGCAGCAGGACGGTCTTGGGTTTTGGGGGGGGGGGGGGGCGGGAGGGGGAGAACCTGTGTGTGCGTGCGTGTGACGAGCACAGGCCGGACGGGCCCTTTTAAGATACCGGATGTGGATGTGTTTTCTTCTCGAGACGAGACGACATGGAGGACAGGAGTCGCAGGAGTTTACCTGAGATCCCCCGAGCTTCGATTCAGCAAGGGGAGAGGGAAGAAAGAAAGATAATAAAATAGAAATAAATAAAAGAAAGTGAGAAGGACGGGGGGAAAGGGGTGTGTGTGTTCTCCATCCGTTGTTATATTACGAGGCGCAGAGGGGTGGGTGATGCCTGGGTCGCGCGGTGAGCGGGCCTGTCGCAAAACAACCACATAAGCTTACACGGCGACACACACACACACTCTCTCTCTCTGCACCCGCCGGGGAGGGAACCGTTTGGGATCACCGCTCACGGCCCTCCGCGACCCCCGCAGACAATAAATAAACTGGGGGTTTATTATTATTATTATTATTATTATTATTATTATTATTTTCTTTCTTGGTGTCGCGCGGCGGCGGGGGTCTCGAGGGAGTCAGGGCGCCGGCGCCGGGTGGAGGTGTCTTCCCTCACGTCCGCCCGGCCTCTCACATCTCCTTTCATGGTGGCGTAGTGATGTAGGTATTTCCCCCGGCGACTCGTCGGGTATCTATTATGACCTGGCGGCAGGGGGGCCGGAGACTGAATAAGCGCGCCTCACCCGACATCCCGATCGTGAGGTTATATTTTTAAGACATCTGGATTAGTGGGCAAGAGTATATATATATATATATATTTATAAAAGTACCAAAATATACCCCCCCCCCCCGGGAACCTTGTATCTCACGCATTTGGGGCTCGATGGCGGTAGGTCTAGACCCCGCCGGCGTCCCGGCCCAACACGGAGCCGCATGCCCGTCCGGCGCGGAATGGTTGCGGGCTGGCCAGGCCGGGTGACGACGTTCAGCCCAGGGCCGAGATGGGATGTCTGTCGCGATGTGTGCTTTGGCACCAGCCAGACCAGACCTGGCTGGTCCCCAAGGCCCTCCCTCTCTTTATCATTACCTGTCTGGATGAGCCGATCCCGCAACGCCTTGCCCTCGAGCCTTCTACCGGTAGGCAAGAAGCAGGGACAGAGAGGTAGATAGATACCCCCGGCCTGTATTTTCGGGGTCTAGTTATTGCCCACTGGATCGTTCTCGTGCCGTATAGAGCGCATTGGGCCAGAAGATGATTTTACAGTTGATATTGTCAAAAGGACAATGCGTGTCCTCGAGATGCCAGCCAGTTTTCCACCGCAGACCAATCAGGCCCGTCGAAGCTCCAATGGCAGCTCAGTGTTATTGTCCATTGTCCATTGTACCATTGTACCTCACACTGCTGCAACACCCTGCCCAAAGCGGGGGGGGGGACCCCTGCCTGCAACCCTGTCCCCTACCCACAGTACTTTTTGGTACATAACTCGACCGCTCTGATATTTTATTTTCTTGCGGCCACAGACGCGTTCTCGAGATCACAACCAACCTCAACCAGCAACCAGCAACCAACTTCAAAAAAATCGCAACAGCATCTCAGGCTTGCAACACCATCTCCTGCAGGTTGCGATCACGGTTGGTTATCAGTCTCCCTCAACACTCCCTCGCCTCGGGACATCTCGCGTTTCCCTTGGCGCGCAACACCCAGTCTTCATCATCCCACCACGTCTCATCATCCCCAACACCCTACCAAGCACGCGTCCTGTGCACTCTGGCCCCGCCACACCCTCACCAACCCCATCCTAAGCTCACACCATCCCAAAAAATGCCCCCTAAGAAGGCCGTCGCTGCGCTCGCGCAGTCCGTCAAGGATCGCGTCTCGAAGAAGAGCGCGCCCAGGACCGGCACCACCAAGGGTACCACCGCCTCAAAGAAGGCTACCAAGACCAGGCAGGACGCCATCACGGCCGACAACAACCCCGCTGCTGGCACCACGAAGAAGCCCGCCCTCAGGTCCGCTGGCAGGGCCCCTGCCCCGCGCGCTAACATGTCTCGCAAGCGCAAGGCCTCCAGTGACGACGATGAGGACGAGCAGGAGGATGAGGGCCCTGCCCCCAAGAAGACCAAGACGGCCGCCAGGAAGACTGCTGCCCCCAAGTCTAAGGCCGCAGCCAAGAAGCCTGCTGCCGCCAAGGCAAAGGCCGCAGCCAGGAAGCCTGCCGCTGCCAAGGCAAAGACCGCAGCCAGGAAGCCTGCTGCTGCCAAGCCCAAGGCTGCCGCGACCACCACGAAGGTGATTGCCTCGAAGCGAAAGTCTCCTGGTGACGGTGAGGAGGATGAGACACCACCCGCCGCCAAGAAGGCCAGGGTCACCAACGAGAAGAAGGTCGCCAGGGCCGCTCCCAGGAAGCTTGCTGACCCCGTCCTGAAGGTCAAGATCGGTGCTCAGATCAACTTCGCACCCACCAACCCTCTTGACATCTTTGTGTTCGGCGAGGGCAGCGCCGGCGAGCTTGGCCTCGGCGCCCGCAGGGTTGACGGCAAGAAGCCCATCGATGTGAAGCGCCCCCGAAAGAACGCTCTCCTGTCCGCTGCCCCCGTCGGCGTCGTCCAGGTGGCCTGCGGCGGCATGCACGGCATCGCCCTCACCAAGGACAACAAGATCCTTACCTGGGGTGTCAATGACCAGGGCACCCTTGGCCGCGACACCCAGTGGGAGGGCGGTCTGCGCGATGTCGACGCTCCCGAGCCTGAGGGCTCAGATGATGATGATGATGATGATGATGATGACGACGACGATTCCGGTCTCAACCCCCGTGAGAGCACCCCCACGGAGATCAACACCAAGAACATCGCGCCTGGCACCAAGTTTGTCCAGGTCGCAGCAACCGACAGCGCCTCATTCGCGCTCACTGAGGATGGCCGGGTCTACTCCTGGGGCACGTTCCGCGTAAGTCTCATCTCATGTTCATCTCCACCTCGCCCTTCCCCCCCCCCCCCCCCAAACCCCCGCACCTGCTGACCATATACACAGGCCTCGGACGGCATCTTGGGCTTTGACAAGGACACTCACGTCCAGCCATACCCCGTCCTCCTCCGCGAGCCCACCAAGGTGGTCGCCATCGCCACCGGCTCCAACCATGTCTTGACCCTCGACACCAAGGGCAAGGTCCAGACCTGGGGCGCCGCCGAGCAGAACCAGCTGGGCCGCCGCGTCGTCGAGCGCGACATGAAGGCCTCGGCCCTGCGCCCCGGCGGCCTGTCCTTCAAGCGCGGCGTCAAGGTCGCCAAGGTCGCCTGCGGCTCTTACCACTCCTTCGCCCTCGACACCAAGGGTCAGGTCTGGGCCTGGGGCCTCAACAACTTCTGCCAGCTCGGCATCGAGGCCGACGCCGGCGAGGACGACGCCACCGTTCTGCAGCCCACCCTCGTCGAGTCCCTGTCCGAGTACACCATCACTGACGCCATCGGCGGCGAGCACCACTCGCTGGCCCTCACCGATGACGGCAAGCTCCTCGTCTTCGGCCGCGTCGACGGCAACCAGACCGGCATTCCCAAGGAGGCCTTCACCAGGGAGAACTGCCTGTACGACGACCGCGGTGAGCCGCGTATCCTGAAGGTCCCCACCAGGCTAGACATCCCCGCGGCCGTCGCCAGTGCCGACTCCGGCACTGACACGTCTCTCGCCGTCACGAAGGAGGGCAGGGTGTACAGCTGGGGCTTCAACGCCAACTACCAGTGCGGCGTCGGCGAGACGGCCGGCGACGTACTGACCCCTGTCCTCGTCGACAACAGCGCCGTGCGAGACAGGAAGATCGCCTGGGCCGGTGCCGGAGGCCAGTATGGCATGCTGGCCAGCGCCCAGGAGGAGGAGGAGGAGGAGGCGGCGGCGGCGGCCTGAGATGTGTTTGATCATCTTTTGACGAGACGCTCTTGTTTGAATATCTGTCCGAGTTCCTGTCCGAGTTCTGTCCGAGTTCTTGTCCGGAGTTTAGGGATATTCTCATCGAGGGAAGGTTTTCGCCCATACGAGGATTTACGACAGGGAGACTTTCTTCCACCTGCCCCGTAGGAAGGGCAGGGTGATAACAGGACCACCAGGCATATTGTTAGGGAGGGCGTTCAGGGTAATGACGGCACACTCAGGCATATTGTTAAGGGAGGCGTTCAGGGTTCATTCACCAGGGTAATCAACCAGGCATATTGTTACGGGAGACGTTCAGGGTTCAGCAGGGTAATTCATCAGGCATATTGTTACGGGAGGCGTTCAGGGCTCAACAGGGTAATTCATCAAGAAATTCTTCCATTTCTCCCCCCCCCCCCCCGAATGATGCTATTCCCACATGTAGACGTCTATGTCCTGCTCGCTAACATACAACGCCCCCCCCCCCCCCAATCCTAAATGAACCCCTCCAGGCCAGGCCACCGGCCCAGGCAGCCGCCTACTACTACGAGGTCCGCGCACCGCCCACGATCTTTGCCATGTTCCCGGAGCCCCGCGACGAGAAGATGGTCATGATGCCGAACCCGACGTAGAACAGGGCGAGCGGGTACGCCACCAGGCCCCGCATGCTCCTCAGCCGGCCCACGGCGCAGAACATGCCCGACGCGCTGTAGGTGCACCACATGATGGCCGCGGAGGTCAGGACGATGCCCATGGGCGTGTCCATGGGCATGAAGACGCCCAGGACGCTCATGGCCAGCAGGGGGATGATGCAGTAGCCCAGCACGGACGCGCTCCTGCCCCAGGTGAGCGTCGCGGAGAGCTCGTTGGCGTGCAGGTGGCCGCCGCCGCCGCCGCCGTGCGCCGAGGAGGCCACCCCCGGCGCGGGGGGCGGCGGCTGCGGTGACGCGCCGCCGCCGTAGGGGCCCGCGCCGGCCGGGGAGGGGTTGCCCGGCTCGGCGTCTTCCTGGGGCGTCATGAGGCTGATGATGACGTGCAGCGAGGTCGAGCCCAGCAGCGACAGGCCGTAGACGTAGCCGAAGTGGAGGGTGCCGGAGAGGGCGAGCAGGAAGCCGAAGCAGACGAGGAAGATCAGGGGCCCTATGATGTCGCTGTCGTCCATCAGGTGCTGGTCGATCCGCCGGAAGGGGTTGAGGACTGCTATTGTCTGTTGGAGGGGGGGGGGAGGGAGGACGGCCCCCCGGTCAGCCACCCGCCGTGTGCTCAAGGGGGGGTGGGGCGTCCCCTACCTTTGCCTGGATGTGCGCGAAGTTGATGTCCAGCTCCTCCAGCAGCGAGGGCTCGCCCTCGTAGCCCTCCGCCGAGAAGGCCGCGAGCCAGCCCGTCCTCAGGCCGCCCTGCTCGCCCATACGGCCCGAGACGCCACCGGCGGGGCCGAAGCCGAAGTTTGCTTGCCCCCCGCCCATCGTGCCGGGGGGCGCGCCGTACCCGTAGGACGCCTGCGAGGGTGCCGTGTGGCCGCCAGAGACGTCGCCCGGCGCGCCGTAGGAGGACGGGTAGAACTGGAGGTTCTGGGCGGACTGGGGCGCGTAGGCTGGGTTCCCCGGGGCCTGCGCGCCGTAGCCATATTGCGCCATGTTGGCTGGCTGGCTTGTTGGTCGGTATTTTTTTTGCGGAGGAGGAGGGGGATGAGGATATTCGGCTGTCAAGGGCGGCGTCGCTTGCCCTGGGGATGCCTAGAGGTGATGCAGCAGCAGCAGTAGATGCTATTTGGTATAGTGACCCTTCCTTTCTCTAGCGTGGGGGTTGGGGGGGGGGGGGGGAGATGCGCAGCAGGGAGATGGCGGTCGGCAAGAATTAAAAGCAAATATTGGGCGTTGTGGCGGCCTCGCGATGCAGACAGGCGTTCAGATGTCAGACAGGATTCTGGACAGCAAATGCAATTCATCAGTCGAGGCTAGGTTGATGTCAGGATGTTCAGGGGGGCCAGCTTGTCCTGCAGCCGTCCTCCCGGCAGGGGTTCTGGGTGGGAAGCTGAGCTCTTACAGCCCTAGGCCACTGGGGCCGGCCCCCCCCCCCCGGCAGGCAAGGAAGCCTCGTGGCGGCTTTTTTGGTAGACAGGTCGCGCGACGATCGGCAAAATTTCACGTCGCCGTCGTTGCGGACAGCCTCTTTCTTCTTGTCTATTATGGTCCTATACCCTTCGCCTCAAGTTCACTCCTGCACTCCCACCACATCCATTCGTGGACATATCAGCCCTCTCCGCCAACTCTTGACCCGGGGCCAACTCAACTTCATAACCGTGGGCACGGCAACAGATCAGGAGGGAGCAGCCCAGCGCATCCGGTCATTCACAATGGTAAGAAGGCCCGAGCCCCGACAATCCTCACCCAGCTAGACGGGCGTGAGGCGGTCTTCTTTTCAATTTTTTTTGTTTTTTTTTTATTTCACTTCCCCCCATTGCCTTTCCGGATCAGATCCCACCCCGCCCCCCTTCCCCCGGCTCGGAGGAGGACCCGCGCTGACTGCTCTGTAACCCCTCCAGGCGTACCGCCTAATAACCCAGGTCGTCCTCATCGGCACCCGCGTCGTGGGCCGCGCCTTCGCCGAGGCCTACAAGCAGGCCTCCGCCTCGTCCTCCTACCAGCGCGCGCAGCAGAAGGCGGGCGGCGCGTCCACCTCCGGGCGCGCGAGCGTCGCGAGCGGCATGACGCTCGACGAGGCCATCAGGATCCTCAACGTGAAGCCGCCGCAGGGCGGGAAGGCGGACATGGAGGATGTCATGGAGCGGTTCAAGCGCCTGTTCGACGCCAACGACCCGCAGAAGGGGGGCAGCTTCTACCTGCAGAGCAAGATACTGCGCGCAAGAGAGAGGATCGAGGCCGAGGTGCGGCCGATGCAGGAGAAGGTGGCGCAGGAGAAGGAGGTCAAGGAGGGGTGGAAGCCGAACATCTACAAGGACCGGTGATAAAGGGGTGGAAGTGGCGAGGGAGGGCCCCCTGGGGTACAGCCAGGCGACATTTCCTGGGGTGCAGGGCCGTGAGTGGCTTGCAGTGAGGCTTTCGGGCGGAAGGTCATGCGCCAGCACCGTATCCCTCGAGGGCTACGGACCCTGGATCAGGGCCCAGCGGCAGACCCCGATCCCGCTCAACGATACCCGGCGCACGACACCGAGGATGGGAAATGGGAGGAGAGCAGAAGGGTGAGGATTTCAGGCGGCAGACCTCGATTCCGAAATTTTTTATTATTTTTTTCCCCCTCCGGGCTGCATATGGCGCATATACATCTTCACTCGACATGGCATGGCGTTCTTTGGACTACGGGGCCTCTCACACGAGGAGGCTGGCCGGCTTTTGAAACTTTCCGGGGCGGGGGCGGGGGCGGGGGGAGGGGGAGGTATCAACGATGGCTCGCGCCGTCTGTGTGTTCTGTCTGTGTGTATACTATCGGGAGTTGGACGGGAACAGAAAATCTTGAGAACACTGTGAAGCTCGGGGCAGCGTTGTGCCCATGGAAATGGCACATGCGATGTCTGTTGGCCCCTGGTGCGGACCCTCCAATCTTCTACGCCGGCTTCTCTGCGGTCGTGACGCTGTCTTCACACATCGGAACCGCATTTGGAGGCCCAGGTAGCCTCGGCCGGGCCCAAACCAGACCTCTCCCAAGCCCACGTATCGTACGATGAGGTCTGAGGTCTGCTCATACCGCCGGCGGTCCCCTGCATAAGCTCCAGACCAGACGGCGGGAGGTCGGGACAGACATTGGGTCGCGCCTGGCGGTTCTTGCACGACAGCCTGTTTCACATCGTTGTCTGTACAGGAATGCCGGTTCCGTCTGCGGAGGATCAGCGTACCACACTTTGAGTGGGCGTGCGGGATCATGCAAGGCGTCCCAGGCTTCCCGGCCGGGCCAGGCAGCTCTGCGGGAGGCTTGCGCCGCGCCGCGGCGCGAATCGGCAAGCAGCAAGTTAGGCAGTTCAGGAAAACCCTTTTGGGATGCCCCTGGGAGGCGAGAGAGGCATGCTTCTTGGCGGCACAGGAGCCCGGAGACACGCATGGTGGTTCGATTTGCGGCCTTCCCCTCGTATTGGGGAGCAAGCAGGGAGGGTGCAGTGGGAAATAGAAGATCCATAGCAACATATATAATATTTTAGACTCCAGTAAATAGTACAGTGCCTGCGACAATGCGGTCACTCCCACAGGAGCTGCATCTCACAAATATTCCCGTCAGGCCCCG
This sequence comes from Endothia cerciana, assembly GCA_026119935.1. NCBI lineage: Eukaryota > Fungi > Ascomycota > Sordariomycetes > Diaporthales > Cryphonectriaceae > Endothia > Endothia cerciana. The sequence goes on from JALRMH010000006.1 coordinate 325,292, forward strand.
TCAGGACCTTGGCTGCCCTCGCCCTCTCCCAGCAGGTACGGGCATTACAGGGCCCAGGGCTGCAACATCCGCGTCCTCCCTCCGCCGTGCCATCGGCCTCTCCCTGGCCGGCTCCGGAAACACAGGAATCCAGAACTCATCAGTATCGTCATCGGTCTGCCGCACAGTAGCCAGCCTTGATGGCTCCGCCAGGGCCTGGTCGTCAAGAATAGCGCCGGCCCAGTTCGGCCAGAGACGGCCCCATCGCTTAGCAAAGGTGGGGAGCTCGCCAAGTATAGAGACCTCGCCCGTGGACGCCCTCTCGGCCGATCGCGGAGGGCTGCTCCACGCACTGGACCCTGATGGCGAGAGCCCGTGACCGCCGAGCACGCCGAGGCTGACTACAGGACTGGACGGCTCCTCCTCGTTTGAGCTGCGGACAACGCTCGAGGCGTCGCGCACCTCTGCTTCCTGGGTGTTGCCGCGCCCAGGGCTCGTGCCGTGCCCTGAGCGGGCCAGGACCAGCGGCTCCGGGAGGGCCGACAGATGGCTGGACCGGGCGGATGCGGGATCCGTTCCGGGCGGGAAAAGCCGCTCCCACAGCTCCTGGGAGGCGCTGGTCGGCGGCCCTCCCCGGCTTGCCTCTGCGGATCTGGGCTCAGCTGCCCGCCCGCCCGCATCAGTCCGGTTATTTTTTCTAGTCCGCATCTGCGCGGGGCGCCAGAAAAGAGATGGACTCTCGACCATGCGTATAACCTGCCTCCGCTCTGGCGCCGCCCGCGGCGGCACTGGCTGGGGCGCCGGCGGTCGGTTGACGGCGCGCGTGCTCCCTAGTGACACCTGAGGCCTGTCTGTCCTTGATCGAGGTTCCTTTCGGAGCCTATTAGCTGCCCTGCGCGACGAGCTCGCTGCTGGGCTAGTGCCGCTACCGAGGGACTCTGCATGCTCGACTGGGCCTATCCCGGCGGCCTCGGAAGTGGATAGGGAGCTGGAGCTGGACTTCCTTCCGACGCGACCCGAACGGGGCCGATTTCTGTGCTTGCGCTTGAGACAGAGGGTGATGAGCAGCACGATGAGCAGTGCCCCGAGGATAGCGCCGACCACGAGGCCTGCCAGCGCACGTGTGCTGAGGGCCAAGGAGTGCACCAAAGGTGCCGGGGGAGACGTGGGTTTGGGGGCCGGCAAGGCAGTCGACGGGGAACCGGCAGGTCCACTGGACGCCGTCGTTGTCACCAGGGACGTGGTGCCAATGGTTGGTGCGATAACGGCCGTCGACAGCGATTGAGCGGTGTAGGTCACCAGGATTGTTGGTGGTACTGCGGTGACTAGCATGCGAGAGATGATAGTGATCACAGATGTGACTGTGACAACTTGATTCTGCATCTGCCCCTGGATCAACAAACTTGGTTCCTCTTCGGGGGGGTTGTTCGAATCTGTTAGGGTCGTCCGGGGAAGGATCGTGGCACCGAGGACAAGATGCGATGAGCAAGTGTCAAGACCCTCAGCTGGTGCAAGTTTCCGCGGTTGTGGGCCCAAGGAAGACGCGGTTGTGGCTGTCTCGGTAAAGACGCCTCTGCTAGAATCCAAGAATCTCGGGGCATCTATGCCGTTGATGGTCACTGTCGATGTCGTGCGTTGCCCAACGGTCGTCGTTATCCTGCTGAAGATAGTGGTGGTCGAGAATACAGTCGGGCTGCGCCGGATCGCCTGCCTCATCACAAGAGCGTCGTTTTTCGGCGAGTGAGCCCGCCCATCGCCTAGGCCAGACGGCTCCTCTCCCTGTATCCGAGCGATTACAACATTATGTTCCGATAAGGCAACTGGATCAAGGAGGACAGGACTGGGATGAGTGTGTTGCTCCGCCGGCTCGCGGGGCTGCGTGGGTTGCGAGAGACAGGCTGCGGCGCACATTTCGGTAGCCAAGGCATACAAAGCCCGTCGTATGGACGTGTTCCGCTTCTTTGTATCATGTGGCATGCCACGAACGAGAGATTCAACGAAATGGACATGAGGCGGCGGCAGGGACGAATATGTTGGGCATATTTGGCAACCTGTACCGTCAACGAGACTGACCCCGAACCCACCTGCGGTGACTTGATCTTCAAGACGGGATGCATATCGGAGATGTTTTCGTCTGAACCAGACAGATCAACGCAGTGAAACGGATGACCGCTGAAGCAGCCGAGAGTTCTCTCAGCGCGGATTGGCCAGAAGTCTGGGACAACAAGAGTCGCCTACCACACCTCAAGCACTTGCTTCTTCCTCGTAGGGAGGCCGGTCCAACTTCTGAACGGTGTGTAGGATATGGAACTGTAGAACCCGCCCGCGGCCAATCTGGGCCGTTTGAGCTGCAAGAGGCGTAGTGGTTCGGCAGAATCTGGGCACCCGTCACGGCGCGCACAAGGTGACATGGCTTGTCGGCCAAGAGGTCGACCAAGTCCCATCATCTTCCTTGTGCTTCAGGCTGAATGAGGCCTTTGTGAAGTTCGTCACATCAGGTCGGAACATCCTCGTTCCACACAAAGTTTCCCGGTTGCGACTCCAGTCAGGCCACCCGCAGGTGAGCTTTGATGAGGTCTATTCCATTCCCAGCCTTGCATGGTGGGCCGTGGCAGATATGCAGATGACAGCTCGAGCGGGTCTCCCAGATCCCATGCTGGGCCCGAAACCTTAACTGCCGTGAGCACTTGCTGTCGGTACCGATGATCATTGGAATCCAGGTCGCGATCTAGAGCTTGGGTCAGCGGTCCTTGGGCAGGAAACGTGGGAAGGGTGGGGCCGAGGGATTTCGAACGAAATCGACGATGGGTGAGGATTCTGGGTCCACACTGTCACGATTGAGATAGGTTTGTGAGGTGAGGAGCCGGAGGTAAAGGCCCCATCCAGATTTGAAGTGGTTGGGGGGCAGATCCATTGATGATGTGACGCTGGCAAGCGATTAAGCCTAAATAGGGTGGGATTTACCTCTGAGCTGACACGTTTGGGCAACTGTTGAAAAAGGGTAGAGCAGCCAAGGCTCTGGGCCCTTACAGTAGCTGCGCATTGAACCTGTATCTCTCCGTCTCGAAGAGCGGCAGGTGGGCCTGTCGCAGGTCGGCAGGAGAGGCGTCAAGATATGAGCATCAAGATGTGGGTTGGGTAGTCAAGACGTGAGGTTCCAGTGCAGTCTCGATGTGACGTCGGGCAGGACTGAAGCCGCTGACTAAGGCCACAGACGGCCAATCAAGTCCCGAGACGGAAAGGTGACTTACTACACAGTACATATTATGGGCACATCGTGATATTAGCGGTGCATAACCGCACTGTTACGTTCTTGGCTCCTCCTAATGAATTCCCCGAAAGAACATTCTTCCAACGGGACGTTACTCATCAGCCTTGTGAGCCCTCAACAATAACAAAACGATGGCCTGGGAGCTGCCATTGGAAATGCGTCCATCACATCAGTTCCGATGGTGGACGCAATGGGTCCCGCGAATCCTTCGTAGGCCAAGGGGGATGTTCGGTCTGGGTACCACTGAGATCTGCCCGATGCGGGCGAGCAGTGTCAGCAGGTTATCCATAATTATTTCTCCTGAATATACGGCATCTGTATCAAGACTTACCGGTTCGAAGTCGTCGCCATGGTTTACGGGGAGGAATGTCGTACTCGCTAAGGCGCCCCTCGTTCTCAAGGTTCCACCTCACCGTGGCACGCGTGGCTACCCAGAAGTGCGGACATACCAGCGTCACATCGCGGTGAGCCAGCTCCGCACTGATCTCAGTAGTGTTGTGGTTCTCGATCATATCACTTTTGCCCGAAGCCGGGTATAGGTTATACAGCTTTTCAGTATCCGACGAGGCTGGGGCAGGAAGACCATACCAACCCGTCTCTCAGAACGAATCCCTGGGAGCTATTATAGCCGTCTTGCGTCTCGGTGTCATTGGGACCAGATATGGCAAAGGATTCCCTTAAATATGTGCTATAACCTCCGCGTAAGGTGTCTCAGTTGAGTTGCTATTTTGCTAGGGCTTTCGTCAACGTTGAAATTAGATAAGACCTGTCGACGACCAGCGCCCACCCGCACACATCTGGCTGACCATGGCTTTTCGTGATGTTATACATCGCAGTTGTAGATAGTAAGCCAGAATGCGCTGCCTGCGATGGCATGCGCTAACAAGGGCGGATCAGTTGCCTCATTGCTCGCTATCAGATAGGCGACAAGACTGCCACCGCCTACACTGGTCTCGCGAATCGTCACTTGGATCGGGTCTCCGCCAAACCCACTGATCTACTTGTGGATCCATTCCAGTGCATATTGCTGGTCCAACAAGCAGAGTTCAAGCCGGAGTCTGCGTCGTCGGCGACCTCCTGTCTTTCCAGAAGACTGAAGGAGTTCGTCCAGGATTACAATAAGTAGACTGTCGTAAAGCCATTGGGCTTAGTGACGTTCAGTATAGTAACCCAAAGGTCTAGGAGACTAATGAGAGCCTCCCTTTTAGACGAAACGAAAGCCCCGCTAGAGAATAAATACCGGCCTAAGGGCGTCGCCTTGGTCTCACGGCGAGGTTCGGTAAGGAGGCTGCTGCGATGCCGGGTAGGTCTGTCCGCGGATTTAGAGCCGAATAATTCGGGGTGTAGATCGCTCTAAGCTTTACGCTCGTTGTATCTAGGAGCGGAACGAGCCGGATCTCCGCGCGTTCTAGGATAACCATCAGGGTGGTGCTTCTGTTTGCAGCTGTATCTTTTTCTACACGGGGTGGAAGAAATATAATACTATGCAAAGTCTATACTTGAGTGTGTCTCAAGTCATTTGGCGGGAACTGCAGAAAGCTGCGATTCAAGACTAGTCTCCGAACATTGTCTTGAGTTCTTGTCACCTGGGGTTCTACTCTCTTGAAGCCCGCTCATTCGTCACATCCTCTGTCCCGCAGGACAAAAAAAAAAAAAAAAAAAGACTCTCGTGCCGTCCGGGCTCCGTCTTAACATACTCCTGTTCGGGACACTAGTTCGAATGACGATGAGGTCTTTTACAGGCGCCATGTTCCGTCACGTGTGCCATGGGCGTCTCGAGAATTGTCCATGCCGCCTCTTATCCCCAGCTGCTTTTGTCCCGTCAGGCCTTTGCACAGCGTTAAACAAAAAGCCAGGATCTCGGAGATTTGAGTGCGGCGATGACCCGGAAGCCGTCTAGTTGGAGCGGGCAGTGCCCGACGAGGCCAACGCGCGAAGAGATCTACCAGCTGCCTGCATACCTGAGAACAATCATCGACCCGGTCTCCTTTCCACCCCGTTACGAGAAAGTGGGAGACGCATAAGAACAACAAACAGGCCAGAAGAACCCTGAACCCATCCACCTTATCGACTCCTAAGTTTGGTTCGTGACTGAGCACCTGGCCCCGTCCATCTTCGGACGACTGACATAGCGCAACGTAGCACATCGATCCTCCCCGAATCAGTGGGGTTAGAACTCGCGCGTCTGCTACGCCCTGAGCTAAACCCCTACTTCTGAACGGCGTGTGGGAAATGTGCCCGAAGCTTGAAACGAGCAGAGGACGATGCCATGGGCACCCTGGGTAGCGGAAGGCGGGGAGGTGCATTTCTTCATAGTTCTCTCCCCTCCAAGGGTTCTTGAGACCAGAGCTTGGAGGGCATGGTCTGCTGGGCCGTAAGTATAGCCTCGGTGGCCGACGACCTCTGTTATACCTGTGGCTAGGTGAGGTGAGTAGGCTTTCCAGTAAGATCGAAATGGACTGACCCGGGTGAATTCTGGGCTGACTGCGTCCAGGGTAGTCGAGGGCGGGAGAACGTCGGGCTCCCTACTCTACAACCAGTAACGGTGCCCCGACACTAGGTTCCCGGACCCGTGGCTTGGTACTTCCGGTGACGGACTATCCCCAGGGGTTATATTCGTTAGCCTTCCCCACAGGCCCGAGGTGAAGCGGCCTAGGTGATCCGCGTTCTGCTGCCCGAGGTGGATCTTTGGAAGTCCTGTAGCCTTGAGGACAAGACGGGAGAGACGACCGCTGGCTGGGCCTGCTGTCCAGCCTTGCCACTTGATGCCCAGTTGCCATGGGACAGAATGTCTTTTGTTTTGAGACTGTAGCTGATCCGCAGCGATGTCAGGGGAGGAGGCGAGGCGCCGTTGTGGTCGAGTGGCGATGGCCCTGCTAGCCGCGACATGCATACTGGGCAGAACCCTGAACAGCTCAGTGTGAGCGGCTGAACGATCAAGCATGTCCTGTACCATGGTAGCAGCTCGAAAATGCCCGTCTAGGGGTCCCCGCAGGCTGGCAACGCGCAAGAGAAGCTCTCTTTGGGAAGCCCCATGAGCCCATTTGCCGATAATCATCTCTCCCACTCTGAGATGGACCACCACACCATGAGGTTCTATAGCCTTGACCCTCGAGAGGTCCGCGCACTGCAATTGGTGTCCCGGTCGGCCGCTATCTTGGTCTCTCCTTGGACACCTGCGGGGCCTCGGTGAGAGACGGGTCTGAACTTGCTCTGGAACAGACGGCCCGAACTGAGACATGACGTTCCCGGCCGAGTCCTTGGAGCCCATAGAAAACGTCAACGCCAAAACGAAGATCCAGCTAGATCAGTGCCTGACGAGACTGTACTGTGGTGTAATCCTTGTTCCTGACTCGTCGAGGCGGATTTTATTTCCTTACTATGATATGTGCTACCCATAGTATTATTCGGTACTGTGGTAATTGTGCCGTAGTATTTCAGCATGGCCAGCTAATATTATACTAGCACCGCAGATCAGGCCAGTGCTCACAACCCGACTCTCGGTGGCGGGTATGCCGGATATAAACCCGCATTCCTGATCTGAGCGCATCGTCAGCATACCCAGTACGCCAGCGTCGGGCACGGCCGGGCTACGTAAGACGGTAACCAAGACCACGGGGATAGCGTGGGGAGACTAATCAAGCCACGGAAGGTCCAGCCAGGCTAGTCTTTGCCTCAATGCGACGACAGTCGACTCCAGTCCAAAAATGGGCCCGGAGGCGAAGGTGGTATGGGAAACACAGTGCAAGGGGCGTGCTGAGGACTGTCGTGGGCCCACGCCAGAATACTACTATATCTGCCGCCGGCGACAGTGTCCCCTTTCGTCGAGCCCTGGGGGGCCCAGCTCTCCCCTCGTGTTCTCTGCGCGCTTGGGCCGTGTCTGAACCTGTTCAGCACGCGGCGCTACCGTCGAAAGGGCCTTGGCGGGTTCAACGTCCCTCATCCCCGTGTCGCAGAGTTCAGACCCGAAAGCCTGGACGGCTGGCCGTCTCCGGCACCCCCCCCCCCTCCTGTGGTGTGGACCTGGGCGGGCGCAGACCGGGCTCGACGACCATGGATGAAGCTCTGTCAAAGCGTCCAACAAAAGCGTGTGGCTACCTACACACCTGTAAATTAGGAAGATCCAATACCAAGTTGCGTTAGTTCTTGGACGCCCGGGGGCTCGACGGCCCCCTGCCGTGGCACACTGTGCATCACCGAGAGAGTAAGGGAGATTTTCGATCGGCCGCTAGTTAAGGGCGACACGAGCTAGAGGGTACCAGTAATGGATGTGCCACTCTTCCGTTCAAGAGCCCGACATTTCCTCCTGGACCGCTTCCGACATGATTTATGTATGGACCGCTCGGTCGATATCGTGGATCGCGTCCGCGACCCTCTCTACCGCCTACCCTCTCTACCGCCCGCCCGCCCGACCTCCAACAACCCCATATGAGCTGGCGACAATATGAACCCCCTCTGAGCCCATCACCTACCTGACGAGCAGAGCCAGACGGTTGAAGTTCTACCCAAAAGACGACGCTGAGCAGCCAGCCCAGCCCAGCCCAGCCCAGCCCAGCCCAGCCCAGCCCAGCCCAGCCATGGCGAAGGTGGTCCCACGGTCGATCGAGAACCGGGGGCCGCAGGTTGAAGGGGTTGCCATAACCTTCCTCGTCATGGCCATCATATCCTTCGGCCTCCGCGTCTACGTCCGGGTTGTCATGATGCGAGGTTTCGGGTGGGATGACCGGTTCATGACCGCAGCAACCATCACGTTCACCCTCTACATCTCCTGTGTCTTAGGCGGCGTTCATTATGGTACCGGCCGTCACTTCTCCAACCTTAGTACGCTGGATATCGAGCGGGCCATGGAGGTATGATCATCCAACACAACCCCCCCCCCCCCTTCACGGGCAGGGAGGAAGGCTCGTCCCTAGGCTGACACTTGACACCATGCGCAGTTCTGGTTCTTCTGTTACATTGGGTACTGCTGGACGATGATCTTGTCCAAGATCTCCATTGGGCTTTTCCTGCTCCGCATAATCGTCAAAAAGATAACGCTACATGTCATCTACCTGGCGATGTTTCTGAGCGTTGTGACGGGTTTAATATTCTTCTTCGTCGCCGTGCTCCAGTGCTCACCCGTCTCCTACTTCTGGAACAAGACGCAGCCGGGGAGCTGCATCTCGGTCGACATCATCATCGACATGACGTATCTATACTCCGCGTTGAACATCCTGTGCGATTTCTCATTCGCGCTGATGCCCATCTTCATCATCCAAAATCTGAGTGAGTCACAATATCGCGCCGTACCTGGGGACGGCTCAGAAGAACTCCAGCAGTCTCTCTCTCTCTCTCTCTCTCTCTCTCTCTCTCTCTCTTCCCCACATACTCTGTGTGCTAATCCAGCCTCGTAGACATGCCCAAGCGCCTGAAAATGGCCACCATCCCGTTGCTGAGCATGGGCTGTCTCGCAAGCGGGGGTGCGGTAGTAAGAATGGCATACGTGGAGCGATTCCGGGATGATGATTTCCTTTGTAGGTTCTCTTGTCGTCTTCTTGTTTCCCCCCCCCCCCCCCACCCCTCTCCCTTGTGTCTCTTGCCCTCTTGCGTTGCCCCACACGCGAGACGACCACTAACCGAGACAATCTCCTCCAGTCGACACGGTTGACATCGCGATCTGGTCCACCGTCGAGGCCGGCCTTGCCATCACGGCAGGCAGCCTTGCCTGTGTCCGACCTCTCTTCAAGCTTCTCTTACACCAACTGGGCCTGACGGGGTCAGGGGAGCTCTACCCGGTCGGATCGTCGAACCCCGACCGCGTCAGGCTCGCGAACCACGGGCAACGCCTGGAACCGGGTATCCAGACGATCGGGGGCCGCCGCTCACGGCACATCGACGTCTTCACCCTACACACGATACGGTCTGCCCGGGGCCAGGAGGGTGACGGGGGGTCGTTCCGGAGCCATGACGATAACAACGAGGACGAAACGACCAAGGTGCGGGCGGTTACGAGCAGCGAGGAGGCCCCGTCACCGAGAGGGCCAGATGCCGGGATTTGGGGGGCAAGACATGTCACGAACCAAGAGAACCGGCCGAGCGGGAGGATGAGCAGGGGATGGCCGGTTGCTAGAGAGCCACGCCTGTCGCAATAGCCAAGAGGGATGCAATTATTATGAGCGCTACTAGATATGATCTACCCCTTAATGTGTCGGGGTACTGTATGTCGAAGTGCCCGTCGGACTTCTAAGAACCGCATATACGACATTGTTCGCTCCAGATCGGGTTGCTCCGACCTCCTGACCCCGAGATCTTGTTGGCGAACCGTGTACTGCACCGGACGGCCTGGAGCGTATCCCAATATGTTCCCACCGACCAGCCAGGCCTGGTGCCCTGCTGACCACGGGCGGGCGGGCGGGCGGGCGGGCCGGCTTCATCCTTACTCCTTCACCCTGGCCCTCGTCCAGATGTTCAGCCCGATCTTGGTCCCCTGGATGACAGGCTGGCCGCCGTGCGCGGTATCCTCATGGCCCGAGCCGTCCTCCCTGAAGTTGACCCAGAACAGCGCGTTGCCGGGCACCGGCCGGACCGCCAGCCCGCTCTCGTAGCCGCAGTCCAGCCACCCGCCGCGGCACCAGGGGCGCAGCATCCCCCACGCCGGCCGCCCGACCCGGGGGAACCACGTGGCGCCGCCCTCGATGTCGGCCGAGGCCTCGAGCGTCGCGAAGAAGCTCGTCCGCCTGTCGACGCCCTGCGGCGCGGCGCTGTGCCAGTCGTAGTGCGTCGTGAACGACCCGCCGGCCCCGTACCGGAGCACGGCCAGCTCCTCCATCGCGTGGCCCGGCGCGAACCCCTGGAACTCGGCCCCGCGCGCCTTGACGCAGTCGACCACCGGGTCCCCGTCGGCCAGCCAGGCCGTCTCGCTCCTGCGCGTGCTCGGGTCGACGTACATGTTCTTGGGCCCGCCCCCCCCGCCGCCGTCGTAGTTCTCCACCACGGAGGGCTGGTACAGGGCCGAGCTGTGGGTTTTCAGATGACTTTTAGCAGGGTCCGCCGGGGGGCTTCGTGCGGGCTGTGGACTGACGCTAGGCTCCTCAGGTGCTGTGTCTCGTAGGGCGACATGAAGTCCTCTATGTATACCATGATCGGGTCGAAGGATAGGAACTTCGGCCGGAGGCGCAGGTTCGTGCATGTGTAGTTGGTGCTCTCGCCTGCGCCGCCCCAGGACGAAGCCGATGATGGTCTTGGGGCAGCCGGGGGGAAGTCGACAAGCGAGGGCAGCATCTCGTAGCCATCGTCCAGTATGAGCCGGACACCGGCCGTGTAGAGGACGTACGCGCCGAGGAGTGCGGCGGCGTTGAAGCCGAGCAATAGTTTGGATGCCATTGCGGGCAAGCTTTTACGGGATAGCCCTTTTGTGTGTGTGTGTGTGTGTGTATGTGTGTGTATGTATGTGTGTATGTATGTGTGTGTGTATGTGTAGTATGTGTAGTATGTGTTTGTGCAAGGTGCTGCAGCTCCAGACGGTTCTGCCCTTCCAGGGCGCTGGTTCTCTCCCCCTCTATTTGATCTCTTCAACCACTCAAGAATCATCAGATCCTACGACACGATGCCGTTTGGCAGGTGGATGTGCGCAGGGTTGTTTGAGACGGCGTCGACTTCGGACTTGAAACGGCCTGCACAAACTTATTGGTGATCCCCCACAATTCGTGCCTTTGAAACACCCCGGATGACGACCGCAGGTCTCGTAACCGCCGTGCTCGTACGCGCATATTACCTACTACACTTTGTCCAACACCACATCAGATGTTGCTGGCCGCACACTTCCGCATGTTACAGCGCTGACGGGGTAAGGAACCCGGCCATGTCTACCTTCATCCCTCTCCAGCCAAAGTTTCACTCTTTCTATGACCATGCAGTAGCTCCTCGACCTAGCGCTTCACGGTCTCAGGACCGTGGCCGTGCTGTACTGCACCGCACCAGTTACTTCTCGGGCTTGGGATTGGATTGTTCTGCGAGCTATCTGCAACGACTTTCCCGTTCCGCGCTGCCGTCAAGGGTGCTAGAATGTGCGTGACCGTATATCCTCCCTCTGGGACCTGAGAACAATTAGGCTTGCGAGACATGTAGCCCCTGACACGGATCCCATATTGGCCAAATCAATTGCCCTCTTCACGGCGTCCACAGGGCCTGCAGGTTATTCATAAATCAGCCTGAGAAAGCTTCTCAGGGTTTGGTAGGATGACCTACGGTGCCGTAAATGACCGCACCGCACCGTAATGATCGCAGTAATTGTTGACCGGGCCCGACCAAGCTCTCTCTACCTTGCCTATCTCCGAGTCCACGTCGACAGGACCGACAGGACGCACATACTTCCCCCCCCCCCCCCCCGTGTACTCACTCAGCCTGACACGCCCAGAACCCGCCGGCAGAACGTGGTCTCCACGCACGCGCCTGCCGCCACGCCGCTCCGTCAGAAGACGTATCTGAAATTCGGATTCTCCCGGTCGGTCATGTCGCTGAAGGCCGTCTCGTCCAGGTCGGGCTGCCCCCCGGGGTCCCCGCCGGTCCCCCTCCTGCGGTCGCGCCGCCCGTTCTCCCAGCTGAGCGTGCACCGGAACGCGAGGATGACCGCCAGCCCGGTCAGGTTGCAGAAGATCATGCTGTCGATGCCGAGCCGGTACGTCGGGGCCTGGTCGGTCTTGAAGAGGAACGGCCCGACGATGTTCCCTGCGGCGGGCCGGCGGGCGGCTCAGCAATTAATAATGACGGAGGAAGGGACTTTGCCCTCTCGCAGATATAGACTGGCTAGCAACGACGCCCCGCCGGGGGGATGACTCACCGATACAGTAGCCCAGGAAGAGGAAGGCGTTCGTCACCACCTTCTTGGTGTGCCCCGCCGTGTTCGCCGTCACCAGGCTCAGGATCAGCACGAAGGCCGCGTTGTACGGCCCCGTCAGGTAGTAGCACCACAGCCTGGCGATGTGCCGGTCCGCGGGGACGAACCGCAGCCCGAAGGCGCCGGCGACGTTGGGGAGCGTGTACAGGATGATGAACCAGCACCGCGTGTCCCTGCGCAGCCGCACGGAGAAGAAGTCGTTGAGGAGGACGCAGCTCAGGATCGACAGGGCGATCAGGCACCCGTAGGGGACCTGCATCAGGGCAGTGACGAGGGTGCCGAAGCCGAAGCCCTCGATGATGAGCGTCCCGAAGTTGCTGATGCCGCCGTTGGGCATGTTCTGCAGCACGCCCATGAGGAAGAAGAGGTATGTCTTGGGGTCCCGCAGGGCCTCCACCAGCTGGTAGCGCCTGAAGTGCTTGTTCTCCACGCCCGTCTGGTTCTCCCGCAGCCGCTCGACGGCGATGCGCCTCTCGCGGGGCGACAGCAGCGGCGCGGTGACGGGCGAGTCGGGCAGCGCGAAGAAGAGGACGGCCCCCCACAGGCAGCACAGGCTGCCGACGATGATGAACTCGTACTTCCAGCTCGGCAGGGCGCCGCGGATCTGCCCGATGCCGAAGCCGAGGAGGCCCCCCAGCGCGATGCCGAAGCCGTTGGCGGTGTACCACAGGCCGATGCGGACGGGCTGCTGCCTCCTGGTGTACCACATGGAGGTGATGAGCATGAAGCTGGGGTCCGAGCAGGCCTCGGCGGCGCCGGAGAGCGCCCGGAGGGCGGCCAGCGTGGCGAAGCTCCTCGCGCCGGCCTGCGCGATGAGCAGGACCCCCCAGAGGAAGATGTTGAAGCCTAGGTACCGGGCCACGGGTAGGCGCTGTAGGAGGAGGTTGGTGGGGAACGCCCACGCCAGGAAGCCGAAGTAGAACATGGACGAGAGCCAGTTGTAGTCGGTGCCGACGAGGCCGAGGTCCTCGCGGATGCCGAAGATCGCCGCGTAGGACAGGGTGGTCTTGTCGATGTAGAAGAAGGCGTAGCAGACGGCGAGGTACGGGATGATCATGAGGTCGATCTTGCGGACGAGCCGCCGCTCCTCGTCCCGGGTGTACGGCTCCAGGGAGGCATCGTCGAAGAGGGCCTGGGCGGTGTCACCACCCGCCGCTGGCCCGGGCGGGCCTCCTAATCTCTTGGTGTTTGTCGCCGCGGACTCCTGATGGACAGCGCCTGGCCCGCTGTCCTTGCCATCCCCCTCATCACCGGGCGAGGTGTGGAAAGACGGGGCCTCTCGTGAGATGGTGTCAGTCTTCCTGAAAGACCCGTCTGCTCCGGAAGAGTCCATGCTGATAAGGACTGAGTTGTGCCAGCGGAGAGAGAGAAGAACACGCGACGTCGTTTCCAGGGAAGAGGTGGAGGAACTCAGGACGCCGCAAACCACTCCCTCCCAGGAGTAAATATATATAGTCCTGCGAGTGGACCTCGGCAGCTGTTATCCCAGACCTACCCCGTCACGGCGATCTTCCCCTCTCGGCAATCCGTATTGTCGGTTGGATGTCAAGGCGAGAAACTGCTGGGAACCATGTTATGATGAATCAAAAACGTGGGGGGCCAGACAGCTTCGTTGTACTTGGGCGGTGCGGGGGGACAAACGCCCATCGCTTCTCCAACGACCGCAACTCTCCCCCCTCCCTCCCGGGGAGAGTGGCATGATGAGAGATAGAGACGGGGGCGGGGGGAGTAAAGGGACCGTACTGCCTAATAATATACTCCGAGTCAAAAGAGCGAGTCAAGCCCTCGTCGCAGTCGGGATGGGACCTACACGTGTGATGTGGATAAGGTTTCCTAACCCCCCCCCCCCCTCCCGCCTCCCCGTACTTAAATACTGTATAGCAGATTGGGTTTGGGTCCCTGGGCCGCCTGTGCCTGATCCATGTAAGATGATTGGCCGGAAGAGGACCTCGCGGCCTGGTCGACTTGCTCCTCATCGTCCTGGGTGTGGTCGACCCCGGTTGTTTCTCGTGTGTTTCCTGATGGTTGCCCTCATCCGGGATGGTAATACCGACCGACCCTGCACGCACGCACGTGAGGAGGACCGAGATAGTAATAAAAACAAAATAAAAAGCAATCATGGGTACGGGTCGGGGCATCACGACGATCAAGGGCAGCGAGCGGCCACGGCACTGCAGCAGCATCAGTCGATTAGTCCATCATCAAATTCCATACATTGATTGGTGATTCTCATTCAATGTTCCCTCCCGGGACTCCAGCCGTACGGCCCAGTCTATGATATACTTCATCGCGATCTATGCCGTCCCTGGTCACGTTATGCTATATCAACAAGAAGGATGAACAAGAAATAACAAGAGAGAAGAAAAAAGAAAAAGAAATCCATCCGCTCTGGCGCCATTGCTGGCCGCCACCGCTTTTTGGATCAGCTTCACATTAGATATATGTTTTGTTTTAGATGGTGATCATGATCAGTCGTCGTGAGATTTTATCTCCGCTTCAACCTGGCATGACTTGCGGAATCTACATCACCTTTTTCCCTTTCTTTCCTTCTTTCTTTCCCTTACTCCTGCTTGACCTTCTTGCCCTTGGGCACCCTCGCCAGCCAGTACAGCCCTAGGGCCGCAAAGACATTGAAGATGACAAAGGCCCACATGATGCCGAAGTTTCGCCAGCGGTCGTCGTAGCTCGTGGAGATGCTGGCCAGGTACACGTTTGAGTTGCTGACCGAGCAGTACTGGCAGTCGCTCGTCGCGCCGTCGTCCATCAGGTACCCGCCACCGGACGCGTTGATGTACGGCTGTATGTACTGGATGCAGGTCTGGTTCACGAGCGGCTGGAACGTGAGGTACTCGTTGGCCGCGCATACGACCCGCGTGTTGGCGACGGCCGCCGACAGCATGCCCGACACCAGGTACGTGAACGGCGAGAGCCGGTACATGAAGATCCAGAAGCGCGGGAACGTCGCGGGCGTGGCGAGGACGCCGCAGAAGATGAGGCACAGCGAGAAGAGCAGGTTGGCGATGTTGCCGCCGGCCTCGGCGGTCTCGAAGCCCGCGATGATCAAGTCGGTGAAGGTGGAGGCGAAGAGCAGGAACACCCACAGGAAGAGGAAGATCAGCGCGCCGCGCTCGTGGACCTGGCCGGCCTCCTCGGCGTTGCGGTAGAGGCCGACGGGGTAGTACCAGCAGACGAACATGAAGACGGCCATAAGCGTGTTCCAGGGTAGTTCGACGATGATCTGGGAAAGCATGAAGACCTTCCAGCTGTAGACCTTGGAGGGCCGCTCGCGGACTTCGTAGAGATCCCGCTGGATGACGAAGTGGGGCATCTGTTGCTGCGTAAGCTGGCCGAAGACGGTGAGGATGTTGAAGATGGCGAACATCTGGTTCTGGAGCCCCTGGATCGAGTTCGGCGCGTTGAGGAAGACGAGACCAATATACAGCGCGATGGAGATACACAGGGCGGCCTTGGAGTATATGTAGGAAGGCGTGCGCCAATATTGCGAAAAGACGCGCGACAGGACCTCCCGCAGCTGCGTGGTAAAGGGTGCGGCAAATTCACGGTAGCTGGCCTTGTCGTGGACGGGGCTGGCCTCGGTCTCGGTCTTGGCACCGGCGTCCTTGAGGCGTTGCAGTTCCTGGTGGACCTCGGCGCATTCGGGCGACTCCTTCCAGGTCTTGAACCAGTCGATATGGGACTCAGATCCGGGGGCGGCGCCGATAGCCTCGAGCATCCATTCTGCGGGGTTGGCTTCAGGTGGGCATGGGGGAGCGCCGTTGCGCTCGAAGTAGGAGCTCATGGTCTTGGAGTTCTTGCCGATGTCGCCAAAGTAGACGGTCCTGCCGCCCCTCGCAAGGAAGAGCAGGCGATCAAAGCGCTGGAAGAGCATGGCCTGCAAACAACACTTGTTAGTAACCAGTACCCACCTGCGGACAGTCCGCGATGGGGAAGGAGCGGACGTACCGAAGGCTGGTGGATGGTGCAGAGGACAGCCTGGCCGCTCTTGGTCAGCTTCTCCAGCAGGTCCAAGATGGCCCAACTCGTCTGCGAGTCCAGGCCCGAAGTCGGCTCGTCCACGAACAGCAGCAGGGGGGGCTTCGCGGCGAGCTCCACGCCAATGGTCAGCCGCTTGCGCTGCTCGACGTTGAGACCCTCGCCCGGGACACCAACGACGGCGTCTGCGTACTCGTGCATGTCCAGGAGCTTGATGACCTCGTCGACATAGGCAAGCTTCTCCTTGCGGGGGACATGCGGGGGCTGCCGCAGCAGGGCGCTGAAGTTGAGGGCCTCGCGGACGGTGGTGGTCTGCAGGTGGAGATCTTGCTGTTGCACGTAGCCGGTCTTGCGCTGGAAGGAGGCGTCCCGGGGGTGTCCGTCGACCAGCATCTGGCCAGTGATGACACCCATGGACGTCCGGTCGGCCAGGCAGTCGAGAAGTGTCGTCTTTCCCGCACCCGAGACGCCCATCAGGGCGGTCAGGGTGCCCGGCTTGACCCATCCGTCGACATGGTCCAGAATCTGCCTCGTCTCGTTCTTGATCTTGACCTCGTAACAGACATCCTTCCAGTGGAAGACGCTGGTCTGCTTCTCGATGAATCCGGCCTCCTTGTCGGAGTCTGTCGCGTCGCCGCCGCGAGCAGCAACCACAGGTCCGCCGACGGCCTTGCCACCCTCGGCGTCACCCTTCTGGTCCTTCACGAAAGCGGGCTTGTGGCCGAGGCGGAACACCAGGACCTCGCCCCTGGACTTCCTCTCCGAGACGAGCTCGGCGGTGATCATGTAGGTCATGAGGAAGAACATGATGAATCCGATGAGAATGCCAATGTTGCGCCACTTGTGCGAGTGGTAGTAGCTGAACGCGGTGTTGATGTACGCGTCGCCGTTGACATAGTCCTGACCCGTCACGGACCCGACCGCCGAGCAGACGTGGTTGAGCGATCCAACATCCTCGTATCCTGGAACATCTATGCTGGGCACATACGCCGTACAGGTGTAGTTGCGGTTGTGGAACTCATTGACCATGACAGCCTCGAAGGCGTACGCCAGGGGGTCGATGTAGTTCATCCAGCGGCACCAATCGAGCATATAGTCGATAGGTATGACGAAACCCGTGAAGATGACCAGACCCAGGATCATTATAGCTGCCGGTACCATTGCTTGCGACAGTGTTCGCGACGAGGAGGCGATGGTTCGGAACACCATCGACATGGCCAGAGTAGCGAGGAAACAGGTCAACAAGAAGAAGAAGAAAGCTCCCGGTTCGCGGCGCAGATTGGCCATGAAGTACAGCGCCAGATTGAACACGATCGTGTTCCCTATCTTGTACGGCAGATCGCATAACATGGAGGCGACGGCTTCGGCGGACGGATGGTACATTGCGTAGCGGGCATGTTTCTCGACGACCGGTCTTTGGGCGTATAACGTAAGAATCTGTAGGGTTCCGGTCAGCTCATATCTTGGGGGGGGCGGGGGGGGGGGGGTGGCAGATGATGTATCCAACAACCTACCTCGAGAGCAGAGGCGAAGGCGTTCATGAGGCAGGCGAAGAAGAGCAGGGCACCACGCTGGAAGAAACTCGATGTCGTCATCTGGAGGTTGAAGAACACGCTGGAGATGATCAGGGCCATGGTGGTGTTTCCGATGAGGGCACCGATCGTCAGGCTCGGGTCGCCTATCAGCCGCTTCCACCCACGCCACAGGCATAGCTGGACCTGCTGCCAGTAGTCCAGGGTGTATGGCGACTTGGCCCGGTTGCCCTTGGACTGCTGAGCACGCCTGTGGGCGCGGAACTGCTCCGCGTCGGGCCCGTCGATGGGGTGTTCCCTCTTGTACGCCTCAATCTCGGCCTGCAGCTGCCTGTACTCACCACTGTTCTTCCAGCAGGCGGCGAACTCATCGGGCGTCCTGGGCGCCTTCCCCTCGAAGCCGGGCCTCACGATGCGCTCCTGCGCGCTCGTCATGGACGTCAGGAAGTCGGGTGTCGTCTGGCGGGCAGGGCACTCGAAGCCCAGGTTGATGAAGTACTGCTTCGCCGCATCAGCGCGGCCGAAGAAGATCTGTCTGCCCTCGTACAGCACGGCGGCCTTGTCGAACAGGTCGTACGCGGACTGGGGCGCCTGGTAGATGGAGACGCACGCCGTGCTGCCGAAGAGCTCCGACTCCAGCCTCAGGGTCTTGCAGAACTCGATGGCGTTGGCGGAGTCGAGACCCCGGGTGGAGTTGTCCCAGCACTGCAGGGGCGCGCCCGACAGGGCCGCCTCGGAAATCGTCACCCGCTTGCGCTCTCCGCCCGACACGCCGCGCACGTACTCGTTCCCGACACGGGTGTTGATGGTATGCGAGATGCCGAACATGGCCATCACGACGTCGCGCACGTGGTTTGCGAAGACGTTCTTGGGGACGCCGCCCGGGATGGTCCGGGGTGCGCGCGCCCTGGCGGCGAAGGTGAGGGTGTCGCCGACCGTCAGCATGGGGAAGTGGACGTCGACCTCGGCGGTGTAGATGCACTCGCCGCGGTGGTCCTTGTGCATCTCGGCGGCCGAGATGCCCTGGTAGTTGAAGTAGACGTCGTCCTCCATGTAGATACCGTTCATCTCGCCGGAGATGGTCTTCAGGAAGGTACTGCACCCGGAACCAGGCGGGCCCAGCACGACCAGCATCTCACCCGAGTTGACAACGCCGTCGAACTCCCGGAGGATGTCTATCCTCCTCTTCCTGCTCCCGCCGACCATGGAGCGCACGCCATCCGCCACGTCCAGCCAGATGTTGGCGACGTCCTTCTGGAAGTCGGTGCCGGCGCCGAAGCCGAACACGTTCATGTTCTGGAAGGCGATGCCGCTCGTCCGGAACGATGCGCCCTCGTTCGACACGAGCTCGAGTATGGCCTTGGCCCACGCGCGCGCGCTGAACCTGTCGCCGTGGGGGTTCAGCGGGCTGTCCGGGTCCCCAGAGGCCACCGCGAAGGGGTTCCCGCCCTGGACGCCAGAGACGTTGGAGTACTTGCGCGCGAGGGTCTGCACCATATGCTCGCGGCGCGAGGTCTCCTCCGCTGCCTGGAACTCCTCATCGCCGCTCTCCGACTCGGTGGTGTCCTTCTTGGGGTTCCGCAGGGTGTCCTCGTCGCCGGAGAGGGTGGTGGCGGTATCGTTGCCCCGGGACTGGCCCTTGGCGCTCTCGCCGGACTTGTGAGCATGCACGCGCTCCTGCATCTCGGACTTGGAGGAGGGGGTGCGGCCCAGGCCCTCCCCGGGATCCTCATTGACGTCGCGAGATGCTGTTCGGCGGAGGGCCGGCACGCCGCCGGTCTGGGCTGAGCGGTCGTAGTTGCCAAAGGCACCCACGGCGAAGGACATGGGGGGCAGTTCGGCGCGGGGCGGACTCAGTCGGTGGTGAGCCACGTCCAGGGACGCCACTCGCGCTGCTCGTCGCGGGAATGGGGACTCGCCAATGGAGAGTGCCGCCGACTCATGTACACTTGGATGCCATGGCCCCAGGTCAGCGTCATGCCATGCCAGTCGTACGTATTTGACTTGTGACGTCTCTCCCCTTGCAACGTCTACGTGGGGAACGGGAGGGAGGGGGGCGCACCTGTAGAATTAAGTATTTATCTGTCCCGTAGAGGCCTCGGCAGGAATCCGACAGCGGCGCGCAGGTCAGTCCGGCCTGTGGCTCGTCACAAACCCTCGTGAGTTGGGTAGGACGAAACCACCTTGGAGGTCAATTGGCGGTTGTGAGAGGCGTGGGGGGAGGGGGGGGGGAACACGACCAGCCGGACTGTAGCTATCTGTCGCGCACGAATAGGGAGGGTTGAGAGCAACGGAGGAGAAGGGTCCAGGAGGGCTGGGACTGTGGGGGATACCGGACGACAGGCCACGACTTTTATCAGATGCGAAGCTGTCCAGCGGGCGGCGTATTCGCATAGGAGGGACCCAAGCATTCAGTGTCAAGGATGCATCTAGACAGGGGCCACCCTGTATCGCGTGGCGGGCTGCCCAGGGCCATACGCCACCCTGATAGGATACCGAGGGCGCCCTCAAAGAGTTCCCTCCTGGTAGTATCTCTCCCAGGGGGGTTTTTCGGTGGGGGGGGGGGGGGCAGCGGCCAGCCCAGGACAGGGTTCGCCAGGCTACAATGACAACAGCTGTGGGGCTGCGGACGCACTGCGGGAAGCATATCTTAAGAGGCGGGCGGGAACCATCAACACCCCGAGGCGAGCATACCCCGAGCCCGGTACCAATTGCTCAGGGCAGGATGCTGACACGAGCCCTGGGGACGCCTGACGAGAGCCGTGCTGGGGTGGGACCAGTATGCGCGCTGACGTTCTCGGGCAATTCGGTGTTTCTTCGATGTAACGGCCTGCCGTGGTCATAGCCTCAACCTCGAGAGTGGCCCTACAGTCAGTCATACATCTAGCATGCAGACGACCACCAGTGACAACTCATGAACAAAGATATGATCGAGTATGGGTCATACACACAGGAATGTGGGCACACCATCCTTCCTACCCTTGGGCTTCTCAGTTGGAATCCCCCCACTTGGAAGATACTGACTGTCCTACTATGTACATACTATGTAGTAGTAACCGCCCCCCCCCCCTCCCCTCTCCCCGCAGTAGATACGGCAGCCATCCACACATTTGTAGTCTGAACGTCCAGAAACCCCAACCCAGGAGGATTGCTGGGGAGGACCACTACTACTGTAGTGTGACCGTAAATTACCGGCTCGGCGGTCAATGGTGAGTTGTACAAGCTGCGGTCCATAGCCATCATCTCGAAAGGAGTCTCAAGGTGGGCACGGGTCGTGTCTGTGGTACGGAGGAGCTCCTATCCGGTTCATCACAGCTCGTCAGAGGGCTTAAGGCCGGGGCCCGTTGGGCCACCCCCCCCCCCCCCAACCTGCCACCATGAACGGTATATCATTCCACAACCGGAGGTCTGAGCAAGATATCTGTGTGTCCTCTCTAATGGGGGTTTGGTTTTTTTTTTTGGGGGGGGTTTTTTTTTGGTGCCAGATTGTGGTCGCGATACGGACGTAGGTACATAGTATTCAGATTCTCGAAGGAAGAAGAAGGAAAAAAAGAGTCTCACAGGCTCCCCGGGCCCAGACATGCAGGCCCCTCGGTGTAGTCGGCAGATCCGATCCCAAGATGCGGGATTGGGTTGGTGGTGAGATCTCAGGACGGCCGTACGTCTGGGTCCTCTGCTTCTCCCAAGGGTCCTGCAGCCTAGCCCTGCTCACTGCCCTATCCCACCACAGTGCAGTGTATAGTAGTAGTAGTAGTAGTAGTAGTAGTAGTAGTATGTATGTATGACACGTCTGGCTGCGCCTTGTTCTTCGTTGGCGTCCCCCCGAGTCCCTCTGGTAGTACACATCTTACGCCATAATGTCAGGGAAGTCCTGTGCCTCTATCCTGTCTCCACCGCAAAGTACAGGGTCTGACAAGATTCGACTCAATCTTACAACATTTCACGCGCTTGCATAGCAAGGTCGTATCGGACTTCGTACTCCACAGGGGCTCAACAACAACAACAACAACAACAACAACAACACCAACGACAAGCTCGGTGAGCCATCGACTAACAGCCCTCGGGCCCAACGGAAGGCAAGTCCGAGGTATGCTGTCGTAGAAAAGAATGCATGTCAGTATGACAGCCCGCCGGGAGGGACCAAACGGATGTCGTGGAAACTAGACCCCCCCGAAGTAGGGTCAGCCCCGGATGGAGAGCCAGCCGGGCATGGGCTAAAAATTCTGAGAGGGGCACACCTTGGCACCCTCGGCTGACGAAAGCCATTTGCTCGGAGAATATTCACGAGATTAAACGGTATCTGACTCTGGATCTCTTCTTGACCCACCCAGTAATTCGATCCCTTGCCCGCCGCCAGAAGCACTCTGCGTTGCGCCCACCCGCCATCCCGGCCCGGATCGGGGAGCTGCATCTCTCCGAGGACCCGACTCTTGCGGAGCAGCCCCCTGCCTCAAAGGAGTAAATCGGAGACTTTCTGTGAGCTGGGGTGCGGGGGGGGGGTGGGGGGAGAGAGAGAGAGTTAGAGGGTTAGGCTATTGGCTGTGCACACCGATGATGACATCGAGTCCTTGAACGAAAGTCGGGTACCATAGTACATACTGTAGGTCTTCTAGGCATCATAAGAAATAATTCCCCGGCCAGCATCGCCATGAGATATGACCTAGTGTCTCCTACAATACTGTATGCACAGAACACGGTAGGTCAAAGTACACTCACTCACTATGTTTCCGAGGCCAGGTCCCTGCTTCGACGCACACTTCTAGAATCCACGGCACGTGGGTACCGGCCCCTTTTCGGGCGGCGTAGCCGTGGAACCTTGACATTGTGACAGGGGGACGGATAGATACGCATGCTGTTTACTATGTACATATCACTAAGTATACTAAGCATGTAGTACGTGGTATGTAGTATGTATTTTACTACGGAACACCATGCACCAACCACCCCTCTCCTGTGGGCGCGGGTCGGTTTCACAGACGCCCCCCTACCTGTGCCTGACCCGTGCACACCACCCAGGCACCCGTGGCCGTTCTGGAGCTTGCATCTCGAACGCCTGGATGGGAGGGGATCTGAACTGCAGGCTCTTCGTACATACTGGTGTTGGCCATTCCCGAAAGACGTACATTCAGGACTCGAGGTGCAAGGCCACAACCCCCACTCACTACCTGCCTTGGTGCTGCTGCTGTACCGCAGGCGTGGGCTGATACTTCCCTTGGTAATTCCTCGAACTCTCACGGTCCTCTAATTACTACATCGTCAAACGACGGGCCCCCGACAAATCTCCAGCTCGCAGCCACGTATCTGCGGACTTGTACAGGCACCCGGTTAGGGTTGGGCGCTCGCGACGACGGGGAGAAGATGTATCCCGAAAGCTGTCTTGTTGAGTTTTTTTTGGGGGGGGGGGGGTTTAAAAGGGGCCCGGTTCGGCCAACGGGCTACAGTTCACTACCCGATGTCAGTGACAGCCCGATCCCGCTCTAGATGTGCTAATCTTCCACGGTGCTTCTGGGCGTGGCCCTCTGCGCTGTCTGGGCCGCGTCATGAGGCTCTTGCGCCCCTTGGACTTACTAGACAGGGTCTCTATCATGGCAGGTCTGCAAAGCCGAGAACCCCTAGTTCTCTTGGCCCTGGTTCCTTCGATTCCGGCTCACAGCAGGTCTGTCGTGATCACATTTAGCACCCCGCACGGTGAACAGCCTCACGGGCAGCCGGGGATTGGATGCTTGTCCTGAATTGCCCTCTACGTAGCAGGCCCAGGGAGGCATTGGCAGGCTCGTAGCCACTGGGCTGTTTTCTGGCCTGGCCACAATAGAGTGTACCATCCCTTTGATCGCGGGGGTGATCAGGTTCATTCGTTCACATGCCTGGGTAGTGAATTCATCACTTCCAATACCGACTGACTACACTAGCCAATGTCCTTATTACCACGAGAGCGGTACAATAAAGTGAGGATGTTTCGCAAGTAGAGGTCATTTAAATGGTCTGACCATGATCATAACTCCTCCATATGAGGCACGGCCGAGGGTCGAATCTTCGGCCTCCGGGTCGGATGGTACATTAGGACCAGTTCGTTCCTTCTTAGCAACCTTTTCTTCTCTTCCATCATCTCAGCAGGTTCCATGAAAAGAACATCTTGGACACAGCGCAGCGAAACCCCCAACCAACCTCATCACTCCTGCGAAATATCGTCGCATCTTGTTCTCCGTGACCACCGACAAACCCCGTCCTGCGTGACCATCATGACCGCTGTCGCATCGCATGTCAAATTTCGGTTTCCCTCACTCCCTCAGGGTGGGCCTGCTTGCCACAATGCCGGTCTTTCGAGTCTTACATCCGCCGTAAAGATGACAATCCCAACTTCCTGCTCACCGCTATTCAGTGACATCACGAAAAGCAACTCAAGGCTGCTCAGGAATCAGCCTTAGAAGCCTGGGTGTTGATCCAGGTACTGCCATCGACAACACCGGAGTCTTCGTCCGAGAAGGCGGACTCTACCTCATAGGGACCGTCACATTCCTCCCAGCCCCACAAGTGCTGCGAGAATTCCTCTTCGTACTCTGCAATGGCATGATTGTAGACGGCCTTGTAGTCTTGGAACTCGGCCTTTTCGTCCCTGTTTATGCCCACGAGCCTACCGGTCTGATACATCGCTACAACCATCTCGCCGGAGAGAGGCAGGTAAGCCTCGGCTCTCGCGATCTTGTCGGCGATCTCATCTTGGCCCAGCCTGCAAAGGCCATGGCGCTGCTCGTGAGGTGCTAGGCCAGGAAAATAGAGCCCCCGAATTTTCATAGTGCGGATCTTCGTGACCAGCTCGCCGACCTTTCCTCGAAAGTTTTTGGTGTCGGGAATGGGCCAGAGGTTCTGTTCAAAGAGGTTGCTGAACAAGGAGCCGAGGAGCTTCTGGTTACAGTCTTTGTGATAGTCCACCGACTTGCAGAAGTGCTGCTTGTCGAAGTTGGCCGGGTCGGTCAGGAAGACATGAGCCTCCTGCAGACAACCCAGCATGGCAGCGATGTCTGCGTCGCGGACGACTCGTATGTTGCTCGCAAGGTCTTCGCAGATGGGCACTGCTTCCTGGATGGCTTTGCCGTTTCCAAGGCGTATGGACCCATCAGTATCCACCTCCACCTCGTGGGCGACCTTTCGAATGCATGACTTGAGTGACTTGAAGTCGCCCAGCCTGTAGGCGACGTATAAACACTGAAGCTGGCTGAGCGTTGTAGTGGGGAGACCTTTACGGAAGCCTGCAATCCATGTCTTGGCCCAGGAATAGAAGACCTGATCCTTCACCTGATACTTGGAGAGGACCTGCAGGACACTGTAGATGTGCTCAGGGCGAGGCTCCTGGGTAAGCAACGGTGCGTGCAGCCTCAGATGAAAGATGGTGAACATGACCTTGAGAGCAAGCGGGTCGTCGTCTAGCTCGAAAACCCACTCGGGCTGATTGCCACGCGTGTGTGTCTTGAACACCATCTCACTGAGCACAGGAGAGCCCGCTGCAATGGCAAGGGAATCAACCTCGAAGACGTAGACACGGTCGTTTCTCCCCTTGGTCTTGATGTAGAGGTCGCTTGTCTCAGAGAGCTTCAGGTTGATGTAGCCACCCTCTTGGACAGGGCTCAGGGCTCGGTTTCGACTGCCATCCGTGAAATAGCAGTCGACCACACAGCCATTGTTTGTCTTGTCGAACGGATCGACCCCTGGAAAGCCTCGGTCAGAATTGACAGCGGGGTCAGGCTTCAGTCTGTTAACTTACATTGGGCATCGTCAGATGACCTATCGGAGTCAGAATCACGGGCGGCGATAGCTTCCAGGGCTGCGACGGCTTCCAGGCCGTCCTCAGCAGTATCAGAGTCTCCGGCCTCGGACTTGGTTGACTTAGCGGCAAGAGCCGATGGGTCGGTCTCGGTGGTGACTTCGTTCGTCTTGTCGTCGCAAGAGTTTCCGACAGTCTCGGCAGGATTCTTGCGGGCTTTGTTATTGTCGTCAGCCGACTCCGGATGGATGAACACAGTCTCCTTCTTGTCGCAAGGGCCTTTCTCGACCTCGTCATTTGCGATGACGGCGACAACACCGCCGATGGTGATGCGGTCACAAGCAGTCTCGTCGCAGTCGGATCCTGCAAGCACATACTTGACAGAAGCAGAGTCAGCAGTGCTATCGGTTGCTTTGGTGTCACTGATGGCCGAGCCGGCAGTCACGAGGATCTCGGTGACACGGCCGGGCTGACCCAACTTCTGGTCGACGTCGGGAACGGGGGTCTCGACTGTCTTCTCATTGGCCACGTCACGGGCAGGAGTGGTCGGACGGCGTTCGGGAAGGGGCAGAGCCGCGGCCTCGGTCAGCGCCACTGTAGCTGGAACTTTGATTCTGGGAGACATGATGCCGATCGTAGGCTTTGTTCTTTTTTTGGTCAGTATATGCGCGAGTAGAGGATCCTCGGAAGGCCGTGTGCTTGATCTGTGGTGCTGGCAGGTGTGGAAATGAGAGAAGTGTGGACTAAAAGGAAGGGTTTGTGGAGCATTATGTGTGAGAAATGAGAAAGAGAGAGAGAGAGACCGCGCGGGGAAACTGCTGTGATACCTGTTGGGGGGGGAAGGGAGCCGTGTAGAGATGATGCCGGGGAGTTCACCACATTTGGTGGGATGAAGAGCAAGGAGACCACTGGCATGCCGCCTGCGACAGACGAGAAAGGACAAACATACAGGAATCGTGGTGGGAGTTGCATCGGAACCTGTCCAAGCTTGATGATGATGGGGATCCAGCAACAATGCCTTCGAGGAGTCGAGATGAAAGAAGGAAGGGAGGGCCTTGCCGCAGCCTGTTCTGTCGATCGATCGAGAACAGATGAATTGATGACTGGTTCGAAGTTTTTGGGTTGGTGGGAGGCTGGTGGGCTCTATAGCTACAAGGCAGAAAAGTCAGGTCGAGATGGAAAGGCATCGAAGAGGTGGGGGGGGGCTGTTAGGAAGGAGGTGGTTCCTGTACCTGCTCCGCTTTTATCCTTAGCAACAAAGCACAACGGGCAGGCACACTTTACACGCACACCTTGGAGAAGAAATACAGCGAAGAGTCTTGGTGGTCTAGAGGAGACTGGGAAAATGACACGTGAGAAGTCGAGACCCAGATGACGAGCTGAGGGGAAGCTGATCGACCTGGACCTCTTGAAGTCGGGTCCCAACTGCCCAGATCGAGCTTGCTGGCAGCGGGAAACCAATATCGAGCCATCACTCAGAGGATTACCTTCCAGTAATTCTTTTACCTTTCTGGAGACCTTGATCTAGAGCTGCTTCAGCATGGTACAAGCAGGCATTCGCGAGGGCCACACGCCCTGCTTGGCCATCATGACCCAGAGAGTGGGGTTCAAATCTTTCATGTGCAGTAATTACATGCAAGAGCCGGAAGAAAAGTAGCTCACGATGAACAAGTAGATAAAGTGCAGTGTGTCGATCTGTCTGTTAAAGGTCAACGTCCGTCTAGCCTTGATGAGTCCTAAGAACCCTCAGTCAACTTTGACAAGTGACCCGGATAAGAAACCACAAGACCTCCACATCGTGCTTCCCCAGCTGATGTCATCCAGAAGATCCATCAAAGAAGCAGCCGGCCATCAAAGACAACTGAGACCCATACAAACAGACATCTCTCCGTAGAACAAACTGGTCCATCCGGTTTGGTGCAACGCGGGTTTATCCTGCCCGTCGGTCTCCTGGGTACCAGGAACGTGACCGGTAACCACTGAGCAAAGCTGTACCCTAAGGAAAAAGACGCAAGTTGCCTTCCCACAGATTACTTCTCATCCGTTCCTCTGTTGCGAGACGATTGTGTCTCCCAATGGTGCTCGTCGGAGAACCAATGAAAACACGTATCCCAATCCCCTCGATCACCGCTTCTTCTGATCCTTGGTACCGTCCAGCTGGACGCCCTCATCGAACATCTCCCCACCGTGCTGGTACTCATTGCCCGCCTGCGTGACATCCTTCTGCTTTCCCTTGCCTTTGAGATCCAGGTTGCGAAAGACGATCATCAGACGGCTAGGGTCGCTTGTGTCCTTGAGGGCAGTGACCGGAGCCTTCTCAACGCTAGACTCGTTACCGTGTCGGGGACCGTAGATAGTGACGGGGCCCTGGCCGGTGGCGTTGGAAGGCTGGACAATAGCCTGCTCCTCGCCCGCGTCAACCTGGTCGGTCATCTCCTCACGCTCGGCGCCGGGCGCAGAGGTAGCAGCAGCGGTGGCCTGGCCCTCTTCCTGTTGCTCTTCGGCCTGAGCAGAGGTGTCGACCATACCTGGGTGCCAAGCGAAGATCTGGGCAGAGGTGGATTTCAAGCTGGAAGGGGCCTGGAAGGGGCCATAGTCGCTCTCGGTGTCGTTGCAGTACTCATGGAAATCCAAAGCGGCATTCTAGGCACGCGAATAGTTCTGTTGCCGCAGAAGAAAGTCAGTCATAACTCAATCTTGGGACGGAATCAACTTGGCTCCCATACCCATGGCTTAGCGAACATGTCCGGATCGATCTCGGCCTTGCGATCACCCCAGGTTAAATCACCCAGCCTGAAACCCCACTGGTCCTGCTCCTTCGTGCAACCACGGCCCTTCGGGTCCCAGCGGCCGGTGTAGGTCATGGCGATCTTGTAGACCTGGACCGCTGTGGGCTTGAAGTGGCTCCACCAACGGCTCATCGGGTGAAGACGCTCGGCCGCCGCCTCCCAGAACCTGGCGGTCATCGCACACTCCTGCCAGTTGTCGAGCCACTCGTCATCGCAGGCCTCGAGCAGGTCGGCCAGGCGCGCTGTCAGCATCTGCTGGTTGGCAGCAGGGCGCCATTTCTGGAAGTCGTACTCGATCTCCACGCCGAGCATTCGGAAGATCTCCTTGTTCTCGCGGGGGAATAACCTGGGGAGGTGGAGAGATTAGCATGATGTGGAACGGACTTGTAATACTGCTGAGGAAGATATCGGAGAGGGTGGTGAGTGGTTGAATAAGGAGTCGGGGAACAGGTTGCTGTAGGGGTAGGATCACAGGCAGGCGAAATTCCTTCAACTTGGGGAAGAGGAGACAGGTACACGTGGAGACGTGAGGTCATATGACAACATCTTGAGAGGACGAGGTATTCGTGGATAGAACCATGGTAGGTCAGACCTATGAGACGGCCCACAATGCTAGGAAGCCATGCTGTGGAGTGTAGTGTACGCGAGTGTTGGGAGATGGGTGATATAGCCCGTGGTGGACTGGGATGGTAGAAAGACGCGATCGGCTGAGAAACAGAGAAGAGGGCATATACGCGGCGGGTGATCAAAACGCTCGCGTCTCATCTCACCAGGCCATGGAGCTTCTGAGTAGGGGGAGAAGACAATAGTGATACTTACCAGTGGAGCTCTGGCTCCCACGCGAAGCCCGGGAGGCGAAGCAGCGACTGAACGGTCGCATCGTGAGAGCCGGGCTGGGGAGGGGCGCGGCGGACCTGTTGACGCTGAGCGCCCGCAGCCTGGACGTTAGAAGCGGAGGTTTTGGACGAGGCCGAAGCGGCCGCGCGTTGAGGCTGGCGACGACCGCCGGGGGTGGATCGGGTGCCGGCCATACTGCTATTGAATTCAGTCAATTGCGTATTCTCTTCTGATTGCTAGTAACAGACTTCAGGACAACAGAACTTACGTTTCGAGTGTGATGGAGGCGGCGGTTTGGTTGTGGAGGAGATCCTTCAGGTCAGCGTTGAGGTCGACGGTGAGGTCAAGGTCGCTATGGGACGGAGAAGAGGGTCAGCAGTCGGATTAAATTGGATGTGGGCAGCTAGAGGTGGATTTAGGCTGAAGCTGCGACCTGATTCGCGTCTCGCAGCCTAAAGTATCGCAGGCAGCTGTTGGTTGACGATATTCGGCTTTGTGAAGAGGAGCTAAGGGCTTCGATGTCACATACCCACGGAAGCAGTCGGCCTCAGAGGCCTCAGACCCCACGCTGAAATTGCTGTCGCTGTGATGACCCCATCAGCCTTGGTCGAGAAGCCAACACAGAGTGTGAATGCTGAATATGAGTACGAACCTGTCAGACATCGTTATGATAGTGCTGGGTGATGCTGGTGGTTGAGAATAACGTCGGTGGGGTGTGACCGCGTCGTTGGTGTTTTGTCTGGAAACTCAAATTTACCCACAGCGAGGTTGGCTTGTGCGTGTGGTTGATGTTTTGCCAGGGGGCTCAAATCTACTGATAGTGGTCGCAAGGCCGCGTGCCGTTTTTATTATCTTGTAGTTCCTCCTACCTCCCCTCCCCTCCCCTCCCCAATAACAATTTTCATACGTAATTACTTAGCCTAGAGCTAATAGCAAGATTCATCCTCAGCTGGAGGAGCTTTAATTTTCCAACCTCAATTTATTCCGCCGTCCTGCTCGATGTTCTTACTGGTGGTCTAGTCGATAATTGGTTTCTGGTGTCCGGGCAAACAATCCTGCCTGCCTCTCTAGAAAAGTCTGAAGTATCCCATGTACATTTATATAGGTTTCATGAAGTCTACACAGAAATGGGCCTGACAAGAAGATGACTTCACGCATATTCTTGATGGAAGCCAAATGGCATAAGAACAATGAGAGCACTTCCAGGTGGCTTCATACAACTCAAGGTTGGCACATTATGAAGGTGAGCAATGACCAATGTGTTTTCATCTAGATAATTTCCGCACGCTTGAACTAAGCTGGAGAGGAAGTGATTCTCATGATCAGTCCAACAGACTTTGAAGACCGCACTTTGAAGATAGTTGCGGGTATTTAGGCGCTCAATTGTGATTTCCTCTTGGACAGATTCAAGTGATTCAAGTACCTAATCAAAGGGCATGTATCCATAAGCGTTTGCTGTTTGCAGAGTATTACCACTGTGATAGATGATTCAAAAGCCAAAATGCTAATATCATGGCAGAGCCTCCAATTTCATCTAGGTGTTGATACATACCCGATCAGATGAGGGAAGAAAACTTAACACAGTCATGTGCAGACTACATGTATGCTGCCCAGTCATGATACTCTCAGTGCGGCTTGGTCTCCTCCATCGGAACCAGTTTGGTCACAATTTCTTCCAGGTGCTGGATGATGGCGAAATGATTTTCACCTTCATACTCGTGAAGGTCGCAATCAGGTATCCGCTCCCTCATATACCGGATCATGCTTATCGGAGAGTTTCTGTCCTTGGTCCCATGCCAAATCTGGATCTTTGAGTGGATGTCCTCCAGTCGGAAGCCATAGGAGTGTGCCAGGAGAAGGCCTTCATGGACGAACCCTTTGGAACCCTGCGCAAATGCTTCAAAACCAACACGCAGCGCTCGATTCCTTCGTTCCTCAATCGATGCCTCAGATTCTGATTCTGAGATGGCTTTCTTGGCTGTAGCAGCAGCCCTTCTAATCCCGTCATCCAGCAGTTTTTTGCCCGCATCGGTAGCTAGAACCCTCTTCACCAGACCCAGCAACAAGTCCGTTACTCCGATGGCAACGGAAGGGGAATGTGTCACAGCCCAGGATCCAAGTCGCGCTGATAGTAATAAATCGTGCGTGCCTGCTTCCCACGTCGCAGCGCTAGCCATCAAGCCAGTCGCAGAAAGTGTCTCGGGAGGTATGGCGTGAGCGCAGGCCAGGGCGTAGGGGCCCCCGCCTGAGCCGCCGAGGACGGCGAAGCGTTTGAAGCCAAGGTGACGGGCCAGAAACTGGACGTCAAGAGGCCAGTCTGTGATGCGGCGGGTCGGCTGGAAAGTAGAGAGGCCAAATCCGGGGCGATCTGTGGCGATGACGCGAATACCGTGACGGCGGGCGATGGGCTCAAGACCATAGATCTCGAGACGTGACGATGGCCACCCATGAAAGTAAAAAAGCGGATAGCCCGTTTTGGGTCCAGCTTCAGCGAATCCCAATGTACGACCATCCGGAAGTGAGATGGTCTGATGATACTTGTCTGTACTGATTGTCGTTGCAGTGCTAGCAGTGCTGGCACATCGATAATTAATTGCTCGAAAATGAATGCCCTTCTGTTCAGCCACTTTCAGAAAACGCGGGCGTAGCATCCATAGCATAGAGGAATGCATTCCGAAGTGTTGGGACAAGTTACGGCTCTTGTTATATTGAGTTGGAGACCGCAAGAGATCTCAAGTCACGACCACGCTGATGATTTATTAAGGAAAATTAAGGCTTCTGAGAGGGTAACATGAAGTACAAAGAGTATCCTGAGCCAATGTGTCTTCTTGTGGCGTTAGGGGGTTGGTTGGTGTCAGATTGGCTGCAGGCAGCGTGTCATCCAAGGTGTCCACGGAGGAACCTTCATGCCGATTCTCAGATTAAGGATGGTGTACCCTGATTCATACGTAAAGAAATGAGAACAGGCCAATAGCGTGCTAATAGGGATGATTGAGAATTTCATTTCCTTGTTCAGTTTTGAACTGATCGAACGGAAGAGATCAACTGACCTATACCTGTCACCTGGAAGAGGTCGCGAGCAACTGTGCCGCTGCCTTGTGAGCTCGAAACTCCTTATGAGTGTGCATTTAAGCTTCATTATGTCCATCAGATCAATGTTCTTTTTCCCCTCTCGCAGAGGATGCCCAGCACTTTCCTTGTTCAAGACTACATTGCACATTCTGCCCAGAATTTCAGCGTAAGTCGCAGATACGAGGAGGGAGAAAGAAAGAAGAAAGTATACTACTGCAGAGCCTATGCTCAAAACGTATAAATCTTGCACCTGAAACGATATATGTTTCCTGGCGTTATCACCCTACATCTCTCAATCCCTAATTCAAGATTCATGGAGAACTTGAGATGCTACTTCACTTTCTTGTCTCCTGAATCCAATCAACAGCATCGAGAAAATAAGGAATCTGGGAAGAGACTTCATTAATAAATCTGGGTCTGGTATAACCTGCGATGCTAAACTCACAAATCGGCCCGGGTTTTCCGTGGCCTGGAAGTGGCCCAGACCTTCCATCTTCTTGAATATCGAACCCTTGATTTTGTCTGCGGTGGCCTTGGAAATCTCTGGAGTGGTGCTCCAGTCGTACTCCCAAGTCAAGAAATAGATTGGACACTTGTTCACGTCGACCTGATCTACGCGGTGCCGAGCATCAAAGCCGCCGAAGTAGAAGTCGAGATATACCGTGGAAATATTCCTGACCTGCATCAGCACCGGCGCAAGGCAAGGGAGGAAGATGGAAATCCCAGGACTCACCATATGCTTGACCAGAGTACATGTGCCAGATCAATCGTCGATTCGCGTAGGGGGCTTTAGGGCAGATTATGCCGTAGACCCAATCTGGGTTGAACAGGGCCTGGTTGACCACTGTACTTTTGTCGTTGAACTGCCTATCCATCGTGAGATAGTCGCACCCTTGAAGTGGAATAGTGCCAACAGCGCCAACCTCATCTGCTCGATTAGCCACAGCAACGCAAACTTGTCCAGCCATGGAGGCAGCGCAGATGATTGGCTTGATAAGCTTGAGTGCCTTAACCATGGCCGCAATTGTTCCCACATAGGCATCCTCGCTATTCGTGTGGTTTCCAGGGATGTAATTTTTATTCGGGAATGACTGCCTGTGAGCGGGTAGGTCGAAAGCGATCGTGGTGCATTTCTCCATCATTCGCGGGTGGTACATAGCACCGTGGTACTGACGGCTGTCGCTTCCAGCTGTATGGCAGAAGACAATAAGAATTGACCCACTTCCTGAGCTCTCATAGATATCCTCGTCCGGCCTTATTCTGGAAGTTCGACGTAGATGTAATGCCTAATGATGTGATCCTCTGTGGGTTCATCCCGAGGATCCTCAGCAACGGGCCCATGGAGGCCCTCGCGAAGGACTTCGAGCAGGCGCGTAGCGAGACGTCAATATTGAGCGAAGCGAGCGTCGTCGCCGACGACACGGACTCCCTCCTGCTTGATATTCATACCCTGCTCCAGATGTGAGTTCCTCCCTGGACAACAAATCATCTGAAGGGATAAAGGATCTAATATGCCTGAAGTCCAACAAAAGATTGAAACAGAGCCTTTGGATCGGCTTCGAAGAAATTCTCCCATTGCTCCCCATTGGGCAACAAGGGTGAAGTCGATTTTTGACATTTCACCAGATGAAACTCAAGTCTTAGCTCCCGGAGCGACATGAACCAATATTGCCTCGCCTCTTGTCGAGGTAACACCGACTGTGACGGGCCCCAGGATTGCTTTAGTGTCGATGAATGCTTGCCATTGCTCGTCATGATCGAGTGCCTTTTGGAGTGAGGATACCGATTTTTACATCGCCTGCCCCAGTTGCGCCCACGACGAGGTGTTTCCGTCCTGAGGAGTCATGACAGATTATCACTTCGACTTTTCCCTGGCTTGCTGTCACATAAGATACAGGAAGAACAACCCGAATACCCACTTGCCAGGGGCAAGGCAGGACGCTTCTACAAATAGACTTAAATGAACCGAGAGCCCCATATATGTACCCACCAACTGGCTGCTGCTCATCCCGAGGTCCCCCTCATGTCTCCAATGTCGAATTGATCATGATTGTCAACTTAGGGGCTAACTTAAACGAGTCGAACGGACAGCTGCACAATCTGCTAAGGATCAACGGAATACCAAAATAAGGGCGCTGGCTGGGACGCAGCGGGCCCCCGTAAAGATAGGAATCATCATGAAATCTTAAGGAGTATGGACATACTGAATCATTGGATTATTTTTGTGACCGAAAGATCAAGATCGGCATGCACTTGAGCGTGAGGGTTGGAGAACGTTGCGTGGCATTCGGCGCCGCGGAAATTCATCCTTTGAAAGGCCACTTCCGAACCTAAGGTGTACTCAGCTTCAAGAAGGTGTGGTCGCTCTTCAAAAACGATAATCAGTGCAAGCTCCAATCGTCAATAAGCCAAAAATAAGTCTAGCTAAGCGGAGTCAGGCCAGTATCGGCAAGAAGAGGAGAAAATGTTGATACTTGGACTCAGAGCAATGCGAGTTGAGTTCAGACCCACAGCTCAATACAGCATGGATAGCTTTGTATTCAAGAGATTTGTCGTGGGGCCTCGGAAGTGAGGACATCACATGTTTATATGGAATTACTCAGAAGCGAAGAAATACCAGCAGCCCCCGGCCAAAATCCCGCTCGTCTCTTTGAAGGCCTGAGAGCTTCCGTCTTGGTAGGAGAGCACTCCATGCTCGGTCCCCAATTTAAACAGCCCGGAAGTTCCTTCGGGTGTACAAAATGTTGTGTTGTAGACCCACCCTGCTCCATTGGCGACGATGGATATGTTGAAAGCTCCCAAGCTCGTCGAGAAGCCGGCTTCAATCTCAGCCAAGTCGCCGGGTTGGGGCGAGACTGTCCAGGTGGCACCTTCAGCCGACTCAATGTGCAAGCCTGCAACGTAACTGCTGAGTAGTGTGGTCGGAGCCGTGCTCCAGCCGTGCGCGTGGCTAATGCGTGAACTTGTCGCATAAGAGGGGTACTCGAGTGTTCCAGAGGTAGAATAGCCTTCGACCAAGGTGCTGTTCGTCATGATCTCGCTGTCGAGCATGTATCCCCACATCAGACGCATGAGGTCCAGTGCTCTTGTTGCATTCATTGAAAGCAGGTGGCCCTCCAGCTCCAGACCGCTGGCAAAAGGCGAGATGACATCCGTACCCTCCGGAGCGGGCGCTCCATATGGGTATATCCATCGTGAGGCAAGTGCCGCAGAGATGGCTTCATTTTGTGAGTCGGACTGTGTAAGGTTTGCCTTGATGGCCCAGCTGTTGCCGTCTTGCGGATACACAGATGTATCACCGCTATCGTTGTCGATGTATAGACCTTCAGATTCAATCCACAGAATATCATTTGCCGCAGTCTTGATATTTGCGGCGTACTCTGTCCAGTTAGAGGCGGAAGAAGAGTCTCCAATAACTCCGGCGGCTGTGATTGCCAGGTTAAGAGTGTAGTAAAGAGCAGCGTTGGCCTCAATGTTCTGATTTCAAAGGTATAAGCAAGGCAGGCCTATCTTGCTGACGTCCGTCTGGAGATCTACCACAATTTGACTGCAAGGAGATACTTACGTGACCACCCATGTCATTTCTGCCCCAGTCTAGGTCTGAAGTGACGTTCATCAGACCTGAGCTGTCGACATAGCTGAGAGACCAGGCCAACCCGGCCTGCACACGGAACCAGTTGTCCTCAAGATAGTCCACATCTCCGGACCAGATGTAATAGTAGAACAAGTCGACCATGGTATAAAGATGGTAAGTGAAAGAGGCATAGGCATGTGTCGCCGTCTCGTAAGTGGTTCCATAGTATGGAAACATCCCTACGCGTCAAATGATCAGTCGGGATTCAAGAAGCTCGGTCGCCAGAATTTGCAGATTTGCTCACCATCCGACTGCTGGTATATTATCAGCGAGCTGATCGAGTTCAACCCACTGGTGAGGTCGTATGTCGATAAAGCTGCTGTGGGAATGCTGATTATCATGTCACCTGGCCATACAACACGGTCTCGCTTCGCACCGTCCACGAGGCACGTGCTACCATTGGTGAGTGTTGCATTCTATGATCTACGTATCAGCTTCACCAAAGTAATTCACCGGAGGAGAAACAGAGTGCATGTAGAGCAGTGTACTGACCTGCGACCACGTGTACAAGCCACTCGCGGTCAAGCCGCCATCAAACGCATCTCCGTATTGAGGCTGCAGGGTGCATAACTGCACAGTATAAGCACCTGCGTACCAGATCCTGTTTAGGAGCTCATCGTCCTATTGCAAAAGGTAAATCAGAATATTGTCTATGTTCAGCGAGGCGGATCCAGCTGCAGCCAAGGTCCAGGTCGGCATACGCTGTGAAAGTACCCAGTATAAGCCTGCAAATCATTTACCGGGGCCGCAGTGAAGTTAGTAGCTACAGCCACCAGCTCGATGTCCGCCGACGAGTTGCTCCCGATGGTCAGATATCTAAATCCACCACGGACGTAGTCATCGCTGACAGTGTAGGTTCCCGCACCGTCTCCGACTGGCAAATAGAGGAGTGCGCTTGCTGCTCCATCGTGCATAGCGTCGGAACTGGTAGTGTTGATGAAATAAGATGACTCGGCGTAGGCAAGCGTCACACTGGCTGAGGGATCCAATGTATCTCCAGCAGTTACAGATACTACGCCGCCTATATTCTTCCCGTAGTCATATGTGATGTATGACCCTGGGCCGAGAATTGTCGACCCGCGGCTAGAAGTGGTGACACCAGCGGCATTGGTGACATTACCACTGGTGATGTATACGGATACCGGAGACAGAGTCCGGTTTGCTGGGGCCAGAATGTAGTCGCTGTAGGAAACCGCAGCCAAGGCGTAGCTCACAAAAGCGACAACTAGCCAGACTAGCGGTGATGACACCGCCGATGACATTGTGTAATCAATAACAGGCGAGACACAGCAATCGTGAGTGTGGTGTTCGGAACTTGAGACCTGGTCAGACGAGGAGCTCATTCCAATCCCATTTAGACGCCCTCATGCCTTGAGAAGGGACATTGCGAAGCGGGCCCTCCCCCTCACCAGTGAAGCATATCTTGGAAACCCTGATGCTTGAGAATGGCCCTCTTTGGTGCCCACGGTTCAGGGTAACCTCATTTTCAATTGGCTGCAGCAGCCGAACCTGACTAGCAATGCAACGGTAGACCGCTGCAGTGCCATCACGCAGGGGCTGCGATCCTCACCGAGTCATCTCAGTCTGAGGGAAGGTCCTTTTGGGGGGGGGGGGGATTGGGGGGTTCATGTGGGGGTGCATGCATTGTCGGGCGCGAAGAACACTGCGGTGAAGCAGATTCGGTTTATTTGCATACGAACTGCGATTTGAGAGGATACCGATGCTGTAAGCAGGGTCACTGACGCTTCTCGCATTGTTCGCATTTCTCGTGGCTGCTAGGCTTGAAATGGGCGTGTTCAGTGGCCCGGCAGGTGTCTAAAAGAACTTGCCCATTGTAAAAAGCCCATCTTGACAGGTTTTGGGCTCATAGTTTGGAAATTGAGGGGTGTACTGACGCAGCTCACCATGACGACCCATCTCTGTGTCTGTCAGAGCATGCTTTGCAAGCGCACTTTATTTGCCTATGGGCAGCTTGCGTCGGTGCGATCATGATGAAGCACAGTCCAAGAAAGAGACATAATAATTGAAATAGAGGAAGAAATTATGGAGTGGTGCCAAGGACGTTAGTGTGTTACGTTCCTATATTCTTTTTTTTTATTCCTTTTTAAAAAAAAAAGGATGCTCAGGAGACACAGTAACGAACTCATGGCGCACACTGCTCTCCCTCTATATATATGATTAGAAATCGACTTTACATAGAACGATGGCTCCTCTGGGTTGCTATGCCGTTGGTGACAACTGACAGCCGGACGCGTTTTCGAATTTCTGTGTCTACTACTCAAATATCAATTTGATGGCTGGGTAACGTCGTATGATCGTGTGGTGGCCTCCATTGCCTCAGTCTAGCAAACATTCTCATGGAAAATGGTTTGGGACGGACTGCCGGGCTTTAAAATTTGAGGTTGGGCAAATTTTAAACAAAGTTGGTGTGAGATAGATTATCAGCTCGTGGCAGTGTGTCACTCGGCCAAGGTACCTAGGGAGTAGGCACAGCACAACCTGTTTCGTCATTGTGTGTCATTATTGGAACTGGCGAGACCCACGAAGATGTCAAATTCTAAACTTCAGCTTGGGTACCCTCTGACCGGCGGGCCAAGGATGACATTGAAGTCTGTATATTTTGACGGAAGGAAAATGTTCTGTTTGTGATATACGCTTGTAACGAGGACTTGGGTCACGTATAACTTTAACATTTTCCAGAACATCCATATCCATGTTCTAATGATCTGATGAAGGAGGATGTTTTGGCTCTCAATATCGGGATAAAGGCATGTTACAAGGAAAGTCAGGTTTGTGAGTGGAATGTCCTTCTTGTTGCACCTCCCACCCCCCAGCCCCACCCCCCAGCCCCACCAGATAGCCACCTCGGGCCGGGATCCCACGTGGTGTTCCGTGGAAAGAAAGTCTCTTGCTGATAGCTTTAGATGAACGCAGCTTTTAGATGGACACATGTAGTAAGAGTATCTTCGACATGATTGGTCAATATGTGGTAGGCATGCTCCCCATGTGTCACTTCTCACTGCCGCCAGGCAGGTTACCAGGATGCTGAGGCACTTGAGATGTGATCGTCACCGAGACGAGTAATAGTAGGACACCGAATTTACTATAACTACATTATAATCTTGATCCCAGTCCACGGCTGTCTCGTCGGCTGCCTGGCAAGTGGCGTTGCTGAGGTATTGCTGCTGGCGACCAGCATCATGCTGCAGCAAGGCAAGCTCCCCGCCGCGCAAAGAATGACCTTATATGGAAGCCGAGCGGTAGGCCTTAAACACTATCCAGGAAAGATATCTTGATTGTTAGGATGCCGACGCGTCATGTTCGTTCTGTGGAATCATGGACAGCATCGACAGCATCTTCCCAGTCCAGGTCTTTTGACAGTCCCCGGCCGGACCGAGGGGGTCGCCGACTGGTTGTCGCCAAAAGCACCCGGATCTGAGAGATAAATCCTACTTCATTTTGTTGCCAACGATACCCGAAGTTGGTAGTTATCCTGAGTAACCTATACAATAATAAACGGTAGTTTCTAGGTAGTTCCCGCACTCGAGAGTTTTCAGCTAGTCCGAACCCTACATGTTAACCACCCACATTTACATACGAACTCTGTCACTTAAATAGGTTGTATTCCTCTAGAAGCTGCTTTCGAGACTTTCTATTAAGAATCAAGTAGGCCCAAGTCTTGTTTCGATTGGCCAGTATAACATCGTGTGGCCAGGCTGACTGGAAATAGTACTGGGTGTTGGTCGCAAAACCACTGACCTGTAGGGTCTTCGCCTTTTGCGGCGTAGAGCTGACCATAACAGATGCAAACATCGCAGTGTACCACACCGCCGGTAAAGAGATGTTTTCTGTTAGTCGGCCTGCACTGCGTCTGACACAGCCAATTTCCAATTTGTTCAGTAATCATGGAGAGATACCATGTCCAGCTGCTGCCAGCACGATGTTACAACAGATGCAGGGCGCTAGGGGTCTCAGTCAGCAACTACGAGGTGCTCCAGAGCTCCGTCCTGGTACGGAGTTATCCTAGGTGCCTGGACGCATGACTGAGATCACCCTTTTCTGCGGAGCCTCAAATGTACACCTCTAGGCAGACTTTCCCAATTAATCAGCAGTGGTTGATCCGGAAGGGCGTGGCACCAGATCGAACTCGAGTCGTCAGCTCGACCATCTCCCGTGCAAGTGACGACGCGCTATCAAACCCCGAAAACTCTTTGACGGCCGACATTCGCCATCAGATCGCCCTGAGCAAGACTCGGCTGGCTTATTTGAACCGCCAGGTCCGCAGTGACCCACAATCGACCTTTGGGCGGCGTTGGACTGTTGGACCAAGACCGCTCTGCTGTCCCAGGTGCCCGCCGCTTGCAACATATCAACTTCTTGAACGCCAAGGGACACTTCTAGTCCTACCGTTGCACTGGTAGAACGATTTGAGTTGGATGGGTGGAGAACATCTGGGAATTCTCCGCCTGGAGCACAGAATTTGCTGTTGTCGCTGCAGTAAACAGGGTGTCACCCCCAACTTTCCGCGCGCATCCGGCCCCAGCTCTTAGGCACAGTACCGGCCTCGGGCACGGCATTCGGACCTCAGCCTCACCCCCCCCCGCCTACCTCGTTCCACAGCGCGGGATTCGCTTTTGTCGGACAGACACCCTGGGACAGATTGCCACGTAGCCCTGGATTTGGATATGCAACTCCGGCACGACATGATGGCTTCGCCTCTTGCGATCCTGAACGCGGAGCAATACAGCGGAATTCACATGACGAGAAAGATCGGTAAGGCGAGGAGGGCACATCAGCCGCAAGGAGATGGTGCGCCACGCAAAAAGGCAAGGTCGTCTATGGCAACTGTCGCGGTTGAGGAGGAGGAGGATGATGCGGATGAGAAGGCGAAGAGAGCCAGGGGGAGGCCGAGGCTGGATACCAAAGACCAGACCGCTGCCGATGTCAGTATTTCTTTTTGTCTCCCAACTGTCTTTTACTTGACTATATCATCTTTTGAGCCTCTTCGTTGTGCTATACATATCCGCTTTCAAGATCTAGTCGTTGTCTCCGTCTCTTGCAGCCCCTCGGCCCCATCGGCACTAATATCTTATAGCGACGGCGCACTCAGATCCGATTAGCACAGAGGGCCTACCGCAGCAGGAAGGAGAATGCCATCCAGAATCTAGAAAAGAAGGTACAAGACCTACAAGAGATCAATGAAGAGATGGCCAACGTGTTCATGAAACTTCACGACCACGCTGTGAGCCATGGCATCCTCAGCGTGTCCCCTGAGTTTGCTCGGGAGCTGCAGTCCACCACGGAGAGATTCCTCTCCCTCGTGAGGAGGTCGAGCGAGACGAACGGAAACGAGAGCCTAGGACGGGCATCCGAGGATTTGGGTAGCTCACCACAGCACCATGATGAGAAGTCTAGCTCCCCAGAGGTCGCCGACATATCCCCTCCAGCCAACACAAGCAACACCGTTTGGGGGTACACAGTCGCGACCGAAGCCGATCTGGAGCCTGACCTCTCTATGACTGGTTTTTCTATGCCTGAAGGTCAGGCCACAACCGTCCAGGCGCCCCTAGGCTATGGGATTGATCACGAGGTCGTGACGATGCCGCCCCTCGACAACGTCCGCTTCCCATTCGACGTCTCCACCAACCCCCCCTTCCCAAACTTATTCCCTGGGACTACCAACAATACCGGTAACAACACCGACAGCACGTGTCAACGTTCTAGCACGCCGACCATCTCCCCACCTCCCCTCTCTCCCTTCCTCTACTCTCTCCCCCCCCCTGACTC
The DNA here is from genome assembly GCA_026119935.1 of Endothia cerciana. Taxonomy (NCBI): domain Eukaryota; kingdom Fungi; phylum Ascomycota; class Sordariomycetes; order Diaporthales; family Cryphonectriaceae; genus Endothia; species Endothia cerciana. Next base: position 366,820 of record JALRMH010000006.1, read on the forward strand.
CTTCGCCTTCAACGAGATCTCGTTCGGCCGCCGCCTGCAGCGCTACGCCATCGAGCGTGGCTACCAGCTCATCACGATGCCCGACCCGCCCAAGGACGCATTCGCCCGCATCTTCGGGTTCTGCATGCTCTTCGAGTCCATCGACCAGATCCGCGAGCGCCTCGCGCGCGGCCTCGCGCGTTCCAAGGCCGAGTCCCTCAACTACTGGGCCGCGCCGTTCTGGGCGCTGGGCGGGGCGGGCCAGAGGGCGTTCGCGGGTCCTGATGCTGCTGCTGCTGCTGCCGCTGCCGGCCGGGGGCCGCCGCTCGCCGGCAACCAAGGCACAGAGGATGTCGGCAAGCACGATTTTCATACCTCGTTCGGGCTGGGCCCTTTCGACGCCAACACAAACGATGCCAGGGATAAGTGCCTCGACGGGAAGATGATGATCATGTTGCCGGGGTTCCTGGGGGAGTTCTTCGATGCCGATGAGGTCGAGTTGTACCTCCGGAGCAGGGGCGTAGCGATTCAGCCGGGGCAGGATTATGTCACGGTAGAGGTAGACGTGGAGTGGTTCGAGGAGGACCGGCAGGACGGCTCTGGCATGCAGAATGCATATGACCAGTGGGTTGCGTTGACGCCCGACTCCGGGTCTGCTTCTCTGTCAGAGACCGCGACGGTGGTGGCCGATAACAGGGCTTGGGATGTGGGCAACGGGTTGGGGAACAGCGTATTTGGTGGTGTGGATGACTTGCTGCCCTTTCCCGGCACCAACCATGCTGGGAGGAGGCTTGTGACGCTGGACATTGACAAGTTTGTTCGCGGTAAGCCCTGGTCCCTCTCGCTCTGTCTTCGAGGATAGACGTGTGCTGATATACGCATCGCAGAACTGGTGGACCGCGGCGTGTGCTTGGGACGGACGCCTGGGTTCCGCCCAAGGGACATCTACAAGGCGTTCTGGACAGCAGCAGAGGCGGATGGTGCACTGGCATGCTAGCGGTGGAGATATTTTCGTCATGAGAAAGACGGACCCGGGCGATGGGGTAAACCAGAATATAATCCCGGTGATGGGAGTTGCTGCCCTGATTGCATTCGGCCGAGCTGGGAAAAATAGAACATAGTATGGAGAATGCAGCCGTTCGGCTCCCGCTTTACCATCTAGGAGGCCCCGTCGTCCTTGTCGCATCTCACATGAGCACGGTCGACCACTGCCGGCTTCGGGGGCTCTTGGAAACAGACGCCACTGTATCTCACTGCCACTATACCTGTTCCTGTTCTTGTTTCCTCTTCCTCGCCTCCCAGTCCCTAAACCTCCTCATGTCCCGTTCTCTCGTCTCCTGCGCCGCAAGCTTCTTCTCCCCATCCACGATATCCAACATCGCTGTTGCCCTCGCAACCATGTCCTCCGCCTCCTCACTCAATATCTTCCTGAGATGCTCGACCCCGTACTCCCTCACGGTGCGCTCATAAGTCCCAAACACCAGCATCTGCCCGGTCTTGCGCTGCGGTATATGGAGACTCCCGCCCTCGTCTCCCATATCCGGGATGTCCACCCCCTCGTCGAGCGCAAGCTCCTCCAGCCGGCGCTCCCACGCGTCCTCCTCGGCCGCGGCGGGCCGGGTATCCTCCCACAGCTCCTGCACGGTCGTGATCCGCGCCTGCCGCCGGTTCGCCTTGCGCCGCAGGAAGTTGGCGTGCCAGTGCGACTGGGGCTTTCCGATGCGCAGGAAGGCGATGTTGTTCGTCTCGTCCAGCACGGGCACCTTGCGCGCGCCGGCGGTGATCTCGGCGAGCGGCCGCGGGCGGAAGGTGGACGTGTACACGGGCTTCTTGCCCGGCTCGCTGATCCTGGTCAGGAGGGGCGGGTGCCTCTCCCTCGGGGGTTCGGCCGGTGGGGGGGGCCTGGGCGGCGGAAAGGCGGCCTGCCGGTCGCGCAGGAAGCTGACGATCTCGGCGTGCTGGGGGCTGGAGGCGTCCTGCGCGCGCGCGAGGAGCGTCAGGGAGCGATAGCCGCTCTTCAGCGCAGAGGTGACCAGCCGCGGGGAGGTGTCGTTCTTGTTGCGCCGGAAGCTGGTGCGGAGGAGGTAGTGGATGGGATGCTCCCAATCGGGCCGCGAGAAGAGGTCATCTGGAAGGGGGACGCGTCGAACTTGGCGGAGCAGAGCCCGGTAGAGTGCAAAGCCTGGCCGGAGGAATTAGTCTCATGGTCTGTACTTCAATCGTTGAACAAGAGAGGATTCTGCATACATGCTGCTCTATGCCGCGAGTCGCGGGCTGGGACGAAGAATGAAGGCATTCATCTGAGCCTGGGGGCAAGATGCCTCGACACCGTCGGTCGCTCAGTCCATGAGTACCGCAACGAATGGCAGTAGGTAAGGTGGAAACTGAGGCTCGATGCAGACGGGATTTTCGGCAGCGTTGGTGCAGCTGCAACTGACGTAGAGACGCTCGGGCCACAGAAGCTCTCGGGCAGTATAATATGCCAATGCCAGCCCATGGGGACGATTGCTCGCCCCGTCAACTCCCAAGTTCTCAAAGCCCTGCCCTCGGAATTTAAATGTATTTCGGGATGACGACGGAATAGGCCGAGTCTACGCCATGTAATCCGAACCAGCCCTGAACCCCCTGAAAATGCAGTTGCAACAGAAAAATCAGAGGCTACGCCAATCGCTTGCCCTCCCATGACAAGCGCCCCCCCCCTCGTCAAATCTTCCTGATCAAGCACCTGCTGTCTAGGACGCTCTTGTCTTATCTCGTCACATACTCTCGACATTGCCTATAACGTCTCCTAGGCCGGCGCTGTTGGTTGTGATTGAAGATCCGCTAGTCTGACGTAGGTGGGCACCGCCGTGCCCTACTCGGCGTACTTGGTGCCCTCGGGAGGTTGAGGTAGCTTCTTGTATTGCTCCATATGACTTCCAAGGCATGCTCGTTAGCATCTTCACAAAGAAAAGGCTCACCGACTCAAGCCACGCAATAGCTTTGCTGTACCTACTGTCTTATGGCACCCAAGGCGGCCTCGATACTGACCCGCTGCTGAGCTCTTGGGCCTGTGTCCTTAGCGTTCTTGTCCCAGTCCCGCAGCTCGCCACCGATGGTGTTCTTGTCGACGAGGCCGGTGTGCTGGTCAACACCGGGGAGGTTGATCTGGGTGATGAAGTTGATGACGGGAGGTTGCTTGGGGTATTCGGGACCGCAGACAATCTTGAGTTCGTAGATTCGATTCTCGAAATGGCCCTGTCGCGGTTGTCTGGCGATCAGCTGCCGTGCACTCTGACCCTTTCTCGGCCGACGCCGCCATCAAGAAGGTCGCGGGGGGAGGGAGCGCGCATACGTGAGGAGGTCCCATGATTGTGCCTCGCCAATTTGTCAACGAGATATCCTCCTGATCCTCCAAGCCGTAAGAGCAAGTGCCTGAACAGCAGTCCAATGGTCAGCCCTCTAAACTGCTTCCACCCGGGGATGACCGGGACTGAAGACAAGCCGCACCGTTACTCAAGCCCTTTTCTCCCTTCTCGAGCTCTTCGAGGAGCTTGAAGTTGCGCGGCACGGTAGCAGCCACAGCCATGGTTTCGGTTCCGGAGAGATCAGATCAGCGGGGGACTAAGACTGAAGTAGAGAGGTAAATGGAAGGAGAAGGATGGCGCAGTAAGCCTTGCTTGCAGAGCTGTTTGTCGTCGTCACTGGGCCAGAGTCCAAGCCCAAGGCGGGGCATAAGGGCAGACGAGGCAACTCGAAGGTGCGCAGTGGGACCGTGGGACCCCGCGAAACCCACTCACTCCTTCCCGCTCTGCCGTGTGCCAGGCGCTGTTATGATCATGACTAAGCCTGCCACCCCATCCATCCATGCACCCGTCAGAACCCGAACCCCTGGAGGACCACGATCGATGTGGCATCTTGGGCCTCCTGTCACTCATCATATAGAATCAATCCCCTTGGCGCTGACGACGACGACGACGACTGGAAGACCACTTCTACTTGTGGACCCACGACATCATCATGCCCGCCATCTTGAGAGCAGCTTACTAGGGTCTGGAAGCTACGTTGCCATGATCTCCAGATTCGAATATAACCCCTCCAAAGGCCATCATGTCCGCCCAGCTCCTTGCCACGGAGCTCAATAACCTCATCACTGAGAGCAAACGCAAACACCAGGATCTGAGACAGGTAGACTGAACTCCAGGAAGATCCTAATTTCGTCAGAGTCGCGTAACTGATCTCATCGTGCAGGCTGCCGAGAGATCGCTTGAGGAGCTCAAGAGCCTCCGTGTCACCGAGGCCCAGCTTGGCGCAGGTCAGTTTCCGTCATTCCTGGTGGACAGCCCGTCCAACCTGTCAAGGCGACAGAAGAGGCTCATGAGAGTCACAAAGAAAGGTGGCTCCAGCGCTTGCAAGATCCTGCCTGCTGTTATCTTGGTCTGGTCAACGACCAGGCTGGCTTCAGTTGAATTGGCTTGACGGATAGGATGGCAGATTGACTGACTGAACAAATTCGGTAGAGCTTTCTCAAAGGCCAAATTTCGCCAACCCTTTCATAATAGCATGCGGCACAAAGAATGCAAAATTCACCAGCATCGCGATCGTGTGCTTGCAACGCCTCATTGTTTCCAAGGCTCTGCCTAGGTCTAAGCTGAGCCCTGTCCTGGAAGCCCTCCGTGAGGCGACCTTTGCCGGCCTCGATGTTCAGCTCAAGATCCTCCAGGCTCTCCCTTCTCTTTTGCAGAACTATTCCACCGATATCAATAATGACCTCTTGGTGACAGCACTGAATATCTGTTTCATCCTGCAGTCCAGCAAAAATGCAATCGTCAATAACACGTCCGCTGCCACGCTGCAGCAGCTTATCGTCTCCGTCTTCGAGAAGGTTGTTGCAGAGGATAAGTTCCCCGACGCACCTTTCATTGGAGAAGCACCCGCACATGATGGAAATGTTCCGCTCAGGGCAGCCGCTCTCGATGCTTACCGCATCTTCAACGATCTCTGCCTTTTGACACAGGCGCAGCGGCCAGAGTACCTCCGATTCTCTGGGCTTCAGCAGACATTTGGCCTGGAGCTGATAGAGTCGGCCCTGACCAACCATGCCGGCATATTTGCGAGCCATCCTGAGCAGGTACACATCCTCCGCACCAAAGTCATGCCCTTCATAATAAAAACCCTCTCCGGAAAACCCCAATTCGCATCCTCGGTCAGGCTGTTTCGCATACTCTACACCTTGTTGCGGAGACACATCGCCCTGCTACCCAAGGAGAGCGGCGAGGCACTGGATATCCTGACGCAAATCCTGGACCAGGACGCAGCCATATGGAAGAGGTCATTATGCATGGAGGTGTTTCGAGGCATCTTTGCCGAGCCGGCCCTGATGCGGCGGATCTACCGCACATTCGATGCCAAGGAAGGTGAGAAGGACATCCTCAAGAGTCTGACTGCGACTTTTGTTCGCGTGAGTACGGAGAAGCCCGTGGTGATCGGTCTCGCGCACCAGTCGACCATTCCCGTCGCCAATCCATACTCAACATCCGCAGACCAGGCTGTACTGGACGCGAGTGGGGTCAGTGTTTCCGTCATCGCCGGCTCAGTAGGAGGGAATGCACACGACACTGGGATCAGCACTCAATGGAGCTCAATGCGTGTCCCTTGTATTGATCAGCTTGACAAAACGGACCCACCTGCCATTCCCGAGTCCTACGTGTACGGCCTCACACTAGCCTGCATCACCTCCCTCTCCGAAGGCTTGGCCAAATTTGTGCTGCCCCTGACCGTTCCCGGTGATCGAGGCCGAAGACGTGGAAAGCCGACCTCGTCGACTGAAGGGAGCGAGGACCGACCTGATACTCCACCCTCTCTGGAGAGATCCGCGTCCTTCAAGAAAAACCCAGTTCCTGTTAACCCCCTTACTCTTAAGGAGCACCCCCTGTTTGCCGAGATCGAGGCTTGTGCTGCTATCATCGATGAATGCTGGCCCGCCATTCTCGCAACGTGCTCGACCTTTCTCTACGCTGCTCTCGACTCTGAGTACTATCATGGCCTCGTTAGAGCTTTTCAACGGTTCGCTCACGTCGCCGGATTGCTCCAGCTGGCTACTCCCCGGGACGCATTTCTAACAACCCTCGGCAAGGCTGCTGTGCCTCCAAATGTCTTCACGGCTTGCTTGAGTGCTGGTCAGTCAAGGCAGCCATCAACTCCACAGCCCTCCGAATCGACGGGCAATAGCATTCTCGGCAACGCTAGAGGCCTTTTGAGCGTTGAGAGTCTCGTCAGCCAGGGCAATGCAGCAGACAAGTCAAGGTCGCAGTCCTTTGATGCCAGTGCAACGGCCCTCAATACGCGCAATCTCCTTTGTTTGCGAGCCCTACTTAACCTAGGTATCGCTCTAGGACCAACACTCTCCGCGTCATGGCAAATCATCCTGGAAACGTTGCAGCAAGCCGACTTCGTCTTGTTTACGACTGGGAAGACTGCGGGTAGGACACCAATCGCAGCCAAAGGACCTGATCCCAATGCCGACAAAGAAGCCAGCGCTCTGCTTGCCAACTTCGGAGCCGAAATCAAATCTGTGGAAACGGCAGCATCCAGGCTTTTTGAAAGCACCATCGATTTCCCCAATGATGCCTTCTTGGAGGTTGTCAACGCGGTCTGCGGTCTGCTGGAAAAGCGATCCAAACCCGATCAGACTGTTGCTGAGCGGGACGGCCGACCAGAGACTATTCCTGAAGAGAGTGGCTCGCAGCCCCAGTCTCCTACATACAGGAGAATGCCGACTGCTTTCTCATCTTCTGGTCCCATCCAGGCAGACCAGTTTGCGTTGGCCAAATTAGGCGATCTTGCTAGCATCAATCTTGAGCGGCTTCTCATAAATTCACCCGATGTCTCTGGATGGGAACCTTTGATTTCGGAGCTGAACCTAGCCCTGAGCTCAGCGCACCCCTCAGCAGCGGTGAGAACAAGAGCAGCAGATATTCTCGTCAGGCTGGTACTCGAAGCCGCCAATGCTACCGCATCATTGGCGGGCGATGTCCGTGAACAGGTTCAGTTGCGCCTCTTGGAAGCTTTCCGAGATGCTTTGCTACCACTACAGACGAAGGACCGCGAGAGGTCTGTGGCAAGCCATTCCACAGACATCGAAATACATCGTGTTGTTCTTGAGGGGCTGAAGAGTATTCTCGAGAACTGCGGCGAAAGTTTGATCAGTGGGTGGGATCTCACCTTCGAGATCATCGACAGCATCTTCGTCCACAAAATGTCCGCCATTGGCGCCGCGGAGTCAAACAGTACTCTAACAACTAGATCTACGAAACTCATCAAAGCGTCGTTCGGCTCGCTCCAGCTCATATGCTCGGACTTTCTATCCTCCCTGCCCAATCTCTGTTTTCTTAATCTTGTCGATACCCTGTACAAATTCTGTTCGCAGGATGATGATCTCAATGTGGCTTTGACGGTATGTAATATCCGATGCGCCTGCCCATCGTTCACTTGCTGGTCGTTGACCATCACACCCTCTCTAAGCACATAACCACTCGCGAGGCACATTACTGACTCCCACAGACGGTCACATTTTTCTGGGCCATCTCGGACTTCCTATCGGAGAAGAGCAATTCGATGTCAATCACGGAGGAGATGATTGGTGGTGCCAAGGACGAGGCGCTTATCGAGCTGGCCTCCCACCCCGATCAAGATGGCTCGAGTGCAGCCCTTTGGATGCTGTTGCTTATACGTCTTACTGCAGTAACGACAGATCAGCGTCTAGAGCTGAGGAATAGTGCCATTCACACCCTACTTCGCATAATACATGCGTATGGGAGCAGTCTCGGGCCACAAGCATGGTCGATTTCCGTGAAATATGTCATATTCGAGCTGCTCTCGTCCATTGAAGACAGGCTCCGATCAGTCAGGGATGAGCCTGTCGAGGATGACCTCAGAGCAGAGTGGAACGAAACTGCTGTTGTTGTTGTTCAAGGCGTCTCCAGTCTACTCGCGAGCTATTTGGACGTTCTAACGGCAAATCCGGCCTTCACAGTGCTGTGGCAAGACCTCATCGGCCACTTTGCAACTATGTTGGATTTCCAAGCTCTGGATATCAACAGCGCGACGTTTTCCAGTCTCGGGGGAATCCTGTCGAAGTGCGAGGAAGGAGGAAGATCTTGCTTTGACAAGAAGACGATTGACCTGGTATGGGACCTCTGGTCTCGACGCATACCCGTGGCTGGCCCATCCGAAAACGGGAAACACGAGGACAGCCAGAAGTGTTTGATTTCTTGGGTCGAGGCTTTCCTTGAGCTCTACCGCCTCATACAGGCCGAGCTCTCGATTGACAGGGTCATGAGGCTGCTTGAGCTGCTGCAAGATGCCATGCTCGAAGCCACACCGGGATCGTACGCGAGTGACATCGAGTATGTCACACCTTTACAAGGTCGTATTTTGGAGATTGTCAAGCTTGTGCGAACGGACATTTCTGGTGTCCCATCGGCTATGATTTCTCAGGTCGCCGAGTTCGTGGTACTCGCTTTTGACAAGGACAAAGCAGCCACGTCGCCAACCTCGAAGCGCACCTACATTGCAATGGCCAAGGAGAGCATGGGCATCCTGCAATACCATGTGCTATCCAACGCGACGGACGCCGACATCTATGTGAGCGGCGCTTTCTCGAAGGCGCTGGCCGCGTTAGCAAAACCTATCATTCTCAAGTACGATTTCCCCGTGGTCACGAGGTCCGAGCAACCTTGGAAGGTGGCAACGACGTCTGTTCTGGCAGTACTTGAGTCAACCCTTCCACAGGTCAAAGCCGCAAAGATCTCACAGGCCACGGTGCAAGGGATATGGGACGTGGTTGTGAGCATCTCGAACGGCATCATCACGGCCAACTACGAAAACGCCCCGACAGGGGCAGATATCGCAGGCGATCAGGATTTCGACATCTCAGCGTTCCGCTCACTTAAGGAACTCATTATTCCACCCCTGGGCTCTGAATTGATACCCGACAAGACACGCAGAGGCTTCGCAGAAGGCCTCTTCCGGACGTCCATCATCCATGCCCCTGCACCGGCTGAAGCGGAGATCATTGACGGCAACGACAACGAAAGCATTGATGGTCTACACCAAGCCCTCAGCACGCTGTGCAAGCCTCGTGTCGGCCGGACGATCGACTCTCAACCTACCAAGAGGAGAGAGATCAGCTATGTATGCCTAGATGAGCTCTTTGACCTCGTCACGGCCCACGACGAGAAAGCCGCAGGACCCGATATTGTGCTACAGCCACCGACGCCTCGCTTCCCTCCGCCGGGCGCTGCATCGGCGCCGAATGCTCTTGATCCTTTGAAGTCGCCCGTGCCCGACACCACTGGTGGCACACGACAGAAGGACGCGGAACAAGCAAACGGCACGAGCGAAACGACCCACGCACTGCATGTCCGCCTCGCGCGAACCGCTGCGCCTTACCTCATCCTGCGATGTGCGCTAACGTTGCGCGCCTATGTCGCAGACCAGCCCCTGCGTGGCCGCATGCCGCAGCCGCTCTCTCAGAGACGCGAGCTGGGGCGCGTATTGAGGTGTCTGATCGACCTGCACAGCGAGCCTGAGGCCATCCCAGGCGTGGGCGGTCACAATGGTGACAAACCCAGCGCGAGGCATCTGTACGGCTTGTATCCGCTGCTGGTGCGCGCGGCGATGGTCAATGTCAACAATGGGGATGAAAAGATTATTGGATTAGTTGCGCAGGCTTTGCAAGTTGTAGGGGAGGAGCTGGGACTAGATGCTGGCGTAGTGTAAACGATCAAGGCTCAATGGGACACGAGAAGATCCATCAACTAGCCTGATCTTCCTGTGTTCCACGCCTTGATCGTTCAAACCACGCCATACGTAGGCGGTAATACAGCCATGGAGCGGAGGGCCGGAAAATGATCAACGCTTGCTAGACGAGATATCTGGAGGATCGTTATTCTTTGTACCAAGAAGGCAGACAAGCTATTGTCAATAATTGTAAGCCGGCGCTTACCCTACAAAATGTGCGGAACCCTTTGAAAAGCAAACAGCGCAATGCAATCGCCACAATCAGATAGTGCAGCATGATGCTCCTCAAAACCTCTGCTGGGTAGTCCTGACACGTCCCCTCGTGATAAAACCAACCGCACACCCGGACACGAAGCCAGACCACGACCAGTCTTCCCTCAGGCTCGGCTGTCTGGCTGCCAAAGGCCGAGGTAGGCTTTTACCGGCGCCAAGCTGCTCATAGTTTCGACTTCCCCTTCTTCCCCTGCCCATGAGCCCCCTCTTCACTCGGCGCAGGAACATGCTCGGTGGCCTCCGCCTTGAGGCTAACCGGGGTCGCCCAGCTGGCCAGGGTTCGCGCCGGGACCGTGAGGCCTCTTGGCGGCCTTCTCGCGGAGGATCTCGCCGTCCTTATTGTTGTTGTTGTTGTTGTTGTTGTTGTTGTTGTTGTTGTTGTTGTTGTTGTTGTTGTTGTTGTTGTTGTTGTTGTTGTTGTTGTTGTTGCCGTCCTGACCGATCTTGGCTGATGATGGTGGCAGGCCAGATGAGTCTGAGGAGGACGACTTGTGGCCCCATCCCTGCCTCCTCCGGCTCGGGGCTGTTGCCGCTGGCCTCGGCCTTGAGACTGACCGGGTCGCCGAGTTGGGAGGGGTTGGCGCCGGGGCCGTGGAGTTCCTTGGTGGCCTTCTCGCGGAGGGTCTCGCCGGATCCAGACGGGGTCGAGGCTGGGTTATCTCCGAGATCTGCTTCTGTGGGGGGTGAGGTCATAATTTAAGGTTAGAGGACGAGGCATTCTATATACCAGAAGTGTTATTATAGCGAGGCCCTCGGGTCAGGGGCAAGAGTACTCGGCCAAAACAGCTTCAAGATGAAACTCCGGTGTAGCGAGCCACATAGTACGCCAATTTAGACGAGCGTCCCCTCATCTTTGTTATGTCGCCTCTGCTCTTCTAGTCATCCTCCTTGTCGATTTAAGCTACCGTCCTGCTGCACCAGAATCAATGACCTCACCAGGAGAGACCCCCAAGTGGACATGGTCTATCCTACCGCGGTTCTCTGGTTAAGGACGACATGCAACAGCGGCTCAAGGCGCTACAGCCCCAGCGATTCTAGCGTCCTTCCGGCCCTGGAGAACACCGCCACCCCCCCAACTCCCCAGCCCTGCCCGCCCGTTGCAAGTGATACCGCCTGATTGGGGCATCTATTATGGCATAGCTGGTAGGTACGGAAAGACGCTCGGCAGGCAGGGATCATGCAGGTGGCCCTGCCCTGGGGACTTGACTACCTGAATACCTAGCTGACGTACCTGCGGGAAACCCTAGCTAGACCTTGAGCGGCATAGCAAGCTCCCTCAACCGTCCAGAACACCAAGCTTCCACAACGGCGACCAAGACCTGACAGATGCAGCAACGGTGACAATGTCCATGGCCTCCATGCAAAAGGGCCTCGTGCCGGCCATACGGCAGGGTCTTGCCCTCCAGAGCCCAACGACACATTCCGTCCGCGCGCTGTCGGCAGCAGCAGCAGCAGCAGCAGCATCCGTGCGCAGCCTCGTCTCCCAACAACAACATCACCACCACCACCACCACGCCACCGGCAGACGGCTCCCAACCTCCCAGACCACACGAAGCTTCTCCCAGTCCTCCCGCCATGGGGCGCCCACCCCCTCTATACTCGGCATATCAGGCCCCGGAGGTCCCGGCATGGCCACCTCGTACTTCCAGAAGCCCTCGCTCCCCGCCAACACCATCGTCCGGTTCGTCCCGCAGCAGACGGCGTGGATCGTCGAGCGCATGGGCAAGTTCAACAGGATCCTCGAGCCCGGCCTTGCCATCATGCTCCCCTTCATCGACCGCATCGCATACGTCAAGTCGCTGAAGGAGGTCGCCATCGAGATCCCGAGCCAGAGCGCCATCACCGCCGACAATGTCACACTCGATCTCGACGGTGTCCTGTATACGAGGGTCTTTGATGCTTACAAGGCGAGGCAGGTTCTGCGCCCCGAGGGCCCCCTCCCCCCTTTCACCGTACGGGCTGTGTGCTGACCATATCCTGCTACCAGCTATGGGGTTGAAGACGCCGAGTACGCCATCTCCCAGCTCGCGCAGACCACCATGCGCAGCGAGATCGGCCAGCTCACCCTCGACCACGTCCTCAAGGAACGCGCCGCCCTCAACACCAACATCACCGCCGCCATCAACGAGGCCGCACAGGCCTGGGGCGTCACCTGCCTACGCTACGAGATCCGCGACATCCACGCGCCCCCATCCGTCGTCGAGGCGATGCACAGGCAGGTCACGGCGGAGCGCAGCAAACGTGCCGAGATTCTGGACTCGGAGGGTCAGCGCCAGAGCGCGATCAATATCGCCGAGGGAAAGAAGCAGAGCGTCATCCTCGCCTCCGAGGCCTTGAGGGCTGAGCAGATCAACCGCGCGAACGGCGAGAGCGAGGCCATCCTGCTCAAGGCGAGGGCTACGGCACAGGGCATCGAGGCTGTCGCCAGGAGTATCGCTCAGGGCGAGGATGCCGCACAGGGCGCTGTCAGCCTGTCCGTTGCGGAGAAGTATGTCGATGCGTTCGGCAAGCTGGCCAAGGAGGGGACGGCCGTCGTCGTGCCGGGTAACGTTGGCGACATTGGTGGCATGATCGCCACCGCGATGAGTGTCTACGGCAAGGTGGGGGATGCCCAGGCAAGGACAATGGCGAAGAAGGCGCTTGAGAAGGGCAATGGCATAGAGGGGAGCGCCGCGGAGGAGGCCTCCCAGTCTCCGCTCTCGCAAAAGGACAGCATCGTTGCGGACTTCGATAAGGCCACGAGGAGATAGGAGGCCCGGCCCAGGCGAGCAGTGCCCAGAGCGCTGTCCAGGCAGAGGACGAGGTCCTCATCGCGAAGGAGCACGTATGAGCACGGGCCTTTATAGTTGGGTGCGCCTCCTTTAACGATGCCGATCAAGGGGACACGGAGACATCTTGAAAAGTGGAAAAGGCATCATCAGGACGGTTTGGGAAAAGCGACACGGATGCTGTATTTCTTATGTAATGTGAAGCAGCACCATCACAACTCACCAATCAGCGGGGGCTTGACCAGCGCCCTCGAGGTTCCACACTCTGAAAGCGCTGTATTGAGAATCCGGTCCCTGTTCTAAGTGTTTGACCTCGTCCGTATGATCACGCAACTTGATGAGAGGAAGAAGAGGCCCGCAGTGTTTCGCGCCGGACGGCAGCAGCACGTACGACGAGAATGGATCACCCGAGTGGAACGTGATGACATTTAAGCTCCGCATCCTGGGGTTCATAAAGAAGTAAAATAAAAATAAAAAGTACGCTGACCATATATGCCCCATTCCCCAGCCCCAACGCCCCGACAAAAGCAGTTTTCGTAAATCATTTCAACTCAGGTTTCAGGGCATTCTCCTTTCATGGCTCCTCAGTCCCCACAGCCGTCGTCGCAGTCGCGGGCCTCTCCGCGGACACGGACAGCCTCGGGGTCGGTTCCCCCTTCAGGACCGCCGGCAGCGGGGCCCTGACCTCGACCTCTGTCCGGCTCGACGCATCCGAGTCGGGCGTCGGGCTCCCCTGCGGGACCTCACTCACGGCAACAAGCATGTCAAACGTCTTCACCTTGGCCGAGGACGTGCTACCGCCCCTCGCGTGGCCCCACTGCGACGCCACGATGCGCGAGACACGGTTCTCCTGCAGCCTGTGCTCCGTCTGCAGCTCCTTGTTCATGTCGTAGTACCCGATGAGCAGCGACACGAGGAAGGCGACGACGCTGATGCCGAGGTAGACGCGGAACACGCCCCTGAAGCCGAAGACGTACCCGGCGACGATGCCGTCCCTCGCCGGGCCCGCCGGCATCGCGAGAAGCTCCGGCAGGATGCCCTCGGCGTTCCCCGCGATCGCGGCCGGGAGGCCGAGCCAGCGGAGCCTGAGGGCCATGACGTCCTGGAAGGCGGTGCCGCCGACGCCGACGCCCAGGGCCGTGCCGAAGTGCCGCATGAAGGCGTACATGGCGGCCGCGTGCGCCTCGTCGCCGGGCCCGCAGACGGCCTGGGCGGCGAAGTTCTGCGCGTTCAGGACGGCGCCGTGGCCGAAGCCCAGGACGACGAGCGTGGCGGCCCAGACGGCGACGTGCGTGCCGGCGCCCCACAGGGTGGTGAGCCCGCAGCCCACGGCGCAGACCGCCCAGCCGGCCCAGATGGGCCAGCGGTAGCTGTTGTAGCGCGTGATGAGGGCGCCCGTCACGACGGAGGAGGGGACGAGGGTGAGCATGACGGGGAGCAGGCCGACGCCGGTGCGGACGGGGCTGTAGGCCAGCACCGACATGAAGTAGAAGGGGATGTAGTACAGCTGGCCGAAGAGCAGCAGGCCCTGCGCCGCGCTGCAGACGTACGTGGCGGCGGCGGAGGCGTTGCTGAACAGCGCGTGCCGCATGAACGGCTCCCACGCCGCGAGCCGCTCCCACGCCGCGGCGGCGGCGAGCCCCGCGGCGCCAACGACCAGGGGCGCGAGGGTGGCGGCGCTGGACCAGGCGAACTCCGTCCCCGCCCACGAGATGGCGATCAGGAAGGAGGTGGCGCTGGACATGAAGACGAGCGAGCCGACCCAGTCGACCCGCCGCAGCTTGGTGCCCAGCGTCTCGACGCGGGGCCGGATCGTCAGCAGGAGGGGGATGCTGACCAGGCCGAACGCGCAGAAGGGGAGCATGATATAGAAGATCCAGCGCCACGTGGTGTGCTGGGCGATGGCGCCTCCGGCGATCGGGCCGATGCAGGTCCCGAGCGCCCACGCGCCCTGGACGGTGCCATACCTAGGGAACATAAACTAGTTAGCCTATAACATTCGTAGGTATACTACGCCCCGCGTAGGAGAGAAGAACTAACCACTTAGGCCTGTGACGGAGGGGCACGATGTCCGTGAATATGACGAGCGAGATGACTACAATGCCGCCGCCGCCGGTACCCTGCACGGAGCGGCCGGCGAGGAGCTGGCCGAAGCCGTGAGAGGTGGCGCAGATGACCGTGCCCACGGTGAACATGGTTACGGAGAAGATGAGCAAGGTGGGCCGCCCGAAGATGTCGGAGAGGGAGGAGAGGAAGGGCATGGCCACGGCTGTGGAGAGGAGGTAGGCCGTGCCGACCCATATGCCTTGTGTGGTTGTGCCCTTGAGATCTTCTACTATGGACTGGTCGATTCACAGAAAAAAAAGTCAGCGCTCGTGTCCAAGGTTACGACTGGGCAAGATGAGCCCTGGAGAAACAGGAAAGCAGGGGAGGTCACTCACGCTTAGGGACGTGACGATGATGGTAGCGTCAAGCGATACCATGCATGAGATGACGCTCAGTACGAGCATGATCATCAGTTCGTGGCCGCTGGGCTTCCACCCCACCGTCTTCGAAAGAGACTCGTCCACCAGCTCGAGCGGGAGCTCGGACTGTTGCTTGCTGTCCCGTCTGAAACCCATGGTGAGCCGGAGACGAAATGAAGCTGTAACAGGTAGCTATCAGCGGTGGAAATCATGTGGGCTTGCTCGGGGAGAAATAGCAATAGTATGTGTGAAAGACGCGGAGGTGGATATGTGACGAGCTATAACCACTATAGCAGAATGATAGAAGAAGAAGCCAAGAAACTCTATGCCACTCAGCTAGATAGTAAGGCTAGATGGCAGGGCGAAATGTTTGGTTGCGAGTCGAGGCTGGGCATGGAGGAGTATGTTTCCCTGAAGGATGCCAACGGCCTGGTCTTATATCTCGTGCGACCTCCACTATCTACGTGACTGAAGTCTAATGAAACATGCTGCCGCTTGATCCCATAAGCCCAGTTCGTAAGAAGTGTCAATCTAGTGAGCATGGCAGAAACATGCCGGCTCGCGCGAGCTAACAAGAGCGTCATGTTCCATCGGAAGGAGGCTGAGGTCCGATAGTAGTGAGACTCGCAGATCGTCAGTCGCTGCTAGACGCCCTTCCAAAAAAAAGAAAAGGTCACCCCAACCCCTGCTCTGCTCAGATGCAGATGCAAGACATGCCGCCGCCGCCGCCGCCGCCTGCATGTAGGATAGATGCGCTTTTGGCGTCTGTCGCTAGCGGGGCCTGACTGAAGTGTCCTGGGCGCCAGGATCAGCACACGGGTGTCCGTCTCACCTCCGCAAGCTTGTGCAACCCCCGCGTCTACAGCGCGTAGGAGGCTGACGCGCATAATCCTTCCCACAGCTACCGCCCCGGCGAAGTTCGGTATGGAATCATCGATTTTGTTCTTGGGCGCCGGTCAGCAAGGCCGAACAGCAGATTTGGCCCCCTTGCTTACTACACGCCGTATGCGACTAGGTGAAGAAGATCAAGGAGACGAAGAGCGCGTTGAACACCACACACCTGATGTTGGCGCCATAGACGGGGAGATAGGGGCCATAAGAGATCTGGAGCGGTCTGTCAATAGCTAGAGACGGCAACGCAAGTCCAGGCGTGTCAGGTCGAATGATGTTGCCAGCAGCCCAGTGCTCAGCACCTGCACGACCGGAGCTGGGGCGATACTGCGGATGGTCCACCTGAGTTGTGGTATCGTGAATCAACGCGAAAGAGTGGCAGGCCTGTGGTGGACGCTCAAGCACCCTGGCATCCGGAGTGGAGATCCGTAAGCGTGGGGTCTCTCGACAAGCGGCACACGTATCAGAGAGGCACAGCCTTATGGGTAGGATTGGGGGCCCACGGAAGCATCGAAGAATCTCGCAATGGCAGCCCAGCGCGACATCCTCAGAGCCTGTGGACAACAAGGTAGCGGCGCGGGTGTGCGGACCGGTCTAAGCGCAAGCAGGAAAGCGTGGGGTGGTGTTGATTATAGCTTCGATAACAGGAAGGATAACAGGACGAGGTGCCAGCTTTACGTCGAGACGTCAACACAAGGCTGTCCTGTCATTTGCTGGATCACGAAACCTTAGCCGCGGGAGGGACTGGTATCACGGGCCTCGGCAGACCCGAGGCTCTGGATCCAATGAAGTAGCGGCCCGGGAGCAGACCCCCCAAGGCTTTCGAGGTGAGGTCGAAGAACAAGTGACGGGCGAACGTGTCTGGGCTCCGCGGTGGGTCGAGAAGCATCAGCCGAAGTTACTCGAGCTCATAGACCAAGACGTGTGTCGTGGCATCACAACCCCGGCATGGGATGGGATGGCCATGGGCGGGAGCCGTCTGGACGAATTCCTGACCGGGAATATGCCGTCGATCTGCACAATGACCTGCTGCAAGGCGAAGTGATGTGGCCTCTGAGCTCTGGTCTCGGTTGTGGCCCTGAATCCTGCATCGATTGCTGTATGCTTGATGGTATGCTCCAGAAGATGGGAGGGAAGGACAGAAAAGGGGGGGGGGGGGCGAAGACTTGTCGTCGAAGGACGGCACCGCAAGCTGGACCGCGCTACACCTCACGCGGCCTAGCCAGACCCGCCTGTAGGGCACGAGGGATCCCTGGCACTCCCGGCACTCTGCCGGTGGACTGAGTGAGGTAGACACCAATCCCCACTCAGCTGAAGACGTCTTCACCTAACCTAACATGAACCAAAAGAATCCAGGTGCGGACCCTTCCTGTTGACAGGCAGATACCGGTTGTCTCTCAGCTCGGTGACGTGAACCAGGTCCGATCAACCAACGAGTGAACCCCGCGGTCAGGTTCGTACACTGCATAGTAGGTGCTCCCCACTTACCGGGCATGCGGCTGATGAGCACGGTAGCCTCAGTGGCACGTTGCTGTTCCGGCTGTCGATGATGAGGAAGGCCTCAAGACGCGACCCAGGTGGTCAGCGGTACAACAGCGAGGTCCTGCGCCTGTACCACCCTCGCCGGCGACCACCCAACACATGGCAGACCGCCTGATCTCTGCGGTTGGGCTGACTAGTCGCGAATCCTGGCTGCGGTGCTGTGAGACCCGCGGCAGTCCCTCCCACCCAGAGGTACATACAGTAGGCCTACCATAGTAGCTGCGCGAACTCTAAAAATAGGTGCCCGCCCGGCTGCATGTCGCGTCAGCATCGCCATCTGAGAACTGACCGAGCAATACCCAACCTCCCTCCCCTAATACCCCTAAGCGATCAAGGCATTTGCGGTCCATGTGGGTAGGGTGACACATGACCATGGATGCGTTATCCTGCTGCCGCGGGCCGATTAGATAGGCGCAACATCGTGGCGATGCAGACACCCTCGTGTCAACGGGGGCGGGCAACAGATTCTCATGCATCGCGGCCTTGGACGCACACGCATCTATCTCCCTTGCCTTTGGACAACCCCCACGGGCGAGACAGTCTCAGTACTGCTAGTAGCAACTCGGCATGATCGTCACGGTACGACTTCTGCCCTGCGACTGCGACACAACAATCGGCAGTTGGGGGCCAGGTTTTCGATAGTAAGCCGGCTGCGGCACAGGCCCAGATAATGCAGCCCAGATCGTCTTCATGCCTTGATCATGCCATGCTGCGTTGCTATTTTGCTTTTGCTGTTGCGGTCTTGAACGGCGCTAGGCTCTTTGCAACGCTGTACAGAGCCCTTCTGGTGGTGGCACTGGCGTTCTGGAGACCACTGCAAATTAGTTGAGACTCTTCCCGCCCCCCCCCCCCCACCCTCCGGAAAAAAAGACCACAAAAAGAACACAGCAAATATTCTGACAATTCTCTGAATCTCGAAGCCCTAGTTAAAATCTCTCGGGTCTTATCGGAACGTCGTGGAAGGCCAGGCATCTTCTAGGCCTGGAGCCGTAGCTGGGACCACCAGCTTCTTCGGGGGGGGGGGGGGGTCGCAGCCAAGTCCCCTGGGACGAAGCACGAACCTTTCCAAAGTTGATCGGGTGAGTTGCTACTATTCTCCAATAAAGCTAGTTGAAGGGGCGATATCCCTCCCCCGGCAGGCAATTTCTTGAGTGGGGGGGAACAGCAGAAGGTGTTTTTCGAGGTGTACCACTATTCAGTCGTAGTCGTTCCATGTGAGAAGGAAGGCTTACGTCGCCCAACTGGGCGTTGAGCTTTCGACTGTCGATGAACAGACGCGGGCCTACAGCAGGCCGCGATAATATTCCGGAACTGCCGAGGGGGTATGAGCATGGCCACGACCACATTTCCGGAACACAACGGGTCGCAAATGCATCCTGACCCAACCTCCTAAGGCCCGTGGGTGTTCGATAAACATCCCACTTCTCGACCGTTTCATCTATTGAAGAGGAAGCCCGGACCAGCAAATCAAGCATGCGGAGATGGTCAGCCCCCCGTATACCTCGAGGTCTCGGCCGACATGACGTTTGGTACGATGTCGCACAGCCCTTGGCGAGTCCCCCGGATGGCTCCACTGTCATCTTCCACCACGCCACATCCATCTGAGCAGCCACAGGCCATCGTGCCACTTATGATTTACACTTCACCATGCTTGACTCCCGTGATACGAAAGCAAGGGCGATGTTCGCCCATACTATAGCCTCAGTAAGACAACAACCCGACTTCCATTATTGGAATGCTGAAGGAGTCTTCAGTTATTTAAGCCGTCCCGCTCAACGTGGTGTGCCTTCAACATGGAAAGCAGACCATCATCACCCACCTTCTACCCATTGACATCCACTACAACGCCAGGCAGTTGACCCAAGGCCTTTATCCACACTGCATCTGTGCTCCCCCCCCCCCCCCCAAATACATACACAACTATATATAAGATGACGACCAACTCATTCGGCGGGGCCCTCCCCAGATTTGACTATCCCACCATCCGGCCGGTCGCCGCCAAGGCGTCCAGGTTACAGGGGCTGCCTGTCACGACGAGGGTAGTAGCTGTTGCAGCAGCCGCAGGACTCGGTAAGACGCCCACCCTGGCCCGGTGCGCACATACATGTGCACAGAAACGACTGACATCCTGCGCGCAGCTTACTACGCTTCATCTCAGGCCCGCGAGCCATCGGTGCAGCAGAGACAACCCACACCCAGGACTTTTTCGAACACGTATCAGAGGAATACCCAGCCTGCGCCGGACAGAATGTCTGATATGTTGTGGGTGTGGACAGACTGAGGGTGACGCAATCGACACCTACTGTTGATCTGGGTCTGGCCCTGCGGAAACAGTTTTGGGGCTGGGATGGAGTGGTGACTTGAGCGTCCTGGATCATACTGTACATTGCTATTGGGCGTTCCGGTATTTTGGTCGTTTTGACCTTGGATGGAAGTTAGGACGCTGGGGAAATCGGGCCCTCGCATCTTCATCTCTCTGCGCAGCTTGCAGTTGCGCGCATCATGCAAATACAACTATGGAAGAGTGTACACTTCAGTATCAGCTGGCCGTCTTGACTGCACACGGTGAACTGTACATCAAATCGAGTCAAGCGAGGCTCCCCTCACACGCGGCCCTTTTCAACTTGCCCCATTGCTTATGGTCTCGTCTTACAGCATCTGCCCTCGCTACCTGCCGTCCTTGAGACCTAGTCAATGCTTCAACACCTCATCATGCTAACACGCGCTGATAACAGTTTCTGGTTGTTCACCGCTGCTGCGGTGCATCTGGGACGACGGCTTCTTCGAAACGCAAATCTGCTTTCATCAAAATCTACCCAAAGGAAGGCCAAAGCGGCCGTCAATGTTTGCAAAATGTGGCAATTCATATTGAAGGAGCCAAACAGAGACGGCCTACTTGATCCTCCATGCTGTCAACTCCATTGCAAAAAGAACTTACGTGTAGGACCGCAGTCGGCCAGAGCTCACAAATCCTTATAACTGCTGATGGATGTGAATGCTCATTGGGCAGCTCTCTACACTCGAGTATCCAAACAGAAGAGACTGCAGAGTCCGGGCTGTGTTCTCCATCGCTGTTGTAATCTCGAACACCTTCGCTGCCAAATTCTCCGGCTTGGGACTGTCTATTCTGGACCAAGAGTGGTTGATGAATACGAATTGAGGCTCGAAACAACAAAGGGGATGCGGGACACAGGGCACGGGAGACGCCTCAAGGCTTAGTCACTTCAATATCCTTGTTCTCTGTTCAGTCAAACATTGAGCGTCACGGTGTACGACTTCCTTACCAGCCGTCTGGTCTTGACCTCGTTTGTCCAGCGTCCGCCATACCTTCATCCGAAAGGTATCGCATGCCCTAGAATCAACTGGACCTATCATGAGTGTCCTTCCCAGACCCAGACGATCTCGACCTCTTCACGTGAGTCGACAAGCGAGGACGGCGGGAGCCCTTCACCAATCAGACCCAGACGCCCCGCAAAACAGACGAATATGTCTGGGACAGAAAGAAACGGGTCCACATGAGACAACGGAGCGTTTAAGGGATCCTCTCTCGGGACAGCGACCCGTGGCGGTGTATAGTGTGCAACAGATGCGGCATCAGAGACCGCCGGCCAGACTTGTTCAGACAGACGGAGAAACGACGCGGCCACACGCGAAAGTCGTCTCGAGACCAGATATGTGAATGATGACACCGGCGCGGGCGTGTTCGCGAGGCATGGTACGCCCCCCCTGTGGATATGTGTATCGGAGAGCATCTGGGCGAGGTGGGCGCACCGCGTCTTGTTTTCTTGGTCGCAAACCCCTTTCCCTGCCTGCATATTCCATTTCTCGTCTTTCTCTCAACGACACCCTTCTCCAAGAAGCGTGTCTGACGACCGGGACTGCAGCTGCTCCCGCCCGATACGTCCCCGGATCTCTTTACGGACAACATGCATCCCTCTGCTATCAGTGAGGTTGGATATGTAACGATGAAGTTGTACGGAAATTAGACCAGGTCGGCTATTCGCCAGTGCTATGTACCTGCTTCTGCGGGTTTCATGCTGATTACACCCTTCCATTAGACTCGCGAACGACTGGCCTGTTTCGATACCAGATATAACGACGACTAGGCGCATGGTCGGCCCGAAGGCTCGTCATAAAATTCAAGACAAACCTCCAGACTAACAGCGGAGAGCAACTGTCCATCAATCACGATAAAACCCCTTCACCCGGCACGGCATCATGTGCAAGTGCGCCGATATCCAGGGTAGACCACCTACCTCCGCCCGCGGCCCCATAAACCTCAATCTCGATGGACGCCCAGCAAAATCGACCTACAGCCGACTAATATGGAACAGCATCCCGGTGCGCTCGCGCTGTCCCCAACCCCCCCCCCCCCAACTCTCATCCCAAGCCACTGCTCCCAGGACTGACGGCACCGTCAACGTCCCGGTGCACGTCACCAATCTCCCGCGGCATAACCGCCGTGTCTGAGCCTGTGCTCGGCTTCGACGTCGGCTTCGACGGCTCGCCGGTGGAACATCCAGATCCCTGAGGGATGGGGCGGGCGGGGTCGTGATCTATGTCGATGTTTTCCTGGCGGGAGCAGAGCGCGGCCTGCCTGTGGCTCTCCGGGCACGCTATCTAGTCCGTTATGGGCCCAAGAGGCCCCCTCCGCCTGCGGGTTTTGTCAGTTCCATTTACTCGTCCGGATAACCAGGTCTCAAGCCAGGGCGACACGGCGCAGGAGACTTTCTTCCAGGCGGGATGTCTTGCTCTGGCGGTTGAGCCAGGGCTGGAGCCCCGGGGCGGGGTTTCCTGGGATAGATACGGTGGCGAAGGGAATGGTCCGGGTCACGCTTTGACAGGTCTGCCAAAGCCTTCTCAAGCTTGCCACGGGAAGGCGAGTGAGGCCTCAAGATTCTCAATGGCCCTGGCATAGCACTTACCTAGATACTGAGCAAGGACCTTGTGCCACGGTGGATGAAGATGTGATATTGGCAGGGTTAGGGTGTTCACTGGCCAGGCAAAAAGCTTACGCGTGGGAGGCTGGCGTGCGCCGGCCGCCTCGGGGCATATCCTACTGGTAGAAGGAATTGTTGGGATCAGATGGAGCAGTCACGCAGTGTACTTTGGTTGGCGCGAGCGGGAGCGCAGAAGCATACGTCAGGCAAATAGCTGCCTCCCTCGCCGAACACGAACCGGGAACTCCAGAGCCCAGACCCTGCTGTGCGAGGCATGCTGGACGCTTTAAAGAGGGCTGCGCCGTGGCAGACCAAGCTGCTGGATACCTGCAACAACCCACTGTACGCTGGCATCAGCGAGTACGCTGCCGAATACGCGATAGAATTTGTGGTTTGGCTGCCCCTTCGCGATAACACCGCGGTGCACCTCCTCCAAAGGTCTCGGTTCGCATTTTGACTGCTTACCTGGTGTGGTCTTGGTAGGTAGGTGAGCAAGAGCGCCTCCTCGAGCCGTCTCCGTTCCCACCTTTTGTTGGGTGTTGAACTATCTGTTCCTCCTCCCCAGAGTTGCGGAGATCGATCGACGACGCGGCTAGGCACTCGCACACGACATCTTCACCATGTCTTTGTCAGCGTGTGATCGAATAGGGGGCTGCATATCTACAACACCACCACACCACCACACCACCAACCTCGGCTGCCCACCTGTTGGCTGCCGCCTGTGCGATGGCGACGGGTTCTCCTCCAACGGCAGATGCAGTTTCAGTACCTTAGGCACAGGCTAACAGGACGCATTATCCAGCAGATCGGCCGCCATCGGTTCGAATGACCTGTCGGCGACCACGAGTCCCTGTGGCCCCCCGTCGATCACCACCAGTCCAACCACCACTACCGCCCCGACCTCCCTTCAGCTCTCGAGGAGCCTCACCAGCCGAGTGCATCCAGCCTGCGCACCTGTGCACAGCGCTATCATAGCAGTCAGACCAGTGGACCAGTGGGCGGTCTCAGGGCTGCCAGCCAGTGAGCCGCTGCCGGGCCCAGGCGCCGCCAAGGGATCTGGAACTCAGGGTCCAACAAGCCCAGCGCGCAACTCGTCACCGAGTCCGGGTCCAGCGGGTCCAGCACTAGAGCCACCCCACAAGGCTTACTGTACAGAAGTACTGAGCCGCTGTGTGAGCCCACACCCTGCGCTCCCTGCACACTACACACCCACTGAACACCCCTACACCACTGCGAGTGGGGCCCCGTCTTGCGGGTGCAGGACGTCTTCCGATCCCCGCGTCCCGCCTGCAGCTCTAGCTCCTGTTGCAAATGCGTCTGCTTGTGACGGAAGCTTCCTGGTGCCTTGTCTAGGAGCCGACAGCTTTAGCATCCTCCCCGACACCCAAAACGTCACGCCGCCCGTTTGTCGACTTGTCGACAATCGTCTGAACGCCTGCCCAGACTGCGAAGCTCCCGAGCCTCCGAAGCCCAACGGTTCTGCGGCCCCCAGCCGATCTCAGATCACCTATCACGCGCACCGTCTGTCCTTGACTGAGGTTTTCCTCGGGCGGCCTAGCTTTCACGTAGGCTACGCGACATCCGCCTCACGCTTCTGCGAAGTCGCCGGGCCCCTCCCCGCCTCTGTCCTCGTCTCGCCGGATCTCCCTCAGCCTCGATCTTGGGCCATCAAACCTCCGGACTGCCCCGGGTCTCTCGACGCTCCTCCGTCCGTCCTCGACGGTCCCCGCCTGCGGGCTCATCGTCCGGAGAAGCAGCCGAGATGGATGATATCCAAGACTCGCACTCCTCTTCAGCCGCGGCCATGTCGGCTGCTGCTGCTGCTGCTGCTGCGCAAGCCTCGCACTTTCTCGTCCAGAACCTTTCCTCTGTCGACACAATATCCCGCTCGACTTCACCTGGCGTGCCCGTCCCGACCCCAGACGAAGACGACAAGAAGCGGTACCGTCCGAGAACCTTTGCCTACTTCGCCCAGCTGCCCTTCGCGGTCGAGGAGGATCACGATCGTGATGCCGCCCTGGCCGGCATCCTCAAAAACCTCTACATCGCCATCAAGGCAGAGGACTTCTCGCCTGGGGCTCTGCACTGGACCAGGGAGCTGCAGGGATGGCTGAACCTGAAGTTCGAGATGGTTCGTGAGTTGCGCGCGACCCTTGCGAAGCTCTACTACCATCTCGCCTTGGCGCCCGGTCTCGACAGCAACGCGGCGGAACGTTTTACCAGAATGGTGATCACCTTGACCAAGTAGGTGACTTGCGCCTGCGCGGCCTCTCCTTGCCTGTTTATGGGCTCAGCTGACCGCCCTCTCATCACAGAAAGAAGACCTACGTGAAGCCCGGCGACGACCTATACCTGGACTGGCGACCGTTGTGGAAGGAGATCAAGGGCTTGGTTTTCCCATCCGAAGTGCCGGCACACCAGGCGAGCAGGAGGGGGAAGATGGGGAGACACCTGCTGAAACTCGCCATGCACGCGCAGGTCTACTTCGATCCAAGTGATCGGAAGGAGATGCTGGAGGAGTTTCTGCCCCTCTTCAGCACATCTGACCTGTCATGCGCCTACACGGTGGTCGCGGCTGTCAACGTCATGGTTCCTACCGCACCGTCTCTGCCTTCTGAGCCGCTGTCCCAGCCTGCAGATTACCTCCCCACCTACTTTCACCTTTGGTCGCTCATGACGCGGTCCAAGTTTATGGACGTCTCCTTCCTCGATATCTCCTCGAGGATAGCTAGAGATTATCTCGGCTGCACGCACGTCCCCTTCTCCGAGCATGGCATCTTCACCCGAGACCAGTCCGATCTCATCTTCACTGCCATACTGCGACTTACGGAAATCCCGGTCGGTCAGGCGAATTCCCCCTATTCGTCTCTGGATTATTCCATGGGCTCCGCCGCCTATCTCGAGAGAGACAGGAAGAAGCACCCCGTGCCTCACATCATTGCTAGGTGGATCGTACACTCAATCTCGCCCAAGGGCCTCAAGGCGGAGAGTTCTGTCATGACCCATCTTGAGGGGCTGATCGAGTCCATCGACACCTTCTTCCATCCGTCGAACCAAGGCTCGTGGACCAGTTTCTTGGCCCAATTCGTCTTTTTCCTCACCCATGGCTTTGTGTCCCGTTGGAACCGCGAGCAGACTGGCGAGCTCGACACCCCCGCCGACCGAAGGATAAACGACGAGCTCAAAAAGAGGTTCGTCCTGATGTTGAAGGACGTGGTTTTCATGGGTCTCTTCGCCAAGAGCATGAAGGTTGTCAGCTACTACACGAGCACGCTCCAGTGGCTAGCGTACCTGGAGCCCGATATTATATTACCGGGTGCACTGCAAAGGATTTACCCAAGTTTACAAGGGTTGGTCGAAGTGCACCGCACAGCGTCCAGCCTGAGTGGCCTGATGATGTTGGCAAATATCATATCGAAGCAGAAGGGGTTCCGGTGTCATCTCACAGCCCTGTTGGCTTTGGCACTCCCTGGTATCGACGCCAACGATCTGGGAAAGACACAATACGCCCTCAGCTTCATCCA
Source organism: Endothia cerciana (assembly GCA_026119935.1). Classification (NCBI taxonomy): domain Eukaryota; kingdom Fungi; phylum Ascomycota; class Sordariomycetes; order Diaporthales; family Cryphonectriaceae; genus Endothia; species Endothia cerciana. Next base: position 392,985 of record JALRMH010000006.1, read on the forward strand.
GAGCGTTGCCTTTAGCATTCCGTTTGTACCACTATCAAAAAACGGTTCCGATGTTGTCGATACATCACTAGCGGTCCAGTGGGTACAGGGTCAGATGGAACGTATGGAGCTTGAAGGTCAAGACGTGCAGTTCAACTACAAGGAAGAGCTCTCCGATGAAGACGAGGCGGACATTGTCCGATCTTCAACGGCTGGGTTTGGCGAGTTTGTCATCACCTTGCTAGGCAAAGTCTTTACTCTCCTCGAGAATATACCGGACGCATCGCAAGTTCGAGCCAACTCACCCGAAGACAACGTCATAAACAGCTTGCCAGCGGCTCTGGGGCCCTTGTTCGCGTCATTGTCCCCGGAGCTGTTTGACCTGGCCCTCGAGAAGATGGTTGCATTCATCTCATCACATGTTGTGCACCAGGCTCGGGACGCCATGGCCTGGATCTTGAACGCACTCTGCAAGGTCAATCCCGAAAAGACACTCAAGGCCTTCATCCCAATGCTGATTGTCAATATACGCAACGAGATCGACTACAATGGCGCGGCGTCGGAACGCAGCAGCGGCACCGATGTACTGCCGCGCGACCGCGCTCTTGTGTGGCACGTGAGCATGCTCAGCATGGCCGTTGTGAACGTGGGTGCAGAGGTGCTCAAATACAAGTCCGAGCTGTTCAGCATCGCCCAGTATATGCATGAGAAGTGTCGTGGAATACCGACAGTACACGTCTCCAACTACGGCCACCATCTCCTCTTGAACCTCACCCAAACCTATGCTATCGATACCAGTCTTTTCGAGCCCGACGCGATAAAGAGAGGTATCAGTGTTGACGACTGGGGGAGGACAACGCCGATTGCAGACCTGACAATCCGGTGGCACCGGCCATCAACCGAGGAGATTCAATTTGCCGTTGAGCTTTTCGAATCCCAGACCAGCGCAGCGTCTAAGAGACTGGAGCTGCTGATGAGTAGCGGGACCCCGGTTAGCCGCAAAGGCAAGAACAAAGAGTGGGGTGACGATGTTTCGAGGCAGCTGTCGCATTTGAGGCTTATCATCGCGGGGGCCTCCTCTCTGTTTGACCCGAAGAAGGCTGCTGGCGAGGCAAACGGTGGCACGAAGGACGATGGCCGCATAGAAGCTGATGGTGACGACGCCGTCATGGAAGACGACGAAGATCCCTTGGCCGAGGTTGCCGACGACGAGGAACTGAAGCGACAGTACCGGTACCCGTCTGGCTACATTCTTGATCCAGATAGCCCACTCTATACTCGTCTTCACGAGACCAGAGAGGATGTCGGGCGGCTACTTACCAAGACACACAAGTTTCTTAATGCCCACCAGGAGGATGACGTGACGTGTTTTACGGCCCTGTATGCCGCATATAGGACGTGGATCACAGACGTCGGCATTGAACGGTCTGCTCACCCCTTGGAACGGCTGGTGAGGCTGTACAAGGCGGACGTCACGCCGTTCAAGATTCCAGGCTTGAGGAAGGTGTACCCTCGTCCGCTTCTCGTCAAGCGAGCAGATGCCTACCAGCTCCAACGCGTCAAGTACAACTCCTCATACAGACAGAAGAGTGACCATGATAAGAGACTGCTTCTTGATCTCGCTGAGTCCTGCGTCTCTTCTTATGCAGATGTCCGAAGGGTCGCCCAGGGAGCCCAGGACTCCTCACTCAAGGTTCTGATAGGCGGCCGCCCGATGGTCATCCCTGTCATCTTGGACAAGTACCGCAAGGCTTTGGAAGAGAAGGACCCCGACCGCATCAAAGGGGCGCTGTATACCTTGCTCTTCACCACCTTGTCAAAGACGCTCATGAAGGACTGGCGGTACGCCCCCGACCTGATGCGACTGTATATCAAGACAGCCAGCATCGATAAGACATCCATACAACAGCTTCTTACGACCTCGCTCTATCCACTAATCGATTTCGGGAAGCCGTTCGAGCGGATGGTCGTTTTGGACGAGAAATTCGTGGACACGATAAAACCATTCGAGGACTGCTCGAAGGTGATCCAGACCCGGAACGACTTCATTCGTGAGCGCAGAAAGAGGGTCGAGGCGAAGAAGAACGACCTCGGGCTGGAGCTTATCGAAGCGGCCAAGTCAGCGCACTGGAAAGTCGCTCTGAAATGCACTATCTTTGCGTCAAACATGTGCATCCGGTTCGATACACTGGCACCCCCGACCTTCATTGATATGGTGGTCAACGGCACGAACGACGACCACCCGGGCTTGAGAGCCAACCATCAGCTAGCATTGTCCAGCATATTCTCCACCATTGATCTGAGAGCAGTCTACAGCCACGAATACCGGAAATATCTCCTTGAGGAGGACAACGACACCGTGCGTTTAGACATTGAGGTACCGTCGGATGATTCGCAATGGACTAACAAGTACCTCGACTCATTCGCGAATATCGATGAGGCGAAATACTTTGTCGATGCTGATCATCCAGGGTGGTTGGTATGGGGCAAGAAGTTCGGCGCCTCCAAGTCTGATCCAGAGCCCTTGGCGTACGATGAGACGGAGAAGAAGGTTCGGGAGCAAATCGGCAAGCTCCTGACCAGGCAGTGGTTCGCCAAATGCTTTGATTTTCTCAAGCAAGAGCCACGAGATTCCGGTGCCGACAAATTTCGGATGCAGAATGTCCTCGTCCTGATGCACGCCTTTGACTTGGTGAATTATGGAGTCGCCGCCATCAATTTCGACGAGATCACGGAGATGATAAAAGACGTCTACGGGGATGGAAGCGACAAGCATCAACACCGGGCCACCGCTGAGATCCTCGGGGCGTTACTATCGGGCGGTGTTGACGACCCCAAGGAATACAGGGAGAAGGTCTGGGGGTTTGCAGCTCCCATGATGCTTGGCATTTTTGCCGACTCCTTGACACCAGATAACTTGCAATACTGGATAACATGCCTGCACCTCACGCTAGATGGAAAGGATCCACGTCGCTGCCACCAGATTGTTGAGAGCCTGAGCTCGTTCAGGCTAGACATGTCTTCAAATGCGGCCTTCAAGGAGGCATCAAAGGTGCGGTTGCTCGAATTGCTCATTAATGATGGTGGCTGGCACTTCCGAAAGGAGGAACCAATTCTGGAAGACTTCCTGGCACATATCGACCACCCGTACAAGTCCGTGCGGGAGGCAATGGGTAGGGTGATCGCTACAATTTACCGCACCCGCTACCATGAGTCGTTCCCCAACGTTACAGCACTCCTGAACCGTAACAAGGCCGAGTCCTCCCTAGGACTTCGCCCATACCGGCCGTCCGACGAGTTCACTGCGACGATCAAGGAGATCTTCTCGCGCCTGGAGAAGTGGAGACACGAGCGCACACCTGGGCAACAAGAGCCTTCTAGCTACACCAACGGGTCAAAGACGGTTCTTACCTGGCTAGACTCGATGCTGAGCTCTCAAGAATGCACACAGCTTGTGCCCTTCTTCCCGGACCCATTCATTGACCAGCTCCTCCACATGATGGACGTCAAGGAAGACCCAGAGCTCATGCGGCTCGCCTATCACGTCTATCGTCACCTGGCCAACATTCAATTCCGGGAAGACGAAGTCGAGGCTTTCATCAAGGCTCTCATCCGCATCGGCAGGTCGGCCGCATCATGGCACCAGCGTCTCCGCGCCCTAGTCAACATGCAAGTCCTTTACTTCCGACGCCTCTTCCTGACAACCCCTGTCCACCGAGAGATGCTCTTCGACGCGGTGGGCAACATGCTTGCAGACCCACAACTCGAAGTCCGCGACTGTGCGTCAGCCACGCTAGCAGGCATGATTCGCTGCTCGCCGGCGACGATCCGCAACCCTATCATTCAGAACCTCATCGTGCGTTTCAAGCAGCAACTCCACGACAACCCCATGCCGAAGCGCAAACACCCGGGCGGCACGGACACGCCTGTCGACACGCAAAAGCAGATCATACGGCGACACGCCGCGGTGCTAGGACTGGGCGCGCTCATCGAGGCGTTCCCATACGCCACGCCCCCGCCGCCGTGGATGCCAGACGTGCTGGCTCATATTGCGAGGAGACCGGCGACGGACCCTGGTGTGGTGGGCAAGGCGGCGAAGACCGTGCTGGCGGAGTTCAAGAAAACCAGGCAGGATAGCTGGATGGTTGACCAAAAGGTAAGTTCAAGTTCCGATCGAATGAGTATAGGACGGCTTACTGACGTATTGTATTTTCTGCAGTATTTCACACCTGAACAGCTCGAGGATTTGGAGGGTGTCCTTTGGAAGAGCTATTTCGCATGAGAAACCCAGCATGGAGGAAGGCATTGAGGAACAATCATGGAAAGCTCGATGAGTCTGTCAAGACTTTTTCCGCGGTGGAATTTGGAACATCGCTTGCGACCGCTATGCCAGACAATCGCATGGGTATCTGGCGCTCACACTTGCGAAGAAAGAAAGTATGGTCATCGTGTCTCGATCACCTGAGGCTGGGCATTTAGCGGGAGATGGCCCCACGAATATGAGATGGGATGGTTGGCATATGGATCAACAGCTGGAGCGAAATGAGTCTCACCGCACCGAAGCGGATGCGCCTATCTTGATCATCACCCATAGCGGCCGTAACCGTTCGCAGCGGACGGATGTACACATATTTGTATTTTATAGACTATCATTGAATCATTTGACAAATCTGGGTTGCAAGATTGCCATTCATCCCACGCCAGGCACTCTTTTTATCTATCTATTAATCTGCCCGCATGCTATTGAGCTTGTGTCAATTTCCCCAGCATACTCGAGCCAGGAAGCGACACAAGCAAGTCTACCCAAGTACTCAGTTAGAACTAAAATGACGACGAGTTGATATTAGGGTGGTTGATGGATGATGTCCGCATAGCTCTACCGTCTTCAATTTCCTCTAGTGTTGCGGGAGAGGGGGCGGCGCTTTCGTTTCCCAGTGGCCGTGGTTACGTGGTTTGCGCGTTCGTGACATAGAGGCACAAGGAAGGATGTGGGATATGGAGAAGAAGTCCAAACACCGGCCTTTCTAAAACTATTTCATCTGTTTCCCCCAAGTGCCTGCGTGATATGATACTGCAACTGGTCTTTGTCCTTCCTTGCTCTGCCCCTCCAACTCGAGGAAACCCACCAGTGAGTTGGCAATGTTGGGTGTCCTGAAGGTGAGGCCCAGATAGTAAGTATGATCGATCTCGCAAAGGCCTTCGCTAGGATCGTAAACCTCTTCCTCTCTAATTGTGTGGTTCTGCACAATACATATTGGCCGGGAAACCACCCAGTGAACTGACAGAATTATCCAAATTGGGATGAAATTCAGTCTCATGTGTTTATCTCAGTCACCAGCGGCGGTCCACTAGTGGTAAATTCCCAACTCTTGCTGCAGTTACTGTTCACTATGGCTGTTGTTTTTGCAGCTCGGGCAACACCTCACTTCCTTGTTACCATCCATCTATCTTCTCCTGTGCCACCTGCGAGGTCCATCTGCGCGGCCTATCTTGCCGCCAAGGTACGCTATAAGCCCACGGTTTGGACCCCGGACCTCGTTCCCAGAAACGATCCTTGCCTACTCAGACGGACTCAATGCGCGCCCAACCCACCAAGGTGGACAGGCCTCCCGTGCCCTTTGGGGTTCGTGGAGTCCACGCTCGCCCGCCGCCTGTAGCAATAGATCCTGATATCTCCAAATCCTACCTATTTGGCTCCGGCGTCCCTTTCGCCGCACGACCTCGCGGCGACGCCACCCCCCGGCCCCAGGGATGCCATCGCGTCTCCCGCGGCGCCTCCAAGACGACGAGGAGACAGGACCCCATCCCCATGAAGAAGAAGGCTGGGGTGGGCCTCACCCTGCCGAGCAAGGCCGCCCTCGAGAGGTTCCGCGCTAGCAAGCTCGCCGGTATGGCCCCCCCTCCGAAGAGGGAGAGGGAGGTGACCAGCGGCGCCACCCGGCTCTACGCTATGCAGATCGGCTTCGCCGCCCGCAGAGAGAGGCAGGCCCGCACGAAGAACTGGGTCGAGACGCGGGTGCCGCCGCCGCAGGCGTCCGCCGGTGTGCCAGAGATCATCCTCAGCACGCCCGAGGGGCAGGCCCGACACCTCGAGGACCCCAACGTCTACGAGCTGGTAAGCCCACGATCAGACACGCAACGGCGCGCGGCATCTCGTACTGATAGGCATCTTTAGGGGGGGGCTGCACACCTGAGTGTAGGCACACGCCGGCAGTGCTCGAGGGAACGGAGGAAGTCACGAAGGATTTAGCGAGTGACCCCACTCGCCAAACATATCATTGTATCTCTTTGAACAAAGAGAATGGGATATGGCTGATCATGCGCGAGATGGGGGATACTGAAGGTCACGCCATGAAATGTGGGAAGGTTATGCGTGTTACCAAGGCCAGCTCTCGGCCCACGTTGTGCAAGAGAGCGGCCCGTCCTTCGTGTATGGGGGCTACCCTCCACGCAGCCCTGTAGCCAACATCATTCCCAGTCAGAGCTAGGCAGATGTCACGGAGCCCTGACAGTACCCCTGACCACCGGGACAATATCACTAGCATCTTGTTCGGGGCTGAGCGTAAGCTGCGAGGGTGACAACAACCATAACCCTCAATCAGATTATACTATTCTGAACGATGCTTTGTCGAGTTCTCAAACGTGAGGAAGGACAGGCAGAGAGCCGAACGTGGACGTGCAAATCTACGCAAAACCTCACTCGAGCGGCAGTTCAATTCCATTGTCAAACAATAAGACCTGGCGTCTTTCAGGAGTTAGTAGAACACAGTGACGTCGTACGTAATGATGGGGATGAGCCAGTGACGTCTTTTTACCGAAAAAGGTGAAGTAAATGCAAGGATCGAGCACATGACTCCATTATGAACTATTATGTCGTTCGACATGAAAAGGGGGGGGGGGGGATATTAGGTCGCTACGTGGTACATTTCACCGCCGGATACTTCCAGGTACAGTAATCAAGCTGCTCCTACTCGGGGACCTACAGATGATCTCGGAATTGTTAACTCGCTAGTAGAGCTCCGTATTGCATATCAGCAGCGTCTTGAAGAATGACCGGGGATCAGATCATATATATATTTATAACGATATTCTCGGGCGCGGTGTTGGTGAATAACGAGGGGAGCAGGTACGTTGCTCCGGCTGATATGGGCCGAACGCCCCGGAGAGATGGTCATACGGCATAACTATAGAAAGACCTGGTGACACGTAGAATAAGTGTTGCTGCAATGCACGGCCCCCACTGCCCATGCATGGGACGCCTCAGCCCTACGGGGCTCCAGGCTAGATCACATCGGACAAGTGATCTTGATTCCGTCGTCTTTTACATTGCGTAGGGCCCAAATGGCTAGAATATGGGAGGCTTAATAAGAGTAGTGATGTTGCTCCTGTATGGAATCATCAGCGAATCCCCAGCCTTGTGCCGGCCTCGAGCCTTACTAACGAGCCAATCCACAACACGCTAACCTCACTTGGAGGCACTCAGCCCTACAAGTAAGGCGACAGTCCATGTCTGGCCCCAGACCGCTTTGTCCCCCACGGCCACGTCCTTCCTTCGGCCGGACCGGGATGCAAAGTCAGCGACATGATCGTCCAATATACGGTGACTAGGCCGCCCAGGGTCATCAAGTCCGGGCCGCAGAGCCTCCACCCAGAGCATGGTTGACCTGAAGAGGCTGTATAGTCATCACGATGAATAATGCGGCGTGTCCACACTGCCTCGGAAACATCCAAACCTATGAGCTCATCTGAGTCATCTGTCTGGAAGCTGCATGGACCTTCTTTTTTTCCTTCCAGTCATACGAAAGGCGCACCTAGTCAAAGCGGCGAAACCCGGGGTTACCACTAGTTCGAAAGGCCTAGTGCTTCGCATGGAGCATGTATCAAGGTACAGTTTACTTTACTGCATGAGATATCACGGAGGGGGACTAATAGTTCACCCCGCTTCACTCATACGAAGTCGCCATGCCTTCAGCAAGGCTCAGCCAAGTCCACAGTTCGTGGTCTTTGAGAATTCGCGACGGAGGGAGACGAGCCTAGCACCTGCGAGTTCATGATCTAGAACTGTGGCATTGCATCTTCGGGAACCCTTGAAGCGTAAGCGGTGTGTTACGGCGCCGAGAAACTTGGTGATTACCTTGTAAGGCACACTCGCACAATGCGCATCCCAGCATGCTGAACCTGGCTCGAAAGAAAGTACCTAGCGTCAGTGCCTTAAAAATCAGGATGGTCTGCAAATTATAGCGGACAGCATCTACTAAGGTACTACAGGGGCTTAATGAATACAATAAATGCTCTTGAGGCATGGGAAAGCATATATAAGAGACAGAAGAGTCCGGGTGAAGTCAGGAGTTGAAAAATGTCTCCCCTAGATTACCTTCAAGACACCACAACCAGTCAACGGATTACCTTGCCAAGCTGTCCCTCTGATCTCCCTTGATAAGTCTATACAACCCTTGCTCTATTGTTTCAGCACTTCCAGACCATCCTTCATGGCGTCGCTAGACACCCCATCGCTTGCTATGTGGCGAGATCTTACGCCATACCCCAAGCGCCTCGTCCAACCTTCGGCATCATCTCCTCATGTTCTCATTGTTGGAGCAGGTGTGACTGGTCTTGTCACGGCCTGGGTCTTGTTGGACAAGGGATACAAAGTTACCATTCTCTCCAAGGAATGGGCAAACTACAGCCCGGACAACCGACTAACGGCTCAAATTGCTGGTGCCCTCTGGGAGTTTCCACCAGCCGTGTGTGGCTCTCACACGGATCGTGTCTCCCTTTCCAACTCTAAACGCTGGTGCATGGTCGCGTACCATGCATGGGAAGCCATCGCCTCCATCCCGGGACTTCGAGATGCCTCAGGCGTCAAAATGATGCCATCGGGATTCTTCTTCCCTCGGCCGGTCGAGAGCGACCCTGCGCAATTCTCAAAGATGGCTGAGATCATTTCCAGCGGTGTCAAGGGGTTCCGTCATGACCGCAGATTGATGGAACAGCGGAGGGTCGATCCCACATACGGCGCCGTGGACGCATACGAGCTCCTCGCCCCGATCATCGACACGGACCAGGCCATGATGTGGCTTACGAGCATCGTTCTCAGCAAGGGCGCCGCGACCGTCACGGAGGCCGTCGTTGGGGACCTCCTCGACCAGGAGGAAGCACTCCGTGCCCGCTTCGGTGCGGATGCTATCGTGAACGCCACGGGCCTCGCGGGCACGGAACTTGCGGGCGACGATACCTGCTACCCGATCCGTGGGGCACTCATCCGTGTCATCAATGACGGCAAAGACTTTCCCAAGGTCGAGTCCGCCCTCACAATCACCGCCGACGCCGTCCACGACTCCAACGAGATTGTGTTTCTGGTCCCTCGCAACGACAACATCCTCCTGATAGGCGGGATCGCACAGCCGAACGAGTCGGCCCTCGACCTCACCCTCGAGAGCCCGATTGTGAAGCGCATGGGGGATCGCTGTAAGGCATTCCTTCCTGATCTAAAGAGGGCTCGCGTTGACCCCTCATATCCGCTTGCCCAAGGGCTTCGACCCTTTAGACGGAATAATGTACGCGTAGAGAGGGAGCTGCGGACTGTTCCGGGGACGGGGAGACCCAGCAGGATAGTGCACTCATACGGACAGGGAGGAGCTGGATGGAGCCTTTCCTTTGGTTGTGCTGGGGACGTGGCGATGTTGCTCGGAGGTGCCCTGAAAGACCTGACCCCTACTCCGATGGAGTTCGATCCGACTTATTCGGATGACAGCGGATCACAGAGTACCACGAGCTCTTTTGACACAATCGGCACGAAGAGCGGGGAGGAGTGACTGGCTACCATGTCGTTTTTCTTAACACCTCGCCGGTGTGGGTACTCATTACAAATGAGGAATACGAGTTATCTTGAGGGCTTTCGCCCCTGACACTTATCATCTATGCTGTGTTTCCATTATTTTTATTTTATTTCAAAGATAGGTGATCACATGAATACTTTAGGTCTGAGAGGTCAAGTCAGTCTATATCAGCGGGTCATACCACTTGACAACATAAAATCATTGCCATACTCTGGCTGAGGTGGACAAGCGTAAGTAGCTCTCGCTGCGCATCTTTTGGTACTTGAATCAGATAAAATTGGTCTTCAGGGCTTCGTGAAACACCCCCATAGCGTCCGTGAGGACTACACTGCAAAGGTTTATACGGCTGTCAGGCTATGGGGCCGACCGATGATCAACATGCCGCCGTATAGTACTACATAAAGCAATGATCAGGACCAGAAAACCCCAGAACCACTGGTTCAGGTGGAGCCTCGAATGAATCGGAACTCAGGCCGGAAACCGAGAGCCGATACCCCAGACGCCAGTTCAAGATGACGGGACACTGGGTTGCATAAATGTTGACGAGGAACAGCATGAGCTGATCTCGGCCGTGGCCGGATCAGTTTGGCCGCGTTGACAGGACAAGGGATTCGGCGTGGCAAGAGCATTTTCCTCGGTCAATGGTGCCCTAGATGACCCAGTACAGAGCCAGTGGCTCGGCCGAGTTGGCCGCCCCACCTGCTTTCATCCCCTTTAATCTGTAGGCTGGCGGTGTACCTTATTTTGATTACCGGACAACTCACTGGTGTGCTGCTATAAACTTTACCTATAGTATATCCGGAATCCCTGCGGCTTTGCCCAGACATTCGCGAGGCTTCAAGGCTGGGCCGGTCTGTGACACGAGATACAGGCTCAGAACGAACACCGAGCCACGTCTCCCTTTTTCAATGCCCTTCAACTCGGCGAAGTGTAATTTCTCTACGAGATTTGGACGTCTCTTGCTCCCCAGGTCGATGGGTCCACGTCTAACATGGCCACGCACCTCCTCGGCCTAAGTTGTTGCTTTGTGAAAAAGATGAGTTGGCGCTTGACTTATTCGAGACAGGAGGGTTCGTATCTCGGACCGTAGCACCAATAAAGTTAGTCTTGAGAACGGAAGTTGCACATTGCAAGCCAGCGAGATCCATCACTGTCAGGCATATAATTTTGTATGTAGGATGCTGGACCATGCTTCAGCGCCGAAAATAAAGGCAGCTCCTCTGTAGATGATCACAGGTTGCGCGAACTAGGTCGCGTGTTCGTAGTGATTATTGAAGATAACCCAAGCGGACGCGAGCTTGTTGCAAGCAAAACGGCTGTGTAGACACTTGGAACTGAAAACTCTCATTTAATAATGAACGCTCCAGGCTCTGGAAAATAATCCATGGATAATACCATCCAGCCGTAGCACGTGTCTATATTCAACATGGTTAAATCTATGACGTCTCTGTGAATCCACTTCACTCAAGCGTCCGGTTCTGATCCGGGGTTTAGGTACTACACGTTAGCTGCAACCTCCTGACCGGGTGGTTAAAATCAGGCCATACTTTAGTACGTAGTGAAAGAAACGGATCTTGAAATACCACCCTACTATGCAAACCCATGGTTGCATCCGGAAAATCACTGGTCGGCGCGCTGCCAAGCAGCCCAGCACGCCCAGCAGCCCGGGGATACCTCCCGCAAATATATACGTACTATTTATGAGTGCAAAGCCATCAATGGACAAAGATTAGATTGATAAGAAAGCTGGGTGGAGCAATGTACGAGCAAAGCAGGGAGATTCCTGTTCGAGGATGGCAGCATAGAAGGGCACAAAACGGAGGCCACTTCTGCCTCTTGCCATGAGGCGGTATGTTGGCCTGGGATTACCACTCCACCAGACAACTCAGAACAACCCCCGCCAGGCTCGCCAGCAATTACATGAGACGCTCATTGCGACACGCGGCGCCATGCGACGATGTTTGGAGCTGCCAAATGCGTAATGTATTCGGGCCTTGCCTTCAGGTGTAAGGTCTGGAATTCTATTTTTGTTTGACCGTGGCGGTCTGCTCGGGAGCGCAGGTGTCGTGCGGCTGACCTCGGTCTGTGGCTGCGCCGATCCGATCCCTGCAGTCGAACTGGTGGTGGCAAACTGCCTACTGTCAGGTATGTATAGGCACTACCATTATACGTATTGGGTGTGTGTGGCGCTGTCACCATGGCAGTCGTACTTTGTATAGATGGACTCCACGAGCCTCAGTGCATTCCACGTGGAGCGCTACCTCAGCTCGGCCACGTGTGCCGAAGGTGGAGGTGTCTTTGACGTCCTCAAATACTGAACCACTAAAATGAAGTACCACAGTATATCGATCGACACGGTGCTCGCGGAAGCCGGACGAAACATTCGTCTTCTCCTGACGCAGAAAGTAGAGCGGAAGGTGGGGGCAAAGGTCCCCTTCGATCACACCTCAGCAGGGCTGGATTCAGCCCCCCATTCCAAGGTTTCTTCCGAGGCTTAGTACAACCAATCCCATCCAAGGCTGCCCAACAAGCATGGTGCTGGAAAACTACTACATAGTATGTGTGTATGGTCAACCCGGGTTTGGGAATAGTGCCTCCAAGTCAAGCTGGCAGATACCCATAATAGGTATCTGGACTTATCCACGAGGGGTTGAGCCTCTTGCTATCCTCAAAGGGTTTCCTGCGAGGTACCAGGCAGGAAGCTGTAAAGTAATCCCCGGCCTAGGGTTTTGCAGCTGGGCTGTGCTAGAGCTAGGTTATGCTTAACGCGTATTCTGTGGTAAAGCACGGTACCGACGCTATTTCTTTTTTTAATACCGCCAGCCACGTCCACAGAACCTCAGCATGGCTGTCGGGAACGTCTGGTCGTCCTAGCCCCTGTCTATACCATACTGGGTAAACGTGTAGTCGGAATTTTCCGTGCAGGACAGGGCATTTTGTTCCTCCGTTTGGTTACTACGTAGCCTGACGCGTAACGCCGACCCGCATGACGCAGGCCTCACGATTTCGGCCCCATAAAATAATGGAGTCGTCCACTAATTCTATGTGCCGAGAATAAGTGCTTCATGTTTCGTTTTGACTTTCATCCCTATCCAGGGCGGGCCATGTTCGTCCCATGTCGTACGGCTTGCACAGAAAGGTACAAACAAACCTGTCCAGGTAGACAAGGTGGAGAGTATCACGATGTTTATAAAGATGGCGGTCCCCGGCCTTCAACAGTGGACTCGCAATCGTGCCAATCGTGACCAGATAGCAACGACACGGCGGTGGTCGATCTTCTTACTCATCATTCCAGCAGTCGACTGCCTCATATAGACATTCATTCTGTCCTTCGTTCTTGTGTGATTCGCCCGTCTTGGATCAAACCACCATTCGCTACAATGTCTTCTCTCGCCTCCCTCTGCACGGTCTCCAACGTGCAGGCGGCTCTGCCCGCCAACGGGACCATCTCGGGCGTGGACTTGCTCCCGTCTACCGTCACCGCCAACGCCGTCTACAATGCCACGTCCACCGGCGGCTTTCTGAGGAAGCGTGATACTGGTGACACCTACTGCAACATCACCGTTTCGTACACACACTCTGGCCGTGGTGACAACGTCGTGCTCTGGTACACCCTCCCAGCTCCCGACGCCTTCGAGAACCGCTTCTACCTTGCCGGCGGCGGAGGTTATACCCTGAGCACGGAGGATCCCACTGGAGGCCTAACATACGGCGCCGTCTCTGGCAGCAGCGATGTCGGGTATGGAGGCTTCGACGGCACCACTCTTGACGAGGTGGTCCTGGACGGCAACGGAACCTTGAACTGGGATAACATCATCATGTTCTCCTACAAGGCCTGGGGCGAGACCGCGCAGATCGGCAAGGAGCTCACCAAGGGCTTCTACGGGTTGGAGGACTCCGCTAAGGTGTACACCTACTTCGAGGGATGCTCCGACGGTGGCCGTGAGGCCATGTCTCAGGCCCAGCGCTACGGTGATGTTTACGATGGTATTGTCGCTGGTGCTCCTGCTTTCCACCACGCCCAGCAGCAGGTTGTAAGTTGTTCTGCCCTGCCCCCCCCCCCCTCTCCTCTTAGCAGACGAGTACTCACCATGGCGTTACAGAACCATCTTACCTCGGTCGTCACCGAGGCGGTCACCGGCTACATTGCGCCTCCTTGCGAGATGGAGAAGATTGCCAACGCCACCATCGAGGCGTGCGACCCTCTGGACGGACGTACCGATGGTGTCGTCTCCCGAACTGATCTCTGCCGCCTGAACTTCAACCTCTCCTCGATCATCGGCGAGTCGTACTACTGTGCCGCGGAGGAGAGCTCGACGCTCGGCTACGGATTCAGCAAGCGTCAAGCCGGACAGTCCACCTCCAGCTACCAGCCTGCCCAGAACGGAACCGTCTCTGCCGAGGGCGTCGCCCTCGCCAACAGACTCTACGATGGCCTGCTCAACTCCAAGGGCGAGCAGGTCTTCTACGGCTGGCAGACTGCTTCTGCCTTCGATGATGCCGCCCCTACCTGGGACAACGACACCGAGGCCTGGACCATTTCCTCCCCCTCCACCGGTGGTGTGTTCGTCACCAAGTTCGTCGAGGAGGTCGATATCGACAACCTCGACTCCCTGGACAACGTGACCTACGACACCTTGTACGAGTGGATGTGGACTGGCTACGAGCGCTTCTACGACAACCTGCAGACCGGCTACGCCGATCTTACCCCCCTCCAGGCTTCCGGGGGCAAGCTTCTCCACTACCACGGCGAGTCGGACCCCTCCGTCCCTCCTCCCTCCTCCGTCCGCTACCACGAGGCCGTCCGCTCCCTCATGTACCCCGACTCGACCGCCGACAACGCCACCGAGCTGAGCGAGTGGTACCAGTTCTACCTCGTCCCCGGCGCCGCCCACTGCGGCACCAACAGCCTGCAGCCCGGCCCCTACCCTGAGGACAACATGCAGACTATGATCGACTGGGTTGAGAACGGCATCCAGCCCAAGTCTCTGAATGCCACCGTTTCCTCTGGTACCTACGAGGGTGAGGTCCAGCAGCTGTGCATGTGGCCTACCCGCCCCATGTGGGCCTCCAACGACTCGTCCACCTTCACCTGTGCCTACGATGAGGCTTCCTACGAGTCGTGGATCTGGGATCTCGACGTCTGGAAGATCCCCATCTACTAGGCGCGTTTCCATCTCCCAGAGGAACAAGAGCGGTTCCAATGAGGCTTCCCTGTAAATTTCTGAATTTGAAGTTGGATCGATCGATCTGGTCCGGCTGTTGAGCAAAAGGGTATTTCGTCCGCGCTTTCATGTACATAGAAATAGACTCCAGAGCCTGTATAGCTCGTGTGAAAGTAAGCATTTTTTTTTTTGCACTACTTTTTCACCTTTCGTCTTGTCTGTCCTCTATAAGATCCGCTGTACTTGAACCCGGATGGCTTCATTGCAAACCAAGCTGGGAGCGCACACTTGCCGACCAAGCCCTCAAAATCCCGCCGGCACTCTCCCAAGAATTCCTCATCTGAATACGTATTCAGCAGCCTGGTCTGTTCGCCACCGGACTTGGCATCCACGAGAAGCTGCAATATCTCCATCAGGGACTGCGGCATCCTCGGCAGGACCTGCACCGTCTGCCCCGTGCGAGACGACACCAGAAACCCTGATGTGGAGTCTCCAAGAAGCAGCATGTATACTGCAACTTGTAAGAGGTGCTCGGGCTGAAGGTACGCGCCGTTCTTTATCTCCCAGACGGCCTTGTTGGTGCCACGAGGTCGGCATATATCCATTACGCCTTTTACGGAGACTCCTTCCTTCTTCTCAGGGTTGACCGGCCCTCCTCCGTGGGTGATGCTGGGAAATTCTCGATAACTGGTAGCCTCAAATATTATGCCGCGCCCTGATACCTTTGCCGGGCCTGGAAGATTGCTGAGTGTATAGTGAATGTCTTTACAGTGTGCCTCTGAGAGCCAGGTGTACTCCTCCAGTGGGACGGCGAGGATCTTTGTAATGTCTTTGTCCTTGGCAGCCACCTCGAAGTTCGACAAGTACAGAATATCATCTGTTCTCAGAAGCGCGTCATTGTACGCATCTCGTATGATCTTAAGCTTCTCGTAGAACGCTTCCGGGAGCTCGCGCAGCGGATCAGGCCTTCTTGTTCGGCGTTTTGGTGGTTCCAGCAATTTCATAGGGCCTGAAATAATCGCAAGCCTTCTTCTCTGACGCCACTGGAAGATGGCAGGGACGGCGGTGCCGGTGACACTGGAAACGCCTTCGAGGAGACCGTACCTGTCCTCGATTTCGGTGGGCGGAGATGGCGGGACGCCGTAAGCCGGGGCGGCCAGCATCTGGACCTCGAGATGTTGCAGACAAGCCGTGATTAGTGTCTCCGAAAGGTTTCTGCATAGCGCGGTGACGCTGAATTCCGGGACGGAGCGGCTCGGCCTCGGTTTTTTGATTTTTAGAGGGCGAGCGGCGACGAGATCGCAAGATATACCGATGGTGTCGAGGTCGACGAATGGGAGAGAAGGACTCCGATACTCGTGTATGAGGACCAGGTGCTCAAGCGCTCGAGTGGCAGCGACATATTGTGGGTTTCTCGCCGCAGTTGGAGGCGTAGCAACTCTGTGATACCAATTATGATAATTCTGATCGAAGCCAAGCACGATCGAGGCCTTGCGTTCGATACCCTTGGCCTGATGATAAGTGCAGATGAGAACCTTTCCGTGGGCGACTTCAGGAGCAATGTCCGAGATATCCGAGTCCGATCTGAATACCGGTATCCCCCTCAGTGCGAGCGCGTTTGCCAGATAGATTGCTGGTGACTGGCGACGTACTGACGGTGCCAGCACGATGATGTCTGTGGGCGACAGATCACCCATATCTAAAAGTCGTAGAGCTTCGTCCAAAAGATCTGTATAGGGATCACAGATTACGTATCGTGGCTTTGGATAGGCATTTCCGTCTATTCTCTGGTTCCTGATGGCCCTCATCGCCTCTCCCGGGGGCTTCTTGAGCATCTGTTGGTTGATGAAGTCAACATTTTGCTGAGTGATGCGGTTCGAGGTTGTTTGCTCAGCGGATTTCCAACCATGTTCATTGACGTAGCCAAAGACCTCTGGCCGCTCGGCCAAAGTCAAAAATCGCGAGTCAGCGTTGTTGAAGCCGTATATCTCCTGTCTCGTATCGCCGAGTACGACAACCCTCAAACTGTTTTTGGCACCGCTTGACCGGCTTGTATTCGTGGCAAAGTTTTTGTCGCGTATCACCTTGTCCACAAAGCGCTTCAATATAGGCGTCATATCCTGCTGTTCATCCATGACCAGTACCGAGAAGTCAGGCAGCTCCATATTGTCCATAACAGACATGTTGTCTTCAACCACTCGCTTGAGACCCTGGTCCGTAGCGCACTCGGCTGTATAAAAGCGTGCGCCCAGGGTATGATAGTTCATAACTGTGATGTTCTGCAACCCCAGAGCTTGTACCCTCTCCTCCGTCTCCACCATCAAGCGTCGGTTATAGACGAGAACTAGAAATTTGGTGCCTGGAGCTGACTGGGCGAGATGCAGTATAGTTGTGGTCTTACCGGAGCCGGCACATGCATCCACAATCAAGTTGTCGTTCGAGTGAAGCAGGGTATCGATCGCGACCTGCTGCTCTGTTGAGGGGGGCATGAGAACAACCTTCGGTCCCGCAGGGCCCTGGGTTGGGGAGTCTGGCCCATCCGTGATTTCTGCCATCGCTGATGCTTGCACATGGGCAAACCGCTTTGTAGGTGTAGATATGTGAGATTGAAACCGCAGCATCATGTGTTCCCAGTTCGATACAATACGTTGCTTCGAAAACATCCGTCGAGTGCCTTTGAGCCTGTGACATGCCCACCTCGCTGTGTTGAACGCGCATACATGATGCGCAGAGGCTATGAAGATGACTCTCTGTGACATGATTGATCTTTTTGGCCACCCCAACAAGATGGAAGCAGTAAGTTTGGGGGATGAACAGGGTAGAAGAATTATGAGTCAAGAATAGCTGGTGTATACACGAGTGGGTGAAAATGAGGAAGTTTCAGGGCTGTCACGCCGCTGAAATGCCTCTCTGCTTACGGCCTGGGC
Organism: Endothia cerciana; assembly: GCA_026119935.1. Classification (NCBI taxonomy): domain Eukaryota; kingdom Fungi; phylum Ascomycota; class Sordariomycetes; order Diaporthales; family Cryphonectriaceae; genus Endothia; species Endothia cerciana. Next base: position 410,895 of record JALRMH010000006.1, read on the forward strand.
ACGACCACCACAACTCAATCTCGAAACGCTAACGTAATCCGACATCGAGTGGCCCAAAATTACCCACGAACGCGACTTACACGCGTACCCTCCACATACCCACCATAGCGGCAGAACAACGCCATTCGCTTCCTACGGAAGAACGGGTCCAATTGGCATTCAAAGACTATATCCAAGGCCATTTGAAAAGCATACAGCAAGCTACAGCTATCTATAATATACCGCATAGGACCTTAGATCGCCGGGTTCACGGGGTGCTGGCACGACGCGACGCGCTAGTCAATAATAAGAAGCTATCAATAGCTGAAGAAGTAGCCCTTGTATAGTGGATTCTCTCTATAGACGAGCGTGGTATGGCCCCGATGATTGCTTATATAAGATCTATGGCCAACCTGGTTTTGGCTGCGCATGGTGGCCAGCTTGTTGATGAATTATAAGTTTAAAGATTCATGAACCGCCATGATGATATGAAATCCTAGTATTCTTATTAATAGGACTATCGATGGCTTATGTGTGAAGATCCTATCTTTATTTCGATGTGGTTTGAATAAGTTAATAGAGTTAAATAAAAGTATGGCGTCGTCGATGATGGCAATCTTCGTATATTGTAAAAGCATGCCCTCTCGAAGAAGACAGGGATGAATCTACTAACCATAAGTCTATTTATAAAGATAGATAGTGGGTTTACCACTCGGTGCCCAGTGAATAAACCGTATATTTACGGGGTGAATTCACCACACCTTCGCCCACCAGATCGGTGGTGCATTCACCGTGGGTGTACATCAGTCGATGAAGATATCTAATAACTTCGATAGGATTGGATTCCAAATAGTGTTCCGGGGGTCAGAGATATTGTCAGGGCTCCATGACATCTGCTGGGCTCTGATCAAAGATTTATAAAACCATAGCCACCCACCCTTCTTTCTCTACTCTAGTTTGACAAAACAAGTATGTGTTCTTCTCCTCTTTTATGCGGACCCTTCTTAGCCCCTCTTGTGTAGGCTTTATTGCTCTTATTTAAGACCCAGACAGGCAGTCTGTCGACCAAGGACCTGACCATATCGCAATCTTTCTGGCTATATTCTTCTCTCCCTCTACGCCTTAGGGCCGCAGCTGGCTGCTAAGGTCAGCGCTTGCGGGCCAAGAGAAACGAGCACCCTTCTCTTTTTGGAGCCCCCATATCCTTGCCACGACAGACCACATAATCTTTATTATTCTTAAGGGAGGCTTCACGGCGCCCGTTTGCACCAGGTTTTAAGATAGCTCCTAACTAAGCTCTCTGGCCCAGTAGCAGGGCCAGTCGACAGCCCAGTCGCCATCATTAAGACGCCCAGCCCACTTACAAGCCATAGCCGTCAAAGACACCATATAACCTTATAGAACTTATAAACTATATTAGCCAACTCCGCCAGCAATAGCTATTAGAGTGAAATTCACTAATTTCACAAGCTATTAGCCAGCTAATTAAAGGTTACGAAGTAGCTTTAATAATACAGTCTTACTAGTAGAAGAAAACCAGCTCTTGTATAAAGAAAGCTAATAACAGCAGTATGAAAAGTAGTAATGCCGGCGATTTATAGCTACAGGGGAGCCTTGCTGTTGCAGAGGGTCTGGCTCAGATCCAATGATGAGATGCCCAGCCAAGCAGAGCAAGGCCGGTAGAGTAGGCAGAGCAGGCAGAGCAGGCAGAGCAGGCCAGTTAGACTTCCCAGAAAAGACAGCGTGCACCTCCCAAGTCAGTAAAAGTGGCTCTTTGGACCACAATGCTCGGACCTGTAAGAATAGATAGTTATATTGGTTGACGGCGGTGGGTTGACGGCGTGGGGTTGACGGCGGGGTATTTTGGGCCACTCGGTGATTGAGTCGAGCTGAACCCGAACCCTGGTGACGTTCTGGGTGCTGCGTCGCCCTGGAAGGAAACAAGGTCAGAAAATAGGACGGGCCAGCCGACCAGCAAGAGTGATGATAATATGTTTTGATAGTAGCTGGGGTGAACGGAGTTATAGAATTATATGAATTCAGATCCCGTGAGAGTTGTCAAATAAAAGTAAGGGAAGGAAAATTCTCAAGGCATCAAGACAGTGAGTTCGTATTTTAGGATTTTGCTAGTTACCCTCCTTTCCCAAGGAATGTTTGAAGTTAGACTCTTACGAGAACTTGGCTGTTGTACTATGTCTCAGCCACCTGTTGGAAGCATCCAAAGGTGGAGAACAGCCAAGATATCTACGGCGTGAGCAGCTGTTAGGGAGCTAGAGCCTCGCAATACCTAAACCTACACGCAGCTCTCGGCGTAGCCATCTCATTCTCACAGAGGTCCAGGTTCTTTAACTTATGCGATGGCTTCTGGGCTCGTGGGTTGATGCGATCAACGCAAGGGCCTGAGTGTGCGGTCCAGTCTCAGCATTCTCTTTGGTAGAGAAACTGAGTAGGAAGAAAGAATTCAGTCTGCACGAGGCTATGCTGGAACATGCAAGTTTGCTTTCGACGTCAGAAACTTTCCTGTAAGCATGTTGAGGCCCCCCCCCCCCGTAGATATTGGCGCTACTTTTAGGTGTTATGTTTTCTTGCCATTGTGGGAGACCAGCCATAGATCCTTAAACCTGCTCGATTCCTCCTCTACCAATGCCCTTGGTGCACCAGTCTCCACAACAGAGCCTGTTTCCATCAAAATGACTCTATCAAAGTCCATGACCATGTCCAATCTATGACTGACCATTACGATGGTGTAACCCTCGAACTCGTCTTGGATGATGCGCTGCATGGCCCGGTCGGTGTCCACATCGACGCTCGAGCTGATCTCGTCCAGCAGCAGAATGCCCCGACCACCCCCCTTGACCACATGTCTTGACCTTACCCTCCGTCTTAGTATGGCTCGGGCTAAGCTAAACAGCTGCTTCTGACCCTGGCTCAGGGTCTCCGCGCTCAACGCTGCCTCCAGACCACCCTTCTCACTGACAAATGGCCAAAGATGTACTGTCTCCAAGACTGAGCAGCATTCCAAGTTGGAGGACGAGTCGAAGGGGTCCAGATTCGCTTTGACACTGCTGCCATCGGGCAGAAACACGGTATCCTGCGGAACGGCAATGATGCGTTGGCGCAAAATCTGCCGATCGATCCGATGCAGAGGCACATCGTCGATGTAGATGTTCTCAGCCGTGAGTGGGGTTGGTTCCAGGAGACGTAGTAATAACAAAATAGTCGATGACTTCCCGCTGCCGCTACGCCCGCAGACTGCAACCTTCTCGCCACTGTGAATGACGATGTCGAGGTCGCGGATTGCGAGGTCACAGTCATTGGCTTTGGCTCCGTGGTCGGTCGTAGGTTGGCTGAGGGGGTTAGATAATTAGCAAGGGCTTGGGAAGCTATGTGGCCCAATTGGAACCTACCTATAAGAGGCGGATACACCTTCAATTCTTATATTTCCTTTCTGCGGCCAAGCTTCATCCGGAATGACATCCTCGCCTGGTTGACATTCAGATTTGACTGTGTCCGAAAACGTCTTCAACCGGCTTATGGCACCTAGAGAAGTCTCAAGTTGGGTGTAAGAACGTATCAACTGTGTTATGATTACGCCAAAATTCATCAATGTGACCAGTGACGCTCCGGTGAAACCTGTACTTGTGGAAAGCTGCGTCGACATGGTAACGACGAGAACAGAGAGCACCGCGACAACGCAATCGAGGGTGAATCCCAACCATCGTTGAATCATAGCAAGGAGATATGCAGGTCGTTGTGACTCGTCAAGCAGTCTGTTGTTCTTCTCAATGCCGTCTTGAGTCCAGCCGAAGGCTCGGAATGTGGAAATTCCTTTCATCGTATCCATGAAATGGGTGCTGAAACAACTAGTCAGGAGCGATTTTGCAATGCTTCGAACAATGGGCAGGAAGGCTCACTAGAGAGGGCTCTTGGCTTCGAGATCAAGAAGTCGAAGCTGTCTGCTCGTTCTGAGGTAGAATTTCTGGATCAACCAGAGGATCGCCACCATGAACGGATAAGAGATGGCCAGATATGGCGCAGAGGTTGCCACAACAGCAGCCATACCTATACCAGTGGTTCCACACAAGCTGGTGTTACTCAAAGCCAAAGGTAGCTCGCCATCCATCAGTGTCATGTCTTGAGAGAACAGATTTGTCACAACGCCGTTGTCTGTCGCGGTGAAGAACCGCAGGGGGGCGTTGATAACGGTGCTCAGGGCTGCCTTGTGCAATGACGAACCCGACGTCCTGATCATGCGTTGCTGACAGATCCAGAAGTTCCCAAACAGAAATATGCATGCCAGGACCTGGAAAAGGGCAAAAAGGCCAAGGTAATAGCCTTGGCTGTGACTGGGAGGGCTTTTCGAGAGGCCGTCACTCCAGAAGTCGATCCAGATAGTCTGCCAGTTCCAAAAGAAGCCGTCCGCTAAAGCCATCAAAACAAACAAGGCAACAGGCCAGAATCCGATGCTTCTGTAATAGTGCCTGTAAACAGCCCTGTCACCATTCATTCTACTCCTATCGTCGATTATGGAGGAGCTCGTAGTAATCGTCGAGGTGGCCTGAAACAGAACCTTAGGGATGGGTTCCTCGTGGTTGACACTCGAATTCGAAGAGCTCTGGTCCGCGACTCTAGCCTTGATACCAAGGCTATGTATATAGCTCTTATTAGCGACGAGCTCCTCAAACTGGCCCTGCTCAACAATGCGTCCATTGGCGCCGATGGCGATGATATGATCAGCTGAAGGAAGATGTCTGACTGAATGGGTACAGAGGACTGCAGTCGAATTTCTCCGTTTGATGACACCGTCAGGCCCGAATACGCGCTGGAAGACTTGCTCGTCGGTATCGGCATCAAGACCACTAAGGACATCGTCGAAAATGAAGAAGTTCGTCTCGAGGTAGAGAGCTCTTGCTATGGAGACCCGCTGCTTCTGGCCGCCACTGAGCGAGATTCCATTGCTTCCTATTCGGGTCTCATCGCCTTGGGGAAGAGTAAGAAGATCAGGCCTAAGCATTGCGGCTTCAACCACCTCGTCATACCGGGTTTTGTCGAAAGTCGAGAACCCTATAATGTTCTGCTTGATGGTAGCATTGGTGAGAAAAGGGTTTTGGTCGCAGTATCCAACCCGCCTCAAATACCTGCCGAGAGTGACCTGGCCATCAAAGCTTGGGGCTTCACCCAAGAGGGCCTTACAGAGTGTTGATTTTCCAGATGCAACAGGCCCAACAACGATGGTAAGCTGACCAGTCTCTATTATCATATTGATGTCTGAAAGACTACTAACACCGTTAGCCCACCCAAAATTGCCTCCGGATATGGCAATCACTGGGTTTTGGTCAGCCGATCCTGACTTTTCTTCTCCAGAACTCTTGTTGGTAGGCGGATCTGCATGACTAGCGCTGCGAAAATCATCTCTGGCATCTGCCTCGAGGAAAGTCTGTATGCGGTCGAGACACACAATGGCTGACATGACTGCCGGGACGCATTGGAAAATATCGACAAGTGGATTGCAGAGGAGAGTCAGGTATGAGTACGAAGTAAACATTCGCGTTACAGTGAGCGTCTTCGTAGTCCCTATTGTGTTGAAGCATCAGCACTTGTACAGGATAGAGAAACAATGGCAGACCTAGATCATGTCCCGGAGCAAAGTCATGAGGGTAATATCCCTTTAGGTATTTCGAGATAAATAGACGAGGGGCAATGAAATTTAGTGGGCAACTCACAAGCGAAAGTGACCACCGGCGATATAAATGTCGGCACGTAGGAGAGGAGAACCATCCAGCACGTGATGATTCGGAAACGCCCTCCAACTCGCAGTTCGTCTAGTCGTAGGTTTTGAATGATGGATTGAATGGGCAAGGCCAGCCCCGAGATTTTTAGGTTCTTCATATGGGAAATGACGTTTGCTGTCATTCCAACTCGGACCTGGATTTTGTCCATCCATTGCTTTTGACGCTTCCCGGTGAAAGTGGCAATCCCAGTGGTCACTGCGGTGACGACGGCGACAATCAGGGTAGGCGCTAGGAAAGCAATACCTAGTGATTGATAAAGCAGAAAGCTGGCGAGTCCAATCTCAATGAGGTCGGCCCAGAACTCACTGATCGATCTTCTGTCAGCACTCGCAGGATCTGCTATCATATATGGAGAAGATACTCGGTGGAAATCTGGATGCCGGAGTCAACATCCGCACACATGTGTGTGAAAGCCTTACTGTATCATAAGCATTCCTGATCTGATCTTTTCGACATCTGTGCTCATCAGGGTGATTGCTGCAGCATCGCTGTTTTCTGTCACTTCTGTCTTTTTAATTTGTCAGTACAATACAGCTCCATCTCAGCAACGTGCCACATCATGACGAAGAGTTGTGCGGTCGATCATCGTTCGCGAGGACTACCGCAGAGACCGATGCAGCATCGAGGGGTCACTCACCGTTTTCTTGTATATAGCTGAAGCCAGAGCACCGCGAACCATCCACATCGACCGCTCATGATAATACCGGTACAACGCGGTCGACACGGCCAGACCGAAGTATGTGAGAGCCGTCGCACCAATAAGACCATATCCGACATCTGTGTCTCTTGACGTAGATGGCAGCTCCAAGAATGACAGTGTGGAGTTGATCAAGAAAGGCTGGCAGAAAGTGAACCCTATCATGGCCATCCTGGGACCAATTGGAAGGATAAGAGCGGAGGCCAGCGTCTTTGCCAAGGCCTTGACTAGTCCGTACCTCTGCCCTCGAGACTTGACGCTGTCCAAAACACTGCTTAGCTGGTTTTCCAATGCTTTTGCTGCCATTCTGCTGTCCAAAGGGAAAAGATCGTTCATGTAGAGGACCTTTCCGTAGCCGACCCAAAAAAGCTTGTTGAGCCAGATAAAAGCTCCCAGACCGTACAGACCGGTCGTCTCTTCCGGACTGTGGCTCTTCGGGTCTAAATCTGCCCATTTAGTCTTCTGCTGAGCCTCTAGGAAGGCAATAACGAACTTGACTGCCAGAGCAGCCGTTGTTAATTTCGTGATAGCGAATTCCTCGTAGGTTCTGGAAGCCAGCCAAAGTGTGCGAACTTGCGCAGTGTCGAACAAGACTGTAAGAAAGAGATACCCTCCGAGGAGCAACGACGGTCGCGGTGAGCGTCCGTGCTCTAGGCTGGACAACAGAAGAATACATATCGATGAAACGAAAGTGAGGGTCACCGCGGAGATGTTCAGTGCTCGCATGCCCGCTGGCTCAGTCGCTATCAAGCCTAGCAATGCAAGCTGCAGGATCGCGTAGGCTGCAATTGCGAACTGTTCGTGCAATGTGAGCTCATTTACGGGTGAATTCAACACAACTCTGAGGTTTGAAAGACTTGGGCTTACATATTTCGAAATCCGTAGTGTTGTCCCCGTCACGACAGCAGGTCGGCCTAACAGGTAGACAAGCCTAGGAAGCGAAACAGCAATGAAGACTGAGGCAGGGATGGTGCTGAGGAAGATCTTCTCGAACTTCAGCGTGAAGTCAAAATCCGCTCGACATCCTCGCACTGCTGGCCCAAAGGCACTGTCGCTCGCACAGCCAGCAAAGCTCATTTTCGATGTCCGGCGATCGATGCTCCAATCGCTTTGGGTAGTTCACTTGCTCTTCTTCCTAAACTAGCACATTCCCATGCCTCTTTTGTTTTAAGAAAACAAAAAAACAAAGCGACTTGCGGACGACGCACCGCTTATCTATAGTATCAAGAGTTGGGAAGGAATCTCAACGCTGCCGGCCTTGGTCGTCGTTCACACTATGTATGATAATGTACTCGCCTCACTCCGAACTCCGACTCCTGCGCTGCGGGCTGCTTACCTGTAGCTGTGCCGCAGTCACGTACAGGTAAGCGGAAATTGCTGTGGGCATGACTTTGTCGCCGCGGCAGCAAGGAGCCCTTGACACCTTTGGCAGACTCCACATCAAGGTCATTATCATGGTCCTTTGGGCGCGCGTTGAGACGTGAGTCGCATGTCGTGACCACTTGCGCGTACAATGGCGTACAAGCCTCGAGTTACGTCACCCAGCACGACTTGAGGGGAAAACTGCATCCATCATTGAATTGGATGCTATGCGGAACCCTACTGAAAGTCGTCGACCAGATGTGCCGATGGCGAATCAAGGAGCTTGATTGCGTTGATAACGGTAGGTTTGCGCAACACGAACCGGCCGAATCGTTGCCCGTCTGACTATGGCCAAGCTACTGCTAACCTAGAACAATTTGATCAACCTCGGAATCACTTGAGCAGTCTGGAACGGGTATTCCGAACACGCGACACGAAATTCGGTGCTCTTATCGCTGCTGTTCCGGGGCCTATATGGACCAGTTGTACCGTTGTGGGATATAGTCGCATAGATGATTGACAAGCAGCATTACTGCATTACTGCCTCTATCTATACCTCCATGACACTTTCCTGGGGAGACGCGATTTTCTCGTTGCCGGCTAGAACAGCGTCTCTGGAGTCGTTTTCTGCCCGAGCGATGCGCAGTGCCTCAGCCTCAACAAATAGCTGCGGGCGTCCGGACTGTATCGCGACTCTGTTTGCAAACACAAATGCGGAGGGATTGTGTATGAAGATCTGGTCCATATCCTCGAGCGTCCTATTTGCTGTTTCGGGATAGAAGAGGTAGATCATTGGCGTGATCGCGAATGAGAAGACGGCGAACACTTTGTAGGCCATAGCGTTAGAAAAGAGCAATGCCTCGGGGACCACCCGGAAGCCGAATGGAATTCGTGAAGGGGACGTAAGGACTTTGTGGGGAACACTCACTCAAGAAGAAGCGCCACTTTAGATGGTCGAGACCGACCTTTGTGATCTGCACGACCACGAAGCCAAAGATCCAGTTGACAGAAGTCGCCGCCGCCGCGCCGCGGGTTCGCCACCCAAGACTGTTGACCTCGGCGCTATAAACCCAAGGAACCGTCGAAAATCCAAGTCCAAAGAAGACATGGTACAGAAGAATCATAGAGGTTGCAATTCTTCCCATCTGCTCATTGGAAGGTGAGGTCAGTCCCCTTGGCCTGTCGTCATCAAATGTCGCTGCACGGATGATCTTACCACTGCCTTCTTCGTAGGATCGCTCTCTCCAACCTCTAGACCAACAGCCGCAATAAGTAGACATGCTCCAATGAACACTGGAGAGTACATCATCATTCTGAAGCGTGTAAGTAAAGCGAATGGCTCGAGCGGGATGGGACACTGATTATCCACTCACTTGCGTCGTCCAACTCGGTCGATAAGCATCAAGCATGCAAAACTACACGCAACATAGATCGTACTACTCGCTGCTGATATCAAGCGGCTCATTTGTTGATCGTATCCAACAAATTCTTGCAACAGAGTTGGAAGATAGAACCCTGGCGAGAAACATCAGTCTACAGTCCGCAGAAGACGAAAGTTTACCAGGAGAATGACCAACCCCAAGCGTTCACACCACTGTGGGATATGGTTAGCGAGAAAGAAGACACATTATCAACCAGGGGTGAGCTCACGTGAATTGTTGAAAGAACTGCGTCCCACAACTCAGAATCAGTCTCCTGAAATTCTGCGTCTTGTCCCGATGACAGAGTACGTCCATGATCGGGACCCGATCTTCCCGTTCCATCCGGATCGCAGATTTGATTGAGGCGAACTCGGACAGGACATCCGCACTCTCAACGCTTCGATCGTGCCCCATGAGTCTCGACAGCGTGAGGAGAGCATCCTCATCACGATCCTTGAGAAGAAGCCATCGAGGTGAGTCCGGCAGAATTGTCAAGATCGGGGCAACCACGAAAAGAAAGAGAAGCTGGAAGGCCAAAGGAAAACGCCATTGAAAGGCATCTCCTCTATGATAGAGGCCATATGAAATCCAGTTTGCAATGCAGAAGCAGCCCACGTTGCAACACGTAGCAACTCCCATCAGCATCCCTCGGACGTGGGATTTGCAGCATTCTGAAAGATAGACCGGAGACATCGAAGAGACGAGACCGATTCCGAAGCCATTTACCAGGCGTCCTATAATCATCTGTGCAAGGTTCCATGAGAGAACCTGCAGCAGGGCACCAACTGTATTGCACAGGAGGCCAAGAGCAATTGTCCGTCGCCTGCCAAGTTTGTCGCCCAGTAGGAAGGCTGCGACAGCGCCTGCGCCAGCTCCTAGAAAGAAGCAGCTAGAAGTGATGCCAGAGACATTGGCATTTTCAGTGGATGGAAATTGAGCAAGGAAATCCGGCGAGACGAGCACGCCGGCAAACACGCCCTGACAATGACCATGGTGAGCGACAGTGCTAGGCAGATTGTATCTACAAATCCAGGAAAGCCAAAGACTCACCTGATCATAACCAAACCAACACGAGTTGCCTATAGTAATCAAATCAGAATCATACTTCTATCCGTATTATGAGACCTCAAAAGGAAATTGGCGAAGACACACCCGCGTCGAGAACAGTAATGAGGGCTATCAGCCATGAGCCGGTGATCTTCTCCTGGAGGCCGAGCATGATGCTAGACACAATTTGGCATCTCAGAATTTGAAGAGCCTTGTTAAAAAGGGTCGGTACAGCACTGGGTTAAATTGTGGTGAAGAGGCATTACCAGGACTTTCTACGCAATCCACAGCCCGCAAGGGAATTTATGGGCTTGAAGAATGACACGATTCTGTTGTGGGGAGGGACGTCTTGACCCAGTTCCTTCGTGTGCTTTTGACCCCACCAATACAGTCATTCTTCAAGGCTAGAGGCGTGCGGGCTACGACCGTCCTCGCCTGTGGCTTGCATAGCAAGTGTAAACATGGCGATACCGCTAGTTCTCACATTGGACCCGACCCAGACACGACAGCGGCGGAGCAGTCTGCCCCTGGCACGGGTCACTATCGGCCGCGAACGTAATGTTGCGGGATTTCCACGTGTCTTTGCGAGCCTTCAGGTCTACCAAATCGAGCCGCATGCAAAAGTTTTCAGTACGTATGGTTGGCTGGATCCCCTATCTCTGCTGGAGCCTCTGCGCTGGACCACCGTCTAATCGGTGAATAATTCGGCGCCCGAATCTAGGAGCTGCAGAAAGTCGGAACACATACTGCATGCGATAAAGGACGTGAATTCTCTTACGAGTCCACTTTTCCCGGCTAGCGACACCGCTACTGTACAGGTTGGTCGGCTGTGACCCTGTGGACCGGCCTGGATTTATGCGTGGACCTTCCGGCGAGGGAAAAGAACAACAAAAGTTCGCTCTCTATTTGCCCATGTTCTTCGCAGATGGCAAGTTATCAACCTGGTCATGAGTCATTCCCTGAGGAGATAGGATACGCTCTTCCGGCTCAGAGAGTGACACCAAATACTGGGAAACGTTATTAATATTTTCAAGACGCGACTCAGGTCTTTGCAGTGACATTAAAGAGGCTTCGAACTCATTCAAAATCAAGTATAATTTAAATACTGTAGGTATCTTGATATAAGCATTATCTAGAACGTAGTACTCAAACCTGAATTCCGTCCAGAGTTGATCTCTAAGGAGGACCCCACGCCGTTGCACGCTCGGCAACGCAGTCCCAGAGGGTATAATACAGACCGGCTCGTCTTGAAGAGCCCGACCTCGGGGCTTTCAATTTGTGAATATAAAGGAAATTGGAAATTCCTCGGAAACAGACTAGAGAGACAGTGTCACATTTCCGTCATCCCCCAGGTCGAGCAAATCGTCCAAACTTGACATCATATTATTTGTGCCGCTCATCGATTTGAAGTTTGCACATGCAATTCTGGTGAGGTTGGCAAAGTGCAAGACGACGCTCAAATTGCCGATGAATGATTGCCCGTCGCCCGTCTGTGAAGATCCGAGTCAGCCTTGGTCCCTCTCCTGTTATCTTTTCGCACATAGAAGTACTCCAGGAAACGTACGGCAGTGAAGTCATCGGTATAAGATTCTGTGAACGTGGTGCTCCCACTTGTGGTTATTATAGCACCGTGTTTGCCGGCCAGGTCTCCAACCTGGCATGTCTGAGGAAGATCAGGATCGCATGCTGGCACCTCACCACGTTCGAAAGGGTCTAGATGAGCCTCGGTGTCTGTGCAATTGCCGTCGGACGGCACAGGTTTTTGGTGGATGTGGTAGACTATAAATACATCAGCAAAACTCTCCCAGGTCATAGACCACAGGTATCTTGCAGTTCCAAAGGACTAACCAAAAGGACCTCCTTCGTCGGGGAGATTTTCCATCTTGATATTATATGAGACTCCTGTGCCGCCTTTGTTCGTTTGTGCAAGGACAATGCCTTTTACTGGCCCAGATGGGGTGGGTGTGAATTGTTTCTGAGTAGGGAAAATTGCGCGAAAGGCCGTGCCTTCTGGATTGTCCTTCACTACTGTGGCATTTCCTTTTATCTAGATATAATCCTATCAGCAAAGACGCAGCCTAAGGAAATACACACTGTAGACATGCGGGGGCGAGCCATACCCCGGTTGTGATTCCATCCACCGTAGTTTGGGAAATGACCACGCTGCACGCCATTGCCAGAAGCAAAAGACACCTCATTCCAGCGCGATACATATCGCTGTCTGCTTGGAGACGTTGGTCTGGATATAATATGACTCCTCGTAGTGTAGTGAGATCAACAGAACGTGATCTGCCCTGAAGTTGCGTTTCTGGACTTGGTGATGTCTGACTCTCAAAGAGCAGAGTTCGTAACGAGCATTCAAGCGGCGACCAGACTTTAGAGTAGGTAGAGGGATAGAGCACAATCAAGAAATAATCACAAGAGGGGTCGACTTCGTTTTATGACTGATACCATCCATAGTTACGGGTCCCAGCGACAATTCTGTAGATTACTTCGGATAACTCGAGACTTATCCGAATTCAAGGGGGAGGGGGGGGGACTGGCGTTCTAAGTAATTCAGACTTTTTCTCGCAGCAGTACCATGCTTCTCAGTCAGATATCGTCCCGAGAAGCGCTCCCTATTTAGGAAACAAGGAAGCTCCTGATGGCTTCGGCCAGGCCATTTCCGGAGGCATAGATCAAGACTAAGTGGTCCCTGGTTGCTTTCACATGGTATCGATGCGGTCTTTGAAGAGACATGGGACGAGATAGCTTCAGCATTGAGCATGTCCGTTCGCCGCGACGCCGCACGTTGCTCAGCCTCACTGGTCCCATTAGCTGTAAGGTTGGTCAGGGTCCACTCCCAACCATTCCCCAATCAAGGTTATTTTGAACCCCGGTTGACCTTGTTTAGACTCCAGGACGTTTTCCTCGCTGCGACCCGAGAAAACAACCGTTCGCCAAGCAATAGTGACAGGCCTTGGCATGAGCTGTTTGAATGATTGTTGACAGCTCCTCATCTTCCCACAACGCTGCACGAACAGCACGATAAAAACTGAGAAAAGCAGAAGGAAGTGGTACCGAGCACATCTCCTCCTATTTCATAGATGGTCCTCGCTTACGTCCACAACCTGGAAACTGACAGATGCGCGTGCAAAACTGAGTCAGGCTGGATACCGCGTCCTGCACGGGTTTTGGGCCGTCAGAACCGGATCGCCCGGTCTCCATGAATCAGGACTGCAGGTAGAGTGATGATCTCATCTGGGTGCATGTGTGGTGCCGTTTGCCGGGCCGGGATGATTGGGAGAGCCGGTTGGGAGACCTAGTTGGGGGAGGCCGACGGAGGTCTTCATAGATTTCATCCGAAGCATCACAAGTACAGCTGTTTGGAGATGGTTTCGGTAGCGGATGGTGCTGCCAAGAGGTGGCGTTTCACGATAAAGCTTCGCCCAATCGGCGCTGGAGCCCCATGAATGAAACAAAATGATTTACCTCTGTGAGAATATCCCTGAACGATACGTCTGACGTTGATCTCGAGATGCTTCGGGGCTTCGCGCACTCACTAACCTACCAACCCACTAACCGACATCATGCGTTCTGATACTTTGTCAAAGTCAAGGAAGACGGAACGAAACAGTCCTCTCGAGTCAGAAGGGACATGGGATAGAGAATCGGAGACGCGAGAATGGATTTCGTAAAGGTGATCTATTTGGTTTCTCCCTGATTTGGGTATTCAGGGACCTCACCTGAACATTTCCCCGATAAGAAACTCTCCCGTAGGACAAATACCTAGAGCTCTGGCAAGATGATCGACATCCTCATTCTCGTCGACCCCGTGCTCTTCTCAGCATCCTCCTAGTGGTTTATCCGCTCCTTCCGATAGTCCCGGAATATCCTTCTATTCACGAAGCTTCTACCTGTTTTGAGTAGTATTCATTCAGTGCGCGGATTAGTCTTTGGTCAAAACACCCCTTCTCATCTCGGAAGTTCGGTCTTCACGATTGAGTCGTGGAAGGCTCAGACGACGTGTTTCAGTCGGCTGGTCCGAACAACGTGGTGCACCCGACTTCTGTCTCCTTTATCACCGTATTCGGAAGCTGTCTCAGCTAGCATAGAAGAACGACTTCGCGCTCTTCAGCTGTGTGGTAACCTTGTTTCCCGGCACGGCATGTGTGAGGATAGCCATCATCCACAATGGACAAGACTTTCATGGGGCTTGAGTTGATCTCCGTCAGAAATCGTATTGCCCAAGACAACATTATCAAAATCACAAATATACCTCACAAAGGACACTAATGCCAGTGGTGCACACTTGGTGTTTGGGAATTCTATGTGTTCTGGCATGTAAGGCTCCAGTTGCGACGAGGGTGCGGGTGTCATGTCAGCGAGGGAAGGGGGCAACAAGTCGGATCGGACATCTCGCTGGAATTATAAGGTGAAATGAAATGTTCGAATGTGATATAGTGGGTTCAGAACTCGAGCACAAGGCTTTCTTCGAACGATATGGGAACAGTCTTTCCCCAAGGCCAAACTCGGAAGCGGTCTCTGGGGGCGACCGCGGGCGGCTCAGCTGGGTGTGACTATCGCGAATCTGCTGCGGGATGAGACTTGCCCGCCCCGCCACGGTCCTGTCCCGTCCAGACCAAGTCTTCCAACCGAAATCTATGTGAGTGCGAGTTGCTCTCATGACGTCCCGGACCCACTGTTCTGGCCGACCCTGTCACCATTCTCTGGAGATTCCCCAGGAGCGCGGTAAGGGGACACTTGTGCCTGGCGGGCCTTTTCGATGAACCTGTAGCTTGTCAGAATATGGGCTTCTCACGCTGACCCAAGCAGGGCACAGGGGTCCGTCATCTCACTTAGTGTGGCTCCCTCTCGCACATAGGTCGCCCGTCTTGTTGTAGAACGACATGCGTGTGAATGCAAGCGTCTTACCCACTGTGACCAGCCTTTCAGCAACCATAGCACATTGATCACGAGCCGGGATGACATACTCTTCTCACACTCGGCCAAAACCCTGATCTTGTCCCCAGCCTTTCCACCACTGCTAAGGTACGTGACTAACGAGGTATCTCTGTCAGCGGCCATATTAATTCCGGCAAAGCGACATCAGGGCCGTGTACCATTGAGATCCGTTGAGACGCCGGTAGAGTACAATCCCATGGAGGCAACAGCAAGCGAGCCGCCCAAGTCGACCATACTGGCTATGGTGCCTCCATGCAGAATGTTCAAGCGGTTCTGCAGGGGCGTCAGATCGTGTCATGGTTCGAGGATAATAACCCTTGCAGGTCTCACTGTGTGTTGTTTGTTGATCTCCAGCTCAAAGTTGACCTCGCCAGGACGGGCATTGAGGATCCGCAGCTGAACCCATTGACGTTAGTACTTTCTACCCTCCTCGAGGTGCTACTTCGAGACCGAGTTAGGACCCTCACATGTTTCACGCCTAATAATCTGCAAGAAGTTAATGTCTGAAGGTAGAACCTCTTGTGGGAATACGTACGTTGGTTCCAGACCAGACGTATTCATGAAGTCCTTCAAGACCTGCCACCGTGTGAGCTGCCCGAACTCCACAATGATCGTGCATCAGTATAGCGCACCTTGGTCACGAAAAGTCCCGTATTCAGGCCATTAGCCATGCTGATAATCGCTGCGAGCAGAGACCCTGAACCTGGGGCTCGGAAGTTGAGACTGGAAGCTGGTGTTTCTGCGGTTGCTTCTAGTGACCGGGAGAGACGCCGAGATCTGGACTCTGGGCAGCTTGGAGCCTGGGGAGTTTTGCTTAGGAAGCTCCAGGGGCACGTCACAGGTCTTATCAGGCTAGAACCATACCCCTGCAATCAACGCCGAGGAGGCTCAACTTCACATGTAGTCCACAACCCAGTTCAGTGGAATTCCCCCACCCACTCTACCACTTCCTCTGCAACATCTTTACCTTAGCAGCTCCTCAACAGCTTGCCTGCGCGCATGCTGGCTGCCGGTGTATGGGGCTTCTGATCCGGTCCAGGGTTAGGAACAGCAGCCATACCAGTATTGGGTCATGCGATGAAAACCTGATCCTCTAGGCGCTGCCTGATCAAGGACGACGACGACGACGACGACGACGACGACGACGACGACGACCTTCCTACCCTCCTTCACCCCCCTAGAGGTCGCCCATCATGTCTGTCGGAGTACCCTCGCTCACCCTCTCCGACTACCTCGAGAAGCTCCCCGGCACCACCTTCCGCCGGCTCTACCAACAACCCTCCACCGCGTTCGCAATCTTCCGGCGCATGCTGCCCAACCTCGCCAAGACCATCGTCATGGCCGTGCTCTACATGCCCGACCCTCTTCCGCTCGACGATATCGAGACCTGGGTCAAGCCCGAGGCCAAACGAGCGCGCGACCAGGCCCTCGGCATCCTCCGCCGGCTATACATCATCGGCATCACCTCGGTGAGCAGGGAGCAGTCCCGCCAGTTCCTCTCCCTCACGACCAACTTCCGCGCCTCCCTCCGTCTCGCCCTCGAGGGCGGCGGGGACCACCAGAGCTTCGGCGTCCCTAGTAGCGAGCCGGTGCCTGCGCACATAGACGTCGCCTTCCTGGACAGGGTCGCGCGCAAGAAATGGGAGGACATCCTGCACTACGTGGTCAACAGCGTCGAGATAGGCGGCAGCTTCGGGGGCAAGGGTTCGGGTCCCAACTCGAGCGTGAAGGATCTTCTCGTCGCGGGCCGGCTCGTGGAGCGGGCGGAGATGGGCGGCGTGCGCATCACGCAGGCGGGCTTTACATTCCTCCTGCAGGAGGCCAACGCGCAGGTGTGGACCTTGCTGCTGCAGTGGCTTGACGCCGCCGACGTCGCGACCAAGATGCACGAGCAGGGGCAGAAGACGACGCGGGGCCACGGCCTGGACAGCGTCGACATGCTGTCCTTCCTGTTCATGCTGGCCAGCCTCAAGCTGGGCCACGCGTACGACACCGCCGCGCTGACCGAGATGCGGCGCAACATGCTGCCCGATCTTATGGATTTCGGGCTGGTGTTCGTCGACTCGGCCCACGCGGGGCAGTACTACCCCACGCGCCTGGCGACGACCCTCACGAGCGGTGCCGGCGCGCTGCGCAGCGTCTCGGCCGGCGTCGATGCGGCTATTTCCAGCACCTCGGACGGTGTCACGGACGGCGGCCAGAAGACGGGCTTCATCATCCTCGAGACCAACTACCGCATCTACGCGTACACCTCCTCCCCGCTGCAGATCTCCGTCCTCGCGCTCTTCTGCGAGCTGAAGCACCGCTTCGCGGGCATGGTCACGGGCCGGCTGACCCGCCGGTCCATCCGCGGCGCCGTCGCCTACGGCATCACCGCCGACCAGATCATCAGCTACCTCGCGACGCACGCCCACGAGCAGATGCACCGGGTGGCGGCGCTCAACAACAAGCCCGTCCTCCCGCCCACGGTCGTCGACCAGATCCGCCTGTGGCAGCTCGAGAACGAGCGCATGAAGACGTCCAAGGGGTTCCTGTTCCGGGACTTCGACACCCCGCAGGAGTACGAGCGCGTGGCGCGCTACGCGGAGGAGATCGGCGTCCTGGTGTGGCGGAGCGACGTGAAGCAGAGCTTCTTCGCGAGCAGGCACGAGCAGCTGCGGGACTTCCTGAAGCAGCTGAAGAACAGGCGGGATATCTAGGGAGATGCCGCCCTCGATGGCCCGGATGAAGGGAGTCCCGGGTTCTACACGGGGCCCGAAGCTGTGCGTGTACTGCGGGGCGGATGGGGTGGCGACGGCACTGTGGATGATGATGCTGTCCTGCTGAGTCCCGAGAAGAAGGGGCCTGAGGGGCCGAAGCACAAGTACACGGTGAAGATCAACTGGCAGCCCAAGGTTGTCAATGGTGTTCTGCAGATCTGAGTCTGGTTTGGGCTCTGAGGGGTCCACTAGGGACTGGCTGGTTGCATGAAGCTGGCAGGCGTCTAAGCCTCGGCGTTTGGGATGTCGAAAAATATCAAGGGTGGCTGGTTCTACATTTGGCCACGGCGTTGGATGTGATACCTAACTCGGAAAATAGATAACTCAGTCTTGAGGATACAGCAGGTTTTGTACAGATTATATTATGCCCCATAGGCCTCGGAAATGGATGGGAAGTGATCCCAAAGCCGGACCGCCGGACATGTCCAGTGTTGGTCATGATTTTTTTATTGATCTGTGTTATTCATTAATCCGTCCCCCCCCCCCCCCCCGATGCATGAGACGGGACGCAAGGCTAAGAGTGCAACAGCAGGTCATGATCGTCCCCGAAGCATGCCTCATCAAATCTGCCGAACGAATACCAACGGACACAAAGATCAACCCAAGCCACCCTGTCCCCCCCCCCCCACCCACAACCTCCTCAAAATATGCCTACATAATACTTGCCCTCTTTCCGGTCCTCTTGCCGCCAATGATGCGCGAGAGATAAGACCCGTGACTCTGCTCCTTCATGACACCGCCTCGGGGCAGGAGCTTCTTACGCCCCGTCTTGCGCGCATAGTCCTGCTGCCAGGAACGCAGGCTCTTGCGTGCCTCGTCTGTCGCGCAGAACGCCTCGAGGTGCACGAAGACGCGCTTGCACCGCTCGTCATCGTCGAGAAGCAGAGCGGCGTCCGCATGCACTATGGCGTCGGCCATGTTGCCACCTGTCTGCTGGAGGATGGCAGCGGATGTGGCAGAAGGTGGGAGGCGGGTGTTGTAGCGGCTGTAGCGTGTGTCTGGTACCTGTGAATGTCGGCTGCGTTGGTTTGCGTCCTTGGCCCGCTGGGAGTGAGCGAGTGTGAGGGATTGCATGTTCTTCTGGCTCAGGGTCTCGGACTGGAACCTGTCGTGGAGGGACATGAAGCGGCCAGTCCAATAGGCCGATGGTTGAGCTTCGTAGATCACGCAAGGGTCGTGCGGGAGGTGCAGCCCCGACTTGTGAGAGCCGAGAGACCACCGGCTGGTCTTCGACTTGGGAAGTCGTGTGGGCGGAAGAGAGTTGGGCGTGGTGGGAGCTAGGATGGCTGTATTAACAGAAATCGAGGATGCTGATGCGGTGGACGAGTAATTGATTCGGCGGCTGGGGATCAGGCTGGAGCGGGAAAAGGACTGAGAGATGCCGGAGAAGACGCTGAGGGTGCGCGACTTAGGCAGCGGCCAGTGCTGTGTCGGATCCTCGAGCTGTTTGATAAGAGGAGTCAGGGGGCGGGCAGCTGGCTCCTGGTCATCGTGGTCGACTGTTGGAGCGGGGACGGCGGTAGTGTTCAGTCCATCGCACATGGGGATGGAAGTTCCTGTGCCAACGAAATATGGCGGACCATCCTCTCCAGCTGAGAGGGGGAGCGTATTATACTGGATTGGGCCGATGGGTGCGCTGATGGTTGGGCGGCGACGGAAGGGGAGGCGTGGCGTTGGCAGACGGGAGGTGCGTGTGGGCCGGTCCATCGTTGCCAATGCTCCGTAACGAGGCGACGAGGCCCGTCCGTGATCTCGAAGATGATCCTCCCACAGAAGGCAAAAAGGATGAGAGCGAAGGCCTGGATGACGGTGTACCAGAGAGGGAGCAGGACGTAGACGGAGTCGATATAGGGCCTGGGAAGCTCGCGAAGAAGTATCCAGGTGCACCGGAGGTCCTGACCGAGGACGTGCTTGGTCTGCAGGAGGCTCTCCCAGACGGCGAATCTCAGAAAGCCGATTATCTGTCGGAAGCTGGTTGGCTCTTTGGATGGAGCAGTCGGCGAACAGCCAACAAGCTCGCGGTCAGGTTCGAGAGCCCAGTTGGCAGGCTTGATAGGCTTTTGGTCAGGCTCAGGAGGCTGGATCTGGTTGTCCATCGTCAGTCTTGTGGGCTGTAGCGCAACATGGAAGAGCAATGAGGAGGGGTTTGAAAGGTATCAGGACACTGGTGTGGTGAGGAGGTGGTGTGGCTGGTTGGTTGATAGTGGACTGGGTCAAGAGATGGTAGGAAATCAACAAACATTGATGAGAGCAGCAGCGAGGCACGGCCTTGGCAAGACAGCTAAGCTCAAGGCAGATGTGAAAGGAGAAGGAGCACTGGAACTGCCATGCCCATGAGGAGGAGCTCGGCCGCTGAAGACGAGGTGTTTCTTCCCTGGGGGCAGAGATAGACAGGGCTGTCTAGGAATTTGGGTGGGTTATCAGGTAGCTGCAGCAAAGACAGGAAGCCATGGTTGACCTGGGTGCAGAGCTCCTCCTGTCACTCGACTTCACCCCCACATTCACCTTCACGGCCATGGTACCTTTGAGCAGTCAACCAAGACGCATCCTTATTGCGAGCTGCAGTGTTTATTCCAGGCACCTGCCCCTATCTCCCTATCTCATCTCACACCCGAAGAAGTTCTGCTATGCATGCTCATATCTCGATCACGATCACTGGCTTCTCACCCAGCCGAGACTGAAGGGTATCATGATAAGCCCATCTCGTAGCCAACCTGTTTCACGCCATGTTATCATCGCTCGTAGGTGATCTGGTTAACCTGTCATGTCCATATCTCAAGCGCTTGCCCTCCAGCGCTGCCGTCCGAGGGTGACCATCATGATTGCTCCCACCCCTCAATGGCAAAATGGAACGTCGCGTCCCCCTTGCCCTTCTCTATCTCATTCCCATCTACATCGAACAGCGACCTCTCTGTGTACGTCACGTTGCCGTCCCAGTCCACCAGTATGACAGTCTGCCTCTGCGTCCCGTACATGCCCTGGCTGAACGCCTGCGTGGGTTGCGGGTCTGGCCTCTGGGAGCCCTCTACCGTTTCCAACGCCTCCCTGAGTTCCGGATTGGCGTGTCCGACCTCCTTGGACTTCGTGGTCCACGAGGCCATGTCGTCTCTGTGTTGTTGGTCGCCTAGTAGCGGGATGAAGATCGATTCCTGCAGCACCTTCAGGTAGTCCTCGAAGCCCGAGTCTGGTGATCTGGGCAGGTCGTCCTGGTCCAGGAGGCCAAAGAGGCGGTCCCGCAGCTCGTCCTCGCTCGGGTTCTCCACCACGGCCTCCGCAATCACCTTCTTAAGCAAGGTCTTCCCTCTAGTGACTTTAGGCCACTCCTCCGGGTTGTCATATGCCGCATTGCTCAATCCCACGATCTCGCCTCGCCTCCCGGCGATCCACGGGATCTGCTCCGGGTGCTCCGCCTTATTCGACAGGATGCCCAGCGGCTCCAACTCATTCTGACCATCTACCTTCCGCCTCCGCAGCTTGCCACAGATGAGCGAGAACCCGCCCACCCCCTGGGTCCCCCCCTCTGCGATCATCGCCTCCACGAACTCCCGCACGCTCTGCTCACTCGGGCTTCCAAGCCACGCGGTGACCATACCGCCGCGGCTCTTGGCCCCGCTCACGGATGGCGCGCCGGTGCCCGAGTCCAGCTCCCGGTAGTTGGTTAGCACGGCGAAGTGGCCGGATTTGGTGATGCCGAGCCAGGTGCCTTGTTCGGGGCGGAGGAGGTCGCGCGAGGAGAGTATATGCTGGACCTCCTCCGAGGAGTCGCCATGCTGCGGGGCGGCTTCGTTGCTGGCTGGGGTAGCCGTCCTTGACGATTGCCGCGATGCCCTCGTGGTCCACCAGTGAGGTCGGGATGTTGGCCTGAGGATGAACTCGTCGCGGTTGTCGAGGATGATGAGCGCGTACTTAGGGTGCGCGGTGGTGAGGAGGGCGATACACATTGTGTCGTATTGTGGCACTTTCGGATGGGTGAGGTTACCGGAACGGCGATTGGGATGGCCCTCTCTAATCTACGCCCTTGGAGCGGAAGGGGCACTCGTGGCAAGGCGCAAAGGTAGAAGACGTGATGAGTTGCGTTCTCTTCTTATGCTTATTGCCAAATTCTGCTGTTCTTGTACCTGGCTCACCGGAGATCACACCACATGTACGACTCAAACCGGCACCTCCTGGCGGTGCGTGGGCGAGCCCCTCTGGCGCGTGCCGAACACACGTGATGACAAGACAAAAACTTCGAGCGACGATAGCAGGAGACGGAGACTGGCGGATGACCGATAGTTCTGAGTATCAACCATGAGTGTGACTACCTCTGTGTTGTAGGACCGGAAGGGCTCACGTATAGAGTCTCTCTCACCAACGTCCAGGTCGGCGTGGGGAAGAAAGATAAACGAGGTCTAGAGTACCCCGTGCATGGGTGGGCACCCCGTATCCGCCGAAGCGGTGAAACCACACCTCCGGCGCCGCTATTCAAGGGCGGCTAGAGCCGCCTGTGCAGGCGACTCCAGACCGCTGGAGGGCCCCGTATTGGCAGACGTCATGCAGCTCGCCGCCGTGGCGCTGCGCCTGACCTCCAGGGCTCCGAGTCCGGAAGCAAAAGAGAGGGAGAAGGCACAGCACGCGCCATCTGCACCGCACACACATGTTTGTCAACAAGAGTGCCATAGAACAGAGGTGTCTCCAGATAAAACCATCAACTGTAACAGTCGTTCCCGGCGATGCATCTGAACGGCTACTCCTGGCCCAACTTGATCCAGACTTGAGGGAGGGCCTCATCAACGTGATAGCCAACGCGATCCTCTCAACGTCCAACCGTCGTCCTCGTTTCCTTCGGCAATTAGGAGAAGATATTGACGAAAGCCGTTGTCCAGTCGCGACTGCTCTTGTTTTCTGGCGACCGCAAGAGCAGGGGCCTCACAGCACAAGTACAATGAGGAAGCGATCACAGAAGGAGCCGGTGTCAAGCTCAAGGCCTAGCCAAAGGACCTCGGGAGCATGCCAACAGCATCCCCTTCCGGGCGGCTTATGAATATAGAACTGATGCGCTGCTGACGTGCTTACAACATGAACTATTATGTCAGCAAAGGTAATTTAGTCTCACAGATTATCATCAGGTGCCTGTAAATATTGTTGACTTACTGGCTGGACTGGGGTTATGATGGCCTTGGTCATTACTTTTGTTCAAGGCGCTACTCTTGCCCAAATACCCATCTGGAAACGTTGAGCGGCCGCCGTGGTGACCAACTTAGAACACCGTACACCGCAACAGAGGGCGACGAGTCGTAAACATGGCCAACATGCCTTGACTTCACAAGCAGCAAGTCTCTCAAAGCCAATGTTTATTTTCCCAGTTGTGCCATCGCCGCGGTTGAGACTGGAATTTCCCAGAAATATATGCGAGGCTCTCATGTCCCCCCCGACTGGGCAACGAAGTCAACGTCGAACCTGCAACTGGTTGAAGAAATTGATTATGTCCGATTTGGGCCGTATACACGACCCCCCCCCCCCCTTTTTTTTTTCTTCTTCTTTTCTTTTTTCCTTTCTTTCTGACCGCCTGGCATCTGACGGCCCGGATACTGATGATCACGCGCGCCGCAGGAAGCTCCCGTCAACTGTGACACAAAGGGATATGTTTCCGCGAGCCAAGATGATACTTGTGGGCCCACCTTTGCGGGTATCACTGTGCCAAATGTCATCCCATCGCGAAGGACGAGTCAGTCACAGGTGCTGGCTCACCACGTGCGATCCGGTATTTTGGGTCACCATCATGATCGGACAGGGCATTCTAGACCTGCATATGCCCGAAGTTCTTGGACAGACTTGACAAGACTTTGAGCCGGGAAACGTCACTTAATAATGTGCTATCACAGCCACAGGTCTAATTGCGAAGAGACGACGGCGTGCCGACTTGGGAAAGCGTCCTGGAATCACTTTTCTCGATGTTTCAGCCTGGGCCCATTCCAATGCCACTTTGGGAATGTTCACCTAGGCTCAGACACATGGATGAAGATCGCTTAACTTTGACGGCGCCGACTCTATAGGTGGATTATGATATTTTACCAGTCGCTCCAAGGTGATCAATGCCTGTGATAACCTAGCCTCAGATTTGAAAAGTTGTCCCATACAACTTGATATGAACGAGGGATTCTAGCTGAAAACATCGATCACGCTCACAAGACCTGACCAGATTCCAGGCAGCAAAGCAACGAGGAGATATTCAACAAGCGAAGCTCACGCCGACTCCCTACTTCACGACTAGCATTCCTCCCGCTTGCGATTGTGAAGGACCAGTACGGCCAGGGCAAGCAGAGAACCAAGCTCCGGCGGTGAACCGTCTTGTTAAGAGGCTGAAGCGGCCTGCCCCCCCCTCCAGCATACCCGTCCTCGGCCTTCGGAAGCAATGATCTCTCATCAGACTCCCGTCACAATGTCGAGACTTATGCGGGGCAGACGGCTGCCGGCACTATCGGACCTTGACACTTCTCTTTCTCAGGCGCTGAATACCGCAAATGATCAGCCGCTCGCCCTCACGCCGCGCTCGACCTATTCGACATCGCCTCGACAGGCCGAGGCAACACCGCTCCCGTCACCAATCGCCTCTTTCCTCACCATGACTCCAGGGACAGTCACCTATGTCCGAGCCACAGCGACGGCCACGGTTTCGACCACTCCTGCGAGTCTCGGGGCCAGAGTGGGAAACATGACTTTAACACCAACAGCCGCCGCATCGGCAATAACAGGCTCCTCGAATACCACCGTGAGCGCGGACCAGAGCAGTCCAGGATTAGTCGCGGGCGTAGCAGGAGCCGGTAGGCTTTGTCTTCCGCCGCAGTCAGTCTGGTAGGAAACGAATGGTCTGCTGATGACTGCTTCTAGCCGGGTTCTCGTTCGTCTCCCTGGTCGGATTTTGTATCGTAAGGAGGAGGCGGTTAATGTTTGACAAGGCTGAAAGGTTAGCCTGACATTTTTCAAACTTCACTTGCGCTAAGTGGCAATGAGCATTCGCTAATGCCAGGCAGGTTGAGGCTGGGTCAGTTACGGGGAGATACTCTCGAGCTCAGGGGAACGGAGGCGATGACGGGCAGGATGCAGCGTCCTTATTCCTCGAGCTTTAGGATGTAGAGACTTGTCCACCGGGGCTTCGGTGTCACTGGCGGGACCTCTGGAAACTGGGCGTGTATTGCATATTGACTAGAAGGGATGGAAAAGGGCGGCCGTTGAGGATCATAGGACATGTCGAGTACCTTGAAACTAAGGCGAGTGCGGTTCTGATATTACAGCGAATACCCGGTTCGATCAAATTTTTTTCCTCTCCTGCTCTGATTTTAGTGACTTTGCCAGCTCGTCCCCTCTTTCTGGTGAGAAAGAATATTGGGAACCAAAAAGGCCGGCGGAGGAGCTTGAAAGGCTGGGCACATTGGATGTCACCGGTGCCTGGGCCGTAGTTGAATTGCTGTACCGCTTTTGTTTCCAGAAAATAACATAAGTCCCTTTTCTTTCTTTAACCTTTTTCAAGATAGGAGCGGTAGGTGAAGGCCCGGCTTCGGTAATGGTAAATGGATCAGGTGTCTTTGTCTGTCAGTGCCAGACGGGGGGGCCTTATATTCGCATCCAAAGTCCCGACGGCGCAACATAATCGCACGCGGACCGTGTGACGAGGAGTTATTGAGGCATTAAGAGCCCTTTACATCACCTGTTATCTATGCAGCCTCAATACTCTGCGACAGTGCCCAAATCCTGACTAATATATTATTGTGGCTACCCAAGTTGCCAAGCCCACCGCCGGCTCCAAGCCTCTGACGTCCTCCGGAGTCCTCGACACCGCCACCTCCACCACGATGTGCTTCCTCTACCCGCAAGTGTACGACGACGGCTGCGAGGTGTCTCAGGGGGAACAGGTGGTCGTCGTTCCCTGCCCCTCACATAGTGTCACATACAGACAGACGAAGCTGGCATGTGGCTCTGGGAAGGTCATCGTATCGTCGCGTGGCCCTTGCCCACACCACAGCGAGAAGTCAAGCCAGGAGCGGGCAGATGCCGGATCTCCTGCAGAACGCGCGGGCGGATGAAGGCAAGTAGGACACTAGGACGGCTTGACGGGAGCGGGGAGACAGCGGCATTGGTATCTTACCTAGGTTAGGTATCCAGTCAGGGATAATAAATCTGATCAACCTTGGGCGGAAGCCCCTCTGCGACAGTGCGAAAATTTTGTAGTCTCGCGCTGGGCGAATCTATGCCTTTGCCAAAGTACAGTTGCCTTTCTCTGCCCTACCTACACCTTCCTCTTGACCAATCCCTTCCAGAAGTCGAAGCTGTTCTCGTCGCTCTGCAGCGCCCACACCTTGCCAGTCGCCCGTCCGTCGATCCCCAGCTCCTGCACCCTCAGCAGCCCCCAGTCCCTCGTGATCCCCACGACCTTTGCCGTGACACCCCCCTCGGCCTCCAGCGTCACGACTTGTCCCGAGTGCAGCCACGCGTCGTAGTACCGCTCCTCCATGTCCCTGCTGAACCCGTTCCTCACAAATTCCCGGTACAGCGACTCGAACCTCGTGAGCAGCCGCGCGAGCAGCCTCTCGATCCTAAACGGCGGGAGCCCGTGCCTCTGCGAGAACTTGGCCAGCAGCGCGTCGAGCGAGGTTGTCGGCTGCCCGTTCGTCGTGTTCACCCCAACGCCCACCACCATCTGGTAGTTGCCCGCGCTGTACGCGCAGTTCGTCAGGATGCCCCCGATCTTGACGTAGTTCGGCACCTTCCTGGCGGCGTCCTTCCACGGGGCCGCCGGGTCCTGCGCGTACACATCATTCGGCCACTTCAGCTTGACGGGGATGTCGGCGTACGCGCCGTCCCTGAGGCGGCCGTCGTACGACTTGACGGCCTCGACGATCGCGATGGCCACCAGGTATTGGATGAACACCACGGGCCGGCTCTGGGCCAGGTGCGCCGGGTGGTTGACGACCGTCGAGAAGATCATGCACCCCGGCGGGGCGATCCAGACGTTGGTGCCGCGGCCGCGGCCGGCGATCTGGGTCGTGGCGGCCATGGCGAAGCCGGTGGGGAGCTGCGAGAGGAGCTTGGTGTTCTTCTCGAGGAGGGTGTTGGTGCTGGTCACGACCTCGCCGTACATGAGGGTGTCGCCCCACTCATAGGCCTCGGTCTCGCGGCGGCGGAATTCCTGAAGCGAGGCGTAGAAGTCTGCATGGTTAAAGTAGGGTGTTTCCTTCGGCTCTGGCCACGAGGCCTCGTGGGGCACGATGGTCTTGATGATCTTGTTGTAATCGACCAGGCCGTCGACGGCGGCCGCTTGGCCAGGATCGTAGTCGATCTTGGCGTTCTCGTCGTCCTTCGCAGAGCTGTGTGCGGATTCCAGGGCTGAGCGCAGGTCGTCGACGGACCAGCGCGAGTCCTGGTGTTCGATAAGGAACGTATCGTTTTGGCCCTTGATGAGCTCTTGGCCGTTCTCGTCTCTGTCGATGACCGCGTCGAGGGACGTGAGTAGGCCGCCTACCTCCTGGGGATCGAGGGCGGAGAGATGAAGCTTGGAGAGGGAAGGAATGGACGTGTTATCGCAGTTGACCTGAAGGTCGAGTTTTGCCAGACAGGCCTTGAGGAAGTTGGTCCGGTGTTCGTCATCTTCCGCCAAGGCTGAGATCAGCTTGTCGTAGCCTTCAATATGCGGATGCGGCTCAAGGTTGACCGCGGCGAACCTGGCAGAGGGTCAGTCTTGCGACGCCAGCGAGTCAACGACAAGGGCCACAACATACTCCGGGTGGGGGCCTGTGAGGATGACACCGCCAGAGCCCACCTTGCAGTACACCACCGCGGCGCCGCCAGAGCCCCCGTCGGTGTTCAGCTCCTCCTCATAGCCGGCCAGCACCTCGACCCCCTTCTCGCCCATCCGGCCCGCATCAACAAACACCCCTCCCCCGTTGTAGTACGACCTGAAGCTCTCGGGCAGCGCCCCGGCGCCCGCGAAGGCCTCCTTTCGTACGCCGACCCTCGCAGCCCTCGCCCCGGCCTCACTCGCATACCGGAACCCCGCGAACGCGCCGCCCCTACACGTCCCCGGGAAGAACCCCAGCTCCCGGCTGCCGACCACCTCCATACCCCTCTGCGGGTGGCCGACCTCGAACTCGCACCGCGAGCAGCCGTAGTACCCGCCGGCGCAGAAGCCGAGGTACGCACCGCCCCGGCGGACGAAAGACTCGATGATGCGGTTGCCGGCGCCGTTGAGGACACGGCAGTAGTTGAGGTCAGCGCCGCCGGGGACGACGAGGAGGGCCGCGGTGGGCGGCCATGGCTCCTTGAGGAGGGCGGCCTCGGTCAGGGGGATGACGGCGTAGTTGGGGGAGAGCAGGCGGCGGAGGGTGTAGATGCACTGGCGGACGGAAGCTATCGTTGTGCCGGTGCCTGATGAGCGTCAGTCGGTATGAGAGCTTGTGAGGGATTGACATGTTGGTTTTGTGAGGCAGACCTGTATAGACCAGCACGTTGAGTTTACGACCCGCCATGTTCAGATGTGGCCCCGGTGAGGCGAGGCGAGGTGAGACGAGGTGAGACGAGGTGAAGAGTCGAGGTTGGACTACCGCGCCGCCCCAAATCCGAATGGGAACATTCCCTCTGACACACACCACCCGCGAAATCTCAAGATGGGAGGCGACACATCAAAAGAAGCAGCCGAGGCTGTAGCGGGACAGACAAGGGTGGAGGATGATGAGCCTGATGAGTGGTAAGCTGAGACTCCTCCTTTCTAGTTGGTTGTTGTTGTTGTTGTTGTTGTTTTGGTGAGACTTTTTGATGTCCCTCAAACAAAGCCAGCCGGGCCGGCCGGCCGGGCCTCTTCGCTGATGTGCGCTCGGGAAATCTCCATACGGGGCCCGAGAAGACACACGGTCAGCGACGAGTCTCCCGAGCCTCGCTGACACCAGACCCATATGGCTAAAACCATTTGCTCACAGGGACAGGCGCATCTTCAGCACTGGATGTGCAGGTACGTGATGATGAGTCCGGGCCGGAGGGAGGGGGCTTCTGATCTCAAGGGCGAGGGCTGACCTCCCCTCCGGGCGACTCTCAGACGAGAACATGAAGATGACGGACTGTTACTTCGAGAAGAAGGACTGGAGGAAGTGCAAGGACGAGGCTGGTCTCCCATCTATCTCGGTCATTTCCAACGTTGTGCCTCGAGGAATCCTCACTGACATTTCTCCGCCCGTGAAGATGGACGTCTTCAGGCGTTGCTGGAAGGCTCATGGCAACGACGAGAGGACCTCGACTAAAGATGCTGACAAGACGACGGGGTCTTGAAGGAAACCCCCTCGAGCAATACCGTATCCAGACAATTCTCCTAATAGAGGCACAAAAGGCCGATTCTCAGCTCTTCCTTACAGGAATTCCACCCTTCTGGGCCTGCCCCGCGCAGGTGAAATTTGTGCTCCCGCGATTTGATGACGCTGACGACGACCCCTGCAATATGCGCGTACTTACAGTAGGGCGCGCCGCCTGCCGCTGGCACCGCACCACACCGCGCACCGCGTCAAAGCCCCATTGGAAATCCCCCCAGCAGGTCCAACCTCCAAATTTCTAGGTTCCTAGGTTCCTAGGTTCCCATCCTCACACCACCACTCCCCTCCTCCCACACAACCCACAACCCACACAACACCCACCATGACGCTCATGTTATCCTCGGCGCTGCGCCCAGTGCGGCTGCACGGCAGGGGAGTCGCCGCCGCGGCGAACGCGCAGTCCCAGCGCCTGCGGCTGGCTAAGAGAGCGGCGATGACATACAGCGGCCCGTCGGCGACGGCGTCGTCCCCCCAGAGGAAGCCAGCAGCTTACCCACAGTTCGCCTACAAGCGCTCCGCGACCACGACGGCCTCCTCGTCCTCCGCGCCTACCCCTGCCTCAAAACCGACGACCTCCGCCTACGCCGAGAACCAGGTCAACCCCGTCGCCTCCGCGCCGTACACCCCGCCCCCGAGCCTGGGCGCCATCCCTGAGGCCCCCTCCCCGGGCAGCGACAACTTCGCCAACAATGGCATCGACTGGTCCTCGTCCTTCCACGGGCTGTCCACGACGCCCTTCAGCCCGGACATCGCCGCCATGCTGATGAGGGCCATCCCGTACGAGGACGTGGAGATTAAGCCGGACGGCATCATCTACCTGCCCGAGATCAAGTACAGGCGCATCCTGGGCCAGGCCTTTGGGCCAGGAGGGTGGGGCATGGCGCCGCGGGGAGATCTGGCGGTTGGTGAGAGGGTGGTCACGAGGGAGTACGCGCTGTTGGTGCATGGACGGTGGGTCTCTCCCCCCCCCTCTTGGGCAACCCCCATCTATATATATATGTGTGTGTGTGTGTGTGTATACACATGAGCCGCTGTGACGCTGCTCGGCGGGGTCCAAACAAGGCGACCACATACTAACGCCTGCTGGGCATGCTTCCAGGTTTATAGCCCAGGCGCGCGGCGAGTGTCAGTTCTTCGGCAACGACGACGGCATCGCCACCGCCGGCGAGGGGTGCAAGAGCAACGCGCTCATGCGATGCTGCAAGGACCTGGGCGTCGCGTCCGAGCTGTGGGACCCGCGCTACATCCGGGAGTTCAAGAAGAAGTACACGCAGGAGATCTGGGTCGAGCACGTGCCCACCAAGAAGAAGCGGCAGATCTGGGTGCGCAAGGGGGACGACCCGCAGTATCCTTACAAGAGGAGCTGAGGGATCTGGGGTGGCGCGCAGGCAGTGGACGGATGAGTCGGCGCCGGGATGGCCTCGACGACCACGGAATCGACATCCCGGCGTGCCCAGGAAGGGTCGGTGCTTGAGTAGGCTCGGTTCTTTACTCGTGTTGTGGTGGTTATGACCCTGTCACATGTAGAGAGGCGGAGATGATCGACCGTGGGATTTAGTACTGGCCGGGCTCTTTTGTACGGGTATGACACAAAGATCTCGACCACAGGCCGTAAGACACACTACTCCCAAATGTCACCATAAAGAACTCACAGTCAACAGTCCCAAGGTTCAAGGTGGTACACACATCATCAGATGCGGTCATTGATGGAAGAGTCACTCATTTGAGCCCCCCCCCCCCCCACAGCAAGGAATACAGAGTGTAAACAACGGGCGGGAAAATCTTCGAAAGAGATGCACTCCAGGTTTCGTTGCGCGTGCGATTCCCGTCTAAAGATACTGATCAAGCCGTAGAACGCCAATGCCGGCCTGAAGACACGGCTTCACTCCGCCTTGCTCTTGTCTTCCTTCACTGATGATCCTGCCCGACCCCAGGGCATCCACGAGCCTCCACCCGCCGCAGGCGTCGGCCTCGCGCTCTCGCTGTCCTGAGCTGGGTTGTCCTCCGCGCCGCTCTCCGCGTCGATCTTCTCAAAGTCCACCTCACTACGGCTCTTGCTTAGACCGCTCCTGCCACTCGCCGACGTGGCTGGCCTGTCCGGCTGTACACCGTCCAGGTTGATCTCCTGCACCGACGGGCCCGATGACCGCAGCGCCGCGGCCTCACGATCCAACGCGCTCAGCACCAGGTTCAGCCTCTCGCGCTGTGCCGCCAAGAAAGACATCTTCTCCGCGTTATCGCGGATACTTGGCGGAACCAGCGTTCCGCTCGCGGTCATGTCGCCCGCGGGGAAGGCGCCGACGCCCGAGATGTTTGCAAACGAGGAAGTGGCTGGGTCGCTGTCCTTTGCCGCGCCGCCGGATCCGGTAGCGGCTGTGACCGCGCTCGTCAGGAAGTTGTAGAAGTCCTGCCCCGCGCTCCCAGAGTTTGCGGGCCAGCGCGCCTGGGGCAGCTGAAAGCGCTCGAGCAGCGACTGGGTGTAGCTGCGCGGGCGCTGGGAAGCGGGTATGTTGCTTTCGGACGCGCTCTGAGACTCGGCAGACGGGGGCATGCCGAGCACTTGTGTGCGCATGATCTCGATGGCGCGCTTCAGGTAGGCCATGCCCGCAGCCTTCATCTTGTCGTGAGCCGTGGCGATGAGGTCCTCAATCTGGGACTCGTTGTCCTCAAGGTAAGGATGGACATAGGTAGTGTAGATGATGCGGGCGCCCTGGGTCTGGGGGAGGACGAGGTAGAGGAGGAAGAGGAGCCGAACGTAGGGGTAGAGTGGTATCCTGAGGGCGTCCATCTGTCAGGGAGAGAGGCTCACGCGTATCACGCAGGCAGAAGGAGGCCGAGAGGCGTACCAAACGAGGATCCATTCTGTCCAGCTCTCAACGAGGAGAGCGCAGGCGAGAACGACCCAGTACATCAGCCATGGTGTCAGCTGGGCCGGATCCGAGGTCTTGAGGGCCTTGTAGGACGCGAAGAGAGGGAACAGGAAGGACGCAATCGAGCTATGAGCGTGTTAGCCACGGTATGATGCAGCTTCTTCGCGACGGCTGTGGTCAACGGCGCCGGAGCGAGCACCTCGCGGCGATGGTACACAGTTGCTGGTGGGGCTTGTGCCGCTATCGCGGGAGTGTTGGAGATAGGGGATGACGCACGATAGGAGCTTGGCGAATATGTCGAACATGACTTCACGGTGTGTTCTCGTACAGCAGCCTAGGTTCGGGTAAGGAATGCGAGTCGTTCCGGTCGATGTAGGAACGGACGGAACTCGACTATAGGTCCTTTCTTTATTACTCAATATGGATGAGATCGTCATGGACGCGTGGGAAGGTCTGACGGCTGAGGCGGAAGTTCATCAGTGTTGGAGGTAGCGCACGAGGTCAGAACAGCTGCCCTGGACCATGACACTTGACATGGGCTGCAGGAGGAACGCGGGGCTTGGCGGGGTTGGAATCCGGAGGGGCTGACCGTCTGACATTAGCGAGGGACCGAGTAAGCAGAGTGGCAGGACAGAGGGTCTGGTGGTTTAGGTCATGCCCCTCAGCGCTATGCTCGCCTGTGGGCTCGTTCGCCACAATGCACGACACAGGGGTCTAAAGTAGTTGCAGCAGACGTGTTTGGGGTCCCGTCACTTGAGCATACAACAAAGCGCGGCAAGGTGTTTGGCAAGGGTTCTTTCTGACGAGGAAGACACCCAGGTCAGTGTTGGCTTGATTTATACCTGACTAGATATTGATGACAAGCTGTTCTCTTGGTTTTCTTTCTTACAGCCTGGACTTGACGCGTGTGCTAGTAACATCTCTCCAGGCAACAGCCACGAGAAAGACAACGAGGGAAATCCCGAGGCCGATACATCTACGTGGCCTGTGTGCTCTTTATCTCTGCCCTACTCTCCTCCCTCTCCTTAAATTCAGGTTTACGATCTGCAGACGTCGGCCTAGTGGCAGATGGTTGAAAGACTAGTCGCCCTTGAGATGGCGAGATGGAAGTGGAGCTAGGCAAAGGAGGGCACAGAAATGATGGCTTGAGTACTAGCATATTCGATAATTGAAACACAAGAAGGGCTGTGAAGTGACACACTTGTAATAGAGCTTTGTTCCCTTCTCGGTAGAGGAGAGGGCGCCTCGTGTTTCTGAGTTCTTTGAGTCAAACCCTCACATCCCCTGCCGCCTTCTTCCCCTCCCTTCAACCCTGCCCCTTTTCCTCAACCTTTGTCTTTTGATTTTTGGGACTGCTCGACTTATACAACAGATTGCCTGTACTGTCCGAGACTTCGATGATTGCTCGGAGACACAAGAAGCAATGCTGAACATTGAAGAGCACACATACGGCCCCGGGGAGAGCGTCAGAGCTTGAGCCTCTGCTCAACCCGGTCATCTTTAGCTCATCTCACTTCTGTTCTTCACTGGCGAGACTGACGGTGGTGACGGCGACGAGACAGGCCTGCCATGAGACGGAGACGGCATAGTCGTTAAACTCATAGGTTGTCCCAATTATCGGACAGGATCTGGCAGGAACCCCAGTCCCAAGGCCTCGTGGGTCTGTGAAAGGACTGATCAATGCCAACATGCTGTGGGCCAAGGCGAGTTTACTTTCCGAGACAGGATGGGGCCTATGAGGGTTTTACGTTCGGCCATTCTCACAAATATACGCATGCATTCCTTCGAGATTCGTTCAGCCTGCGCTTCAGGTAAAGCAATCTTACACCAATGCTTACAGTCAATCATTATATCGCATTTTGAAAAAGACAAATCTATTTTGTGCCTATATCTGTCTATCTGTACCGTTGGGCAAGGCTGCTGGCAACTTGACCGTCAAAGGCTCTACGAACGGCTTTAGATCTCCTTGGGCTATACATAAATACGCAGATGTTTGAGGCGCCCAAGCGTTTCACCAGGTCTTGTGTCCCAAACCATACTCAGATGTTTGTGGAGGTGCAATTGGGTCAAGCCTGGCAAAGGACAATCTCAACGAATAGGCTCAATCGACCCTCTAGCACTACCTCCAGGTATTAGACCGCTTCGCTCTTCGCAAATGTGACAAATCACAGTGGACTATCAGTCTGCATTCGAGGCGAGTATCTCAAGAAACGTGCTTGGTCAGTCATCTCTGGGACACTATTCTGCTCTGCTGCGGTTTGCTCGATTTCTGAGCACCTTGTCCTTCACTGGACGCTCTTCGTCTGACTGTCTGCTAAACGTGGTATCCATCTATGCTCCTCCTCTAGGATCGCCGGAGGCTTCCACTTTTTACTATCTACACTCCTGCACCTACCTGCCCACAAACAGCACTGTCGTGGTCAACCTGCCTTGAGGCAAAGGCAAGGATGGATGCTCGTAAGGTGAGCAAAAGCATTTGTTTCCAGGCTTCAGAGGTGTCTTCCACCTCTCATCATCATTAAACAACCTTTGTGTCAGCAGGACCAGCCTCTTGCATTCAAGGCTCTATCAATATTATTTTGTATACGATTTGGGCCCATCCTTGCTTACCTGCAGCCTCAAAATACTTGTATCTCTCGCACTCGTCCTGTGCAGTCTCCCCATCGCCCACCATAGCACAGTGCAACTTTCATCTCCCACGGCGGCTTTGAGAATGTCACGAGTGTTGGTCCCTCGCCCTGGACCTTGATTCTCGGCGGTGGCCTGGCTGGCATCGTCTCTTTGGGTTATGGCCATGATGGTTCTAGAGGCAACGTGACCGGCACCGATTCGCTTGTTCTGCAACAACCTGCCTCGTCCAGCTCTATCGGCACCGCCACTCTGTCGTAGAACATCACTGTTGCTGCCTATGTTCTATACAGCCTCAGCGTGGCCTTCCAGCCGAATGGCAACGGCTGGGTTTTCACCTGCTCCGGTGTGCCAATCGCCTATCCCATGCTCAGACTGGGGTCAGCACACTTGCTAATAGTCAACACTGGTCCGGCATACATCTGATCCGTCACCTCAGGGACCTTTGTCCCTAATGCAAACGGTCTTTGGAATATCACCTACCAGGTCACCGTGCAGCTCGGCTTCCATATCTACTTTGACGACTTCGCTATCGTTCCTGCTAATAACGTCTCATGTGTTCTAACATATCGCCAGCCTGTTTCTGGTTATATCTTCCTGGCGTGCCAGACCGAGCCTTCCACATACCCGCCTCGCAGACCTGACAAGGCTGGATTCTCGTCGTACGACCTGATAACTCGAAGCATGCGCAAAGTTCTGCTTTTCCTGGGCCTTCTTCGACACAGAATACGGCAACAAATGCTTCTGCGGTGCATGTATCGTGTATCAACCGCAAGTTGAGATTGGACAGGGCTGACTGGCCTCTTCACAGGAGACCATTGGGGATGGAACAACCACTGTCGGCCCAGAATACCGCTGGCAGGCCTGTTCCGGTAACAGCAGTCAGCTCTGTGGCAGTCCAAACCATCTCGGTCTCTATTACAACCCGTCGCAATCAGGTCCTTCCAACCCCTCCGGTCAGCGGGTCGTCGTTCCTTGACTGTTACAACAATACTGGCATCACACCTGGCCCACCTCGGACCCTTGACGTGCCTCATCTATGGGACAATACCGCGATGACGATCGAGAAATGTGCCACATTCTGCACGGGGTTCCTGTACTTTGGTCTTGAATACAGCTCTAAGTGGTATGTCTCCAAACCCCCCCCCCCCCCTACCTTTCCATCGCCGTCGTCTTCGTCCCGAGGCATTCACCCTCTCACCTCCCGCGTTCCTCTCTCTTAGCCTCACGTCTCCTATCCTCCTTCCCCTCCTCGCCTTGCACTTGCTAACGCCGCGCGTCCTGATCACGAGACTCTTGCCTCCCAATAAACCATCGTTATTAGCTCTTTGATCGCCTATAGTGCATTACGGTAACGAGATTACATCTGGCGCCGTCGATTAGACGACGCTGGCCAGCTGCGGATCGCCTTGTGCTGGCAACGCGTCCAAGCCTGAGGCGGACACTGGTTCATAAGCCTGTATCGAACTGGCGCCACAGATTCCACCCACTCGGACACACTCTCCTCCGTGTACCGCCAGGCAATTCAACCTACATCTAACATCCGATGCGTATGTTCGTCGTGAACAAGGGCTCCAATCTTCCGGCATGGTTTCAGGATCAAGAGGTAGTAGCGGTGGAAAGAGTCGTGCAGGTGGTCAATGCGGGAGACGCGTACAAGGTCTGACAAATACCTGGGTGAACTTTTTATCCTCGACTACCGAAGATAGATGGCATAGAGTGGTATTATATCCAAAGAATCTTCGCTAGTGTTTCGATAAGCTCTTCTGTCGGCACAGTCCTGCCGGTTTTGACAATGAAAATGCCTACAACAAGCACCACCCCCAGCAGAGTGTTCCTGGGCAAGCCGTCCCATAGATGGTAGCCCACATCAGACATCCCGTACAGCACCGGGTTATCCCTTATCGATTGACATCATGGCAAGTTACTCCTACATGAGAAAGCCCTCGTAGCGCATGCGACCGACATGGCGCGAGCATGCATCAGCAGTGTTCATGTGCTCGAAGCTGCATTCTGGGGTCCAGCTCACGGACGTGTCAACGCCAATGCGGACCCACAAGAACAGCCGGTACTCCAACCAGTCGCCCAGGTAGTCACTCAAAGATGAATACGGGATCGCATGGGGAGGCCGCCTTCTCCTGTCGGAAGGTGTCGCCCACCCCGCTGGCCATCACCAGGTCCGCATGCGCGGAGAGCCCAGGAAGTTTCCAGAGATGAATCGAGGTTGGCCTCGGTGAGAGTATAGTTCGGCAGGTTTCTCAAGGAGTATCTTCCGGTATATCTATCACATGTAGGGAAGCCCTAACCAAACTATTAAAGGAGGCTCTGGGCAATATCATCCTCATGAGTATAGCAGCAAGACTGTGGCAATGTGACCTTGGTCGGGACAGAATTGGCCGAATCGAGCAGCGATGCTGCCGGGGGTTGGTACTATTTGGGAGTATGGTGATGTTGATGCGGGCGGCAATCTGAATGTGAAGTGCAAGACCGTTGTAATGGCCGGAGAGGAGCGTGTGGTGAACCGCGCGATTGCTGGTTGCCACCATGGGGTGTTCTGCAGCTGGTCAGTACGCATATCTGTAAGAGTTGATGGGAAGAGAATGATCAGTCTTGCCACTCGAGTCTCGATTCTCTCTCGCCTGGTAGCTCCTCGAGGCTTCCCTCGCCACACCAGACATCTGAATGTAATAGCTTGCGAGTCATGTCGCCGGCGCCGTATATCCGGGAGGGCCCACGCAGGAATGCGCTGTTTATCATAGCACAAGCAATAAGCATATTCTTACACTTGATGTGTCGTGTTAACGTCTCCCAATGTGGCAACCCTGGTCAGGCGAATGATAGGCGGATACCACATACCCATTTTGGTTGTCGGGACCTTTGGGTCCCGAGGTCTGTGCCAATTCGAGACTTGTGCCTTCGGGGCTGTGAACACTTCCGTCTGGGCTCGTCTCCGCTGGCCAGCAGCTACCCTTTTGTACCTACTCCTGCTACTCAGTTCTTAGCATGGCATGACCTACTGTTCAGGTAATCTGCGTGAGCAAGGGACGACGTTGATTCAGAGACAGAGCACGGGTTGCGCAAGAGCGCAGCCTTTTGCACCAACAGACGACATTCTACTTGCCCTCCGAGAAGGAACACGAAGGGGCGGGAGGAAAGGAGAGGGCAGAAGGAAATGGAGAGTCATAGTCATGCAACAAGAGTCGAGAGGCGAAAACACATCAGCCAGTGGATGTCTCCGGGACCTAGATCGCAGCGCCGTACTTGATCCCTACAGAGGAGAGGAGCTTGACGTAGCTCGGTATGTGCCCGAGGCCTTGGGTATTCGTGACACTATTGAAATGATGTCAACACGTTGGTTCGAAGTGCGAACCACCCCTCATGACTGTCCCTGTTGGACAGCCATGGTGGCGTGGGTGGATATCTGTCGCAGAATTAACCCTGCGTTACCTTTGCCCAATTTTACGGAGACCAGAATTGAGAGAACCGTGGCTGTCCAGGCAGTGACTCCTTGTTTTATCCGCGTATAATGACATTTAGTGACATCTAGCTATCTGTTCCCCCTTTCAAGGTTCGGCAAGGTCGTCGCACCGAGGGTGAACGGAAAGGGGCGCTTGGACGTACCCTGTGCATGTGGAGTGGGCGCCGGTATCACTTGTCGACGTGT
Source organism: Endothia cerciana (assembly GCA_026119935.1). Classification (NCBI taxonomy): domain Eukaryota; kingdom Fungi; phylum Ascomycota; class Sordariomycetes; order Diaporthales; family Cryphonectriaceae; genus Endothia; species Endothia cerciana. Next base: position 449,391 of record JALRMH010000006.1, read on the forward strand.
CCATTACACACCGGGGGCGACATTCACAAATGGCATACCATAGTTAATTATACAGAAGCTGTGCCAAAAATAAAAATCAAAAACAAGTCGGAAAAAGAACAGACGAAAAAAAAAAGACTCAGGTTCCCTGCAGAGGTTGCGATGCTCGTCCCAACATAGATTAGTTACACAGTGTGGCTATGTAACCAAGTTGGCCTTGAGAGGAGGTCGTGATGAGGTGGCAGCTGCCTCTCAGCCACGGTCTCGTTGGGGCTCTCGGCCTTCATTGATGCTTATTTTCCCTGAAACGGACCCTGCATAATACATGGGTAGCAGAGCCCGCGCGGGTGCCCGGCATGGGACGCGGGTGCCCGGCATGGACGCGGGTCGCCACCTCGGCTGCCAGTAGTGTAACCCCGCGTGAGGGCCCAAGCGGGCATCTATTAGGGTGGAAGGCCGAAGATATTGACCTATCCCCCAGATCGCTGCAACGTCCGGCGAGGGGGCTGGCGAACCAGCACGCGGCCAGCTACTCCGTACACCCCAGTAGAAACCATACCATCTAGATTCGTCAAAGCCTAACCCGGGTGACAGGCTCCGGGGGGTCCACCCACATGCCACCGCCTTCGGCGCTTGCTGGGCTGGCAGGCTGGCTGGCAGGCCGGTAGGCTGGCTGGCAGGCTGTCTCCCTCCTACCACGTACCTTGTGGAGACAATGCCGGCATCCCGACGCTTAGAATTATCGCCGATGGCGGTGGTCAGCAGCCAAGATGTTTGCCAGGAAAGCTTGCTCCAACGAACTCATGCTGCCAAGCGATGAGGCTCATGATGCAGATTGACGCAGATCGTCGACCGGCCCCCCTGCCCGTCTGTAAGGTGTACCATGGCATCGATGCAGACGTCACATCTTGGGAGGATATCGCGAGGTTTCCGACGATGTTCCGGCGGTCATTGCAACGGCAAAGGCTTTCCGGTGCAACCTCGGTATGGTCACACAATATCGAAAAACGCACTCAGATGGAGCCTTCTTGAGTCGTAGAGTAGGCGGGTGAAGGGGGTCGCTACTAAATAATGCGCACTCGGGGGACCTCGTCTTACGCTCGTTTTACCGGGAAACCAAGGCAGAGTGGTCTCCATACTTACCCTCCCCCCCGCAGATCCCCCCCTCTCCACCCCGGTGTAGAGTTGCTTTGCCGCCATGATCCACACTATCCACTTTCCCCAGAAAGTCCTCGTGGGAATGGCCTGATTGCGTGTACCCTTGCTTCAACCTCCCCCGTCGAGGGACGCATTGAGGTCTGTGGCCCCGGTGGATATTTCCTGGTCCGGGCTAGTGTCGTGTGTCCCGTCTAACCTCTGAGGCTTCCAGGGCCGTTATGGCTCTAACGAACTAGGCGCATCCTCTGAGTGCGCAGCCCTGGAGGCGTGGCCTTTGGGCGTGGGCGGTGTCAGTAGGAACACTCGAAAGGGGTGTGTTGTTTCCCCCAGCGTACGTGGTATACACACCAGTTCCTCCCTAGGTAGTAACCCTCGGACACCTCGGCGGAGGCAAGAAATGTGTCCGATAGTCCAAGCGTTCTGGTTTATATCTCTTGCCTCTATTCAAATACGCCATCTCTACGTCTCCTCCTCCTCTCTTGGTCCTTTCGACGTTCTGGCCCAACCTGACCCTCTCGGACTGCGCGACACCGACAAGATGAGCCAGGAAGAGAAACGCTCCCATTCTCCCTTGAAGGTCGAGGAGGCGCAAGAGCCGCACCACGTCCAGGATGAATACAGCGTGAGTGTTTCCAACTACCCCACGGCGCGACGCCTTGTCTAGAGCTGTGGTGAACATACCCTTTTAACACCTCAACAGAGCGAGATCAACGCTCTCTCTGAAGAGCACCGGCAATTCCTCCTTCAGAGACATGGGACGTTAGACCTTGAGCCGGTTCCCGACATGACCGACGCAGACCCGTACAACTGGTCCCAGAGGAAGGTGAGGAGTCGTCACGACGATCGCAGCGTTTGGACCGCTCGTTAACCAAACGGCCACCGCCTACAGAAAGTCATGAATCTCATCCTCGTTGCGTTTCATGCCATGATGGGAACTTTCACGGCAGCGTGAGTAACACTGCCCGTCACAAACCACGCCGCAGCCTCTCGTCGACCTCTCAGAGACCTCGTCGGCGCCGGAAGATACTAACATGATCCCGAACCCCCAGTGCGATTATGGCGGCCTTTGTGAATATCGCCGAGGACCTCGACATCGCCGTACAGACCGCAAGCTACCTCACCTCGCTGGTCATCTGTATTCTTGGTATTGCCCCCCTGCTCTGGCGGCCGCTCTCGCAGCGCTTCGGACGACGACCTATCTTCCTTGTCTCCTTGGTTTGCAGTCTGGTCGGAAACATCGGCTGCGCGAACGCTCATTCCTATGGCACCATGGGGCTGTGCCGTGCCATCACGGCCTTCTTCATCTGTCCCGCCGCCGCGATTGGATCTGGTGTCGTCGCCGAGACCTTCTTCCAGAAGGAGAGGGCGAGGTACATGGGTATCTGGACCATGATGGTCACGCTCGGCGTCCCAGTCGCGCCCTTCATTTTCGGCTTCGTCGCTCTGAGGGTCGGCTACCGCTGGATCTACTACATCCTCGCTATCGTGAGCCCCAGCCCGTGCCCGTCTTGCTGCGCTCTCATCTAACGACGTGCCCTTCAGACAAATGGTGTGCAGTTCGTCCTATACTTCTTCTTCGGCCCCGAGTCCCGCTACATCCGCGGCGAGGAGGTGCCCGAGACCGAGAAGAACGAGTCCGACTTTAAGAGACAGTACACCAGCTTCCGGCGCATCGACCAGTCGCCCATGACCCTGTATGACTTCGTCGAGCCGCTTGCGCACGCCGCGCACCCGTGCGTCGTCATCCCGACCGTGGCATACGCGATGGAGTTCCTGTGGACGAGCATCATGGTCACCGTCGAGATCCCACAGCTGTTCCCCCAGCTCTTCGACTTCAACACGCAGCAGAACGGCCTGCAGATGATCGCCGTCATCGTCGGGACCATCATCGGTGAGCAGGTCGGGGGCCGCATGTCAGATCTCTGGATGTCGATGCGGCGCCGCAAGCTGGGCGGGCGGACCCCCGAGCCCGAGTTCCGCCTGTGGCTGAGCTACTTCGGCTTCACTCTCTGTATCATTGGTGTCGTCGTCTTCCTGGTGCAACTGTATTATGCGGGCACTACGTGGAATGTCACCCCCCTGGTGGGCGTTGGTATCTGCTCTACCGGTAAGCCCCCCTTTCCCATTGACATGTTGGCCTGCCCTTCTGACACGCGTCACCTCGCAGGCAACCAAATCGTGACAACGGTGCTGGTCACCTATGCCGTGGACTGCTACCGCAGCGATGCTGCTAGTATCGGCGTCTTCATCACCTTCGTAAGGCAGATCTGGGGGTTCATCGGGCCATTCTGGTTACCTCAGCTGCTCGCTGTCGCTGGCTACCGCCAGACCGCTGGAATCGCAGTGGGGATGATGGTCGCTGTGTCCATCATACCGGTGCTGGTGGTGCAGTGGAAGGGTCGTTCGTGGAGGTGATGAGTTTTTGTAGCCGACCGAGGAGGAGCACAGTGGTTGTTTTGTGACTACTAGTTCTAGTTGAGCCGGCTTCGATACCTTTTCCCTTTCCAACTAATTCTTCGAGTCCGCGCACTCTTGACCTTCCACTTGTTCCTCCTTTCAATGCTACTCGTCAAGAGAAAGATCAGCGTCCTTATCATCCAGACTTCCAACTGGTGAAGTGGTACTTGATAGAACGAGAGAAGACCTTTGAGGGCACGTTTCTCAAGTCCTCCCGTCAGTATCAAAAGGAAGGCACATATTACTAAAAGGGTCGAACTTTCCACTGCATAGATAATGACAAGAAGCGTGTAGGGCGGGAGTTTTCGACTTGGGGTTCGTTTTACCTCTCTTTGCTCTTTCACAACAGACGTTAGACCTGGCCCAGTACCCAGCAGGCCTGAGAAAGTGACACCGCGCGCAGTGGGATCTCCACGCCTACACGGGGGATCTGAGGTCGTCACTGTTTCCCCACCTTCAAAGGATCAGCCTCGTCTTGGAGGCATCGCCTCAGACCGCAGTGAGAGGTGGCAGGCTCGGCTTCCGGTCGAGCTTCGAGGGTTACCTGGCCGGGGCGGACGACCCTTGCGTCACTGGCAGCTTCTTCTGCGAGAATAAGAACATTACTGAGACCATTGCTGAGTACTGGTACGACGCCAAGAGGTCGTCACTAGGCCGGATGCTTGAAACGTTCCGAAATCAGTTGGAGGGGGACTGGGACTCCCGGAGTGGCTCTGATGGAAGCCGAGCATGTCCATATTCTGACAAGCCCGATGCGAACGAGCCGAAGGCAGGAGACATGGATCTCAAGGGCATAGGACTCTATCAGACCTATATGATTACACCAGACCCGCCCGTCAAGGTACTAGAAACACTACAAAGCCATGAGCCCAGGCATGTGTTGGACGTGCTTGTGTTGATGACATCAGCATAGGCCGAGGAGGTGACAAGGCAGAACAGAATGGGTCAGGCGTTTTGATACGCTGGGCTAGGGGAGAAGTGAGAATCACTAACGTCATGGGCACGGAGATGGATGTGGCAGGCTGGGCGCCTGCCTCAGGCTGCAGAAACACAATGGTCTTATTCATTACCAATAAGTAGCTGAGACACACGCATGGTATTCTTCTCCAAGGCATAGCACGTAAGGTTACTTGCCTTCGGATTAGGTGCAGTTGTAAAGTGGCTTATAGAGCGTGAGTATGCCAAGTAAACCACAACACTGCTATGCACTGCAGTCTCCTCTCCTGAGACGAGTGAGCAGCCGTTGGTCATTCAAGATCCGAAACTATTCGAATGATCCTGGGCTAGATGGATAGGAGATCGCGTCAGTATTCGATGTGGCAGACCTGAACCCACAAAAGCGCTGTGATGGCAAGATGTCGGCAACGAATGTGCTGTCACCTGAGGCATCAGACAACTCACCCCACTGGGGTGCCATGCTTGGCCTGCTTGGCCGCGGTAGCGGCCTTCTGAGCCTCCCTCCACTGCTTCTTGGTCTGCCTCCGATCATCCAGCAGGAGGCGGCTCAACCAGTGCAGGGTGCGGCCGCGGCGCATCTTCTCAACCTCCATGACCGCAGTCTTCTCGTCGATGCCATCGGCCATGTACTTCATGATCTGGTCCATGATCGCCTTGCGCCGGCCATACCACGACCGGATCCTAGAGTCGGGACGCCAACGCCGGCCCCACAGCGCCTCGAGGGACTCCAGCGAGGGGTTCCCGTAGCGGCCGTAGCGGTACTCCTCCCAGACCTCTGGGACCGTATCCAGGCTGCTCTGCTCGACTGTAGGCGGCTCGTTAGGGTACGGAGAGGGTGTGATCTTTAGCTCAACTCTGCCCTGGGCCCTGGGCCCTGGGGAGGGGCGTAGGTCTGCCGAATGCAGCCGAGCCTGGTGTCTGGTTGGAGGGGCTTTCGATGAGCTCTCGCTGGGGAGTGGCGGACGTGCCATCGGGCGTCGCGGAGAAGATTGGGCCAGTCGTAGGACCAGCTACTGCAACCTGGCTCAGCGTCGAGAAGGGGCGACGGGGAGGAGCACTCGATGCATTTGCGACATCTGTTCCGCCGAGGCTCGTCGGGGGCTCTGCGGAAGGCTGAGGGGCTGTGATGGAAGCAATGTCCTGCGGCCAGGTCTTCTTAGCCCGGCCCGAGTAGGTTCTGGTTCTGGTGGACCCACGCTCTGAATAGACTGTATGTGCCTTGTCTGTGAGTCAAAATAGGCATTAAGTAGGCCCTTCATCTGTTCAAGCTGAGTGCTGACGATGGCGGACTGGTTTCGAAGCTCGGCGACATGTTGGCCGTGGGAGGCCTGCATTTTGTGGATGATTGAAACCAGTTCCTCGGGGCTCTTATCCCAGAGCTGATGCTCTGTCCCTTCCGTGGAACATCTGCGACGTCGGGTCTCGATCGTTGGAGAGGAATGGCTCGGCAGCTTGCCTCCTGGGAGGGGCTCTATGCAGGTCGGAGGGCTCCTCATTCTCGGGAGGTCGTTTGATAGGGACGCCATCACCAGCGGCTGGAAATGAAGGGTGATATGGGGGATCCATAATCGCAGATATCTTGACAACAGGGGGCGTTGGCCGCCGACAGCGAAGACGAGAAGGGCCCGTGATAGCTTGCCATCGCCATATTTATTGGTGTTGCCGCCGGGTATTTTCAAAGGGTAAATAAAGTTGGGAACTCGGCTGCGAGGTTGCCATATTATGTATGTATCCCAGTCCACAGCGTACGGCTCGAGCCGCCTTCCAATTTTTGGGTCCTCTTCGGGGATGCTCAGGCATGGCACCCCCTGTGATAAGCTCCCAGACCTTCCGGATCGACTTACATTTGCCAACTCTGGATTAAACTTTCAAGAAAACATCAGACGTTGTCTCAAGGCTTGTACGATACATCTTCCCCCACCTGCCGAAGTAACAATACCTCGTGCCCTCAGATGCAGCTTATTATCACTTCCGCCCGATGGAGCTTAGGACATGCACGAGCATGCAGCTGCAGCTCAGCCCAGGGCCCTAGAATGCTTGGCTGACCTTCCGTGGAGCAGGATAAAATGCTCATTTTACTAGTACATATCAGCATTCTCCGCCTCTCAACTCACGTTCTGCAAACAGTCTCCATGACTCCGTATCTGTGCATATGGACGCTTCAAGCCCTGTATTGTCGTTGGGATATTCACCGTCCACAGCACCAACCCCATAACCACGCAAGGCTGCTCGGTTCTGAGCAATTTCGCGTCGTCAGCATCTCTCCTGGTCAGTGGCAAGATCCAATACAATGCAGACTTACTCACCGTGGGCTTAATGAGCCCTTCAAGGGCGGCTCATACAGGGCGCTGTCATACGTGTGGGGTCCTCTGTCGTCAAGGACATCATCTATCTTGAAGACCTCCCAGTGAAAGTCACCTTGAATCTGTTCTGTGCTCTCTGCTACCTGCGCCAAGTCGATCAGACTGTTATTCTATGGATAGCTGCACTGGTCAGCCTCCCTCTTCGTCTCTTTGCTCTGGGTGCTTCCCTCTCCCGCCATTTAGTCTCATTATACTGTGTGCTTTTTTGCCACTAAGCCCACTGATGAGAGCACAGTGTATCAACCAACAGGATGATAGCGGAGCGAAGCTGGCAGGTCAGCCTCATGAGGCGGATATACGAGCACGCAGAGGAGGTATCGTATTTATGGGCGGCGGCCGAGGCCATAGGATTCAGCGCTCAAATTTGACATACCCGCCGATTAGTCCAAAGACGAAGCTCTTTGGAGATGATCGAGACGAGGTATTTTTTGGCTGGATTCCTTGAGACTTGTCACTCGACCCGGCTGAGAGAATTAACCTCACCGGCTACCGCAGCGCTCTGCACAATCAGCTTGGTGCGGCTCTTGCCAGACGGAGACAAGACGGATCATTTCTGTCAAGAACTTCTGGCATTTATTTGAATGCCTCAGATCATTTCTTGTCTGTCCGTGGTGGAATAGGATTTGGGTCGTGCAGAAAACCGCTCTGAGCAAAGATGCCGTCGTTCAATACGGCACCGTATCTGCATCCTGGAGGGTCTTCGTTGGAGCTGCCAATGTCATGTCCTCGAGCCAAAGGAAATCGACAGCCTTGGCAAAGCTCGAGCCTGAGAACTTTAAGGTCCTCGAGCTATTCAACAGCCAGCTGCGCAGCCTCGAACAAACGCGACGGAGATGGCACGCTGATAGAGGTTCCGGTCTTGTCCGTCTTCAGGAAATCTGGGATGGCCGGGCTGGTGATGACCGCGATAAAGTGTACCGTCTCCTCAGCCTTGCGAAACAGGGGCACAATATACAGCCAAATTACAGGCTCGATGTCTTTCAAGCCTACAGGTCCACGGCTCTAGGTCTTATCAAAGCGGGCGCCTCTTTGGCCTGCTGGGCCGGCGTGGTTAGAAACGCAAGAATCGTCGAGATCTCCCGTCCAGGATCCTGGATGCGATCAAGGCACTAGACATCAGCATCTGCGAATATCACGTTCCTCCGTCGACCTTCCAAGTCTTGGAAACTTGGGAACAACAAGGCATTGCCCCACGCTCTGGAAAGGGAATGATCCAGATATGGATCTCTGACCTGCAGCACAAGTCCCGAGAAGAGTGCGGTCCTAGGTTTCCAGGTTCATGGAGCGATGTCATGAAGGCAGATGACCCTGTCTCAGTGGCAATGGAATGGGCTTTAGAGCGCCTGTCTCCAGTGTGGGCCACGCCAGGTAGAAAGGGTGCCCACGCGCGGTGTGTGATCTACTACATCGATTCGCTTTTGCTTCGCGGCCAGCTCGGCTCCGGCAATGTGCGCGACGTGCCCAAGCAAATGATTTCCAACAAAATACCCTCATCACCGAGAGCTTGACACCACCACATAGTTTGGATGGAATAGCGGCGAGCGGGTAACCCAAAACGCTCTCGAGAGCCTGATTCATCAGTGCGAGCGTCTTGCTTCGTTTTGCAGTACGTGTCTCAAAGAATAAGTTGCCCTGAGTATTCGCGTCCCTTGCTCTTCTGCGTCTTTGGAGTCTCAAGTCCCATATCCTAATAGTCAAACAGTTGCCCCAAACGAGACAATTAATCAGTGGGAGCTCTTTAAATGCTCCTATCTTCTAGAAGAACGTGCCTTGGATGGGTCAAGTTCAGCGCCTGGCTCCGCAGCCAGAAAAAGGGGACATGTCTTGGTGCGCGGCACCCCCGACAGACCTAAGTCTCACTTCTCCAGAAACATTTCTCACCTTGCAGACCGTGCTTCTCGAGCGTGTTCAGCAGGTCGGTACTAGGATGTTCGGATGATCAGACACGGGAGGCCGCAGCGGAAACGTTGACACGCTGGATCATGGACGCGTCCCAGATTTTGCACGAACCATTTTGGGTAAAATTTCTCCCTTTTCTAATCCTTACCAGGGGGTTGACGAGAATGAACTCTACCCGTTGGTACACTGGCTTGAGGGGCTCATCCTACGAATAAATGGGGCGCATGTTTCTTCACAGAGACGCGGGAAACAAGCTGTTGAGACCTGGTGCATTCCTATGGATTTCGCAACTCCGTCGTTCTCATGCATCTCTGATTGCGCTGTACCTCCGAGACCTTTCTTCGAAAATATTGAGCTGGCAGCGGATGGTCGCGTCTTCTTCGTGACCGAGACTAGTGCAACAGGTCTAGGGCTTGCGTCAATGCGGCCAGCGGACACGGTGCACGTGTTTCCAAACGAACCCTTCCACTTTGTTCTAGGGGGAAGTGGCTGCCTACACACAGCGTCCGCTGTGGACATAGAATTATTTATGGATATGGGTATGGAAGCATTTGAGCCGATTGGAGACCGCTATTTACACACCAACAACAGACTCGGCAATCGTGGCGCAGACGAGGACGAGGCGGCTGTTGAAGGATCTCTTCCCTATGAACTGCTCGAGGCCGCCTATCTGAAGAAGGATTCTTCTTTGAATATCGGAACTATCGCTTTGCTCTAGCGTCAGTCACGAAAGCCGAACTATATAATGCGAACTCCTAGTCTGCATACATTTTCCGGCCGTCTGCAATGGCTTTGGACGCAAGGGACTGCTTTTCGCGGGAAACATTTGCCATTCGGTAGGTCGACACTCGCTACGCATTGACTGCCGAGTGTCGATTATATAACCATTAAGTAATAAGACGTTTTCAGACCGCCGGCACCTTGCTGTAGTGGACACCATAGCGACCTTTCTTGCACCCCCATCTATTGACATAAACCCACGCATTTGACGTAATCCTCCGCTTTTAGGCTCAGACCGACAGTCAGGACGAAACTATTATCCTCAACCTCTGCATGAGGCTGTCAATTATTTCTTTGTGGCTCTGAACCTGCCTACTCAGCCGGTCGAACTCAGCCTGCTGCTTCTGATAGTCCCGACGGGCCACCTCCCGATCGCGGAGGAGCGTCTGCAGCTGGATCTGGAGCTCCCTCCTTTGCGCCCCGTTCAGGAAGTTCGAGTCCCGCACTTGTTTCTGGCGATCCTGGATCTCCCGCGTCCAGAAGTTCAACTGCGCCTGGCGCTGCTGCAGCTCAAGCCGCCTATCCCTCAGCAGCGGCTTGAGGTATTCGTAGTCTGAAATGTGGCTCTGCAGCTCGCTGAGCCATTGAAAGTCCTGCTGGCTTGACTTGACCGAGGGGTGTCTTGAGGGAACGCTGGGCGGGGGTGTAGTATATGACATGTGTCGGGTATGTGTCGGGGGTGTAGTATAAGACATGTGTCGGGTTTGTGTCGGTGGACTGTACTGATTATTCGTCGCTGGGGCCGGTACTTGGTCGAACCACATCCTGGTCTGGTGATCCAACATAGTGAGAGAGCGATGTTGGCTACTTCCAGGTACGGTTGGACAAACGGTCAGAATTCCGCAGTCAACAAGAACTATTCTTGGGTGATATTCGTGCGTGGTCAGATTAACTAGGCTGAAACCCAAGGAGGAATTTTGCGAGCCGAAGAATGTGTTGCGTTGAGTGTTCCAAACAAGACGTGCGCAGGTGATCCCTTGTCTCTCGATGTTTAGATACTGCGGATGGCGAGCAGATTTCGGCCCAGAGTATTTGATTGGTTGGATGGAAAGAATCTAATGACAGCTCAACACTCAACGGATGGAAGTGGTGTATCTAAATATCAAGTATCGCTCAAATTCGCTTTTGTTTTCCTATGTTATGGAACGGTCACTGCTGGCCGCTCTCCGGCCACATGTAGTAATACCATGACCCATTGGGCGGCCTGCCGTGCACCCGGGCCGCTCAATGGCCTTGTTGCAATGTTCAACTCCTCGAGGCCGCAAAACAGGAGCCCATAGTTCGTTCTAGGAGATTTTCCAAAAGCACACCCTCAAGTTGGAAAACTCGTTTACTCACAAGCCTATATCTCCACCTTAAGCCTGGCGCAAGTCTCGCGCGGCAAGTGTGTAAACATTGAACCAAATCCATGACAAAACGAGGCGGAAACCAACGACAAATTCCTGATGACCGAGCCCAATTGACTGTGTTCGACCTTGTAGCTGTCTTGAAAACGCCCTCAACCTGTCAGGAGTTTGCAGTCGTCAAAGATGAGGAAGTTGACAGGCCCCGCAATCTTACACTCGACCGCCCAAGGCCGAATTCGAAACCCTGGTCTACGAACTGGTTTGCAGGTTTCAGGTCTCCACCGAGTCAGTGAAGGCGACTTTGAAGTAAGCTTATGTGAGAAGTCTCTGCAATGCGACATCTACGGGCATTTTTGAGAGAATCAGGGCCAGTCGATTTACTGACATGCTGGGGGACCAAGATCAAGCCGACCCAGAGGTATCGCCGGGAGGGGAATCTGACTATGCTGTTTCAGCCTTGGTCGTTTATTGGATTTCTACAGAACTCTAGGCCTGTGGCCGCGTCGTGCGCGACCGGCGTACTTTGCTCGGATGACTACACACCGGGCCGAAGCCCATCAAGCATAGAATGTCAGCAGCCAAGCCACGCCCAACTACTGGCCTTTTGCAGTGGGTTTTCATTCGACAATTCTTCCCTGCTTCAGGGCTTCGTATACTCACTGATCACCGTCTACGTGTGGCCGGGAGTGCCATGCGTGCAAGCGTCGTAAACCCACCCCGGCCAAGCCCTGGTTTTCCTCCTTCTGGTCTCCTTCTATGAGTCCGCCGGATCCAAGTGGATGTTGATCAATATATATAGCACGACCTGACAATCCACGGGGATTGGGTTTCAAATTTTGTGTCGATAAACTTATCATGATGTTTCCACAGGGCCGTCTTTGGATATGGATCCGAGTCAGCTATCCGGGTAGATGGGATCTAGGTATACCTGCGGCGCGTTATCGCTTGACTTGTAACTAGGATACGCCTTCTACCCGATCCTATTGAGAATATTATGTCCCTAGTGCTATAAGTTCTCGGGGTAAAAGGCCTCCATTGCTGTTCGCTGGTCCATCAATACCTACGTGTTGTGTCCTTTTGACAAGCCAACATTTTGATATATTCTCTGACACCCCCTGAAATGACCAGAAATGATGTTATGAAGACTTTCGTTTGTTGTTACCCCTGATGCACTGATGCAAGTCAGGATTTCAAGGTGAACCCTGAACCCCTTTTCCCGGCAGTTCTCAGGGCGATCTTCATCGGATGTCCCCTACGAACTTTGCCTGGCCTTGCTCCAAGATTGGAATTTTGACAAACACCCGATGGAAGTTCTGCGCCCACTGCAGGATGTATCTTTCTTAAGCCGAACCTCAGATTTGGATGTGGTTGATCATCTTGATGGTTTCATTGGGATCCTCGGCGTGAGCGACGAGACCCACAATAACTCTCGCGAGTTTCTACAACGATCAGCCCTAGAAAGATCGTCGTAACCTTCAGAAGCATTTCCTATTCTGGGTCAGGCCTCACTAACTCGGCATCACCGTAATGGAAAAGTGGATGGATGCGCCAGGTCCCTGTCTATCAGATTCTACGGGAAATTGGTTTCGCAGCGTCACAAGCCTCGTGGTGTCCATAGTGACGGAGTCATTTTGTGGATGAAGACTGTGATGCACAGGATAAGATCATAGCCCATGTAGTAGACTTGTTGAGTATTGGATCAAGTATATATAATGTCTCTCAACCATCGACAGGAAACTTCTGCTTTCCACACCAGAATCAAATCAAGTACCTTACAACTCACATCGATTCCTAACACTCATTCATTATTCCCACTTCTGTCACTCATTCTATAGCATTCTAAACTATCCAACTATCAAAATGAAGGCTACTTTTGTCTCCCTGTTCACCCTGGCCGCCGGTGCCTTCGCTGCCACCACTGGTCACGTCGGTGTCATGTTTGAACGCGACCAGACTATCACCATCAGCACCCTGACGGAGAGCATCAAGACGTATACCACTTCAATCAGTACGTCTTTGTCCAGAGAAACCCCCTATCGAATATGTACAGTCCCAAAAAGGCAAAGAATGCTGACGTGATACAGACACCACCGTCCTGTCTATTGCCGAGAACCCAACCACCGTTCAGCAGAACGCCGCCATCACGGCTCTGGCTCCTGACCTGGAAGGAATTACCGACACGCTTCACGAGGCTACCAAGGCTGCCGCCACTTCCGCATTCTGGGATGTGGATGGAACTGAACTGCTGTCGACTGTCCTGGGGCTCGTTTTCGAGATCGTGTACACTGTCAAGGCTGTCATTGACAAGGTTGGCCTCGGTAAGACATTCTACCTACGAACTTTACAGTGACAGGCAACTGATTGATTGTTTACCAGTGAGCGGTCTCCTGACCTACCTGAAGCCTCTCTTCATCGTCCTCGGAAGCTTGGTCAAGTCTTTGGATGCTGTTGTGGGTGGACTGCTTGTGGAAGTTGAGGGAATTCTGGACACCGTTCTGAGCACTGTCGCCAGCGTCCTGACTTCGCTTCTCTAAGTGCAAGTCGCCAGCGTGGATCTTGAACATGGATTAGAGGCAATGGTTTAACTCATTGCCTCTACGCAGGCAGCTCTATCAGTTTGTCCGTTTGGCATAGGTGTGCCAAGGGAAAAAGTTCGTAATTCGATACTCTGTATATATTAGATATTAGACATATTATCCACTCTCCAGCACTTTTACCAGTTCCCTCTTAATCGTCCTGGGACTTGTATTGTGCATGTCTCCGCGACCAAGTCTAGATGTTCAGGAATCTAGATCCTGCCCCAGCTCTGATCAAACTCCGGGCCAGTCGTGTATTGGCTATTAACACCCTTAATCCTATCTTGCTTGGGCACGCTCTGTAAGCGCACCACTTGAATCTCTCATTTCGCTCGTTTCAATCCAGCTCCTTCTCCCGCAGCTTTGTGCTCTGTGTTGAAATGGCTTGGGATGCACACATACCTCACCAGCCAACTGACTTCCTTGCCTCGGTGACCATTGCAGTCGCTGCAGCCCTTCCTTGCCATCTCCAATCCGACGACGCCGGGCATGCTGCCTTTCATCCCATTAGCAGTGGCGCCAAGTCCTGTCCAGCTCAGTCTCTTCTCGCCCTTGGTGCGATGCGAAGCCGAGTCCCTGGCTAGGGCCGCAAACTCACGCTTCTCGGCAAGATCTCGGTCGATGTACATGAGTTCATCGAGGATGCTGCGATTCTGTTGGCGATTGGCTGTAGGTGCAAAGGAGGCGGGCCGAGACTGGTCGGGGAACAAGCAGGACATGTAGTCGTTGAGGGACATGAGCGGGCGCGACAGGACTTTGCTCTTGGTCAATATAGCAGTAGCCCTATTGATTTCCCTCGATTTTGCGTTCATCCTCGGAGAGCGAGTGCCGTAATGGACGGGGCCGGCACAATTCAACACAAACACGGAACCGCAGAAGCGGCCTTCCAGATTCTCTCGGACGCTCCGCAGAACTCCCGTCCGTGCAAAGGGGTCGTCGGCGAAGGCGAAATGCTCAATGTGCGGACCGGGGATCTCGGCGACAAACTCCGGGGCATGAACCTGGCCGCCTGTCTTCACGGATTCACCAGGAAGGCCACCCAAGGGCGTGGAAAAGTCAGCGGCAGCAGCCCCGAAGGTATAGACCTCCAGCTTCGACAGCTTTTCGGTGGGCACGTCGGTGTAAAGTTGCCGGAGCACATGAGATATGGTGATAGCACCGGTATTGTGGGCCATTATTACAGTTCGTCTCTGGCTTTCTTATCCAGCAGAGCGGTCCGGATCTGTGTGTACAAGGCACGAGAGGAAACCGAAGGGATCATGATATTGAGGGATCGCTGGATCAGGGCGGACAGCAGATCAAAAGGCAGCCCATACGTAGGTGCATGAACTGCCATGATGGTTCTGTTGAAGAGCTTGGCCAGGATGGGCAGTCTCTCTTGTGTGAGTGACCTCGAGCTTCGCGGTGCGAATGTCAACTTGACGACTTCACGTGTCTGTGTCATATGTTCTTACCTTGTGCCAATTCCTGCGACAAAGTACCACCGCTCATCATCGATTCCCTGCCCAATCATCCATCCATCTGCCGTTGGCGGTTGTGAGCGGAGCAGCTCACCACTGGCACCGCCGCGGTTCCGGTGCCAGCTCATTCCCATGATCAAAGCACTGCAGCATCCGACCCAGGCCACAGACAGCGCGCCAGGCAGACACAATAATAGCGGAATCACGCAGACGAGCAGGTAGGTCTCGAACAGCGCGAGCCCGGCGTGCTGGATCAACTCAACTGTGCCCACCCGGGCAAAAACAGCCTCTCGTACCAGCGTTGGTAGTAGACGTAAAGCATCGGAGACATCGCTCTGCAGCTGTCGGGCGATAGAACGTTGTGTATTCGGCGTCGTTCCACAAGCCCCATCGATCAGCGGCGGAATATAAGTTATCGGAGGAGATGATTCGGCTGGACCCGCCGGTGAGGCCGTTTTCCCGTCGAGCTTCAAGAAGGCCTTGCGCCGAGGAGAGCCATTTGGCGAGGTTTTAGGAGGTGATAGCCAGGGCATGATCGTAAACCTTTTACCGGTAATTAAGCGCTCAATTGGACCGGAGGATAGGTTTGGATTCGACGAGGCAAGCGCGCTCGAGAACTAAGAAAATGGATTGGATTGATTGAGGCCATATGGTTTGGATTGAATTAGAGACATGTTGGTCATTTATGATCTCCGAGTCCGTGTTATTCATTCCAACCGCTCTGGTAATCATTGCTTCATCAAAACCACATTCCTCCCGCAGGTCAGGTTCATGGCCCTGTTTCAGCTTTTCGCGCATTACATCAATGTCGATATCCCGGAGCCAGGGAAATACTTACGTATTGACGGAAGCTTCAAGGTATCAGTCCATGTTTTAGTTGCTGCTGCTTCCTGAATCGGATGGTTCGAGGTTCTGCAAGATCGAGGTAGTGAGATCAGGTGTCTGTATCAGATTCTGTTCATGCAGCTCAGCGGCCTCAGGATGTTGAATAAACAAGTGTTGAAGCTTGTTTGTCGTCTCTTCCTAGGAGTGAGTGGTCCGGGTAGGTGTGGTGTCCCCTAGCTAATCAGGCGTAAGGATTTAGCGACAACAAGCTTCAACACTCGTTTATTCAACACATTATCAGTACGATAATGTGTTTCTCTCAAGATGGAATGGTCTATCATCAGGTCGACGCATACACGATCGCGAGATTCCTGAGTGTCTTGTGCGAAGTTGACAAGGGCCGCCAGTTTCTTACACTCAGCTTCGCTAAGTTATTTCTGGCTTTCAAGGTCCTAGAAACTAGACCAAAACAACTAGATTTAATAAGAGTCTATAAAAGACATCCTATTCGGCCAAGGCAATTATAAATTGCTATCATCCGCTGGAGCCGGGCCCAGTGGCAACACTACCGAGACGGAAACTTTCTTCCCGACGACGCGTTCTGGCTTCGCCAACCTTACTTCAATCATTGATACCGCGACTGCCCTTACCGTAACTAATGGCTCTTCCACCACTCCCTTCACTTACAGCTATGATATTGGACCGGGAGGGATTAGCTAGAATATTCCGACGGCCTCTGATAGTGTGCCGCTTGCTCAGCCCAGTTTCCTGCCGATGGAGACCACTCTACCTTCTAGCAGCGTCAAGACCTCAAGCAGCATCCCTACTGGGGGCTCATTCGCTGCAAACGCAACCCCCATCCAAAAATCCTCTATGAGTACGCCAGGAAATGCTACACTTTCCTCTAGAACAGCCCTCTCGGGAAAAAACTGTCTCTACAGACCTGGTTTCTTCGGCCAATCTTACGACGAGCGGTCTCCCTTCTGGGACGGCGACAACTGCCTCTACGGCTCTCGTTTCGTCAGTGACGACCGCTTTGTCTTCCGGCGTGAGCTGCACGTCCAATTTGACGTCGCTTGTAAATTCGACTCCTGCTGTAGGCATGGGGTTCACACAAGGTTCTACAGGAAGCCAGACCGTGGATAGTTCTGCTACAGACGGATCTGATCTTTTCACTGCGACTGTGACTACTGTCCCTGCCGATTTCACGGGCATCACTCTTTTGAGCCCGCCCTTCACGACCAACCAATGGATCACCACAACGGATGCGCATTCTGCAACGACATTCCTTCCATTCATCGTAGTCGGAGGGGGCCGTGGCGTTGCATTGTGGGATCTGCCCCCAGATCCTGATGTCGAGTTCCAACCTCCTCGTCTGCCAAAGTTTCATTTGCTATGTATCAAGGTTTTTGACATCTCAGTCGGCAGCTGCACTTCCCCACCTGAGACTGACGGTTCAGATACATCGTCATCACAATCTACATCACAGACCACCGCTTCACAGACAGAACCGACATCAACTTCCACATCCAGCTATCCCGCCACCGAAACTGCCTCTAACTGCGTTGTCAGTTGTGTTCTGACCGCCTCCAGCTCTTCTTGTTCACCGTACACTACCATACACACGGACTACAGCTGCCTGCTCCGCGCAAGGCACTACAACGACGGTCTCGATCAGCACCACGGCGTGTACCCCACCCGCAGATCATATAGACGAAGCCGGAATAATTGAAGGCCAAGGCGAGAACGGCCTATTCCTGGGAGGGCTAAATTCACGTTCAACTTATCGAAAGGATTCCGGCGCGCGAATCTGGACGTTATTTATCGAGGGTATATCAGCTTCCGGCGCTCACCTTAACCCCCCCCCCCCTGGTGATCTTCAAAGGGAAATCCGCACAACAGCAATGGTTTCTGATAATCTAGAGTCTTTTGACAGCTGGCAATTCACTGTGACGGCAGACGGAAGGACATATAACGACGTGGCATTCGAATGGCTAAGAAAGATATTCAACCCGGCGACTCAACCCGACGACCCCCTTGAGACCCGTCTGTTGAGACATGTCCTGGTTCGTGACCTTACTATTGGTTGCATGTGCTTGGCAGGTTGGACTGAGGCGTTACCATGCCCAGCCGCCCGAAAGCCTGATCTCAAATGCGAAATATGGCCGATGAAGGGCCAGAGATAATTGAATTGTCGTGACAAAAGCTGCAAGTCTATGTGAAGTGAGATACCTTATAGCTCATTTAAGCTGATGTCCTGTAATCCGTCTTATCTTGAATGCAATATGCAGCTATGCAGCATACATATGTGATTTGCATGAGTTTAACTCATCCATTCGCTAGGTAGGAGAGACCCCCAACTTTCTTCCTCAAGATTCAACTACTTTGCTCGCCTCCAGTCATCAGTACTTTTGTTGACCGATCATCAGCTATGACAGAATACTGTCACTACCACCGTTTACATATGGAGACGAAGGAAACCGTTGAGGCCCCAGAGGTACTTGGGTTCACTGAATCTTCGGTGAATATACGTCAACATACCGGGACTGGGCTTGAACCCCCAAAAGCTGATTGCCCCAGGCCGAATATCGATGTTTCAGACCCTAAAACTTCAGACAGGCCATCTCGTGACTGGCGCTTCTGGGCAATTTTCCCACCTGTTTGCCTCTCACAGCTCCCCATCGCTCTTAAGGCCACGATCCCGACTGCCTCCCTGCCTAAGATCTCGATTGATCTGAGTGCCGGAGATAACTGGGTATGGTACCTACTGACTAAGTAAGCCCTCCACTACCTGTAGAGTAGCTGGTAAACAGTTGTACTGGAGGGGACACCGTTTCTAATGTCGTAGTACTGTGTTCATACCGTTCTTTGGCCAGTCTGCCTACGTCTTTGGTAGACACTGGACTATGATTCTTGCCGTCGCTACCTTCGTCCTCTCGGGGTTGGCGTGGCTGGAGATGCGAGGTCCATTGCTATGCTCATTGGTATGTTTCCACTGACATCGCTCACAGTTTTCGTTCATATCCGTGTATGTTATTGTCCGTAATACTGAAGTTTCCATGTAGCCGGCCACACGGTACAGGGAGTGGGCGGAGCTGGCGTGAGTATCCTTGGAAATGTCTTCATTGTGGACTTGACTACAGTTCGTGAGCGTGGCAAATATATGGCTATAGTCTTTGGGGCGCTTGGACTTGGCCTTGCCCTCGGAGCCCCAATAGATGTTCTTTTGGCTCGAAACGCCTGGCGCTGGGTTTTCGTGAGTATACCCAAACGACCCCCTCCCTTTCATCTTCTGAGGTGTCGACCTTTCTCAGGTACCTCCGAAGACCTTCTTTCAAGCCAAATCAAGCCAATCGCTAATGTAATTTACTAGTGAGTGGCTCAACCCACCCATTGGTGGGCTGGCCCTGATCATAATGCTTCTATTTCTGCATATCGACGCACCAGACCCCTTATAGTAAAATCGAGGCTTATAGCGAATGGACTGGATCGGCAACGGCCTCCTCGTTGGGAACGTCATTAGTATCTTGATTGCTCTCAGCTGGGCAGATACTAGAGATACCTGAGAATCTTAGAGAATTCTCGTCCCACTACTAATAGGCATTACAGACTTAATCGCATTTTATATGTTTGAAGCCAATGAGCCGTGTAGAAATCCGGTTATTCCCTCCCGTCTTTTCAGTAACAGAACAGCGGCTGTTGCATTTGCAATCACATTTCTTATGGGTGTACTATCGATTTGGAGATCCTATTTTGTTGCTTTTTATCTCGAAGGCGTGCTTCTGGCATCCTCGTCTAGAGCTGGCGTGTTATCACTCCCACCAGCTGGCGTGTTATCACTCCCACCAGCTCTCGTTTATATGCCTGCTTCTGTCTCAGAGGGCATTATACTCTCGAGGCTAAGACGTTATAACCCAGTCCACATCCTGGCGTCTGGAATTGTCCTTTTCGCGAGTGGTTTATATATCGACTTTGATAAGGACTCCTCGCTCGCGAAAATTGTCCTCTACCAAATGGCAGGGGAGTGGAGCACTGGAATGCTGAGTGAGTCACCTTGCTTCTACCACAGCATAAGCCATCACAATTTTTTCTAAAGTTTTCTGGGTCGTAACGACCTTGCTTATATGATTCCAGTTGACAACCTTCCCCGCTGCAGACATGGTTTCTGCCAGTGCTCTTTGAGCGTACCTACGCGTTTATGGGAGCATCTGGGGTATTGCCGTGCTAGCGGCCATCTTCAACATCCACTTTAGAATTCTAGCCTCGTCTGGTGCTATCACTGGCCAGAATGTGCGGGGCGCGCTCGGTAGAGGTAATGGATACTCGCATGTTTCTGGATCTTATATATCTTCGTTGCCCGAGGTGACTCAAATTTAAGTCATCGAAGTGTATACCGACGCGCTGAAGAGAGTCTGGTATGTCTGTCTGGCCATAAGTGCCGCCGCATTTTTGATCACTATCTTGGAAAAGGGGATCGTGATGCAGACCTCCCTTGATGCTCCTCATCAGGACAGACTTGGAAAGTCTGATCAAGACCCAGAGTCTGATGATCACCAGAAAACAGTTCAAGGGTAATGGATGCCGAGCGCCATTGCGGAAGCAGCAATTGGATGTGGATTCCAATCGACGCCCATGTCGACCAGAGAGATCAGCACAGGACCATCATCTTAGAACCAGACCAATTATTCCCAAGTCCCAGCAGATGACACACGTGCAGATTCCCAACTAGCATCCCGGGAAATGGTTCATTTGGCTGAGCTTCTGAGATAGATATATGGCAAGTTGTATCTTCGTGGAATTGGGGAGGACTGAAGACGCACCCAGTTGGACGGAGCCTGTGGGTGTATCCTGATTTTAGAAGCAAACTTAGGTGCAAAGAGTAACCGTCTGGTCATTCCTTTCTATGCTATCTCTAAACAGTCACTATGTAGAAACTCACCCCGTCATAGCATGTCTGCAGTTTTGGATATATATTCTCATAGCTTGACTTCAACGTCCAGCTTCTTCGCTAGCGCTTTCCCAAAGCCCTTATCTACCTTAGCGAAAACCTTGATGAAGTCTGTCTCGATTTACCCTTTCAATATTTATCCAAGTTACCGACAACATTATTAATAAGCATGCCCTGCTTGTCCTTCTCACCTGTAAACTTCTACAACATGCGCGACTGCCCAAAGTCGTTATCTTCAACCTTAGACAGCTAAAGTCCAGCTCTTTAGACTAAATTACTCAGATTCCCTTGGATATGTTTATATCTAATATATCTGTTGAGTCTATGTATTAATCCTAACCCTAAGTTATTCTCCTAGTATTCTTTATGTAAGAAATGCCTAGGGCGGGGTATTAATCCCTTGTGCTTTGCTGTTCTGTTGGTGGTGACCAGTTCTGTAACCTGTATGTTGGATGGGTTATAACAGCCAACTATATTACTATAGCTGTCCGCATCAACGATCGGGGCTTCGAACAAAGACAAGACGAAAGAAAGGCAATAGCCAACCATGGAAATTCAAGCCCCAAGCCAACACAGGAAAGAAATACCAACATCGACGAAACAACAAGCATACAAGCACAGCTTACAGCAGCACAAAACACTCTGGGACCAATGGAGCTCAACGCTACCAACAGATGACCACAAGGAAGGAAGTGTCTCAACTGCGGAAAAGAAGGACACTTCGCAACCATAACAACAACTCAGCCAAGGGTCTCAAAACATAACCCGTCAAGCATGGCGCTTGTGAGCTGTGATGCAAGACTCGCCACAATTGCCGTGAGGGTTGCAACCACAAGCGCCAGCCAAAGCAGGCCAAGCGAAGATGCTGAAAGTGGGGCGCTGTCTGTTTCATGGGACAAGCCGCGGTAGGCGACGATTGGCACCAGATGTTGTCAGCTTCCAGCACCTTGCGGCAGCGATGTAACACACCCAGCCATTTAAGCTCGACGGAAAACATGTGAAAGCCGACCACCTGCCCAGTGACTCACAACAGACGAGGAAGTTGACATTGAGCATGTTGATAATAAATAGTAATGTTGTATTGTTCTTCGGGGGCCAGGAAAAGAGGAGCCGAGGCGTTTTGAAGCTGGAGGGGTTCTGTCTCGGAGAACCATCACGTTCCCGGGCTTCACAGGTTCCCAGGTGGAGGCTTTCATGTGATAATGGTGGACGGCGGTCTCCATCGAAATGGGCGAGTCTCCCTTGAGCACATCTCCGGGAATTGTGTTTCTTCCTTCAAGCACCCCGACATCTCTTTCTCATCGCGTCATCGCTGCAGCGGCCGTTTCCCTCGCCTCCCCGCGCGCCGTTGACTGACTAGTGAATTCGGAAGCCTCTAGCCTCGACTAAGCGGCGTGGGAGCGTAGAACTTATGTACCTATTAGAAGCGCCACCGCCATTGTTTCTTTTACCCAGCATACCTTCTTCGTTGACCTTGGCGAGCAAGCGGTCTGCACCCAGACGTTCGGAGGCCGCTCGTGGCAGCGGCCTGGTCCGTTGCATCTGCGACGCATGATTCCGCCTTGACCGCTGAAGAATCCTAGCTTCAGTGAGGACGGAAAGTTGACGTGATAGGACCAGAGAACCTCTGTCTCTTAACAGCTCGTGATATCACAGCGATCTTGGCTCTATCTGCTACTCCTTGCCCTCACCACGAGTTGCGTGGAGAACCTTCCATCAGCACCTCGAGACTCCACAACAGATCAGGAGCCAGAAGCCCTGGAAGCTCGCGAGAACAACCTTGTCGATCCCGGAGTCTCCACCGCGGGGCACAGGATTCGGCTCTCACACTGAAGAACGAGATCTGCCGCACACAGTACCGGATCCCTTGAAGTCGCACTACTCCTTGTCACTGTTTCAGTAGTTCGGCATTTTTCGCTACTGCTATCATTTCTCTTGGCTTTGTTCTCCATCGTCGCTGGTCTCTGCTTTTCACAACACTCGATAAGCCTCAACGTGTGTGATATGCCGTTCGCTGTTGGCATCTCGATCTTCTGGGCCTTTTCCTGACCGCTCCCGCCTGGACTTGGCGCCTGGTGGATCGCGGCGTGGGGTTGATTTTGGGACTCGCGGGGCGGCTTCTCGGACCCTTGGGCTACTGCAGTCTTCGTCAACAAGCGGCATCGTGTGTCTCGAATGTCTTCCGTTGACCGCTGGACATTAGGGGCTTGATCCATTCTGGTACACAGTCTTGATACCGATTGCCTTCGGGCCTGCATCAAAGCCGAAAGTATCGTTGGCGATTTCCGAATCACTTTCAGCAGTTCTCGCTGGCCGAAGTCAGATCTGCGTCCAACCTCTGGCTGCGATTCTGGGCACAGATACTTTTCCTTCCGCTATCCTGGACCTGGCCTCGTCTCGCCTAGCCAAAGGGAACAGCGGTCACGGAGACTCTTGGTCAAGGGGTCCCGCAGGGCGACAGCGGCTGGCGTGGTTATACCTAACCCACCCACGAGGGATCCCACCTGCGTTCAGCCCCCGGTACGCATGCAACTTTGTGTGCGCCTACTGCAGGTTCTAGTAGCACATGCGCAGCAGCTCCGAGACCAAGGCGCCAATAGAGGCGCTTTTGTTCTGCGTCTTCGCCTCCACCCGGCCAATCTGGTGAGGCCCGTCACCCGAGGGGCAACACGCGACCGGTTGTTGGACAAATAAATATTACCTACAGACGCTGCAGACACAGAGTGGTCTAGGCATCTCGACGCGAGATACGACAACTCAGGATTCCCCCCCTCCCCGGTGAAGACCGGACGACCCGCACAGTCGAGAGGGGGATAATCACAGATTGCTCTTCACGATCTCTTCACCCGGCTTCTCAGCCCCTGAATTCGCTCATCAATACGACTGGTTGACCGCAACTCCTCACCAAGTCAGACTTGTGTGCCCGCACGAGGCCGGAGTCATAATAGACGACAGAATCTTCGTCCCGGTCCCTTGCCCTGCCGCAGCAACTCCGCTATTCTCTTTTTCAGTGTTTTTGTCGTCGAGCAAGATTTGGTGGTGGCGTGTACCAAAAGACAGCAATAGTACAAGGGAAACAATTCCATGCCCCGGTGCTCACCGAACCCCCTCCACTTGCACAACAATGGCCGTACCACCAGAACCTCGATCTCACTCGAGAACAAGCTTTTACTCAACAACAACGTACCACTCCTTCCAAGATATCGAATTATATGACCCGGGTCGCCGGCCAGAGGACAGCGCTACCTCAACGGCGAGGAGCCCAGAAGCTCCCTACTCCAAGGAGGCACCGCTCACAAGGTCAAGGGCGTCCCGGCGGGATGATCCCGACACTCACCCTTCGTCCTTCCAGATGGTCCGTCAGGACTCCGGCTATGAGTCTGGTACACCTCCTCCACGCAGCTCAGGCTCCGCCAGAAGACGATGGCGAAGCTCCGGGCAGACCTCTCCATCACCGCCGAGGACAGACCGGCCCCAGAAGCGGCCCCCCCTCCGGCGCTCTGGGGCAGGCGGGCCGACCTCCCACGTACCGGGCCGGTCCAGCCTGACCTTGTCTCGCCCGACATCGCTGAGCCAGCAGCAACAACAGAACCTCAACCGCAAGCACTCATATTTCCAGTTCCCATCGCCGGAGCACCTGGACAACCAGGAACAATCATCGTCAGCTCGCCCTAGTATAGACCTCGCCCCCGTCATCCTCAAGGTCAACACCGCCAACGCCAACTGCACCAATGAGCATTCAGACTCGTCCTCGCAGCACGATCGCTACGACTGTGCCGACGCGCCAGTCTCTCCCCTATCTCCCCAAGTCCCTCCGCAAACGACTCACTATTGGACATCAGACCGCACCCGGCGGCTCGAGTACGCCGCCATCGACGCCGCCAGCAGAGGTGTACGCGGTTGGGTCATGCGCAACATGGTCCCGGAGTGTTTTGTGCCCAAGAATAATCGACGGGTCGGTTTCGACGACGACGGCGGCAGCGTGCGCCGGTATCGCCTGGATCTCGAGATCGAGTGTCCCGAGGACTCGGTACCCCCGAGTCCTGTGGGCGAGCAGCCCAGAGGTTTCCGGGCCCGCGGCTCGAGGCCGAGTTGGTGGGCGAGATTGAGGGGTGGCACGTGAGGAGGACAAACGGTCTTTCAACTTCCAAGGTTTCCGAGCGGGCATTTTTGGCGTTAAATCATCAAAGCATTTGCAATTTTGTTCATCTAATATCCCTGCGAAGGGGGAGACAGAAAGACGCAGTAGATACAACCACCAGCATATTTGCACTGTCACAACGGCGTTATATACCCACCATTTTATTTCAGCATAGGAATGGACAGCACTGGAGGGGATACTATGCATAGCAGACAGAATAAGATTTTTTTTGAGGACAGACTAGGGTAAGCGCTCAAACTATGGAAGCACATGCTCTGAACTTTGGGAGTCGAACATGACTGACTATATGAGCCTGGTCTCAGGTGAATACCAATGTGTGCATCAGAACCACCACCAAACGCGAGCACTATACTCCTCAGTGTGACTCCATGGCTATTAGCGGCGTCTCAGGACTTTTCAATAATTTCTGACTACACTCAAGACAGTGTATCATGGACTCAACCTGGACATCCCCAAAAGACATCGGCCACCCGGTGGTAGTGCTCATACACATAACATGGCACACTGATTATCAGTAAAGCTAAACAGACACCTCTGAAATAAGTCATTCCCATCATGCCAACCTGGTCAGGAATTCACATCCGTACTTAAACGTTCAGGCGGACCCCATCAAACTTCGCGCCAAGCAGCGTATCTAGATTTGCCACTGTGGAGATGGGTTACCTACGAATGTGTCAAGTCCGCAATCATGTTTGTCTGATGACCGTATGGTGACTAGCGTCCACCCAGTCGAAACAAGTCTCACGTAAATCCGGATCTGATCACTGTCATCAAGTACCTGGACATGACATGAAGCCCTAACTTCAGCGAAATTCATAACAGCCGCTGCTCCTTGTACAGAGGCCTAAACAGTCAATCAAGTTTACATGGCCAATCTACCAGATATTTTTCAGTTGCATGGTCACTTG
The DNA here is from genome assembly GCA_026119935.1 of Endothia cerciana. Lineage (NCBI taxonomy): Eukaryota > Fungi > Ascomycota > Sordariomycetes > Diaporthales > Cryphonectriaceae > Endothia > Endothia cerciana. The sequence goes on from JALRMH010000006.1 coordinate 475,209, forward strand.
CCTCATGGAATTGTCTCAAATTCTCGGATCTGAGTGATGAGAGAAAGTGCTGGATCGACGGACATCGTGAGCTCGTGAAGCACCGGGCAGGGCTTCGAAGGCCCATTGAGACTGGAGATATCCCATGGTATCTTCAGGGTAGAGCAGTCACAACAATGATCCACGTGTGGTTGCTAGTGTTCTCAGACACGACATTGAGATTATCGCTATCATGCTGACGTGCTTAGTCCCAGAGCCAGTTAACACAACCCTCGGTTTCATTTATGACCCTGAATCCGCCTCTGAGAGCATACGGCATATCCATCCTAATGTACGACTCGGGGCTGGGGTACAATGCTTATTCTGGCGTTGTGATCAAGCAGCTCGTGGTGCCGGGTCCATGCATGGTGGCTGTTGGATGACGCGGCCGCGGGCGCAGCATACCCAGGTATACAACAGCGCGGATGAGTACGTTCACCGCATGCTCACGTACGACAGCTCCGTGAATACTATCCAGGAGGGTATCACTTCGTACAATGCGCTAGGGTGGTCTGGTGGTACTGCCACGACGCTCGCGATGCTGCAGAACACCATGATCGCTCTAGTCCGTCAATTGATAGATTCATGGTGCCATCTGTGCCACGTACATTTAGAACATGACCTACCATAAGTTGTATACAAGACCATCATCACAGTATGCTGAGCCGAGGGAGGTGATGATTTCACCGAGTTCTCTAAGGAAGTTGGCACGATGGCAATTACGCCATCACATTTCACAAGGGAGCTGATGGACAGTCGGTGGGAGCAAGGTTCTTATTCCGATGCAGACCATGTTGAATAAGGCAGTCAATCCGGACATTCCTGACAAACTGCACTCTGCCTTCTTCGGGGGCACGTTGGTCACGTTGGCCACGTTGATAAATGTAAATCACTATGCATCTGTTGTCAGTTCGCAGCAGCTCTCGGCTTGTCATTCGTAAGTACAAGGTGGATATCATCACCATACCATTCTTAATGCCTAGGGTGTGATCTTATCACAGGTGTATGACGGAGATCTTTGCAGATTATTTTACTACTAACTGTTTGAGGGGATACGCTGAGAGAAAGTTGGGGGTGGATCGATAATCGCGGCCCATCATCGCCAACTACCCGCTACAGCGTTCTGCCTATTTCTAAAGAGCCTGTCCAGACCTTTTATATGCCGATACGCTGGGTGCATGCCACACCCCAGAAGATTTCGTTTCACAAGCCGGCTCCAACTTGTTTTGTAACACTCAGGAGTGACAACTACATGCGGTCACCGATGGAAGAAGAAGTTATGGCATCTGGTCCTCCAACCGGGATGGTACAAAATGTTGTCTTTTGTTGCCAGACTTGGAGACCGAGTTTCCACCTTGATACGTGGTCGCGCACTCCTTGGACGGTTCTTCCAAGAACAAATCGACCAGATGAGCCCCGTGAGCGTAGTATGTGTGAAGCTAAACATCAGATACAGTCATATTCGGAAACTGGGGGGGGGGGTACTAGATGCAAGGCTACTCGCATGACTTGATCATTTGCCAACCTGATCAGGCTTCAGGCATTTAATTTAGGTGTAATTAAAAAGAAATAGGTCACACTCCTTAACCCCCCCCCCCCAAAAAAAAAACCATGGTGACCATCTGTATAACGTAATAGTGACATATTCTCGGGCGTCTTTAGCTAATTATAGGGACCATACGCCCGAAAGCCAAGGCCTCAAGCGGACTCCTTGATCTGAGATACATAAGGGCCATTTTAGTATCTTCGGTATCGAAGATATTCATGAACGAATAGGATCCCTGATGTGCCCTCTGGTCCGTGGCTCCTTCTAACATTTTATCTGATAGGAAGCGCGCACGATCCTGTTCGAGCTTCAGCTGAATCAGAGCCTGGGTTGAGCCGCGCGAGCGAAAGGACATTCTCCGGACTACCTAGGTGTAGCCCTCACACACGGTTGCCTGAAGCTCCACATACCTCTCTATTCAGGCACAAGGTTTGGGTACCCGTTGTTGTGATCTTTTCTCTTCAGCTGACGGATTGAATCCCGATGTTTCCGTGAGTCTTCACACATGATCAACGGTCACGTATCAGTTGGTCGACCTGCGATCAAGGCTTGGTTGGCGTCTATGCAGTGCATACAGACGTTGGGCTGATCACCCGAATTTGGCTAGGCATATATGACCCATGAGACCAGAAGCTATGCAGTATGTTGATCATGACTCTGAATAGAACAACGCGAGGACCGTACGGTCATTTCGGTGTGGCACAGGTGCGACGTGGCCCGGGCGTTAAGGAACCTTCCGCAGATCCACGGACAGACAGAAACACAAGTCAGTGCGAATGCTCGATTCGGACCAGGAGGGCCGTGTGCAGGGCTGGAGAGCCAAGGCACAGTCCCGATCAGGATGTGAGATGCGCCGTGGTATGTAGGGATGCCCGCCTCTAGGCCAAAGTGGTCGGACTCTTGGGATTTCCGACGATCATAATTTGACGATCCCATTCTCGAATGACTCGCAATCCGGGCTCAACTTCAGTTGTAGGTTCTGGTTTTGGATGTCGTTCAGATGTGTCGAACCATAGCTGTTTTTACCTTTGTGTGCTGCAAATTAGGCTGACGTGTTCCAGCTCGATTACCTGGGCAATATAATCGGACACTTTCATCCCGCTTGACCTATCGACGCGAATTCCAGTGCGTACAAGGCAGGGTATTGATTCAAAAGGCCGATACCTGATCCAACACAGATTTAGCGAAAAATTTACGGTACTGCCGAAGGGGGGGGGGCTCTACTTGGGTTATGAGTATGACTTATTTCTACGTAAAGACACGGAGGCGTCATAGGTACTGACGATGACTAGGAAACGGTGGCTTTGTGTGATAGACTAGAGACCGTAATAGGTACTGTACTTCTGATTGAGTACGTCCTGGGATACGAGAGATGCGCCATGTCTACTGCGAGGCCTGTCAAACATAGCACGGGCTGATATGGACCGCAAGAATATCATTGGGCACTTCCAGCTGGGACTCGGGTTTGGCAAGAATCAGTAGAGCAGCAGCAGTTGTGATGAGTATGGCTTGATCGGACCGAAGGAAGGCAAAAGGGACAATCTCAGCCGCAACGCAGCCCTAGTGAGGAGCTCACATGCGTATAGTAAGGGGAGCGTCAGCGTCATGTGTGTAACCAACGGGCCGCTACACCTGATCTCGCTTGGGTCGTATTGGATGTTCATATGGTAGGATTGCGGTTGGTACGACAGTGAAGTACAGCATGCGAATTGGAGGCGATTTAAGCAGCGCACTTTTGGCCACCCCCCCCCCCCCCAAAACCCCCGAGGCGTTCCAACGTCGTGCATGGGGGCATGGTTACGGTATTACTGTGCCCCTATTGTGCACGCACGGATTTCTCGTGACAGCTAATTTGGGCATGATTCGCGACGTCAATGCTGGAAATGGATATTTGATTACACACCGTCCATGTCCACGGCTCGTACTCACCTTAGAATTCCCCTCGCTGTCGGACATGGCCTATTTCAAAAGAAGCTCACAGCATGGGGACCACCGGGTGCCTTCCGCTCCATGAGAGAAGAGCTGAGGCAAAAGTCCCCGGGCAGAAAGGTGGGTCTTGAAAAGTATCAACAACCTTTTATGGAGTACTAATGGGCTGGGAGGCATCTGCCAACACTCGCAACATAACATAATGTAGGATTGCAGGAACGTACGAAAGTACTCCGTATGGTCATTGCGACGAGTCTCTCTTGTCGGCCCTTAGGTGAGTACTCTTTCGTCCCGTGTCCGCGAAACCTTGGAAGGATGCGAGGACGCCCCACCGCTAGATGACCCTTGCTAGGGTGGGTGGAAGATGTATGGTCCTTCCAGGCAACAACATAGTCCATTATTATCATGCTTACTAGGAGGATCCATTCGCTGCCGGGGTTCCGTACGGATTACTCGACGTCAGGATCGCAATCATGTCCGAAGCGGCCTCCGCTAAGTCGTTGTTGGTGCCTCCTGATTTGACAGCACATATGCTATCTTCCCGGCTATGAATGAGCAGTTAATTCCCGGCAGCTCTGTATGATAAGCATAGACTCGTGGGTCGTCGTCCGCGTGATGTGGTGTGCCAAGCATCATGTTCTTATGATGAATCCCGAATTCTCGTATTGGCGACTATAACATAGTGTGTGAACCCGTACAATGGGTCGTTGGTTGGCTCTTCCGCTGTCTGATGAATACTAAATATGCTGGTCTATTTCTCTATAGCTAAACAGACAGTGATGTCTACCACCCGGTGCGTGGCACGAGATATGCGGCTGTCGTGTTCGGAACAGATTGGCTGGGGACTAAAACCAGACCGCCCCTCTCGCAAGCTCAGAGAAGGAAAGAAGAAAATTGTCACTTGCGCCGAGACCCTGTCCTGCAGCAAGCAACACACAGAGGCACGCACGTACGTGTCCCCCCTCCGATCGAATGGGTGGAGTGCTTACCTGCTAAAAACCTTACCTGGATACCTCGACCCAATAAGGTAGACGCAGGACCAGCGCAAGCATAGCTAGGTTGGTGACCTGTCATCAAGCCCAGCCAGCCACAATCGGATGCAACTGGTAGGTGTTGGCTGCACTGGAACCCCACCGGCGCATAATTACAACGCACCCTTGTTATGTTAGCAAATCGCTACATGCGCTGACGTCCCCATTTGAAATCCGGTTGAGGCACCTTTGTGTGGGAGTGGGGTCCGGTGAGATTCTTAATTTTTTTTTGATGATGAGCTCCTCTAGTGGATTCATGCATATGCTGCTCGGGGCTCGATGTCACCTGCGCATGCTGCAGTGGCTGTGATAGGCAGACCGGTCTTGTTGTCTTCAAAGGGGGCAGATCGATGATCGATGATGGGGTCCCAGGCGCTGTGGAGACGGCTATGTGCCATGAAAAGACGGGGTGCCGATCGACATACTGCAGGCCTCGGAATAAGTCTCGAGCCCCCGTCAGCAGAGCAGATTGCTGAGTCGTGGTTAAATGGGGGCTTGAGACCCAGAGCAAGGACTTGATGACAAAGCCTGGAACGGCGTGCGGGCATGTGATATGGAGAAACGGGTGGACGAGGTGACCCGGGACTTTGTTTCAGATAGCGGTCAGGCGAACAAAGGGGATCCCAAGGGGGGGGGGGGGGTCCTCAGTCAGTGCTTGTTTGGCTCGGCGGGTGTTGATATGATGCCCAGGCACAAGATTGTCGGGTGTACTCTGTCAAAGCCGGCTTTGTTGAACGTTTAACAGCGGACAGAGGATGTTAGTCTTCAATAGCTGCTTACTATGACTCGCTGATTCAGGGATCCTCTTCGTGGACTAAGCCCGTATCTGGTTGGGTGTGATAACACAAGTACAGCCAGCGTTGGGGCCGGCGCGCGGAACAGGACCGGAGTACGGAGTAGGTCGCGAGCGAGGTAGCCAAGCCCCAAACTTGTGTTAGTAAGAGGTCTTTGTTGTTAGCACATGACCTTTTGGGCATAGGGCGGGATTTTTCTAACCACCGCCATACTGTGCGTCTTTATGCGAGAACGTTGTATGACTTGTAGTGCCCCGAGTGCGCCCCATATGCCTGACACAGTGACAGATTACTTGTCCCGATTACGCGATAGTGTCGGAGAAATCCGAACTGTGGGCATTTCCTGTCGCTTCACTCGGGTTTCCAGAAACCACCTTCGGTTTTGCAAAACCCGCCGCCTCCCATATGAGACCAGGGAGGAGCAACACCATCTGCATAGGAAAGCCGATGCGGCCTCGAGATGCAGAAGTACTTAAGGGGGTGATCAGGACGGAAAGGAACATATTTATATCAGCTCAGGGCCAGAATGTCACGGCAGGTACATCGCGTACTGTAGCCTGGAAGCCGAGGGAATACCAAAGCACGGAGTACTAAAGGGGAAGAGACGGAGCGGAGACAGGGATTGGATACTTTTTATGATCCGATGGCTAAGGTTACTACTTACTGGCACACAAAATTCTTTTTTTAGGCGAGCCGTATCATCCGTCATAATCTTACTCGTTAAGTATTGGCCTGTTTCCCAACTAATTATATAAAACCCAAAGCGCTACGCACCCGGCAGCTGCATGTACGATCTTAATGTGATTCTTGATCCTCGATGACCAATTTCCGGCCCTAACCGCCGGCACAGAAAAAGGCGTGCATGTGACATTCAGGACAGCGCCTGTACCAGATGCGACATATTAAGAGTATCCCCGGGCAAGGATTGTAAAGGTTGTCGAAGATCATCATTCCAAGACAGGGAGTAAGTTGACCTTTATATCTCCTGCCAGCCCCATCCATATGGAACATCTCCATCCGAGCCCATCATTAAATTAGGTACGATGCATGTCTCACATATGTATCCGGGCGCGGGCGTCGACTTGTGAAGTCACAGCTGGGTCTTTTATCCAGGCCGTCGTTGCCCATGAGACAACTGCTTCAACATCTGACGTGGTGCGACGCTGCTGGGTGTTGACAACTTTGGTTCTGCTATAGCACAATGTTGCTGACCTACGCCGTTATAGACCTACATCGATCCGACACTTGACTTTGGGGTGTACGACGTGCCATGTTTAAGCCCTCCCCCAAGGCTCCCCGGATCGAGAGTAAAGACGGTTGGGAACCCAACGAGGAGGAGGCCCAGAGCGGTCTCAGCTGGAGGCTCCAGGGTCTGAAGAGAGGTACGAGCAACGTTGGTCCATATCACGTCCACTGGCCTCACCGTATAAACCGGCAAGCATAGTCCAAGTGGACTTGGGTTGCATATACTGTACGGTACTATGGTACGATATAGGTACCCATGTACCTTTTATGTATGGACTGGAAGGAAGGTTCAGGTGGGCCCTGCCTCGCGCTTGCTGCCGCTCCAAGTGGGCTCCAAGAACAAAGGAGCGAGCGACATGGACACGCTTGCCTGCAGCATCGACGAATCAATGACGCAGATCTAGCTCCAGCACATCTCCCGTTCAACACCAACACACACCTCCTAGTTTTCCTTCCTTCATAGATTTTCACCATCTCGTCCTGCCTTGTCCCGTCTCGTCTCCTTTCACCAACAAGTACCCATCTCACGACAGTCCCCCGCTCACTTCCATCCCGTGCAGCCTCGTTGGCTGTGATCTTTCTCTCTCCCTGGCCAGATCCAGAGGCTCATCTATCTTTCTGTACTGTTCGGTCGTGGTAGCTGGAATCCGTTGCCTGACATCGGCAGTGTGGTCCTGGGATCATTTGTCCAAAGCCGCATGGAAGCCCGACCCACCACCAGGTACCTAGATCCTCTTACTGCCTCCACATCAACTCAGCCGGACCCCTTGACTCGCCTCCCCTAGGTCATAGCGGCACCCTCAAGTTCGCTCCGAGTGGTCTTTGGCCTCGGGATAATGTCATCGAGACCCATTTCCGCGGAGCAGTGGTGGTGAACATACCCAAGCACTTCCCGTTGCTAGCCCTGCATACTCTCTAGCCTTTTCACAGATGACTATCCGGAAGAGAACAGCCTTGTCTTTCCTTGAGTTTCTAGACGCCGGGTTGTGTTCCAAACTGACATTCAATTTTCCTAGTCTCAACTTCCACTAAAGGGGCAGAGTCATCGGATTTTTCATGGGACGCACCGCCACGCCTCACTTGTCACTGAACAGCCACCGAAGGACAGTAGTTGGCCCTCTGGGACTTTTCATCTGGCCTTCACACCCGCACCTCACCAGCACGCATGTCCATGGTGGGGAACAGTCGAGTCGATCCACTATCCATTCGTCAGGCGGCTGCTGCAGCCATGAACTCCAACCCGGCTAATGAGTTCCTACCGGCAGATGCCGGTCCCGGACCGCATGGACACGACGGCGAGGAGGAGGAGTTCGACATGGCCAGGTTCAGCGCCATAAGGAAGGAGCAAAAGGAAGAGCTGGAGCGACTGGACCGTCATCAGCACAGCAAGCAGGCGGCGATCGAAGGCCAGATACGTGATCAGCTCGACCGCCTGTTTCAACACTTTCAGCAGGGGATGCAGAATCTCTACACAGGCCTTACTCAGACAGCGCAGGCTACCGTCGAGGCCCAGGTGAAGCTTCGCATGCAACAGGAGCGACTACGTGAGGAGCACGCCGCTGACAAGCGGGACGTCGAGAGAAGATACCATAACGAGGCATCGCGGTTGGTAATGTCCACCTCGAACTCGACACGCCATCCGCAATCTGTCCTCCCCGTGCCCAGCGGTCCGCCACGGACGGCTTCCAGCATTCCTGTAAGCCCAACTTCCACAATGAGATGTGCGATAGCGGAGCTAACAACTATTGTAGTCCTCCGGTGGTGACCATCTGCCCTCTCCAGCAGCCTCATCTGCGATCATCACCCCACCAGTCCGCCAGCAGGTGATACCGAAACCTATTCCGAGCGACGCTATTCGTGAATTCATCGTTCAGGAGCCCCCATGTCGGGACTACGTGGCTCCATATCCCACGCCTTTGGAACCCGCTCCCAAGCAACGGAAACCGGTCCCTTCAGAGCCTCGTGCCCTAGAGCCTCGTCCCCTAGAGCCTCGTCCCCTGGAGCCTCGTCCCATAGAGCCTCGTCCTCTCGAGCCGCGCCACATTGAACCGCGCCACATCGAACCAGGGCCCTGTGACCCTCGTCCCGTGCAGCCCATAGCGGCCCGTCAAACATACGACGAGTCCAAAACCATAGAGCCACAGCAGCATCCGAACGTTATCTCCGACCATCAAACAAGCCATGGGCCCATAACCCCAGATGTGGCACCCTCGCGCCCTGAGACCAAGAGGAAAGCCATCGAGCCACCAGCAAACGATGAAGTCCAGGTGGGACCATATCCAAAGCGCCCACGTACTAGGGACAGGACCGTCGAAGAAGCACATGGTGCGGTGCCGTCTCCGCCGAAGCGGAGTCCACAAACCCGTCGGTCTTCGCAAGCCGCCTTGGAAACGCGGACCGAGCGTACGATCACCTTTGACGAGGTCTACCAGAATGGCAAGTCTCAGTACAAGCACAAGATCTTCGAGTGGAAGCTAGGCTCAGGGAACTGGTATATCGTAAGATGTGACGAGCACCAGGTACATTTCGGTTTCGGCAATCCGGTCCATGGCGCTGCCAAGCATGTGCACAGCCCTCAACACGGAAACATGGAGAAGAGGCATGACCTTGCTATCGAGATATGTGGCCACCGTGTCCTGGGCTGCAACGCCGAGCTGGCCGAGCTGAACAATCGCGAGTTTGAGCGCGCGCTGAGAGAGGACAAATACCATGTCTTCAACATGAATCTCCTCACCAAAGAGGGGCGTCGACGGCTGACGGACGGGCCTGAGATTCTAGCCAGTGGTGATAGTCCTGCCAAGAAGAAACCAAAGCTCTCAATACCAACGAAGCCAGCTGGGGAAGTCGTCTTACCCCAGGAGGGCAAGTTCTATCAGGGGCTCTGGGCGCCTAATAAGAAGTGGTACATGCTGATCGTGCTGCCTATTAGACCAGACGGGAGCCTCAGAGAGGTCGGTCTGAGGGAGAAGCTCCAGGAGACGCAGCTGATGAGCAACGTTCCAAAGTGTTACCGAGTCGACCGTATCAGTCTGCTCATCAAGGGATGGCAGCCTGCCTACGAGGACGGCGGCCCCAAGGTCGACAAGCGCGAGTATCCAGTTATGTTTTTCGATGGTCACCAGAGGCATTCCCTGGGCTGGCTCACTGCGCAGAAGCTTCGTGAGGTCGATCTGGACAATCCCCAGGAGACAGTGGATAAGAGAGGTCTGTCGACGGCCCGCGAGTGGTACTCACAACACATGATGCACCGCAAGAATTGGGAAGAGTTCAAGAGGCTAGGGCCCGGCGAGCCCTCCTCGGCGACGTCCTCAGAAGAGGTCCCAGATCAGTGGCCGTCTCTTCGCTCCGCCAATGCGGACAACCAGAGCCCGATTCAGGACAGGCCTGGCCGTTTTGGCTTCGGCAGTGCCAGTGGCAGTGAGAGTGACGACGAGGACCCTATGAACATGGATGTCGGCCCCATCTCGGAACCCCACGACTCTAACTACGTCGCGGAGTCGCGATCCGACAACTCTGACAGGGAAATGGAGGATGCAGACCAAGACGATGACAGCGATAAGGAGGATGTTATTCGCCCTGGTCGCAGAGCCTCTGCTATCCCCGAGGCCAAGTCGAAGTCTTCATCTCGACCCAGCAGTCGACGTGGTCCCATCAGCGAGACGAGCGTCGATGAGGGAGCAGCTGATAAGGATACGCCTGCGACGGAGAAGGACGACGTCGAGCCAGAGGGCCGTTCCCCTCGACAAAGCGACCCTAATGAGAAGCGGGGTGCCGAGCCCGAGCCCACGTCTGTTCATACCGAGGCAGGAGACCAGCGCGATCTTTCGTCGGTGCTGTCTGAGCAAGAGCATTTGCGAAAGAGTGCCCAGGCGAAGGCGGCGGCGGCTGTGAAGGAAGCGGCCAGCCGTAGCAGAGCGTCGTCGGAGGTGCCGGAGAGCGCGCCGGTGGCTCCTGCGCTGACACAGCAGCAAAGCAGCTCTGAGCCGCCCGCACAACCAACATACTCGTCACGCCCGCCTTTTGCGGAGCACCATCGTTCAAGATCCCATGAAATTCCCCGGAGTGATGCTGGACCCCCCCGCAAGCCATCGGACCTCCACAATATTCTCAATACGGACCAGGGCTCTATGCAGACGGCATCCAGTGAGGGCCCCATTGATCCGTACAAGCGGTACGAGGCAATCAGGGCGCAGATGGCGATGGACGGTCTCCAGAATCGGTCTGCCTCGGCGCCGGCCCACGAGGCTCACAATACAACGCCCTTGTTCCGACCACACCCTGGCCAGCTTGCTACACACGCCCCGAGTAACGCGGTCCACGGCTCGCCGTCCCTGTCCCATATCCTCTCGCCCCCGGGGCAGTCTCCGACGATGGTGCCTAGGAGCGCATCAACAACGCCGGTGCACGGCCTGGAGTCGGAACGTACCTCGCCTAAGCTCGTGATACCTGTTGCTGGCAGCTCGGATAAGTGGCAGGCGGTCCGCAATACCCCAGCCATGCCGGCGCAGCAGCTGCAATCCCCTCGTGCATCATTCGTCGGAACGCCGTCGCTGGTCTCCAGCCAGACTGGTCACGGCGCAGCAGCACCGAAAGAGGCATTCGTGCGGCCCCAGATGGCCAGAGAGGTACGGACGACTACCCCCCAGCTGGGCACGCCGACCCCGGAGAGGCCAGAGAGCTTCGACCTGGCGCAGTTCCGCGATATCGCTCGCCGTGTGCGGTGGTCTCGCGAGAGCCCTGCGACCCCCTTCCTGCGGCTGACCGCGGACCCGATGCGCGGGTGGGCGGAGACGCCGGCCGGTGCGCCTGTGACAGGCGCGGTGGAGCCAATGAAGGTGTGGCGGATCGAGGTGGACGCCCCGGGTGGCGACAGGGACGTGCAGCGGGTACAGCTGACGCTCAAGGACGGCAACGAGCAGACGCTCGTGTTTGAGACCAACTCAGCAGGTGGACGCTCGCTGGCGGCGACGCTGCAGGGGCGGCGGTTCGTATCATGGGTGAAGAAGATGAACGGGGAGGTCGAGTACCGCAACAGGTATGTGTTGCCCACATGTTTGCCCTCCTGGAGAAAGCGGTTGATCTGCTGACACGTGGTATGGGGGAGCAGTCGCCGCTCGAGCCTGATTGATGATCATCGGCCGGCTACGGCTGCGTAGCCTGGCCACTCGTCTTCCTTTTGTTGTCGGTAGGACAGTTTGTTGTTTATAAGGTAAAAAGAAGACGGTCTTGACAAGAGTAGACCAGACGCCTCCGGGCTGAGGCCTGCGGTATGGCCCTTGGCATCTTTTGGTCGCTCGGTGACCCGACAGCACCGCGAGCCTGGAGTACAGCGTGAATCGATTTCGCCTTGCACATTTTGTTCCGGCAGAACAGGCATATCCTGGAGCTCGTCCTGCGCGGTATCGGGGCGTACATAACACAAGGAACGAGTAGGGGGTGCATCACCGTGCATGGTATGGTTTGGCATGGTATGGCATATCTATGGCATCTGCTTCGGAGGGGTGGAGGGCCTGTATATGCTTGGAGTTCCATAGCTTGAGGGCATACAGGGCATCTCCCGACAGGGCAACAAACACAATGAATGACTCTATTATGTATATGTGATCCCGGCGGCCGTGTGGTTTGAAGCAGACGGACGGTAACTCTGTCTCTCTCTCCGTACGATTTGCATGTGATTGTGCAGGGATAGGGGAGATCAGCGCGGCGGCCCCGATCTGGTTTCCTCACGTGGCCAGTGTCCTCTGATCCTCCTGACGAGTTCGACCTCCACTCTACCTACCTTCTCTCTCTCCTCCCTCTCTCTCGCACACACACACACACACACACACACATATATATATATATATATATATATATATATATACCGTCGTCAGCTGGACGAGCGCCATCTCCATTTCCATGCCTCGCACGAAGTGCTTTTCTCTTCCTTGTTCAACCGAGCGATAGCGCAGTTCATGCCGAGGCTTTTCCGTCTTCCCTCTCCTTCTGGTCTCTCGGGAGCAGACAGCCCGATGACGTCGTAGCACGAACAGGCCCGATCTGAGTTGAGTTGGGCTGGGCTGAGAGTGGAGCGGACCTATCACGGCCCCCTCGGAACAACAAGAGCCCAACCAGCTGCGGGCTGCAGAGTGATCAGGGTGCACCGCGCTGCCTCGCCTTTCTTCTACAGCATACGGTGCCGCTGCGGAGGGAGGGGCGAGATACCAGGGCGACAGGGACCTTACTTAAATGGCTGCGATAGTAAGTTGTTGTTGTTGTTGTTGTTGTTCCCGATATGTGGTTTTTTTTTTTTTTCCTTTTTTTTTTTTAATAATTTTTCTTCTCAAGGCGTTGTCTTTGTCATGTCTTTATCATTATTACTAGGTGGTCTGTCTCCTTGTCTTGGCGTCTGCTTGCCCCGGAGCTACAGGCAGTGAGTGGGCGGTGGTGGCGGCGGCGGTGGCAGCAGCAGCAAGCTCAGGGTCGACGTCAGCGGCTCACGCTCACTCAAGCCTTCCCATGTCCCCCCCCCCTCCCTTGCACTTGCAGCCTTACTACTACTGTATAAACCCTTCTTGCGACGTCAGGCCAAGCCTGGGCAATTTTAATTTCTGTCTGGCTGCCTGCGCGACCCAAGGACGACAGCCTCATCGCTGCCACGTGTGCATCTCTACTACTGCCTTATCACTTTCACCAACCGGTCATCATGTTACTGTGTCTCTTTCCACGTCGAGCCTTCTTCTGAGCCCCCCGGGCTCGTGTCATGGTTATCCTGCCTCCCCCCCCCCCCCGTTGGCTGCATGTCGCCAGGTCCTCCAGACCAACAGGCGAGGGGCGAGACATCCGTCAAGCATCACAGGCAGAGCCAGAGCCGACTAACGCGACCTGTTACCCCCCTCTTCTAGGACATCCCCTGGCTAACCCACATGTCCACCCCTCATCGCTCCCGGGGCGACACCGTCGACAGCGCCGCCTCCTTCAGCAACACACCCAGCCATGACCCACCAAATGCCTCCTCCTACCTGACGCCAGGCCAGCCCCCCGTCTACGCCTCCTTCTCCCCGCTGACCCTCGCCTCCTCCTCCTCCTCCACCACCACCACCACCACCTCCCAGCCCATCTCCGCCGCCAAGCGCCTCTCGACGATCCTCGTCCACCAGAAATCCCCCCTCCTCCTCGCCACCCCGCCCCAGGTCACCCGCGCCCTCGCCTATAGCCACCCGTTCCTGCTCCCCCTGAACAAGCTCGCCGGGCTGCTGACGTGGACCACCGGGGACCCGTGGGAGAGCTTCCTGCTGGTCGGCCTGTTCTGGGCCGCCGTGCTGTACGGGGATGTCGTCATACGCTTCGCGGGCCCCGTGGTGGTGGTATTGCTCCTGATCGGGGGCATGTACGGCCGGCGTTTCAGCCCGCTGAGCAGTTCCGGGCGGAGCGAGGACGGTGGGGCTGGAGCTGGGGTGCCTTCGAAGACGAAAGCCAAGGCGAGGGTCAAGGGGAAGGGGAAGGGCAGCTCAGGGACGGGCAACAGTGGCGGCGGCGGCAGCGGCAGCGGCAGCGGCGGCGCCAAGAGCGAGGAGCCCGCTGCGGCGGCGGGAGGCTCGGGCCCTGTGGGAGGGGGAGGGGCTGGGGGCCATAGCCGCGCCGGCTCCGAGGCGACCAACACCAAGCACCAGAAGACCCTGGACGAGATCGTCGAGACGCTCAAGGAGTTCACGGCGCGGTGCAACATCCTGCTGGAGCCGCTGCTGGAGCTGACGGACTCCCTGAGCACCCAGCGCACGGCGACGAGCGCCACCACGCGGCCCGCGCTGACGAGGTTGCTCATCCGGATCCTGCTGTGCACGCCGTTCTGGGTCGCGCTCACGCTGCCGCCGTTCAGGATCGTCACGACGAGGAGGGTCGTGTTGTGCTTTGGGACCATCGTCCTCACCTGGCATGCAAGGGTGGTCAAGGCGGGGCGCACGATACTCTGGCGCAGCGCGAGCGTACGACGGCTGGCGGGCCTCCTGACGGGGCTGGATATCAGTATCCCGGAGAGGGCCACGTCGCCGGGCAAGAAGTCCAAGGCGCAGGAGGCCCTGGAGAAGTCGATGGCGGGCAGCAAGCCCGACGCACGCGCGGCCTCTGGCAGGGAGTCGGAGCTGGCCAAGGCGATACGGCGAGCCCGCGGCGCGAACGACGCCGGCGTAAGATTTACCTTCATCATATACGAGAACCAGCGGCGCTGGGTCGGCCTCGGGTGGACCAACAGCCTGTTTGCCTATGAGAGGGCCGCGTGGACGGATGAGCATAACAACGCGGTGCCCTCGAAGGACAAGTTCGAGCTGCCCGAGGTCGAGGAGGATAGCGCCATGCGCTGGCGCTGGGTTGAAGGGGGTCGCTGGAGGGTGGATGGGGTGCCGGACGAGGCCGTCGAGGGGGGCGAGGGGAAGAGTGGGGCTTGGGATTATGACGGCGAGGCCGGGAGGAACGGCTGGGTCTACTATGATAACAAGGTATGTTCTACGGCCACTGGGAAACATCGCTCGAGATCCCGTCAGCGACCATACTGACCCCCCTCTACAGTGGCAATACGGCCGCCGCGGCCAGGACGGCTGGGGTAGATGGACGCGCCGACGGAAATGGTACCGCGACGCCGAGCTTGTCGAGGTCGATAGCGATGAGGAGACCAGAGGGTCACCGTCACCAAATACACCAACACTCGGCTCCGAACGACCACCATCCCTCCCACCACGACCAACACTACCAACACTCGCGCCGCCATTCACGACCACCTCCGACTCGATGAGCTTGCCGGACCTCGTGGGCGACCGCAGGAATGACGGCCTGCAGGAGATCAGAGAAGAAGGAGGCGAGGCCGATGATGTCGCCTCGGTGCTGTCGTCGTCGTCCCGCTCGACGAGATTTAGAATGCCCTCGTTGCGGAGGAGGGTGACGGATAGCAAGTCGCAGCAGAACCTCAACCAGAATGACAAAGATAGTATCACAAGCAGCCCGCGGGAGAGGAGGTCCAGACGGACGAGTGAGGCGCAGAGTGAGGACGAGGCGGCGAGCCTGGAGCGCCTAGGCGTCGGGCTGGGCTCGCCGAGCAGCAGGGGCGGGGATAGTTGGGGGGTGGGCGATGAGGTCGTCATGGGGCTTGAATAGGAGTGCCCCGGGCTGCTGGGAATGAATAGGTGAGGGCTAGGATAGGGGGTCGCCAGTATTGAGGACCGAAGGATCAGGAAATACGATCGGTCCGACGGGGGCCGCATAGATGAGCCTTCGAATCTTGAAATCATCCTTCACATGATCTGATTGTCCCCACTGCCTGGGGCCTGGGGTCGATGCTCTCTGCGCTAAAGCGGCTGACCAGTTGGCGGATGAAAGCCCGGGCATGACTTGACGCGAAGACCCATATGATCGGTATGTATGTACTGTATGTGTTGGCGTGGCGGGCAAGCAACCCGCCCTTCCGCGACCCCTTTCTGTCAGGGCCTGCCCAGGTGTGCCCTGCAAGACGTGGTTTGAATAGTGGAACCACCCCCCCCCCCCCAAAAAGAAGAAAGGGGAAGAAAAGAAGGGAAAGGGGAGCAGGAAGACAAAAAGAAAAAAGAATAAAAAACCAAAAAAAAAAAAAAAAAACTAAGCACAAGTACATCTGGACCCTGCGTATTCCGGGGGGGGGGTCATCCTGAAGGATTGTATGGAAGGGGTGGGCCCCCTTTTACCAACAAATGTCCGAGAGGGGGGGGGGGGAAGAGATACATAGCTCGGAACCCGGCATGACAACCCAACACACATGGAGGAGATTCTTCAGACCTACTTAGTTCTCAGCGTACCTGAAGGTACACACAGCACAGTGCGAGGGGTCAGGAACCGCCAGGAGGGCCGAGGGTCGCCGGGGCTGAGGGTGCTGTATGTCCATAACAGCGGGGCCCCGTCGCCTCGGGGGTCACCGGTACTTTGCTATAAGCTGGGCGCCGGGAAGGGGGATCTCGTGACCTCGTTGTGGGATGGAGGGGGACGTCCAGGGCCGCCCCTGCCGCGGCGGATTGATGGGTACTTTTGCTTTGCTTTGTTGTGGGTTGGGGGGGAAGGGGGAACATCACCGTCATGATCATCATCATCATCAGCCCTTTGTCGCCTGAGGGTCGTCCGAGGGTCCGAGCTGTTTCCCCCACATCCGCCCCCCCCCCCCCCGCGATAGGCATGGTCATGCGAGGAGGCGAGGAGAAGATCCACAGGGCAGACAGGAGGCAGGCCGGAGCAGGCCATCTGGCAAAGCCCGCGGAGGGGAGCACCACGACGGGGGCTCCCCCCTCCCTTCCCCCATTGTGCCCGCCCGAGGGCCAAGGCCGAAGGGCGGTGGGTTTGGAAAGGAAAGGTGGCCGTTGCGGCTGGCTTGGATATGGCTGACTGTTTGTCGTCTGATCTTTGTCTCCCCCTTTTTTTTCTTCTCTCCTTCTTCTTGCTCGATGCCGCTCTTACTGGCCGGGGCGGGGCGGTTGTTCTAGTTCACGCAGAGAGGGAGGGACACGGCCTGGCAACGGATCTCCAAACACCCCTTGGCACTGGGCCCCTCGATGCCGGTACGATCTACTTCCAGCATTGGGTTGAAGTTGACAGACGCACACACGCGCAATCTTAAATCTAGTTGTTAGCCAATTTTGGGGGAGCCGGGGTGATTGATCAACAGCTGGGCCTTGCCCCGAGGGGCAAGGGACGATCAATTCCCTAGGCCGTCGAACTGTCTCGAGATGACTTTGAACGTTCTTGTGGGCGACACGACCTGGGAATTGTCTACTTCCACGATCCCTTCACTTCTAGGCCAATTTCCTTTGGCCATGCTCACTCTCCTCCCCCCACCCCCCTACCTCTGATAGAAGTGGAGAGGTATCGAGAAGTTCTGGTGAACAACCGTCCCAGAGAACCCTAATAGTGGAAAGAATTGATAGTCACGGTAGATGACTCGACACGAGGCTTGTGATGGTTGAGGCGCCGTGCTCGGAGGGGTTCCAATCATCCGACAAGACGCGAGCCTGAACGGGAAGCCCGAGCAGTATCATCCTGTACCCGTCACTACTCGTCTCACAAGCTAGATCTCATGAGGTGCGCATACCGTCCATGGGTCAGAGCTGAGCATGCGGGGCGCAAGCCCCCGGCGGGGGACTGACCGAGTCCGCTATCTCACGATCACCTCCCTTGGACCTTACTGCTGAAGGCATTACCAACAGCCGCTTACCTGGACCGGGGGGGGGGGGAGGGGGTAGACATCCTGTGTTCCACGATTTAGCCGCTCGGAACGGGACGAGTGACATTTGAGAGAGCTCATGGACAGGGCGGGAAATCGACGAGCCCCTAAATCTTTACAGGCCCGGTGACTGCCGTGCCTTTAGGCCAGGACGATCCGGCTAATAAGGGTCGCGTACAGAATAGCAATAATACTATTGGCGTCTAGATACCTACCTATGTGCCACAGCGTACGCACCAGTTTTATTGGCGCATGACGGGCCAAGACTATAGTAATACCAACAGAGGAGGGTTTATGGCCTATAAATTGGCCCTTCTCCCTTCGAACAACTCGCGATCCGCAGACCGTCGACGGCACCACAGGGCAGGCTCAGCCCCGTACGGCAGTGAAGCCGGGCGTTTCGATGCAGTGAGGAATATAGCTACCTATATGATAATTGGTATGGCTCACGAGGGTGTTGAGCGATCACGAACAATGTTCAACCCGGAGAACATATCACAGACGACTGGCTCTGTTATGTCTTATACAGCATAAAGTAGGTGGCAAGATGGATCAAATCTAAGTAGATACTTGTCCCGCCTTGGCAACTGAAGTTGACCAAAGATGATCGATACCGCCATGTACCCCAAAGTGCCAAGAATGCTGGAGGGGGTGTGAGATTG
This sequence comes from Endothia cerciana, assembly GCA_026119935.1. NCBI lineage: Eukaryota > Fungi > Ascomycota > Sordariomycetes > Diaporthales > Cryphonectriaceae > Endothia > Endothia cerciana. The sequence goes on from JALRMH010000006.1 coordinate 493,646, forward strand.
ATCCCCTGATGAGATCTAACGGCGGTTCTGTGGACGGCCTCGACCGACTGGAGATGGTTGGGCCATCGTGCCCACCTTCGCCGTGAGCCTTTACCCAAAGAACGTTCGGCCCGTGGCAGGAATTAGGTACCCGCTCCGTAGGGGCTCGGGAGAGTTGCATGATTTGCGTTGTGATGTTCCCTGGGGCCATCATCTGTCCTGGTCTGGACGGTCAGGAAGGAGAGGTGCCGTGGAAGCGCCGGAGCCTCGACGCCGAAATGCTCGTTGAACGCGGGCCTTGCTTCCTGGTTATACCTGAAAAGAGCATCGCCACGGATGAGAAGGCCGGCGCTACCAGATAACTTTGCCTCTCTGGACGTCTTGGGGAGGGGGCCATATATAAATGACCCCCCTCCCACGCCTTCGTCCTGGTCCAACGGGTGCACCACAACGATATCAAGCTTTCCGGGCCAACATGAGGTTCTCAGCATCAGCACTCGCGGCTTTTGCCGCCACTGCCCTGGCCGCGCCGTCGCCGACGGCTCCAGAGCAGCCACGTCAGGCGTCAGCCGGCTGCTCCTCCGCCGTGTCTCTCGATGCCTCCACGAACGTCTTCGCCAACTACACCTTGCACGCGAACAACTTCTACCGAACCGAGGTCAACGCAGCCATCGCCAACCTGTCCGACTCCAGCCTGGCCCCGGCTGCTTCGGCAGTCGCCAACACTGGCACATTCCTGTGGATGTAGGACCGGTCCATACACTGGCTCCGCCTCTGCTGTCCGCAGCCGCAATGACGCTGACGACCTGACACAGCGACTCCATGGCAGCCATCTCCAAGATCGAGCCCGCCATCGCCGATGTCCCCTGCGACCACGTCCTGGGCCTCGTGATCTACGACCTGCCCGGGCGTGACTGCGCGGCCAAGGCCTCGAACGGCGAGCTCAAGGCCGGCGACACCACCACCTACGAGTCCAAGTACATCGACCCAATCGTCACGATCCTCAAGAACCACACCAACACCGCCTTCGTGCTGATCATCGAGCCGGACTCCCTGCCCAACCTGGTCACCAACGACAACCTCACGACGTGCCAGGACTCCGCCACGGGATACCGCCAGGGTGTCGCATACGCGATAAAGAACCTGAACCTGCCGAATGTGGTGATGTACCTTGACGCTGGCCATGGTGGCTGGCTTGGCTGTAAGCCGCCGCCCCCCCCTTCTTTCCTTTACCTACTGGCGAGTCTGCCATGTCGTGCTGTCGCGGGTGAACCTGACCGGCTAATCGGTCGCAGGGGACGCCAACCTCAAGCCCGGCGCCGAGGAGCTGGCCAACGCCTACAAGAACGGCGGCAGCCCCAAGCAGCTCCGGGGCTTCTCCACCAACGTGGCCGGCTGGAACTCGTGGGACCAGACGCCCGGCGAGTTCGCCAACGCCTCCGACGCCCAGTACGACAAGTGCCAGAACGAGAAGATCTACGTCGACACCTTCGCGCCCCTGCTCCAGCAGAACGGCATGCCCAACAACGCCGTCGTCGACACCAGCCGCAACGGCGTGACCGGCCTGCGCGCCGAGTGGGGCGACTGGTGCAACGTCAACGGCGCCGGCTTCGGCGTCCGCCCGACGTCCGACACGGGGGACAGCCAGGCGGACGCGTTCGTGTGGGTCAAGCCGGGCGGCGAGAGCGACGGGACGAGCGATAGCAGTGCGACGCGATATGACAGCTTCTGCGGCAAGGATGATGGTGAGTGCCTTCCTGCCCCCCCCCCCCCCCACCTCCTTCGTGGCTCTTATGCGAGGGGACTCCCGGGCGAGTGCTGACTGGACTGAATAGCCTTCAAGCCGTCCCCGGAGGCTGGGACGTGGGATCAGGCCTACTTTGAGATGCTGCTCAAGAATGCCGTCCCAAAGTTCTCTTGAGCTGGTTGCCAGCGGAGAGTCACGTTCTATTCACGGGCTAAGCTGGGGCTGGAGGGGATGGGAGGAGAAAGCTGATGGTCTCCGTATGGTGTCATGCTGCCAAGTGTCCTCGACTTTCGCTCATCGAGCCCTCTGGAGAACGGGGGGACGATTAGATACATCGTAAGAAGAGATCATCACTTGACTTCGCGGCCTTGGTCTCCACATTGGACGTCTGTACTGGTATCCCGAGCATTCTGGTGCCCTATACGGCATCAGGCCAGGGTTTTCCTGGAGAATGTAGCGCTGCCCAGTGTACCATTTGCGTAGGCGGCGTAGTCTTGACATGTCCCCCACTCCGTCCAGCCGATCCGGTTGTAGAACGCCCTTGCTGGCGTGTCCGTCTTGGTGTCCAGGGTGAGGAGCCGGAGACCGAGAATCTGGTGTGCGTATCCCTCAACGTGGTCCATCATCTTCCTCCCGAGCCCTCCCCGCTGAGCGGAGGGCCGGACCAACAGCTTTGCGACCTCGCCCCTGTGGGCGTGTGTGGCCTTGGGTATGGTGTGTAGCTGTACGGTCGCCAGGGTCTCCCGATCGTCGGTGGCGGTGAGCACAAACAGGTGGCATGTGAGAGGCGCCTGGCCCAGCTTGTCGCCGATGGACTTCCAATACCCGTCGGCATCTGCGTCTGACAGCGGTGCCAGGAAGCCAATGGAGGATGCAGCCGGATCTGGATTCACGAGTGACTGGAGAAGGGTCCGAAGGGACGGTAGATGGGGCCTCGGCGTCGGCAGTCGTCAGCAGGCGTACAATTCTGGGGTTTCCTTCTTCCGCCACCGCCGCAGTCGCCGTGGAGCTCCCTCGGCGAGGCGCCCGACTCCCGGCGGCGGCGGCGGCGGCGGCGGCGGCGGCGGTAGTGTTATCTGCGGGCATCTTCCTGGCAGGTGAGATGGAGGGTCGTAGAATACTACCCTCGCTAATCAAGATCCCAGCGCCCTGTATGGTAGCCTGCTCGGCGGTGGTAGGCGCTCCTGCACGAACCAACGGATCCAGTGCGGGAACGTGGTATTTGTGCCCATGATGTGGAGGGAGCCTGAGAGCCTCGTTGGTGAGGCCCGGTCGTATTGCCACTTGACTCATCAGCCTCTGTGAGTTAGGACAATGCGACGCGTGAGATGACATGGCCGATATAGATCCGCGTTGGATACAAGGTAAGTAGAGGATCAGATAAGATCAATTAATATCTGGCTAGCGCAAGTCCCGGTGTTACGGGTTAGCATCAGGCGAGAGGCTATCACAAGTGGTGCGTGCGGTCTTATCCTCCCTGAACTTATCTGGCGTTCAACTTGAACCGACAACGGTGGGAACTAGAAGTCCTGAAACAGCCTTGCACGTAGGCAGAAACAAGAAACAAGAAACAAGAAACAAGTTTGGCATACTCATGGACACATAAGCCAAAAATATTGAGCCGGCTTCAGGATCATGGGTCACGAGGGAGAAAGAAGGTTATTCCTCGACCTTGTTGCCTTGGACGCCTGCTGTCCCGGGCTGAGAGACTTGAAGAAAGACACACATCCAGTGCTGACCACGACCGACGAGAAGCGTTCGGCCACACTCATGGTCTAGCTTGTAACGTTGTCGTCGACCACACGGCACAGTGTCCTGCCACAGTCTGATAAGAAAGACATGTGATCCACCTTGCACATGACGATCGGCGAGTCAGCGGGAGGTCAGCACGATGACCTATCAGGGCGGTGCCACTGCACGGTCGTTGGTCGCTGACAGGAAGGAGGCTACCGGCGGTTGAGGCGTGGCATACCATAACGCCACGGGCCAGAAGGGTGGACGAATGTGGAGTTCATGATCATCACCAACCGCTTTACCTCGAGATCAATCTCGACGGCTCATGAGCAGAGACAGGCAGGGCTGGGTCTCCCAAGGGGGATCATCCTCCGCAAGTAGATAGATGTCGACCGCGCACGGGGCAACCCAGACCGGAAAACTGACAGACTGAAGTAGGTCCCCTGGCCAGGCAGCGTTGGGGCAGGCCGGATGTGGGCAGTGGACGAGAGCCACGCACAAGTGTCGCATGCGGGTGAGCTCCGCAAGCCCGTGACGGTCCCATGGACTTCCGTGGTGGTGCGTCGACGGCGGATCGTACTAGTGAGCTTCACCAAAACAAAACGAACGGAACATACTAGTAACCACCCCCCAAAGAACCCCACCAACCCTGCCCCCCTCGCTACCACACGGGCCCCTGATGCGTGGGCATCTGGACCCTGAAATACCCACCCTCTAGTACCCCTCTGCCCGCTGTATCGACGTTTCAAATGGCCGAGACCGCCGGTTCTTGGGGGAGCTCCAGCGTCATGCTGCAGGGTTCCCCTCTCTGTGAGACCTCAGACTTGTACGCGCGACAGGCACAATTCCCGCAGTACAGGATATATAAGTCCACACTGCCTCTTCTTTGTAAAGCTCAGCGGGGGCGGGGAGATCTCCATCCACGACACCATTTTTCAAGATCTACTACTCTTCTTACAAGACCAGCAGCACCACATATCCCCATTCTACAACAAAAACCCCCCTTCACATAACCAACATGGCTGGATGCGACTGTGGCAGCACCTGCACCTGTGCCTCCTCCGGAGGTTGTAAGTCATACCATTGCCATTCCTGGATAGCTAAATGCAGCTCTAACATAAGTCGTATAGGCAAGTGTGGTGATAAGAAATAAACAACCTAAACTTGACTCAACCTCATGTCAGCACACGCGCGTCGGCATCACCACCACCACCGCCATCCGCCGTTTCGTCACGGAACATGGCAGGGCTGGGACGGTCGCTCTGTCATCGGCCTTGATGGTGACGGGCGGAGAGGGTGAGGGGTTGAAGAGGCATGGTGAGAAGCTTGAGGGAGGTCTAGCACCGCAAGGGACAGCTTTCGATCCTTCAATATAGTCTGTCATTCCTGATATCAGTTATTGGACCTTGCTTGCGCCTCGTGATGATATAGATCGATTCTTGTCGGTGGCCGGGGCCGTGTTCCACTACCTCGGTCCTGAGGGTGGCGGTGGTTGGACATGGTAACATGCTCCCACCGACCAACCTGCTGCGTCTTGGCCCTCTCTAGACGTCCATATGCGAGTATGGCCTCCCGCAACGAGCTGTGTAATTTACAAACCCAAGCCGGGCTTTGACTGCCACTTGTGTTGTGATTTCCGATCCAGGTCTGTGAAGCCGATGCCGCATCCCTCGCTCACCGTTTCCTCTTCCTATCCTTCGCATCTGGCTTCGGCCCCCTGAACCACTCGCCCTCCCTGAACTTGTCAACGTGGTCGCTGCCCAGGACGGGCAGGCCCCTCTCCTTCAGCTCCTTCTCGATGATCTTCCACCGCCCGACCCTCTTGGCCTCGTGCACGGGCGTCTGCCGCTTCGCGAATACCTCCACGTTCGGCAGCTTGGCCAGCTCGCCCCGTCGCTCGATGGCCTGGATGACCGTCCTGGGTGGCGGCGGCTTGACAAGGACGGTAAGCATCATCCCAACGCTGTTGACGTGAAGCAGCTTTGCGTCCGGTATGGCGTGGCCGGTGAGTTGGAAGATGCGCTTGGTGATCTGTACAAGCCTGGTGTCAGTATACCCCGTGGTCATGAAGATACGAGGCGCGAGGAGCCGTGAGTAGGAGCAGCATACCGCAAACTTGATCTTCACATCCTCCAGCGAGATCTTCTTCCAGCTCCCATCCCACGACTTCACAATCTCCTTCGCCTCCTCCGCGGAAATATCCGCCTGCTCCTCCGGAACAGCATCAGTCGTCTCCCCGGCCGACAAGCTCTGTACCACACCCTTAATGTCACCCTCGACCAGCGCCTGGCCCTCATCATCAACCACCACCTTCAGACCCAACACCCTCATGACAGCCTCCCGTCCACCGTCCCGCCTCCATGCCTCCCTCAACAGGCCCCCTTTCTTCCTCGTCCCCTTCAACGACTCCACGACCGCGAGCGTCTCCAACACCGCCCTCCGCGCGCACAATTCCAACAGCGCCGGGCTGTCGACCGTCTGCGCCGCGCCGAACCCGACGAACGCCTTCGAGGCCCCCCAGTTGTCCTTGTCCTCCGAGAACCAACCCCGCAGACCTCCGACGACCTCGAGCTCCGCCGCGGTGTCCGCGGGCTGGTAGTTCTCGGCCGCGGCGCCGAGGTCGTCCGCGCGCGGGGCGACGGTGGGCTCGGCCGGAGGCAGGACGAGGTCGGTCTGGATCGGTACCGGTGCGGCCTGGGGGGAGGACTCCGCCTGGATCGCGGCGAAGGGGTCTTTCTCTTCTTCTTCTTCCGGGAGGGCCAGGCCCTCCCGGGAGTTCGGCTGGAGCGCTTCTGGCGATACCCTGGCTTCGGCCGCCTCGTCAGTTGGTGCGCCGTTCTTCATCTTGTCCGCCCATGGTCTCGAGCTACGGAATGCCGCGTGTGGCGTCGTCGAGAAGTCGCGCGGCCTCGCCAGGCAGCTCGTCGCGGCTGCGCGGCACACTGCCGTGTGTTGTGATAGCGGGGCCGACGGCTGCAGACATTGTGTGAAGACGGCAGAGGGCTGCCGTATTCTCGGTATTCTCCTCATCGTGTCAACTGGTTGGGGGGTTGGGACCTGAGCTGTCGCCGTTGGGCGATCCGCGGGCTGTGAAAGCTCATCGAGTACGAAATTTCGCGGCAGCTCAAAGCAACAGGGGGTTGTTCGCGGCCGGCAGCACCCTTGCCGGCACTTGGTCCCTGAACTCCAACGTCGGTGCTGGACATCAGATGCTGTAGCTACAACAGAGAACGACCAGGTATTATTCCCTTTGCTGCTTGCCTGCATCCAACTACTTGTCCTCTGGGCGCAAACCCGTCCAGAATATTCACAGAATATCGGTCTCACCCTCTGTGCTCCTCTGGCGTTCATCTGACCCCTCGCCAAAGGTTGCCGTGCAACTCGCGAAAGGAGAGACGGCCCTGCCTGGACGCTGGCTATGTGCCCGCCAGAGTCCCCAAGATGAATCGCCTCGGTCTCCTTCTCCTGCTTCTCGGGGCATTTGCCTCTATCGTCGCCGCGGCGTGTAAGTCTTTGCCGGAAGACGAGTACCCTCCCCATCCGTCTCCCCAACATGTGCGTAACACATACTGAACCCGTCCGTCCCCGTGTCCACAGCGGCGCCGACGTTCTGCAAATGCACCTGCTTCACCAACAGCACCATAATAGAGATCAAGTCCAAGTCGAGCTCCCTGGGCAACTCCCACCTCAAGGAACCAGAAGACCCCGAGGACCCGTCCTCCTCCGACGCCGACGCCGACGCCGACATCGACCTGGACGACGATGCGACGTCCTCCCCCTCCCCCGCCTCTTCCTCCTTCGTCGACAGCTTCCTCTCCGACCCGGAGTCCTCGTCCCGCCTCCTCGCCCCCCGCGCCAGCAAGGGCCACGCCGGCCGCGCCTCCCTCTCCCCCTCCTGCAGCCAGTGCAACCGCGCCTTCTGCCTCTCGCAGTCGCTGCCCATCTGCAAGGGCGCCGCGGAGAAGGACGTCGTGACCATGTGCTTCCAGCGGGACTCGCGCAAGGACATGATCATCGTGTGGGGGTTCATCCTCGGCACGGCGGGCCTCCTCGGCTGGGCCGCGCTGCGGAAGGTGATGGACATGCACGATCGGCCCGGCGGCATCGCGGGCGGCATCGCCGGGGGCTTGACGAGGGCAGCAGGTAGAGAAGGAGGGACTGGCTTGGGGATCGGGAGGGGTGGCGCGGGCGCTACGGAGTCTGATGCCGGACGGGGCAGGTATGTCGGTCTCTCGGGGCGTAGTAGGGAGGGGAGTGCGGTCTTCGGTTGAAGCTGGGGAGGCTGAAGGTTACGGATGCGCATAGTATCTCGAGCATGGATTGAATGGCAGGAGACTGTGACATTGAATTCACATCCCGAAGCACTTGAGCATACATTTCCGAGGGCCTGGGTGCATGCATTATGAAATGGACCGACTTTTGTGTGCTTTGACACGGAACCGCCCTAACACCGTCCGTCGCTGCTTTTCGGCGCTGTGGTATCCTATGCATCCCCTTCCCATCAGGGGCCAAACCAAGACACTCGACACGCCGACTGTACTCCTGGCAAACGCCCATGGAGGCCTGGTCACTCAGAGTGCGGGCCTCCGCAGCCCGTTCACAACAGTGCCCACTCGAGCGGGCGTCCTAATCCTCTTCGAGCGGCGTGCTCTGGGCTGGATGACTACTCGCCTCACCCTTGTTCTTCTCTCTACGCTCCCTTACTGCCGCGGCCAGGTCCTCGAGGACAGACACTGTTGAGTCCCAGTCGATGCACGCGTCTGTGATGCTGACACCCTTCTTCAGTCCTGAGGGGCCCTCTGGTGGGACCTTCTGGTTGCCTTCGTTGATGTTGGATTCGATCATCACACCAGTGATGGCCTTCTCGCCCTCGCGGATCTGATCGCCAACCACCCTAGCAACCCTGGGCTGGTTCCGGTGGTCTTTGTTGGAGTTGCCTACGCTACGATTAGCACATACCGGTCTTGCTGTCCCCGGCATCAGCGTATAGACCAACCGTGCGAGCAGTCCACCATGATAGCCAGCTTCTGGCCCTTCCTCACTAGTGTATCCTTGGCCTCCTGGATGTACTTCTTCTCGTAGTTGGGGCCCTTGCTACCACCGCGCAAGATGACGAAACCATGCTCATTCCCCTTGGTCCGGGTAATAGCCGCCAGACCCTGCTTCGTCACACCCATGAAGTGATGCTTTGCTGCTGCGGCGCCAATGGCGTCGATCGCAACACCAAGGTTTCCGTCCGTGCCGTTCTTGAAGCCGACAGGGAAGGACAGGCCGGACGCCAGCTCCCGGTGCAACTGAGACTCTGTTGTCCGGGCGCCGATGGCGCCCACGGAGATGAAGTCGGCCAGGAACTGTGGGGAGATGGTATCCAGCATCTCGCTGGCAATCGGCATACCCTTGGACGTCAAGTCGGAGAAGATCTGACGGGAGATGCGCAGTCCCTTGTTGATCTTGAAGGTCTGATCGATATCCGGGTCGTTGATCAGACCTTTCCAGCCGACAGTGGTACGAGGCTTCTCGAGGTAGGCACGCATGATGATGCAGAGGTCGTCGGAGAGCTTGTCGGACAAGGCCTTCAGGCGGTCTGCGTACTCGAGTGCAGTAGCAGGGTCGTGGAGGGAGCAGGGGCCGACGACAACAAGGAGCCGGTCACTCTGGCCCATGACGACCTCGGCAGCCTCACGGCGGCCCTTGACGACAGTGTCCAAGGACTCATCGCTGACGGGAATCTCCTCGATGAGCAGGGCGGGCTGGATCAGAGGATCCTGTCCCTCGACTGCGAAGGGGGAGGGGGTTATCAGCCGGAGACGGCACAAAGAGTTTGGGGGGGAAGGGAGGGAATGGGGGGTTGCGATGCAGTCGTAGGTGCGTTTGAGATTCATGATGAGGTTGATGTGGTTGTAGATAGCATCATGGAAGGGCGGAACAGGTGGCAGACACACCTCTGGTGTCGTCAGCGACGACGGCATGCATGAGTCCAGGCATTCTGAGTCTGAAGGGGTGGTGGATGTGGACTCTTTGGGAGTAAGATGCCTGTGTGACTGAAAAGGACCCAAGACTTTTATAGTCGCCGAGGCGTGTTTGACAAGCACGAGTGACGGTGCAACAGGAAGAGAGTCGTGTAAAGGTGAAGAAACCGTGCTCTTGGTGGTGCCAGTGAGAGGTCGCACAGAGTTGGGAGTCAGGATGGTGGGCAGTCAAGATGTCGTCCCGAAAAAATGTTTTGTGGAGCAGGTGCAATGGCCCGGTGTTTGTTAGTCACAATGACAATGCACTTGTGTACCCTCGAAAAGCCACAAAGTGTTCTGAAGAGGGAGAACCTTGTAGAGTTGGGCAAAGATAGGAGCATTCGAAGGCAGTTAAGAAGGAGAATCAATTGCCTTTTGAGAAGGGGTGGTGACTCAGAGGTTTTCGCTTGATGTAATAATTTCGGCGACAATCCAAGCCTACAGGGGAGGAAGTGTCCAGGATCTTCAGGATGGGGTGTTCAGACTGAGGATGATGGTAGCTAGATCTGGCTCAAGACTGCTTTTCAGATCCAGTGCAGATAGAGCACGAGAAATTGCCGGCAAGGCAACGACTTACACGAGTGTCAAGCACAGCCGGGCTCTGCTCTTGATCAACAATGGATAGCATGTCGGACAAATCAGCATGGCTGCAATTGGCGACGGCGGGGAGGCTTCCAGCCCTCAGGGCGGGAAGGTGGGGGGAGGGGCAAGGCTGTCGGTGGAGGCACCTGACCCAATAGCTCCCTTGCCGATCTCGGTCCGGATTCCTTCTTCTAACTATGGTGGTATAGTGGAATCTCTACTTGTGTGTAGAAAAACCTCTAGTGAGCAGTACGTCAAGCTCTGTGCTGATGCGAGTTCGACCTACACCTCCAGCCGTTCGACCATCGAAGCCAGCAACGTGTGACCGATCTCATCTCCGCCATGCTATCAGACGCCCCCACAAGTCCTACCGTCCAGCAGAGACCTTGTGTTGCGGTGCAAGGTCAGACAGCACCCACCGGAAAAGGAGAGGCGGCGGTCGGCTCATCGATACTAATGATCCAATGCCACCTCGGGCGTCTCTTACCAGGCACGTAGCTACGGGCCGCAAATGTTTGTGTTATCAAGACAAGATTTGACGCCGGAATACGTATCTTCTGCCTCTGCATGGTAGATTGCACATCAGCAGCCAGAACTAACATCCTGCAACGGCCAGTATCTGATGCTGCACCGTTGCCGAGACACCTAGACCAACCCTCGCTGCGGTTCAGCCCATGCGGTCCTGGTGTCTTTGGTCCGAACTGTTCTCTACAGGCCCGGTTCGCAGATCTGGAAACCCATCTCAACTCTGATACCTCGGGTCGTCACCAAACAGCATTCCTGCCACGACGTTCTTGCTCTACGCTCGCGCAGTAGAGACCAGCCAGAGGCTCTATCTATGTCACTCGCATGACAAGGGCGACAGCATGCACACGAGCGTTATAAAAGAACGTACACAAGCCCCCCGAATATTCAGAGGTGGCCTGGAAAGAGCCAAGACCAGCAGCACGGCCATCTGCCATAGTACAATTGCCAAGCGCCAACCTGTGGTGTACTTCTGGGCAGGAGGCCCCTCCTGGCCGTGTTTGAGGCAATCCTGAAACCGACGGGGGCGAAAACCCGCGAGGAGGTCGGACAAGAACAGCGAGTCGAGAGCGACCTGCGACATGATCCCTGGTGTTGAAAATACCTCCCGTGCCGTGACTAACATGTACGCATCTGTCTCCCTTTCCTTTTCTTCTTTCTTTCTTTCTTGGTCTTCCGCGAGCGCACTTTCGCGGCGTCTTGAATGTCCTCACTGCCCATTACCATGACAGATGGGGGTCGAGTGTGGCTGTGTTTATCGTCGATGGCGTGCAGAAGATCTATCTGATTCCTGGAATGTGGAAAAATCCCGGTGTGAAATTTCGGATTGGATAACCTTGCATGTTTCTAGAATACATTCGGCAGCATCTAAGAGTGTGTTGTTGGTTGTGGATGAGGGCATCATCAGCCCCCCCCCCCCCCAACCATGACCGGGGTCTCTTGGTCCCTCCCTCATCCCTCCCTTGCCCCAGCGTGCCCAGCACGTCAGGTACAGGTCACAGGCTTCCAGCACTAGGCAGCGTGCCGATTCAGCCTTCAACCCTTGATGACCAGCCAGGGCGAGCGCTAGTAGTTGTGCCTAGGCTTAGCAGATAGGCTAATAGGGCTACCATAGTATGTAGAGGAAGACGGACATTCTCGAAGACAGCATCACGTCACACGCGCGACGTCCACAGCCAGGTTGCTCGTGGCAAGATCCAACCTCGCTCCCCTGTTCTTGGGCAGGGCAACGGGGATTTCTCTTGTTTCGCGGCGTTCTGTTTCTGCTTTCTCGTTTAAGGGGTAGATATACTTCTCTCCCCTTTCTCGTGAATGCGCCATCATCCTGCCCTTTCTTCTTGTCAGGAGCATAGTCCAGCAGACATCAACAGGCTGAAGGGATCGTCGGGGCTGACGTACATTTGTACCTCCGCACCGCCTCAGCCATCTTCGAGCAACGCCCGGCTTCCACCACAGCAAGCCCTTGGACTCAGGGACCTGAACTTGGACCGCGCAACTGCGGAGATACCCCAACTCTGCCCTGGGTCATTGCCACAACAACTTGACAACCTGATCAGGGAGCGAGCAGGTCTCTCTTCGGCTATTTGTCTCGCTCGATTGGGAATCCCCTCTTCTCATTCCCTCCTCTCGTCCACTCCCAGCCACCCGTCGAATTCCACGGTGCGTTTCCGCCGTTTCCGCCCGCTCTCGTCTGGCCTGGTCTTGAACGCACCACACGAGTACAGAGCCCATCCTCGACCTGCATCGACTCGCGATAACGAACGTATCGAGGACCCGTTTCCATCTGCACGCTGCCGGGGTCGGTCTCCGCCGCTGTCGCATCAGATGCGCATCCCGCCTCCTGCACGCCCACAGCGGTCTTAGTCCTTGACCTGACCTGGCCTGGCCTGTCTTGGCCTCGCCTCGACCGTGCACGGTACCTTCCTTGTCTCATCGCAAGAAGCAGGAAAGGGACTCGAGCTTGGGGACGGGCTCGGCCGGCGCTGCCTGGCCAACACGACCTCAGGGCCCCCGCGCCTGCCTCTCCGCTCTCAGCAGGCTCGCTGTTGGCGTAGACACCGACATTTCGAACCAGGCTGGAAGAAGCTCGGCCGTCTCTCTTTGCGTTCCTCATACGACACAATATTTCAGTCAAGCATTGATCGACATTCGCTTTTGGATTCTAGCTCCGAGTGCTTCAGTAGCACGGTCGCGACCCGCCGGACGTGCTGCCACACGTTCCCTGCACCAACCAACATACGGGCCTAGTCAAGATTTAACTGCTGAAGATTGCCCACCATGTTCGTACAGAACTGGGGGGTGTCGTCTAAGAAACGTGGCCGGGACGAGGATGGGGATGGCGATGTCGCCATAGGAGGCACTGAGGGCTTCACAGAACACCGCAATGTACGCCGGCCGCCCCAGCTTTCATGCTGATGATGCGCCCTGTCCCTCCTCCCTGCTGACATTGAGATACTACAGAAACGCCTGCAGTCCCTTCCCTTCCGCACATCCCCATCGTCTAAGAGGCTCTCGTTCCCACCAAGCTTCAGCAGTGGCGCTCTTTCCAACAGCAACTCGTTCGGTGCCCCCCGGCAGCCTCCACATACCATCACTCCGGGCGACTCGGACTCTGAGGATGCAAACAAGATAGACCTGCACCAGAAGGCAGCCTTCGCCAATCAGGCCTTTGCGTCCCCCGCTCTCGTCGTGCCCCGGCCGGTAGACGCTGCTCCCTTCAGCCATGCCCCGGAGATGGTGGACGGGTACCGGACGGCCGACGTCGATATGGACATGGATATGGGTGGTGTGGACGACGGAACACAGGCACAAAGCCCCAGCTACTTGGGGACCGGACCATTCCAACCGGATCCTGTGCAGCCCGGAGGTATCACTAGCAGGATGCCCACCCCGATTCACTGTTCATTTGCAGCACAGGTCCGAGGGAATAACTGGAGCGGGGCAGCAGGGAATGTGACGCAGCCGACGAATGCCTTTGGCCGGCCGTCCCTCGATCGCTCCGTTCCCCGATCTCTAGATCGTAATGCAATGGCCGACTGGAACCTGGTGCAGGATCGGCGACTGCCCTCGCCAATCAGCGAGAGCGGAGGTGAGGAGCTCGCCTCTCCCAGGATGGTGCTGGACAGCCAGCTTCACCAGGGCATGCCTCCTAGGGCGGCGTCTGCCATGGACTTTGCGGCCCCAGCGCGCACACCAAGTGCGCTCAGCACCGTCAGCGACGTGACTGGCAGTTCCAGCTCGGGCTCGACCCACACGGGCAACACGACCAGCATAGATTGCGACATCAGTGCTCATGCCATGGACGTTGAGCCGCCTGTCGCCCCGTCCCCTAAGAAGGGACACACGCGCAGCCGGCACACGCTCAATGGCTGGACGCAAGACGTGCCGGGCATGAAGAAGACGTTCAGTATAGGGTATCGAGCAGATTGCGAGAAATGCCGGCAGAAAGTGCCTGGCCATTTCAATCACATCATTGTCTCCTAGCAGGACCATTCGTACCCGATCGATCACCCATTCTGGGAGAAGACTTTTGGGCCCGAGATGCTAGAGGGCAAGCTCGCTTGGAGGGCCAAGCAGGAGCGCCTGGCGCAGGAGATGTCGTACCTGCTGTCTCTGGGCCAGCATGACGAGTACTGTGGCGATGGCGGCAAGATGGACATCGATGGGCCGGAACCTCCTTCGGAATTGGCCATTGAACCTTTCTCGGATGCGTGGTTTGCCGATCTGGACGAGTCAATCGACAGTATCAACAGGGCATTCGAGGAGCTACAGCTGTCTACCATCGAGCCCGAAGACCACGGATACATCGACGATGCAGAGCGCGATCTAGCGACCGCCCAGGACGAACTCATGGGGTGCCTGACAACCCTGCAGAAAGCCAAACGAAAGCCTCACGTACGAAAGAACAATGCCGGTCGCCATGATGGGGTTCGTAATGATTATGACATACCGTGTGGAGTGAAGCCTTTCTTTGCGAAGACACCAGACAGACTTAAACACCATACCGCCGCGAATGCCCCAACCAAGGCCACCATGACCCCAGAGATCAGCCTGACTCCTGGCGACAGTGTCATGAAGCAGCTCTTCAAATGGTGGCAGCCGTGTGGACCGGGCTGCGTTCGCGATACAAACCGACTTGAAGAAACCCGGATCACGGAGGTTGATGGACAGTTCATACACTGATGCATCCGCCGTGTTTGGTGTCAGATGAGAGCTCACTTTTCCCTCTATCCTTTTTTTTTTGTTGCTTTTTACTTGAAAATTAATCCAGCGACAGTGGGTGGATTGGCGTTCAAGGTTGGTGGGACAGGGTTGTCTTTCCACTCAGGGACAGGAGGATAGAGCTTGACCAGGACTCCAACTTGGTTGTGGTCTCTTGTTTTCATAGCACGCGCCCAACTACAGCGACGTTCCTTTGATAAGGATATCAATATGAGTACACGCCCAGACGGATCTCGGTTGCTTCTGAGGCAAGGACTATACGGGGATAGATATAGACACAGCGCCTCTTATATTGTAATGCTAGAAAGCAACAACGCAATAGTAATGCGTCTCAGAATATCGCAATCATGATCCGGCGGGCTGTGAAGCGCATGTGAGATTAGATAGCAACATACGACTGCTCCAATCCTAGCCAACGACCAACCACCTTGTTCCTCGACAAGTCAGGCGAAATTTGGGGGCCTTTGGAAGCATTGACAAAGGCTCACCCACACGGTTCAAAACCTGATAAGCCTGGACAAATAAAGAGTGATCAGCTAGTATTGATCTTTGTGGCTCCTTAGCGCCTTAAGTGGGATACCCTAGGTAGAACCCCGATGGTTCCTCAGCCAGATCGCCTGAGATCGCAGTTACCCATACAGTACTGTAGTATTCATCCTGAGAGGCGTCCTGTCTGTCACGACGCCTTGAGGAAAGGAACGATCTTCGCCAGTGGTACGTATGGGATGGATACTGGCGATCAGAAGAACACCACCTGGGCGGGAATATCGCCGCCCCCCCCCCCCCCCCTCTCCTGAAGTCACCGGGGATGTTTCCACACGGGACTTGGGGGACCCAGAAGGGCCGGAGGTGTCTCAGATTCCCAGATTGGGCCGGGTATCAGCTACACAACACAGGGCATCGGTGTCACAGCTTCTCCTGTGGGCATCTGCGCTCCTGAGGAAACCAACCGCATGTCGGTGATGTACAATGCTACCCGCCCCCCCCCCCCCTTTCCCTTTTGATCATTCCTTAAGCTGATTTTCCATATAGTGGCGGCTACGGTTCCATCCTCATGTGATAGTCCTCGCCTTCCTCTGGTACGCTCCACCAGTACCGCTTACCAAGATGTATTTCGGACTCGGGTTTTACGTTTTCCAAGACTTTGGCGTCTGACAGTACCTGTTGCAAGACTTCAAAAGAAGGACCATCACCACGATGAGTTCTCCACCGGCACCAGATGACGCTACTATATATATATATATATGTACTGTCCAGATGACGCTACTATATATATATATATATATGTACTGTCTATACGTCTCCATCTCCTACGCTACTCTCGCTCTTTCAAGGATAAAGGACGGGTAAATACGGCCGTGGGCCGACAAGACCGTCTGCAGTCGACGCGTAGAACCGACTCACTGATGAAAAGATCTACCCTCGCCAACCCCCTGCGCAAATGTTACGGGAGGGGTCCTCTCTGCCGTACATCAAGGTCTGTATGAACCCCTGCGAGCGTCTATACAGGCCTCCAGACGAGACAAAGCGGGGGAGAGTTCATCGGAGTTCCTGAAGACCTTTTGTGCGTAGTACCGTGTAGGCGATAGCCCACCGCATCATGCACGCAGACCCGCCGCACGCCTCGCTAGATCCTGTTCGGCGTGCTTGGTCCTGTTCCCACGCAAGAAGTGATCCGCCTATCCCTTAGGGCCTCTTCAGAGCGACCAAGCAAGGCGGATAAGGAACAGCCCGGGCATAAGCAGGTTCCTGTTTTGACATGAGAGACACCTCCATACCACCTGGATTCACGCTCCGCCTTTAGGCAGGCGCAGTCCGTATTAGCCGGGAAGGCCGCAAGGAAGGGGAGGGTGCGGAAATGACAGGCAATAGTAGTATCCAAGAAGTTTCAGTTAGGGACTTTTCGACAGAATTTAGCAGCCATCCGTGCCCCCAAATGCCAGAGAGAAATACATCTCCCACCGCTCCCGTGGGGCTTTGCCCCGGGTGCGACGGCCACCCCTCACAGCTCGAGCCCACCAGACACAGCGCCCGTCTTGGCCACATCTGCCGCATCGAAATTGCGCACGAAGTCGTAGTAGAACCGCACGAGTTCCATATGGACGGTCATGTTGACCCTCTCGTCGATGGTATGTATGTTGTCGCTGCCGCCCTGGCGGGTCGGGGACCAGCGGTAGACGTTGTGGGTGAAATCTTACACGCAACGCGTCAGCCACACAGAAAGAACAAACCCCGAGGTCGTTTCTCCACGGACAGCCTGGAGTGGATGGAAAGGGGTAGGGGCTTACCAAGGTAATGCCTCGTATCCGTATTGCCCGTCATCAACTCCCCGACTGGCACAACCTTGCCGCCCTCAAACGCGAAGGAGTGCTGTATCGTGCCGGAGAAGACATCCCACACCTCATCGTCATCCGACGGACTCACGGGTGCGACCTGCGTCTTCTGGCTCGCGGACAGGACCAGCGTGGCGTTGTAGTCGACATCATACAGCGGCTCGACGCCACCCTCACCCTCCTCCGCCCACGGATCGTGCGCCCCGCCCGCCTCCCCCACATGGGCAGCATACTCCTCGTCCCTCTCAAAGGGCTTGATCCCGACGCCGTACTTCTTCGCGACAGGCCCGATGTGCTTGACGATGTTATGCATGATCTCGCCGATGCTATCCTGTGGCGCGACGCGGTAGTTGACGCCGAGCGTGACGACTTCGGGCATGGCGTTGATCTTCTGGCCGCCGCCGATGTAGTCGACCGCCTGGCTCGTCTGCAGCCTGTAGTGCGTGCTGCGGTCCTGGGCCGCCAGCTCCTCTGCCAGCGCCTCCAGGTCGCCCTCGTGCAGCAGCTTCGTGACCTCCGGCTCTGCCAGGGGGCTGTACCTGGCCTGGCACACGTAGTGGTTGTAGATGGGCGAGTTCTTGATCAGCCCGGGCTGGTACGGGTGGCTCTCGAGGGCCACGACCACCTCGCTCATGATGCCGATGCCCGTGTGCGGGAAGGGCGTGGAGGAGTGCCCGCCCTGCACGTGCAGCGTGAACCAGATGTCGACGTGGCCCTTCTCCATGACGGCCGGGAGCGCGTAGAGCACGTCGTCGATCTGCTGGAGGCCCATGCCGCCCTCGTCGAGGACGATGGCGACGGAGTCCTCGCCCAGCGTCTCCCGCAGGTGGGTGGCGATGTGGCCGGCGCCCTTCAGGCCGCTGCACTCCTCGTCGAAGCCGAACGCGAGCAGGATGGTCCGCCTGGGGGCGAAGCCGGGCTGGGCGAGCAGCGTCTCGACGGCGGAGAGGAGGGCGGTCATGCTGTTCTTGTCGTCGGAGGCGCCCCGGCCCCAGAGCCAGGTCCCGTCGAAGTAGGCGTCAAAGGGCGGGTGTGTCCAGGTAGACGCATCTGCGACGGGGACGACGTCCTGGTGGGCTGCGAGCATGAGGGGCTTGAGGGTGGGGTCGGACCCGGGCAGGGTGTAGAGGAGGCCAAAGGTGTTGATCTTCTCGCGGGTGAAGCGCTGGTGGACCAGCGGGAACGTCCGGGCCAGGACATCGTGGAAGTCGTAGAAGGGCTTCCACCTCGGGTCCGTGTCGAAGGGGCCCAGGTCGTCGTAGCAGATCGAGGGGACGCGGACGAGTGCCGAGTGGCGCTCGATCTGTTTCGCGAGGGCCTCCTTGGAGGTGAAGAGGTCGGTGGCCGAGGGGAGGCCGTCGCCTGAGGGGTCCAAGGGAGAGGGCAGGTCACAGCTGAAGTCCTTGGCTAAGGTCGCCTCATGGCCCCCTCCAAGGACACGCTGGCCATCACCACCGTGCCGGATGGTGGCGGCGGCCAGGGCGAGGGGCGCACAGGCGATGAGCCTGGATATATGCATCGCAAAGAGCTACTGCCCGGGGGAGGGGGGGGGGGAACACAGAGAGAGACAGAGAGAGAGAGAGAGAGAGAGTCAATTGGTCCCTTCTTGGCTCAACTGAGAAGTCGAGAGAGGCCTGAGAGGAGTTGACGAAACATCACCTACATGACGACACTTACAGAGAGCCATGTCGAG
Source organism: Endothia cerciana (assembly GCA_026119935.1). Classification (NCBI taxonomy): domain Eukaryota; kingdom Fungi; phylum Ascomycota; class Sordariomycetes; order Diaporthales; family Cryphonectriaceae; genus Endothia; species Endothia cerciana. Next base: position 512,468 of record JALRMH010000006.1, read on the forward strand.
GTCGGTAGATCTATGCAGGATGCTCCGAAAAGAGGACCGCGATAGGCACTCGACGGCGGGCGGGGGGAGGCGCTGATAAGGCAGCCCCTCATTCTCCAAGGTGGTTCGAGGTGCGCTGAGGTGCGCTGAGGTGCCAGCATGATGATCAACGTCGATTTGACAATTGACGTCCAGAGTGGTGACATGGGGCGGCCCGCGGGTGCTCGTGTGCTCGGTTCCAGAATCCAGAGGTGCAATCTCCACTTTTGCCGCTCGGCAGCTTGTGTGGACTGGAGCCGGTCATCGGCCTAGATGAGCCAGATCGCCAGCGAGCTTCAAGATCACCGCCCCGGTTGAACGGGCGGTAAAGCTGGGTGTACCGTACCGAGCAAACGTCCCTGGAGGGTCGTCATATAAAGAGGGACGTGAAGCGAAGGCGCCTCCTAGTGCTGCAGGAGTGGTCAGGACCATGTACTTCTGGGCCAACCCAACGTGTGCCGGCTGCCAAGTAGGAAGGTGAGTAAGAAGTGTCGAAGGGTGGGTGTCAGGGGTGGGCGGGTGGTCCTCGATATTGCGTGCCAAGGTGCCATGCCATTCCTTATTTTTCTTTCTTTTCATATCTTTTTTTTTCTTTGCCCCTCCCCCCCTGACCCCTTCCCCCCCCCCATCCTCATCCGCCTCACCCCTTTCCCTCTCCTTCATTCCGTATGCCTCTTGGTTTCCTTGTGTCTTACCCCTCCTCCTTCTCTTCTTCTGCTGCCGCCTTCGAACCTGGGAGGATATAATAGGAAGCCTTTCCCGTCGGCGAGAGGGTGGGACTGTGACCCCTGCCGGCGGTCACCTATCGACCCAGCCACTGCTGGTTCCCATAAGTACTGTACTGTACTGTACTGTACTGTACTGTACTGTACTGTAAGCTTGGTAGGGCTGCACCTGGTCTGGATTGGGCCGACGTGGACCCGGTGGAATGGCACTGACAGGGGGGGGGAGGAATGTGGCTGTCTTACAGTTCTTACCTGCACCCGATGTCTACCAGTTATTACTACCATCCCATCAGATCAGGCCTGGAGTTCCAACCTCGACTCCTCCAAAACCTCACCATCGTGGACAGAACATCCTCAACCAGGAAAAGCTCACGGGTTGTTGTCCCCATCACCCACGCCTGGCCCTGTTGTGGTCTCCCACCCCACGCATTTGGATCTTGATCTCCCCTCCAATCGGCCTTCCCATCGTGCCTCCCAATGGCGCTATCCATGCAGCTAAAACCATGGCTTCCCCCTCCACGGGCGTTACGTCCAAGTCCAGAAGGGGCGCACCGGGGCTTGGGGGTAGTGGGAGTGCTTCCATATTGCCCCAATAAACGCCACAGGGACGGCAAGGCACCGTCCAGTGATGAAAGCCAGCACCTCATTTCCTTCCCGCCTTGGGACTATCGCTCGCCTGGGTGCCAAGGTACCTGACGAATCGCCAAGAGCAGGGAGGGCAGGGGCGTCATACCCGTGTCCCAGCCCTATCTTTCCTCGGGGCGTTCTCGCCAAGGCTATCAATAATAATGAATCGGATGGGGGCATCAGGTCCTTCGACCCCCTCATGCCTCCTTTAGAACCCTAGTTGCCCTCTTGCGAAGATGCCTTCCCTATTCCCTAAGTTTTGACAGGTGTGCCTCTGTGACGATGTCGACCCTCTTGATACTTATGACACTACAGCTGGGATCATCACAGTGGTTTCGTGACCGCCGCTGAGGTGGTAGAGGTTGGATCTCCGTGTGGCGGGTTTTGTCGCCGTCCGCCCTCTCCTTCACTCACTGGCCAGAAGCGAGGACTGGCCGTCCCGACCGCCACCACCGTTGACGTTAGGCCGACGATACACAAAGTTTCTGGCAGACCAGTGACACCACCTCGGTCTCAACCCCTCTCTGTGTGGCCCAGCTCGGCCTCCGCTCTCTTTCGGCCAGACGTGGCTGGCTCGCCGTTGGTCGGGGTCGTCTTCACCTCAGCCCTAACTCGGTTCCCGTGCCGTGCGGCGGCCGCCGGCATGTCTAAGATGTATTCAACGCTCCAGCCGCCCTTGACCATTACGACTCCCGTCTGGGCCAACTTCCCCGGGCGTCGACGTCGACTCACCACCGCCCCCGCCCTCACGCGTTTCTGCGTCGCCGCCGGCCTCCTGACGCTCCTCTTCACATCCTTCCTCCTGTATCACTCCCCAGGGAACGCAGCGGGGCTGATCCCTCCAGTGCTATCTTCTCCCTTCCGCAAGCCTCTCTCCGAGTCCCAGCTTCTCGAGATCTTCTCAGACGCCACCAGCGGGTACGGGCCCCACCCCATCGACGGGCTGATCGCCGACGCTCGCCGCACTCAGGATGCCTTGCTCAGGCTGAGGTCCACCGACCTGCGTAGCGCAGCAGCACGTTATCGCGTGAGGAGGGGGAGGCACCCTCCGCCTGGTTTCGACAGGTGGTTCGAGTATGCCCTAAAGCATGACGCGGTCATCGTCGAGTCCTTCTTCGACAGGATATACAAGGACCTGCTGCCGTTCTGGGCCCTGGACCCGTGGCAGACGGCCAAGAGGGCCGCGGACTGGGAGCATGTCGTGCGTGTGAGGGGCGGCAAGGCCACACCGGTGGGCGACGTCACGGGCAAGGTGCCCTGGCTGCAGCTGTGGGCGGACCTGGTCGCCGAGTGCGCCGAGTTCCTGCCTGACGTGGACATGCCCATCAACTACATGGACGAGTCGCGCATCTTGGTGCCATGGGAGGACATTGACCAGATGGTGGAGAAGGCGAGGATGTGGCGGAAGATCACGCCGGTGGATGAGGTTGTCAGGGAGTGGCACGGCCTCAAGTCCCTACATGGTGACTCCACCGCCCAGGGCCAACGACCGTACGAGCCGGTCTGGGCCGGGGACTCTGATCGATTCTGGGAGTACGCGAGGGCCACCTGCCCGCCAGATTCACCAGGTCGCAACGCTTCAGGGCCTGCGGACTTCTCCCTGCCCCCCATCTTTCCTCAGGACTGGAACCCCGGCTTCAGCGAGGACGGCTACGTCAAGAACCACACAGCCGCGATGGACCCGTGCTACCAGCCTCACCTGAGGGGCCTGCACTCCACCTTTGTCGAGCCGATCAGCATGAGGACGACTCAGGAGCTGATCCCGCTCTTTGGGGGATCCAAACTGTCCAGGAACAACGAGATTCTGATACCCGGGGCCATGTACCTGACAGCAGACTCGCTCTACAGCGGAGGGAATTGGCACGGGCCACCGTGGGACAAGAAGACGAGTTCAGTAATGTGGCGTGGTGTAGCATCTGGGGGTAGGCATAAGGAGACCAACTGGATGCATTTCCAGCGCCTGCGTCTTGTCGAGATGCTGAACGGTACGACCGTCAGAGGCCTAGAGGAGAATGGCGTGCCGGCCATGAGCTTCCAGATGCCGCCGGCTTACCAGTACGATTTCCTCCGCCGCTGCGAAGGCAAGGTGGGCGAATGGCTCTCGGAGACTGCCGATGCGGGCTTCACGGAGCTTCTCTGCTTCCCCCGCGAGGGCAACTGCTCGTATCTCTCGGACTACTTCCACGAGGTCGCTCCCAAGCCGATGGAACAGCAATACGTCAACAAATTCATCCCTGATGTGGATGGCAACTCCTTCAGCGCACGATACCGCGGCCTGCTGCTCAGCACATCGCTCCCGATCAAGGCCACGATCTATGCAGAGTGGCACGACGACAGGCTGCAGCCGTGGCTGCACTTCGCCCCGATGGACAACACCCTCCAGGATCTCTACGGGATTCTTGACTACTTCATGCGCGACGAGAAGGGCGATGCTGCGGCGAGGTTGATCGCTGAGACTGGCAAGAGGTGGGGTGAAATGGTGCTCAGGAGGGAGGACACCGTGCTGTACGTGTGGCGGTTGTTGCTCGAGTTCGCGCGGGTGTGCGATGGGAACCGCGACAGGTTGGGCTGGGTGGATGACCTGGCCACCATGGGCGAGCATCGGTGAACGGCGATACGGCATTACACCATCTACAACGCTTCTGTCCCAATTCAGCGGCGAATACCGGCTTGCCTTGGCGCGGGTCATTTTTCACATCGGAGTTTAGCATCAGGGCTTTCTTGTCATGAATCTCAGGGGCGATTGATGGACGGTGTTTGCTTGATCGGCGTACACATCTAGTTGATAGGTTTGCATGGAGGTTACGAGGTCACTCCAAACATTTAACCGGGGACGACCACGGCGGGCTAGTGGGAATGGGAACAAGATACCCAAGGGCCGAGTGTGGCAAGGCATGAGGAAGGGTAAATATGACTTGCGCTCGGTGCATCTTAGACAGGGCACCGGGGCCTACTACCTCACTTAATTAGAATAAAGTAAATATGCATTGATGTTAATCACTATGTTTCAAAGGGATGGGATGGGATATGATTGGAGATGCGGAAAGAAATGCGTGGTTCGGGTGGGTGTCTTCAGACCTCGGGAGGTCCTGCCCGCCTCGAGCGAGACATGCTCTCTATAGAGAGACCTTCTGGCTTCTTCACCGAATATGGCATTCCCGAAAAACCATGCTGCTGGGCCCTGCTATGGGATCGCGGTTCCTTGAACTCGGTGTTGGGATCAGTAACCACAATGACGATTCCACTGCGCCGTTTCTTGCTCAAGAGGAGACGGCCAGCCTCTGCGTCCAGACGTCTGGTGGGCCTCGAAGATCCAGCGCCAGGAGCACGGTCCTGCCAGGGATCATAGTAGGCATGATTCCTGAGATGAAATTCAGAGACGAGGTGTGTAAGATTGGAAGCTACCATGGTTTACATGATACCCGGTATAGGATGCGCATGCAAGTATTGCGACCGAGAAGTGCTGCGACAAGGTAGTCCGCAGTAGCAGCGGGTTGAGGTAGTGCAGCTGGCCCCAGCTGTTCCCAGCTGCTAGCCAGCTGACAAGTGCAGGGAATGGCGGCTGCTGACTTTGAACTCGTAAAAGCGGGCCCGCAGCCAATCAGCAGGGGCTGCCAGGCTTAGCGCACACCAGCACCACTTTCAAAATTCTCAACACCAACCTGCAACAACCGTCCCGTAGGTTCGTTTTCGACGGTACAACATCTCGCCAACAACCCACGACCAGTCGTTGATCGCACCACAGACAAAATGGTAAGGAGCCACGACCCTCAAGGCTGACTCTCTCTCTCTCTCTCTCTCTCAGTCATCGAGAGGATGTCTGCTGACCCTGACCTTCCAACGATAGGCGATCAAGCACAACCAGACCATCGTCAAGAACCGTTAGTTGTTCCCACCTACCTTTTTCTTGCGACATCGATTGTGATTTCCCACGACGACAGGCGACCCGATGGAGAAGATACTGGCGACAGAGAGAGGCTGACTGGACACGATCTCAGACTTCCGCAAGGACTGGCAGCGTCGGGTTCGATGCCACTTCGACCAGGTACGCAGACGACTGATGGACCCCCCCACACCCGTGGTGATGATCTGGATGCACGCAAGGAGGAGGACATCGCCGACAGCTCCTGGACCGGCCCTCATCATGGCATCCTTGAAAAAGAACTGAATCTGACCATCGCACTGGAATATAGCCCGGCAGGAAGGCTTCGAGACGGAACGCCCGCAAGGCTAAGGCTGCTGCCGTTGCCCCCCGTCCCGTCGACAAGCTCCGACCTGTTGTGCGGTGCCCTACTGTCAAGTACAACCGCCGTGTCCGTGCCGGCCGTGGTTTCACCTTGGCTGAGCTGAAGGTACATTGATCCCCGAAAATTTCCACAAAGCGACCGCCGACCTCACGAGATGTTTCTCCCGACACACGACGCGACAACACGAACAATCTCTGGGAGGTCGCTTGTAGGAAACATCAGCTCTAACCATATTCTGCAGGCCGCTGGTATCCCCCGCCTCTACGCCCCCACCATCGGCATCTCCGTCGACGCCCGCCGCCAGAACCTGTCCGAGGAGTCCCTTGCCGCCAACGTGGAGCGCCTCAAGGCCTATACCGCCCGCCTGATCCTGTTCCCCAAGAAGAGCAACAAGCCCAAGAAGGGCGACTCCTCCAAGGAGGACCTGAAGGCTGTCGAGAGCGCTGTCGTCTCCACCGGCGTCGCGTTCCCCATCGTCCACGCCGACACGACCATCCAGACCATCAAGAAGTCCGAGATGCCCAAGCCTATCGAGGGCGGCGCATACCGCAAGCTGCGCGACGAGCGCGCCAACAAGCGCAACGAGGGTGCGCGCGAGAAGAGGGCCAAGGAGAAGGCCGAGGAGGAGAAGGCCAAGCAAAAATAATCTGCTCGCACGAAACGATTGTGAGGGGAGTTTGTTGTCCTTCTGGGAAGAGGGGTTTCCGGTCAAGGCTGATAGGGCTGCGCAGCACTTTTTTACGCAACTGGTACTTCATCTCTGGGTCGTTCTGGTTGGTCTGGCTTCTCTGCGTTAAAGGTTGCTAGGGATGAGGGGAAAAAATACACAAAGTCACGATCAAAATTTCTTCTCCCAGCCTGGCATGACGCCCAGGGTCAGCAAGATGAGCCACATCATGGATGTACGATCAAAAAAAAAAAAAAAAAAAAAAAAAAAGAGCGAAAAGTCCTTGGCACTGATGGGGCGTGCATTCTGCTCGGGTGTATCCCGTACTGAGAACTGAGAAGTCCCGAATACAGGCGTCACGTCAAGACCAACCAACAGCCACTGTGTCCGTGATGTGTGAGCACTGACGAAAGGACGCAACGACGTGTGGAAGGAGAGACGCCGTCTTCATACCGCCAGCCAGACAGGCGACGCCAAGGTGATCATGGTATTTCTGGCCACAGATGCGAAAGTCCCTTTTACGATACGAGACTCAAGATCTGTCTATATATATATATATATATATATGTACCCCTCCCCCTCCCTTTTCTTATTGGGTGTTCCAATCGTGTCTATAGCTGCCACCGCCCATCCCCCCATCGTATCCCATGCCGCCCATGCTCGCGACGCCTGCCCCTGGCATCTGCTGCATCTGCTGCTGCATCTGCTGCTGCATCATCTGGCTGGGCGAGACCACCCCTTCCCCCCCTCCCCCCACACCGCCCATACTCACATCCCCGCCTCCGCCGTCCTCCCGCGAGTGCAGGATCAGCTCCCCGCCCGTCAGCAGCAGCTGCTCGTAGATGTTCTTGCGCAGCGGCAGCAGGTCGCCCGCGTGGTTCCTGAGCAGCTCGGCCACCATGCACAGCCCGTTCTCCCGGTCGATCCGCGCCATGTTGGCCTGCGTCGCCGGGTCGACCTGCTGCGGCTCGAGGGAGCCGAGGCCCAGGCCCTCGATGCCGGCCGCGGCGGCGGCGCTCGAGCCGGAGCCGGAGCTGGCCCCGTCGCCCATGCTGACCCTCGCGTTGCCGGGCCCGTCCTCCTGCCCCTCGGCCGGGGGCGAGGAGCTGGCGGCGAGGAGCAGGTCGTGCCCGTCGGCCATGTCGCGGCCCGTGACGCTCTCGACGAGCGCGCGGCACGCCTCGAAGCTCTGCAGGGCGGTCTGGACGACGCGCGCGCCGTCGGGGGCCCGGCACATGAGTGCGAGCACGAACCAGGCCTCGGACCGCAGCGCGGGGAAGCGCGTCTGCTTGATGAGGAAGGACAGCGGCAGCGCGAGGTCGTGGGCGCCGTAGAAGCGCGCGCGGCGGGTCCCGGGCGGCGCCGCGGCGGACGACGACGCGGCGCTGGTGGACGCCCCCGACGAGGACGAGTGCGAGGCGGGCGAGTGCGGGTTGGTGGAGGAGGCCGCCGCGGGGGGCGAGAGGCCGTGGGCCGAGGACGGGGAGAAGGACGTGTAGGCGTCCGCCCCCCTGCCGTCGGCGGCATTCTCGTCGGCGGCGGCGCTGTCCCGCTTCGCGCGCTTGGCGGCGTGGGCGGCGGTGGTGATGGGGGCCTCTTCGGGCAGCACGGGGGAGACGGGCGTCGAGTGCAGGATGCGGCAGACGGTGGCCACCGCCCGCGCCACCTCCATCTTGGTCGGCTCGGCGTCGCTGCGCTCGAAGAGCGCGGTGAGCACGTGGAGGTTGCTCCTGTCGTGTGCCGGGGAGTCCGGGTCGGCGCTCAGCGGGGCGCAGAGGCGCCGCACGTTGGGGGGGCAGCCGACGAGCAGCAGCCGCCCGAGGGACACCGCCGCGAACTGGGTCTGCGGCTGGCTGTCCCCCCACGTCGACCAGAGCTTGGGCAGCAGGCTGGGCTCCAGGAGCCGGCCCAGCTGGGGCTTGTTGGCCGCCGGGATCGCGAGGTTCTTGAGGAACGAGAGCACCGCGTGCGTGAGCTGTGCGTTGGGCGGCGTCTCGCCGCCCGTGCACCGGGCGAGCAGGTTGATCAGGGGCTGGTGGATCTGCGCGTCGCGGACGAACGCCACGCACGTGGCGTCACTCCTCGCCAGGTTCCCCAGCGCCAGGCAAGACGCCGTCTGCAGGTTCGCGTGCGCCGGCGGGCCGTGGAGCCAGCTCTGCAGCGTCTGGAAGACGGGGTGCGACAGGACCCCTGCACCGCCCTGGGCCGACCCCGGGATGAAGTCCGGGAGGGCAGAGATGTCGGCCAGCACGGGGACAAACGTGTTGCGGACCTGACGGAGCTGTGCGGCGTCGTCTGGGTCCGGGGCCTGGCCGGGATCGAAGTGCGTATAGGACATGGAGAAGGCGGTGAGGAGCAGCGGGAGGCCGGCGAGGATATATGTCTGGAAGGACTCGTGGGTCAGGTAGGCGAGGGCTACCGAGGCGAGACCGCTGAAGTCCTCCAGGTCGACGGGGTGTTGGCGGTTCGTAGCGACGGACAGGAGGATGAGGGGCGTTGCTGGGGGCCCGTTGCGGATCTCGGGCTCTGGTCGCGGTCAGTGACACCAGGGGAGGAGTACGAGATGGGAGGAGGGGAGGACCCGGGGGGGGGGGGCGCGGACCTTGTGTTATCAGGAGGCCCAGGATCTTGCAGATGAGGTTGACGTAGAGTCGGCATGCCTCCAGTCGAGGGCCGCCCAGGATCTCCATGAGCCTCTGGCTGAGCCCGGCCTTGCAGGCTTGTAACTGGACTGGTTCTGCAAGGAGATGTGGTCAGCCCAAGTATCTATCCGCATGGGAGGCGGGCGAGGTCTGCCTTCTTACCATAATCGACCAAGACATTATATAAGACGGGTATCACGAAAGGTAGGAGAGAATCGTCGTAAAGTAGTTCTATGATGGCATGTATCCGGCCGCTGTCCACCACGCGGGCTCTGTTCTCATCTGCCCACCAGTGTAAGCACCACAGTACGTTCCGATGCAGCTCGTGCACGAGATGCTTGATATCTTACCCGTGTCCGCGCAGGAGTTCCCGATCAGGCGGAGGGCATGAGACCTGAGGAGCGGTCTTAGGCCCGGGGTGGGGAGGATGCCCAGGAAGAAATCCAAGATGCCTGATGCGCCTATTGGTGACCGCCAGAGGGCTGTGAGGGCACATGTCAGCCAGGTGCAAGATGCCGGCAGAGGAGGGGACCCCAGGCCCTCCGGGTACAGAGAAGGACCACTTACGGTGTCGACTCCCGTCGCCCAGCTTCTCCGCGATGCGGTCGAGGTCCTCGGACCCGCTGACCCAGGCATTGTGCGCCTCGAGCAGGACGGCCCTCAGGTGGGCGATGCGGTACTGCCTCTCCTCCTCGGTGAGGGTCGGCTCGTCCCCGCCGTCGCCGGTGCCGGGCGGGACGACGCCATCTGTGCGCTTGATAAGGTCTTCGATGTCGTCGGGGGTCATCTTGTCGCCGCCTCTGCGCAGCATGCATCCACACACTCGCTCGCAGCCAGCCGCTTCTCCTACCACGGTAGGCCCCCGGAATGTTGTTTAGGAAGGCCCCTCCCAGGCTTGCAGTGGCGGACTCCAGCTGCGGGTGGAATCATGCAACCTTAATGACGGAAATAGAAGGCAGAGTGATGGACAGGTCCGGGGGGGGGGGGGTGGTTGTGCGTCTCGGTGCGCCTGCGAGGTAATCTGCTATAAGAGTAAGGTTGTCCTGAGGAGTGGGCTCCAAGGCCTGAACTTTTCCCGAAGGAGCCGAAAGACCTTGCCTGAAGGATTGACGTGTGCTGGGGCTGAAGCCCTTTGTCCTGCTGGTCGGATAGAATTGAGGAGAATGAGACACGAGGATGCCCTCTCTGGCTGTCGACGAGCTACCTGCCCCTCTGTCTCCCGGGTGTAACCAGCCCGGTCAATACGAGGAGATGGGATCCGGATTCTGTCCTGGGTGAGGATGAAGATGGCACGCCGCGGCTGGCATCGGGATCAGCATCCCACCGAGAGTGCGGAAAACAGACAGACGAGACCAGACGATACGAGACCAGCATCTACCACAGTCGTCACCTCACTGCAGCAGCATGAGCCTCCCTTCCCTGATGTCAGTCAAAAGTGGGAAGTGGGCCTTGCCGGGTGCTGCTGCTGCTGCTGGCCCGACTTGCAAGGGGCTGGCGAAGCTTAGATTCAGCGATGGTGACAGTGGGCTGCAGTGCAGCGAGGCGAGGTGACCCTGACTGACTCGGGCTTGGAGCTTGACTTGACAGGCGGCCTCACCACACGGCAGACGTCTCCCACCACCTTCCTACTCTGAGCCGTCTGGGTGACCACAGGCGTGGCTCGATATTTATGTACTGCAATAGATATGACAGGATCCCTTTCCTCTGTATCTCTAGCCGCCGACGGACACGGCCGTGTTGTGCCTCCTGTGCCCCTCCTCCATCTGCCAGCCCGCTCGCCCCCGAGGTCCCTAATATGGGTAATAGGCCCTGGCAGGCCATCTTGTTGGCTGCTTGTGTATCGTATCAGGGAATAGTAAGTCCCCTTTTTGGTGACGGAAGAGAGAGATTCGGGGGTGGAAATGCTGCGGTATCTCACGGGACATGCTCGCTGGGCTCGTGAGGCACACCGACGTGGCCGACGATGGTGAGGCCGGACTGGCCGCCGCAGAGGCATGCGTTGATCAACATACGCCTCCTACATATTTACGAGCTTCGCCTGCGGCAGGGTTCCTCTGTCGAGAGGGATCTAGTCCCCGTCATGGCCACCGTCAAAGGGCTCCAGCAGCCATCTAAAGCCCAAGGAGAACATCCCTCTCGCGACGGACAGCCCACGTCCCGAGGTCGGTATACAGGATGTCGACCTGATCCGTGGTCCCACGTCTCCGACTAGGTGTCTTCCAAAAATGGCGCCGAGACCTTCGTGCCAATAGCTTGTCTCGAGGGGTTCGAGGGGCAGGAGGTCCTCGATGGTCTCCCATCACGTCTTCGGTATTGGCCGAGAGGTCGTCGAGGAAGGTGGGCACGATGCCGCGATAGGCAGGCAGAGCAGCTGTGATGCAAGCCACAGCCTTTACGATAGGTAGGAAACATGAGGCTTTTGGGATCTCGACAGCGACGCACATGATGAGGTGCTGTTCTCTGCAGCGTGCGTCAGCTTCTATGCAGCTTCCCAAACCGTGTAGCCGCGTTGCCGAGCTGCATGTCGGCGCGGGGGGCTGGCCGTCACAGGTTGCTGGACTGGTCAACGGCCCGGAATGCATGGGTCAACTCGACAGATGTAGTATGTGGTAGACATCCCACGCCCGATACAGATCGGAAGCTTGGCTGACAGGTCACGCTGACACGCCGCGCGGGGCTCGAGTACGCTTCGAACATGGCAATCTACACGGACGAACACACCACCAACAGGATCATTGTCCACGGCATAGGGTATCGATAGGAGGAAAGCTTCTTCCTCGTGTCACCGCATCAAGCGACAGGCACAATGAAAAAGATGAAACAGCAAGGTTGGCTGTTGAGAGCAAAAATTGCGCCCAGGTCGGCCCCGAAGGACAAACCAGACTGGTCAGCTCCACGATGTGCAATGCAGGCCTTCCAACCTACATCCCCTCATTCTTGATCGAGGTGATGTCAGACAAGGTCTAGAGAGATTGTTAGCTGATGTTTTGGTCACTCCTTTGGGGGGGGGAGGGGGGGGACGAACAAGTATGAGGTCAGGTCAAAAAACGGTTAAATGGGCGACGAGGGGCACGGGATTATATAGTCTCAGTTGCAGGTGCACGGGCCATCTTCTCACAGGGTCGACCGCCTGCCTAGTTAGGCTTAGTCTGTGGCAGAACGCAGTGGTAGACCCACTCGCTGGCTAGCGGGCCAATTGCAAGGGGGGCGGATTTGGGGAGCTCCATCCAGGCCAGGGAAAATCTTCTGATGATGCATTCAACTTTTCGAGCCGTCCAGGCACCGCCGGCGATTTGACAACATCACGCTCTCTCTTGCTTGTTTCTACATACAGAGCTACTCGGGAGTCTCTCGCCATCCGCGAAAGCCAGCTTCGAGCTGCCTACGGCACCAATTCCACAATGGCAGGCAAAGACGGCGAGCGGAGTGCCTCGTCCGCTACCCGGTTTACCGCGACCACACCACATGCATCCTCAAAGATGGGCTCGGGACCAGGAACAACCAGTTCGAGATTCAGCCCCGCAGCGGGAACAGGGGGGCCAAGAAAACCAATATCAGCAGCACCATCAGCAGGCACCGAGGCCCCGGAGCAGCGCGTGGCTCGTCTAAGAGCCGCGCACGAGGCAGCTAAGAACGCGAAGGTGTCACGGTTCGACCAGATACTGGCCAAGTCGAGACCGTTCTTCGACTCGGCGCACAGGATCACGGTGATAAGTCTGGTTGGGCTGACGGGTATGTCTGACCATCACCTTACGAGCATTCGCATGGCGAAGAAAGCTGATTGTGCTGTGGTCGAACAGCCGTCGCCGGTCTCATGACCGCCTACACAGCTTACGACATGCTCCGGCACAACCGCCAGCGCAAGATCGACTTCCTAGAAGCCCAGAAGAATATGGCCGCCGACAGTCTCGAAGCTGCCCGTTTGGCATACATGCGCGGCGAGGCGACGGACGAGCAGATTGCTCTTGTGGACGAGGCGAATACGAGATCGGAAGGATTCCACATGCCGAGTATATTGAGCGCCCCGAAGCCGCTCGTGAAAAAGACAGGCGACGATGTTGGCACAGTGGCAACGACAGTACCGGATGCGCAGCCGCAGACTACGTCGTCAAAGTTATGGAGTCTGCTATCCGGGTCTAAGAAGGAGGAAGGGCAGGGTTCGGCAGAAGCCACTGCCAGCGAACAGCAGCCGCGATCACTTGAGGAGAAGAGGGCCATGTTGGAGAGCGCACGAGCGGCCTTCGAAAAAGAGAAGGAGAACCAGCGGAAAGGGGGCCCGTTGGACCGAATTGGTACCGAAGACGCATCTGCAAGCTCTATACAACCGAAGGACGCACAGCCGAAGAAGAAGGGCTGGTTATGGTAGGAGCGAGACTTTCCTAGGCGACCCTCGCGAAGCCGTGGACGAGAACCCTGCCCCTGAGCCGGTGCGCTGCCGCGGGACAAGGTCTCAAAAGTTCCAGCTGCGTGAGTCGGGTCGAAGGCTGTACCATAGCTCAAGTCGACATCACCCATGCATAAATCGGCGTCTGTGTTGTGCATATAGAGGGCGGCAGCGCGTCTCATACTCAAGGGTGTTTGTGTGGACGTATCTTCAAACCAAGCATCTCATCCCTTTCAGGCCGCTGGCCGAACCGATCAAAGTGCTTATCTTCAAACTACATAGTATTCCGCAAGGCTTTCCCAATTTAGCAACAAGACTGCGTCGGCTTGCGCGTCCTCGCAAGCGGCTAGTACGGATTCCCCGAGCCAACCTCATGTCGACGATAGAGCGTCGATCTCTGGAGTGGCTCGAGACTGCGCGCCCATACTGGGGACTGACGCTTTCCCACGGTTGCAGCTGGCGGAAAGATATCCGAGATTGAAGATGCAGACGATATGGGCCTGCATGCAGCATACACTGAGAAAGGTTCGAGAAGCGGGCTGAGTGATCGGGACATGTTCCACCTGCCTGAACCAGCCAGCCCCGCGAGAACCGGACCGACGAAGTGTTGGCCTACGTCACGGTCGTGCAAGTGATAAAAATGATTTGAAAACCTCGGTGAGCGTTTGAGTCTTGGTTGCGCGGCTGGTTGAAGAATTCTTGAACGCCATGAGAGCCCACCGTCTCCCGGCTCACTTGTGCGGTTGGAGAGCAGCCCCAGACAGCAGACCCGGAGCACCCTCATTGCCCTTAGATCATAGAAGCGAACACAAACGATGGCACGCGATGACCCGGAACGGACAAATGTCTTTGACTACCTCTTCCGGACGAAAAGGCTCGTCTTTCGAGCCCTCGAGAACAGCCCCGAGCACACCGCCTTCCTCCGCGACATGGTGATGGATGAGCCCGAGACCTACGCGCAGAGCACAGACCGGCTGCTCGTGCCCGTCACGATCGAAGACGTCGAGAACGACGTGGCCGGCCTCGTGAAATCCCTGCTTGCGGTCATCATCTGCCTACGACCCGACTACCAAGGCGGACAGCACGAGGATTCGGACTCGGACCGCGAATCGCAGCACTCATCACCCTCGGACTCACCCGCCACTAGCCTTACAGCCATCGGCTGGCTCTCGCTCTCGTGCCACGCGCTCACGCTGCACCACCGGTCTTGCACGCTGGGGATCATGATCGCGTCCGCGCACCAGGGCGAGGGGTACGGGACAGAGGCGATAAACTGGGCGCTGGACTGGTCGTTCCGCGTAGCGGGGATGCATGCCGTGCGGCTGTCGTGCTTCAGCTTTAACGAGCGGGCGGCGAAGCTGTACACGCGGTTGGGTTTCGTGCGGGAGGGCGTCACGCGGGAGGCGTACTACTTCGATTGCAAGTGGTACAATCGCATCTTGTTCTCAATCCTGGATAGGGAATGGGCTGCCAAACGGGGCCTAGAGAAAACCGGCTAAATGTAGATAGATGGTGAAAAGGAGACGGTATGGGTTGGCATATGTCTATTTCTTTGGCGGGGTTAGAGTGTCTTTTCGTAGGTGGAACGGGTGGGCAATGTTAATTCTCGATACAAAGACCCGTTCTGCGTCGTATCTACTTAGGCAATAGGCGAGGTTCAGTAGCAGCTGATCGCTGGCATTTCTTTACGCCTCTTGTTTCCTGTCAAGACCAGGCTTGATTGCCCGACATGATTCTCAGATTATTCTAGGCATTCCCTTTAGCCGTCCGCTCCAGCGGTATTAGGGATACTTGCGCTCACTCTCATGCCCATCCTAGTCCGAGCTGTGGCGAAGGAGTAGCACTATCAAAAAGCAACTCGTTAGACTAAGTGACAATACGAGGTAGGCAAAGGTCTTCTTGTATTACTCCGTGCTTCAAGTTGATTTCAAGCTTCGCCAATAGAACAGCAAGGGACCGATCTGTGAGTTGTGGACAGTATTTGCCATCTTCCAACACGGGTGAAGACAGTATTTACCCTGCATACATGCCGTCTGGGGACATGGTGTCTTCTCATCAACGTCATTTACCCACATCCTACTGCCATGGAGAAGTAGACTGGCGGCTTGAAACCAGGAGATTCAATTCGCTGCCACCTCACGACATCGTACCTATCGCGTGTGAATACGTACTTTGGCCAAGTACATAACCAGCCATGTGCCTCTTTCCAGGAAGAAAGCTTTAGAGGCGAAGTCGAGAACGGTTGTTTGCCAAAACGCTTAGTCTTTGCCATCCTTACCTCCGCTCTTGCACTCACGATCTTGAAGTCATAAATCACACAGGCGATCAGATCCCAGGCCAGGGAATATGGCTTTCTGTTCTGGGCAACCACTTGACGGCTGACGATTTGCTGGAGCTGAATGTGGCATAGACGACGGACATGCTAAGTGATGATCGACCTCACATGTGAGTGATGCTACATCGATCTACTTGTCGGATAACCGTTTCCTGTGGTCGGTCTCGCCCACCTGGACAGCCGCCACATCAGACCAAGATTGCCATGGGTAATTAATTGCCCTATGATGAGGTGACATTCCCACACGGCAAAGTAAAGAGGACCACAGCGCTTGATCAACTTCTCAAACGGTGTGTATAGATTTCACCTCGGCTTTACTGGTGGTCTCAGCGTCAGAAAATGCGCTCGATACCTTAATATTAAATTATTTTTTTTTATTCTTTTGAATTTTTTCTTTTGGAAGGGTAGTCCTGATGACGTGGCTGCCTTAGGATCCACGAGCTGAAATGGCGTCGATTGACTCAATTCTCCTCCTCATTGGAGTCACATACATGAGTCGACAGCAGCCTTCGAGAACATACCTATTTTGAACAGGATGGCAACGGAAGGTGATGCCATCGATCACCAGACTATTGACCTCATCATCCTTGCACACGTGTCTTCAACCTATGCTAAATTCCATACAATGATTCGGACATGGTCCGTATACCGTATACCGATGCCGCGGCGACATGCGAGGACACGCCGGAGCTTCCTTACGGGGGGGAGGCTGAGGAGGGCGAGCTTGCTGAAGATGATGTTTGAGGATGCACGTGATACCCCGAAATTCGACCGTAATCATCAAGCTCCGCCACCGCAGTGGGACTTTGAGTCAGAATCCCAATAAGAACACCTGCAAGCCTCCCACCCATCACCTGATTCACGCAAATTCTACTCCGTTCTTCCCACCCATTACCATTCAAAAGTACAAAACACCAGCTCTCAAACCCAGCACATAATACCTATTTCGTGATGCCAGCGAACGCAGAACCAGGCTCGAACGGGCCGGCTAAGAATCAGTCTGCACAAAGCGGCAAACGAGCCGGCGGCGGCGGCGGTAACGGTAGCGCAGACAAGCAGGAACTGAAAATTCTCATGCTCCATGGTATGGGCGTCCAACCCCCCCCCCCCTCACCCGCCCCAACACTCCCTTATCACTACGGGCCCTCATTAACCTCGATGGCAGGCTACGCACAATCCGGCCCCGGATTCCGCTCCAAGACAGGCGCCATGTCCAAGATGATAGCCAAGGCCCTACCAGGCATCAGCGCAACGCGCATCTACCCAACTGGTCCACACCGGTTGCGGCCCTCAGACATCCCGGGCTTCCAGCCGCGCGAAGGCGCCGAGGGCTCGTCCGATGCGGACCTCGATGTCTACGGATGGTTCGTCCACGATGAGGAGCCGGGGACCTATCGCGGGTTAGAGGAGGGTATGAGCGCCATCGCTGACGCGATTAAAGAAGCCGGCGGCGTCGACGGCGTGCTGGGGTTCAGCCAGGGCGGGGCGGTGGGTACCCTGGCCGCCGCGGCGCTGGAAGGCGGGCGCGAGATGCCGGAGGATGAAGGGCAGAGGGCTTGGGTCAAGCGCCTGAGAGAAGCAAATGGGGGGAGGCCGCTGAGGTTCTGCGCTGTGTACTCGGGTTTTGTCGCGCGGCCTGGGGCTCAGCTCGGGTGGTTGTATGAGGGCGGTATCAAGACGCCAACGTGTCACTTCTTTGGGAGCATGGATACGGTGGTTGAAGAGTCGAGGTGTAGGGAGTTAGTGGAGAGGTGTGTCGAACCCAAGGTTATTGTGCATCCCGGTGGTCATCATGTTCCGGTGAGGAAGGAGTGGGTGGCTCCGTTGCTTGACTTCTTGAAGAAGGTGTTGGAGGAGGGTGAGCAGCGCTAGGAACGATTTTATAATGTTCTACTATTAGAGATAGAGACCTGTTGCTATATTTTATAGAACTGATTTCACTTATTCACACTCCGGGCAACCTATAGCTATGAGGTGACCACCTGTTCAATATCGGAAACTTAAGTACGTGAGTACTGAAATGAACTCTCCACGATGGATGCCCTGACACGGTTGACAAGATCAATCACCTCCGCTGTTTGGCTGCAGGGAAGAAAGGTATTGCCCCTATGGCGAACTAGTTTAAGATCTACTTAGCGTCCATTGGTGTCACCAATGAAAACAGCGGTTGATCTAGAAAAGCGAATACTAATTTTCTGGTACGTTGAAACCCGACTTGACTGCCCTCACGGTGCTCCGAGGGCGCCACTTGGAGGAAACATGAGCAATAGTTTACGTAAAGTCGAGTACATGTGTGTTGCCTCGTCAGCCGCAGAGACAAAAGTATATACAGTAGTTGTGAACATCTATAGTGTGAGAGAATTGAGTTTGAAGTTAATTCAATAGCCTTCCGAGAATAGGCGAGATAAATCCCCACGAAACCCTCTAGCAGTAGTCCTCAGCAGCGCTGGGCTGGTTGGCGCAGTCAGTGCCCTTGCCACCACTGACATCAACACTCTCCCAGGTCCAGCTGGAGCAAGAGCTGGTAGGCCCGCAGTCGATCCAGACGGTGTAGGCATCATCCTCGACCGTGCCGGTGACGCCGTCCAGCTCAAAGCCCGTGATGGGGATACCAGTCGTCGCGTCATCCCCGTCGTCGGCCTGGGTAATGTAGATACCATACTTGGTGATGTCCTTGAGCGTAATGTCCTTGTAGTAAATGCCCGTGACCGTGCCAGTGTCGCCGGAGATGGTCTGTGGGTGAGAAACAGAATCAGTACCCGTGCATTTTGAGGGTTGTGACAAGAACCTGACAGGGTATCATGGGCTCTTACCTTGAGGGGCAGCGAAGGGGGAAGGCCCTTGTCCCTCTTTAGAGAGGACGCTGAGTGATGGCTGTGAACTGCGGAGAGTGATTCCAGAAACATAAAAGGGGGAATGGGGGCGAATGCTGGTGGATATACAATGGCGTAGCATTTTCTACCCCGGATCTTCGCCAAGACACATTGCCAAGTCGCAGAAAGCTTGGCCTGTGGAAACGGTCGCGGAGAACGGACCTGGACCATCAGCGCCCGGTTCTCACGAGGTCATTTGCAACAAGCTTTGGACTACCGCGTCAAGCCATAGGCATTGCTTGAGCCTGTCTGAATATTGATATCGTGGCAACCTACCTGGCCGGCCCAATCCCCTCTGGCCTTCTAGAGCTGGGCATAGGCAACCTCGAAGCTAGCACAGTGCCGTGCGATACCTATCTATCAGACCTTTGGTTACACCAGCCCACCTGTCCTTGCCGGAGCCCTGGCAAGGTTGCTTATGCTGACGGGAAACTAGAATGATGATGAGATATCCGAAGATTGCTCCCCTTCAAGGTCTGACGCCTCTCTGTTTCCAAATGACTGTATAGACGAGAATCTCGAGATGAGGTTCCGGATACCTAAGCAAATCTTGCGAATGCGCCTTCGATTCCCCCTGGTAAAGCTAGCTTATCTTTCCAGCACAGATGAAGTCCAGCAGATCGCCCCTCCCACACTCACTTCGTGATCACACCCTATTTTCTTCTTCCCTCGAAACAAATAGCATCCATCCTGCCTCCCATAATAATAGACTCCAGAAAAGGAGATCTCATGCCTAGCGTCGTCTCTGATGTCTACCAGAGCAGATTCTAGACCCATGCAGAATTACCAGGTCCTCTATCGTGATCCTCGGCCGCCATTGGGTTGCCTAGCATGGCCGCCATTGGGTTGCCTAGCATGGCCGCCATTGGAAGGCTCAGCATAGCCGGCTGGTGGGCGGCCAGTGGTAGTGGATATGCCCATCATCTGGTTGACAGGTTGACCAGGATTGACCAAGCCTCGGGCCCCGGAGCCACCGTGCAGATTTCCGCGAGAAAATGACGGAGGAGGTGATCGGGATCTGCTCGAGAGGTGTGACTCGTCGTCGTCGGTGTCGCTGTGGCGAGTTTTGAAGGCTTGGATAGCCTGACCTTTTCTTTGTATCTGGTCGGTTTTTTCCCGTATTTGCTTAACTCCCCAGGTCGCGATCACGCCGTAGCCCAGCATGAAAAGAGTGACCGTGCCGACTATTATACTCGATTGCCAATTGATCGGACTCGGGTTGAGGCACATGTACTTGGAGATGAGCAATGGCACAACGACACCGCTCACCAGAACGAACACGAGCGCAAGGATGCTGCTGATGACAATAGCCCACCTGTGCCTTGGAATATCCTTTAGGAATCTGGCCATGTGGCCGTCAGCTGGTGTGTCTAGCCTCAAAAGAAACCTTCCTTGCTACTCAATATCTTACGAGTATTGTCGCTTTCCCATGATTGTCGAGTTCAACGAACATGGGTCTCTTTTCAGAAATATGCCCACTTCTTAGTGATGATTGATGTCAAGGAAGTCTCTTGCAAGAGGGACTGTTGCAGAAGCCATCGAGCCTGTTGTTTTCCAAGCCATACCAGTCTATATAAGCATAGCAGGAGGCAGGCCCTTGATAAGATGCTTACGAGTTACATTCATCTGTCTGTGACGAGGGAGCTGACTGTGTAGGGACCTCGAGAAGGACAAGACAAAATCACTCTTTTGGTGGTATTATGAATCCCCGTATGTGTCACAGTATATTTAGTGTGACTGGATACTTATACGATCCAATTGATGACCGAATTCACTCAATCTATGCTGATCGTAGTGGCCGTAGAAATGCGTCGAGATCGAGTCTATTCTGTTGAAAGCAAAACGGCTGCGCAGCACACCCTCGAACCGTAGTAGCTGTTTATAACAACATATTCTGACCTAGTAGGAGGCTCAAGGGAAACGATATTCGTGATGTCGCAGCTGCCCACGCAGTCTTCGAAGGAACTTCTCGCGAGCTGTCAGAGGAAGATGATACCGGTGGCAATATTCTCTCGATCCCTCCTCGAAATGTCTTACATATATAATTGCCTCAAGGTAATTGACTACGACGTGGCTGCGAATATATTTTCATCTACTAGGTCTCACTACCCCCTATCACAGCCTCAGTACTGTTTTCTCTGTATAGCGAGAGCATCTCTTGCCCAGATATCTCTTGCGCTCCTGCTCCCCGCTAGCCCTCACAAAAAAAACCAAAAAAAAAAGAAAGAAAAGAAAGAAGAAAAAAAAGAGCTTCCTGGTGTCCCCCACATCGTGCAGCTTGACCAGTCCTCTGTCTGAAATTTGGAAAGTCCTGGCCATCACATTAGTTTAGCTCAGCGGCCTTCTCACAGTCCTGGCGTAGGGCCCTTCTCTGTCTGCGTGCTTCTTTGCCTTCCTTCTGACGGGCTGCGTTGTTTTAGTGTTGTTGACGGCGTCCACGGCAATTGGACACCCATCTATACAACAGGAGACCCAAAATGATTCCGACGACTAGGAAACCCCCGGAGTACGCTGCTATGAGAATGAATGGACCATCGAGTTCTGAGCAGAGGCTCTCATCCTGGCCAATAGCCTCGCAGACGAAATTCCTGGCAAGGCTGATGAAGCAAACCAGCAAGACCAATGTGACAATAAGAGGGCCGACCAGAAGTCCATGTCGTTTCAGGAATGGCTTAAAGGACCTGTTGACCATTGTGTCAGTTAATATCTGTCACCTCGAGCCAAGTTCTTGTGATCTTACTCCATGTTCTGTGGCTGATAAATCGAGCATCGGAGGGTGTAAGGACGTCTGATTGTTGCTGTGTGGCTGGCTGAGATGCCCCTGGAATATGGTAATCACTGCTTCAGACAATCCGCCTCTTCGTGTTTGAGGGTGTCGACACGGCGTAGAAATTTATCTTTGAGTGAAAAGGATTCGGGCACGAGAGATAAAATTGATCAGCAGCTGCCGGTTGAGCTCTAAATAATGGTAGACAGGGCCTCATTCTCACTTCGTGTGACTGACTTATGAAGATCTAGTTGTAGGCCATGAATGACCTGCAAAAGGCACCCAGTGACTCACCTGTCATTGTGAAGCAAGACCCCATTTCAAGCTTGTGAATCAAGCTCGTCAATATGCTGGACAGCATCTCTGTAAGGTGCACACAGTTCGAGAGACTCTAGTCTGATTGCAATCGCTCTAAGCGGGTAGGTTCTTTGAAGTGGTTGGTGCATTGGGCTATGTATGAGCGCTAGATTAGCTTAGGCGAGGAGTAGAGGATCAT
The DNA here is from genome assembly GCA_026119935.1 of Endothia cerciana. Classification (NCBI taxonomy): domain Eukaryota; kingdom Fungi; phylum Ascomycota; class Sordariomycetes; order Diaporthales; family Cryphonectriaceae; genus Endothia; species Endothia cerciana. Next base: position 534,249 of record JALRMH010000006.1, read on the forward strand.
GGTTACTAGCTATTGTTAGAGGATGTTCTCTCCTCAGGGCTGTACTCCACAGTAGCATATCATGATGAATCAATTGGCTGCGGCATCCTCTTCGCATCTTCAGCCTGCTCTCGAGCGTTATAAGCATCCAACATACCAGAAACCATGTAAGTATATGCTAGCCTAGCGTGGCTTGTGTTCTTGTTGAGTGGGCGGAGCGTCAAGTTCGAGCGCCAGACGTCAGTATTAGCATTGTTCTTACTGGCGGATTCGACAAAATCTTGATAAATTTCAACGTTACAGGTCCACGGTCTAGTTGGTTGAGTTCCCTTCCGCTGTATCTACTTGACCGGTGTCTCTGCTGCTGCTCTCGTTGCCTCCCTATTGTAGTCTCCAACTTTCTCAACATCCTGCCCGTCTGCAGCGGCATATACTTTAAATGAGCACTGCTCCTGCAAGTCCATAGATGGATATAATGTCGCTCAGCAAGCCAAATATAACATTCATGTAGCTGATATTACGGGAACATACGCTTTTGTCCTGGTGGATGGCTGTGCAGGCGGCTTCAAGTGCAAGCCGGTGCTCGAACTCAAGAAAGAGACTCCAGACAATATGAGTAATTCGCGGTACTAGATTAATCGCTGCAGTGTCAGTCTTCTCTCTTCCAGTGAAATCTTGAAGTTCTAAGTAAAGGCCTTGAGGTCCCAGAGTGTATCAAGAGGAGCACTTCCGGAAAATGGAATCGATAGTGTGTGCAGTTGTGGTCCCGTCAACGTCAAGATATCAAACTCCAGTGGGTCAACCCACCTGCTGCCCAGCATTAGGGTAAGTAGATACGGTAAAGGACATTCTGGCAATAGTGCAGCTGGTAATATTGCCTTCAAGTATATCAATCTCGAGAAAGGAATGAACGAGAAGCCTTCTCCCAAGGTTATTCCAGATTCAAACTTTGTTAAGTCCTGGGAGTCTCTTCAGACTACATTGCCGGACCCCGTCCTCCACTTTATTGAAAAATGCCAGATCTTATTGGAATCGCATATTGTATCATCTGTAAGACTTATTAGCACTTATCCGTGCTTGAAGGATCCCTTATTTGCTTACCCTGCACGGCTTTCATGTGATAATCATCTGCCTTCTATGCTATGTGGATTTGAACTCCTCCTCGGCCGTGGCTCTTGCGGTCGTTTTGATCTGCCAGGCTTTGCTCTTCCACGGGGTTGTATTCCGCAGTTGGTGCTGCATGGCTTGGCACTTCTCTGGTCGGCAGTCTCTGGCTTGGTGTTCCTTGGCCTAGCATTCCTGGGGTTGGCAACCCTTGGCTTGGTAGCCCTTGAAATGGTGCTCATGGGTTTGGTACTGGATACTTCAGTTCGCTGTTCGGGTTCACACGTCTGCTAGATGCAGATCTTGAGCGCCCTTGATCCCTCCTTCTCGAGAGAGAGTCATTATACCGCCCATTCTCTCTGCTTGGATGCGGGACTCTGAGCTGCTGTATCTCCTCCTGCGCTGTGAGAGCTGGTTGCGGCTTCCCAAGAGAGGCAAAGCTTGAAGATAGGGGCGGTATTCCTCTACCCCGGGACATATTTGGGGGGTTGGAGATCTCGAGTACCCTTTGCCTTCGCCACTCGAAAATGCTTCCTCACACCATGACGTAGACCTGAAGCTTCGTCCAAGTGGTGTCCCTCAATTCGGTACCCTTGTCTAGCAAAGTCGTCAAATGTACTCTGGATTTCGTTCTGTAGTTGCTCGAGGTTTTTCGTTCTGTCTTCGACAGCCTGGTTGATTTTGTCCCAGTTTCCTTTGGCCCTCGCGTTGTGTATGGTATTCTTGCTTGGCTTTCACGGTCAGTGTATGTCTGCCGAGATAGTCTCGTGCGTGCAGATAGAACCGCCTGTTGAAGACGCGGGTGAAGTACCATCCAGCTGCCCCGATGATGAGGTTGACAAAAGTGTATATGATTACTATCTTTTAAGCTCCAAGAGAGTCGCAGTTCATGAGGGCTTGGGGGGGGGGGGGGGCTAGCCATATTTCTACCGCCAGGAATTGCAAACTGATAAATGACAGTGCCGCCGATTCCCATGAGAATGGCAGGTATCATCACCCAGAAAAAGCCGATGAGAAAAAGAAACAGCACTGTTCTCTTCCAAACTTTGCGTTCCAACCCCATGTCTAGAAGGGCGCTCACGTAGACCCCACGGTCGAAGTCGGACATCTCTGTGACTGGTTTCGTAGTGATGTGTTTTGTGGTGTTGGCCAGGAAGAAATTGAACGCAGTGTTGACTCTATGGAGTGGGGAGAGATTTTTGTTGTTAAGGCAGGAATGCGTGGATACAGAGATCCGTAGAAGCTCGAAGCCGGTGGACACAATGAGGACACTAATAATCTTTGGGCTATCTATATATAGTCCGGGGCAGCCTACGTGTAGAAAGCGAAGGCATTCGGGTTCTAGCCGTCAGAGGTATGAGTGATTTGTCTGAGCTCGTATGGTTCCCGAGGGCATCAGCACGCTCTTGGTGAAACCCGGCATACTGACTACCAACCCAGTGAGTGTATACAAGCCCTTTCTTCAGGCCCACTCCACCCAGTGACAATCCACAGTTCTTCAATTCGTCTTCATAAAACTGAGATAATAGCTGTGTATTTAACCCAGATTTTGGTCGCAATCATGCCTTAGAGTCCTTGATTGATTGTGAGTGCAATCTTGCGCGGCACGATTGTGTGGGCAGCGGTAAGGACGGTGCAATGATAGCTGCAGGCCAGCCTTGGAATAGAAGCATTTTCAATAATCTGAGAACGTATTTGCCACCTTCTATGCCATGTTATCATATACAGGTGGCTCTTTACATACGGGTACAGTTGGGAAGTTGTAGGTGCTCGAATACAGAAAATTATCGGTTCATCAGCCTTGTCAAATCTTGCCATCTACCACCATGGCTCTTCACCACGAATTGACAACTGGGTACACACAATTCTGCCCCAGAAGTGCTTGCAAGATATCAAAATGTACGGGAAAGAAAGGTGTGGGCTGACTTGGAACATGAATCGATAAGGTGATATAGAGAACGGCTCCAATTACAACGTAGCCGCGGAAAGAGAAAGAGAAAAGAAGCTGAAAAGAAAGGCTTGACATCGGCGGGCGGGGAGGTTGCTTTCTGGCTCGGCTTCTTAGCATGGCATCCATGGCCACGGATCATCAGCTTCCGCTAATTAAGCACGACAACTGTGCAGGGTTGGGCCCGACCTGAGATGCTGAGGGCTCTTGAAGGAAGTGGTGCGCATTTTGGCTAAATTGTTGCAGTCAAATCCCGAGGCTGACAGGTTAATGAACCCCTGGCGAGAGGCGCTGATCGCATAAAGTCAAACCAAGAACCATAGATCGTCTCGAGAAACCAAACGCACAAAGCTTGAAAGTGAGAGAGCCTGGTGTGGATGACGATTGACTATAGCCATGGTTATAGGTGGGCATGAGAGAGCCTTTTCTCGGCAGGGTATGAGGGTTATGGGATGACAAGGCCAAGCAAACACCCGCCCCTGGTTGGCTGTGGTGGGCAAATGCGGGAGAGGCACACGCTACGAAAGCATGATGCGCGTGCACTGATGGATAGATTGTTTTTCATTTATCTCAAGCCTTTAACCGTCAAGGTTGCCGTCAAGACCTCGGTCTAGAGGACTGCGCTTGCAAGCACGAGATACAGCACGGTCCAGACTTTTGATCTCGGCATCTGTCTAGTGACGTCTGGATGCCGGTAGTGAGATGACGAGACGATGGCATATATAAAGAGGCGAGAAGTCGCCAAGGAAAAAGAGCCAGGCCTCGATCGGCAGTTCACATCTGTAAAGTGACTCGACCCACAGAGCCTCAAGGTCGTTGTAAATCCCCGAAACCATACTTACCATAGCTTTTGTTGTCGACACTCCGTAAGCGTGTCTCGCCAGGCCAGTCAAGATGCGGTCCCTTGCCTTCGTGCTCTTCTCCGCCTCTACTGTCACTGCTCACTGTGAGCCACTCCATCATGCCTCTTCGTACCTCCCGGTACGTGATGTTCGGTTCACACGCTGATAGCCTCTCCTGATCCGAACAGACACCATCCCGATCCTTAACAGCAACCCAGAGTGGACAGTTGTCCGCCTGGCTAAGAACCATCTAGACAACGGCTTTGTCTCCGACGTCACTTCGAACGACATCCGGTGCAATCAGCTGGACACCGGGAACGCGAGCCTCTCTGTCGCCGCTGGCAGCAAGGTCACCGTCACGGCCAACAACGACTTTTATCATCCTGGACCCTTTCGTACGTTCGAGTCTCCGCATGAGGCCCCTCCCTGAGCAACCCGTTTCTGGTTTTCTTTGGCTTGGGACCTTTCGGGATCTTGGCCTTGTTCCATGATGGCTCACAGGAAATCCATACAGAATCTTACATGGCCCTGGTGCCCGAGGGCCAGGACATCAACACCTGGGACTCGACCGACGCCGTCTGGTTCAAGATCTACCAGGACGCCTTCGAGGGAGGGCAGAAATGGGCCAGCTCCGGTAGGCAAATCCCCTCCCCGAACAAGCTAATCCACGACGTCCCGTCGGCGCACCCCGTGTGCTCAAGATACTGATGGGATAAAACCTTCCCGCAGGCGAGTCCTCTGTCGCAGTGACCATCCCGTCCTGCGTCCCGGCCGGTAACTACCTGATGCGCAACGAGCAGATCGCCCTGCACGTGGCCTCGACCCAGGGCGGCGCCCAATTCTACCTGTCGTGCGGGCAGCTCGAGGTCACGGGCGGCGGCAGCAAGACGCCCTCCGGTCTCGTCGCCTTCCCCGGCGCTTACAAGGCTACCGATCCGGGCATCTTGATCAACATCAACTATCCGACGCTGACGTCCTATACCAACCCTGGCCCGGCCGTCTTCACTTGCTAAGTAAGCGTGGCCTTGTGGTTCTGGCGGGGAAACTCGTGGCGTGTCGGGCAGCACGCGTGGTGGACGTGAGATGCTAGGGAGAGGAGGGATACCGGTTACTATGTACTTGTCGATTCCCTCAATATCTCAAACAGAGATGCTCTTATCATATATCTCATCCTTCAGGCTTGAATAGTGTGCCTCATGGTGCTGCAACCTAGGACCTTGTTTGACATTAACGGCAGGATCCGCGCCCTCAAGTTGCGGCTGCACCGCTTGACTAAGGACCCCGAGGAGACTTGACCAGAGTATCTTTGCAGGGAGCCGAGGTTGAATACGAGAACCAGGCGAGAAGGCATCACGGTTTGTGCTTGAGCAATTATCATATCAAGACCGCTCGCATCACTTCCCTCTCTTTCGGGCCTTCCAGGATGCTGCCTGTGGAAGGAGTACCGACTGGGCGGACTCGCGCTCCGCCTACTGCCAGCCACTGTGTCTTGATCCATGCGCGGAGGGACAACCCCTTTTCTCTGATATACAAGACCAATATCGAGATACAGGATATCTTGAGGTGGCAGGTATGTTGTCAACGCGGGATGGTTGCGTTTGCATTTCCGTATGTGGTTATGCTCAATGTTGATACTCAAGGCTCTCCATCGGGCTAGCGACCGCCCGTGCCATGCAGCGGGAACGATTGCAACTGTTTCGGCCCACCACTGCGGCGGTCAGTGATCATGCGTCGCTATGATGAAGAGGCAAGGCCTTCATCGTCGAGAGTCATGTCAACCTTGTTTTTCCATTGAGCGCAATATATGCCTTGAAATCCATTTATGGTATTGGAAAAAGAGCCAGTTCCGACCCCAGAAGCATCCTGAGAAGTAGACGCCATATGCAAGTAACCCAAAATTCGGAGAAGGAGAAATGGCCTGAACGCCAAACTTGCGGACACCGTCTTGGGATATCGAAATCGTAGGAGAAAAGAAGAGAAAGGGGGGATACAAGAAAGGTAAAGAGAAAAGGAGAAAGTTACGGCTTCTCTTCTTCACTTCAGAACCCGATATTGTCCGCCAGCTGATTGTCCGCGTTCAATGCCAGGCTCAGAAGAGGAAGAGCCCGCAGATCTCCCGAACCAGCTCTGCAGTGCTGACAATGCCCTGGTTCCGGTTGTTGGGAGAAGAACGCCTCTCTGCAGGCGTCCAACGGATCACAACCACACCGAGACTTTCGGCCGGGTGCCTTGCCATCCTTCCGCAACCACCTACCCCTTCATCTTGACATAGTTGCTCGGGAAGGTACCATGTTTTGTACCGATCATGCCAGTCCTGGGAGGTGGTTAGTCAGTGTTCAGGCGGGCACAGGGTGACGAATCGTCGGTGCCGATACGTACCACCAGTCATTGTCACTCTCGGTCTTCTTCAACACCGTGATAACATCTCCCTTCTTGAAGCCCAGATCACCCGGCTGCTCCGCTTCAAATGTGAACAGAGCAATGGCCTCATTCTTCTTCATGAGAGCCTGCTTGCTCTGGAAGTTGGGCTTAGGCGCAGCAGGTCTACCCGGGCCAACCTTGCGCTCCTCAGGCGACTGGTACTCCCTCGGCACGGTGACATCCTGTAACGTGCTGGACCGCGACCCCGACCCGAAAGCTCTGGGGCTGTCGTAGACGTCATCCTGCCACGTGCTCGCCCTCTTCGGCGCGCCGAACTCTCCCTGTCCGCTGCCGCTGCTTCCACCGTAGGTGGCATTCCGCGAGTGGCCGTGACTACTTGCGGTATCGTTGTACGTGTTGCCATACACTGGTACATCATTATACATGTTATCGTCGTAGCTCCCTGACCGCATGCCGTTGAACGCCCTCGAGTTTAGGATATTGAGCAGGGGCGCAGCCTGAGGCGGCGGCCTCTCGCTACCTGTCAGCAAGTCGCGCGCGCTGATAGGTCGACCGTACAGCTTGGTATTGGCGTCCTTGCGCTCTATGATCGCAGAGCCCTCCAGACTGACGCCCGCGAACAGGCCCTTGGTCTTGCTATAGCTGAAGATACCCGCGACACCCCTCAGACTGGCAGCTCCGGCAGCCTCGGCATTGCGACCCACAGGCCCTGCGGCAAGAGAGACATTACCGCCGAGGGTGAGCGATCCGGCGGTCGAGAAGGTCTTGACGGCAGCGGCGTCGTTGAGTATGAAGACGAAGTCGGTCAGCTCGAAGCCGATCTGGCCGCCGAAGCCCGCGCCACCGGTCGCGATGGCGGATGGAGCGGACCAGGAACCGTCTGGCAGGCGGGCGACGACAAGACCGGAGCCGAAACGGGCAGAACCGAGGAAGCCTGCTTTAATGACGGTGAGGATGGCGAGGCCCTGGGAGTGGAGGAGGTTGTCAGCATGGACGTGTATCGCGACACACAACTGCGCCGGAGTGTTCCGGAAATGACCCGAGGGGGGGTTGGTCGTAGCTCACCTTTGCGGAGGCAAGTACCGACGGTGGAATGACCTTGTCAGGGCCGAATGCTTGGCGGGGATCGATGAAGGAGGCGAGGATCTTTCCGCACTTTTTGCATTCCGCTGGGTCGGGTCAGTACGGACTCCTTGCCCTGGAGTGTGGCCGGCGGCGCAGACGAGGGCGCGGCGCCTGGTAGCGGTGACGCGGCAAGAAGCGGGGTGATGATGAGTGGTGGGACTTACACGATAGTGACGACGGGACAGGATTGTTGATACCCATCTTGACAGTTCTGAACTCAGGACGGCCTCGAGTCGACGATTGGGTATGGGAGGGAAGAGTAGAGGGAGGGGTGGGAGAGGTAGGAAGACGTTCAGTCGGAGGAAAGGAGGCGTCGAGCGTGTAGTTTAAAGGCGAGGACGGAGACGATTGGAGAAAATGGGGTTAGTCTTGAGAGCTTGACGAGGGGCCAAGGTTCAGCTTGGGGGCAAGGGTGGTAAGGCGTTGGCACGTTAGGCAGATGGTCCCGCTCCCCGCCCCAGCCTCCAGGGGATACCTGACTGCCTGGTGGCACGTCTGGGTGAGGTGCCAGGCGATGATGACAAGAGCTGTGGGGCCTCCCGTTTCCACCCTTCAGGCCCCAAGTCCAGCAGGCATGCAGTGAAACCTCATGGCTGGACTGGGTACAGTAGCTCGGCCTTACTTTCCACTCGTATTGGCGGGGCATGGGAATCTGGAGGATGATGGTTGCACCATTTATCCCCATTTTCGAATCGCCACAACCAATGCAGACCAGGGAGGACTCGGTCTGCCTGGCCATGAGCTTGCCTGATTGCAAGTGGCCCAGCAGGAGGGCCCTAGATCAACCTCTCTGTTCGTCGTATGGATAGTCAGACAGAGTTCCGGATCGCACGGAGTGCTCTCAAGTACCGAGTGGCTATGCACTGCTACTTACCCACTACTACCACATTAATGGCCACAGTGAGCCACGAGGCTGCCACCTGGGCACCTGACACCCTCCCGAAGCTGTGGCTGTGCAGTGCAGTCCCCAAACGACGTCCCGAGGTCCTCCCAGCACGGTGGTACCCTGCCGCCTCCGTACCTCGCCGCCACCCACTTGTAGAGAGAGGTTCAGCTAGAACCCGCGCCCTCGAACGCATCGTCATACCCTTCCCGTCTCGTGTGGCGCCCCTTTCTTTGATCATCGTCGTCGACATACCACTTTCATTCAACAACGCTCACACCCCTGGCAACAGTCGACGGAACAGAAGTCTCAACAATTTCTCCATCGTGCCTTCAAGACAGACACATCCTCGATCCATCAACACCAGCGAGAGGCACACACACACAGAGAGAGCGGAAAACCGCAGGGAAGACAAGGCAGCCACCATGTCCGAGGCCTACGAGCGCGAGCGCCAGAACAACAACCGGCTCGACGAGCTGTCGGCCAAGGTCTCCGCCCTGCGCGGCGTGACGATCGACATCTATGACAATGCGAGGGCCCAGGATGTCATTGACAACACCGTACGTCCCCCCTACCTGGTCCTCCTCCTCCCCTCCCCCCCGAATCTATTCTCGCATGCTACCAGCACCAGCGAGGTCGGGGTGCGGGATGCTGACATGGCGGTGTCACTGACGCGGCACACAGTCCGAGACCTTCTCCAACATGCGCACATCCCTCACCGGCTCCGCAGGCCGCCTGGGCCGCATGGCTGCCGCCGGTAACAAGGTCGCTATCATGAAGCTGGCGGCGATCCTTACTGGTAGCGTGTTGTTCCTCTACTACGCGTGGAAGCTTTTCTTCTGAGCGAATATGACACAACGACGTCCGGCGATCGACACAATTGTTTCCCCCCAGGCGGCAGGGACAAGAATTTTGGGATATACCGGGGACAGGTGGCAGATACCGTTGGCATAACAAGCGCCAGGCGAGCCTGCGCCGTGCCGGATGACGGGAAGAGGATATGTGATCTATACACTACGTATGGGCCGTTCTGTAAGGATGATGACACGCAAGGTTAAAGGAACAAAGGACGGAGGCTCTTCGGTGGCCGAGCAAGGGGAGTGTCGCCTCCAGAAATGTGGCCCTATTTAGGTCGTCTTGTTGTTGCTAGGGCTCAGGAGACGCCTAGATGGGCGCTTGCCCGCTCGAGCTGACGAGGCTATGTAATGCTTGGAAGGGGCGGAACAGGCATAGCAATGGCGTTCGAAACGGTTTTCTGACATTCAAAGAGGCTTGCACAAAATCGTCGTGGCTACAAGAGGGGCATGGAAGCGTAAATAATCATCATTTATTGCGGGCCTCGTCTATACATAAATGCCGACGTTCCGATATGCACACCTTGACCAATGAACGACCCCGTCCGCGTTCACAAACTCTTCTTGTGTTCGGCACCTATGCCGGATTCCATAGCCATTCCACCGAGGAAGTCCAGGCGCCATTCCAGCTGTCCCTTCGCGCGTGTAATGAGTGCCCGCAGTATGATTTTCACTGCCACACGTTCGAAAACAGATCCTCGCTTCCGGAGACGCCCTTGGATCCGCCGTTCCCGCTTGTCGTTCCCGTGCTGCTGGTCCAACCGCCAAACTCCTCGTCAGCCGCCACCTTCGGCTGCGTGACCAGCCCACCAGATGCTCCAGGCACGATAGACGTGCCGGCAAGTGAGCCGCCTCCCATGCTGCCCCAACCGCCAAAGTCATTCGAGGCCTGCACCGGCTGCGGGGTTGGTGCCTTGGGGGCCGGATCCGCCCACGCGTTTCCTCCCCACACGTCTGCACCGGACAGTGCGCTATTGCCGCCGACTGGAGCTACAGAAGTGCTTGGGGCCGGGACGGGAGGGGATTTCGGTTGAGACAGGTTGAAGACGGAATTGGTCGTCGTAGACGGGGCAGGGGCAGGAGCCGGTGCTGGAGAGGACGAGGAGAAATCGAAGAGGTCGTTCATGGCGGAGGATGCGGGAGCGGCCGGCTTCGCTGGCGCGGGGGAGGAGCCAAAACCTCCGAGGCCACCGAAACCGCTGTTAGCAGGCGCCGGCGGCGGCGCCGGCTTGGGCGAAGCTGCTGCGGCAGGCTTGGAGTCAAAAAAGCTTCCTCCGCCGAGACCCGAGAATGCGGAGGACTGTTGTGGCGGTGGTGACTTGTTGCTCGAGATACTGCCTAGCCCAGAGAAAGCTGAGCTTGGAGGGCTTTTCGGGCTAGATATATTCGAGAAGCTTAAGTTGCTGAAAGCATCGTTCATCCCTCCCATAGACGACTGGGTGGGCTGCTGGCTCATCTGCGGTGCTGATGGGGTCGTCGGCGAGTGCAGCGATCCAAAAGAGTTGGTGTGGGCATGCGAAGCCTGCTGCGGTCGTGGGGCGGTAGCGTAGAGAGAGAGGATCGACTGCTTCAGGTCCGGGCGCGACTGACCGATTCCGCCAGAGCCAGTAGTGCTGGCAGGTCGTGGAGGCGGGCACGGCTCGGAGCCCAGGAAGTCCAGACCGAGCAGCGAGCTGTTTGTAGGAGTTGCTTTTGGCGGTGCGGGTTCCGCTTTGGGAGGGACCTTGCCCGCGATCGGCCCCGCTGTGCTCGCCCGTGGAATCGGGTCGTCGCCACCGATCAGATCGACCTGCGGCTGCGGTGGGGATGGAGCGGACGACTGTCCCTGTGACTGCTTCCGTAGAGACTCCTTCCTCTCGAGCGTCTGCTTCTCCTTCACCAAGCTAAGAGGTACGTCATCGTCTCCATCTGCGTCTAGTGTAGCAGGATCGGGCAACGGACCGTCCATGACCCATCTCTTGAGCTCGTACTTGGTGCGGATGAAGTTCTCGATTTTGGCCTCGGAGGGCACGTGGCCGGCGGCCAGCTTGGACTCCCAGTACTTGTTGGCGCGCGCATTGCCCCAGTTCAGGATGCTGTTCATCTGCTCGTCGGTCCAGGAATCGAGGTCGACGGATTTGACCCGGCTGATGTGGACGCCCATACTACGGTGGATGCCGGAGCAGCGGATACAGATGAAAACTCCGAGGTTCCAGCTCGCCCAACGAGGATCTAGGGTGATTGTCGCGTTAGCCATTGAGAGGCGCCACGAGGGCAGCATGTTGTGTACGTACGTTTGTTCCTCTTGCAGTCGGCGCACATCTTGTTGGGCTCTAGCTTGAGAAGGGATTTGATAGTCGCCTGGTTCTTAGCTGCCCTTTCAGCGGCAGGATTTGGTGGTCGCCTCGACATTTTGTTGGTGTTTGTGGGATGGGCCAAAGTTCTTCTGGGGAGGCGGGAGGCGAAGAGGCCGAGAAGGGGGTGTCGTGCCCGAGCGGAGGGAGATAGGTTTCCGTTTGAGAGAGGAGCTGAAGTTGATGATGAGGATTTGGTTGATACCGGCTGCAAGGAAGTGCGGCCGCAACGTGGTCGAGCAGGGAAATTGTGTTGATAAAAAGAGAGGTGAGGGAGGCTGATGAGGGAGATGTGGTCAACCAGTGGGTCTTCACCTGCGACCCGCTACCACGTACCTACTGCTCAGGCCTGAACCGACCTGACTCAGCATCTCAACCGCCACGCTGGGGGGGGGGGGGGGTTCAGCAACAGAGACGTGGGCAGCCACAAGCCAGTAGCAAGCTCTACAACAGCAGGGACCCCGCAGCAGGTTATCCCAGCGCAGTCTGGTCATTCTATGGCATATTTCTTTTCGAGTAACACCTGTATCGACTAACAATAGCGCGCCTTGGGGAGTTTTCATTCCATCGTTGCCAAACCTTTCCCGACCGCCACACCTCGGTGCCATCCAGGTGTGGCTTGTAAGTCTGTGACGTCGATCAATTGGAGGAGGGGGGGCGCGAGTATTTGGAAGTCAGCGAAAGGCAGATCTCGTCAACAGAATTTCCCCTTTTGTACAGCATTCAAAGTGTGCGGTACGGGATATTCCAAATCGGCTGATTCAAGACCTCTATAAAATCTTACGCTCTTCCGCTTGGGTTCGTCTCTGGAACGTTTCAACTTTCTTCATGCGCCTCCAATTCTACAGTGTCCTGCGAACCCTCTACACCCTCTCAAGTCTCACTCGAGTCCGAGCCTCACAGCAGGTGCCTCTTCTGCAGTCATTACCTCAGCGGGTCACTGCCCTCAGGTCTATGCCGTCCATTCCCATACTAGGCAGTCTCTTTGGTACGAAGGCCACCGACAGCTCCAAGATGTCTTGTCCAGACAAGCGAAGCGATGATGAGTGGCGCGCCGTGCTAAACAAGGGCACGTCCCACACCCCGACCCTGGGCAACCCCGTTCCTGGGCCAGCCATGCTGACTTCCATCACAGAGCAATTCCGGATCCTCCGCGAGAAAGGTACAGAGCCACCGGGGTCCGGCAAATTTGACAAGCACTATCCCTCTGAAGGCGTGTACACCTGCGCCGGGTGCGAGGCCCCGCTGTACAAGGCCACGCACAAGTTCAGCAGCGGTTGCGGCTGGCCGGCATACTTTGACAGCATCCCGGGCGCCGTCGTGCGCCACGAGGACAATTCCATGTTCATGAAGCGCATCGAGATTATGTGCGCCAACTGCGGGGGTCACCTGGGCCATGTCTTCAAGGGCGAGGGCTTCCCGACCCCTACGGACGAGAGGCACTGTGTCAACTCTGTCAGTCTGAACTTCTCGCCCCAGGAAAAGATCGTGAAGGATGATGCTGGGGTGGACGGTGAGGCGAAGGAGTAGGTGCTGCACGGGACGAACTTTGTTCCGCTTTTTTTATTTTGGGGGGGGGGGAGGGAGGTGCTGTAACGGGAGGCTTTCTAGAAAATGCAGCTCTTATTTCACACATTGAGACACTATCAGCAACAGAATCAAAGTTCCGAGGTCACCGTGAGCCTACTATAAGGGCACACTTTTATACACGCCTTTTTACTTCGGACGCTATATACAGAGAAAAACAATACCGCATATAACTAGAGGGCTATACTTGCCTAACTGACTCCTAATGTCAGACAACAATTCCGGATTGGTCGTTTCTCATGCATCCCCTGTGGAGTTAGAACCACGCACTTTCGGATCTAAACACCCCCAACACTTGTGAGCTTGCTATCATCTATCGTGACATAGAACCCGACTAGGTGATTTGACGTACTCGACCGTCATCGAGGCTAGGACCTGGTTCCTAGAGGAGGCATTTCGCTACCTGTAGCCTTACCTAGAACGCCTGGATGTTGCGGAGAAAAGTGAGCTAGGTAAGATTTTTCCCTACAACAATTGTATGTTCTCTTGTGTGTTGGAAATTAATGTCAAAGCCTCTCATGGTCTGTTACGGCACCAACATATGTTACTCTAAAGGCAACATTTTATCAAGATCATCTGTCTATCTGTAGTAATACTGCGTCACATGCGTGGTCACAGCCATGCTCTCGTATCAGCCACATTACTTCGTCTCAAAATTTCGAGGGGACTCAAAGTGCCCGCATCCCAAACAGACCCAGATCAACAATTCCGTCATCAGGACGCACTTGAGACACGCCTGAAAAATCTTAGAAGGTCTCGTTCATACTCAATCCCACATTGTGCCTGGGTGAGCAGCCTCTTTCGATTGTCCGAACTGGACCTAGGGTCTCTCACGAGAACCTGGGCAGCCTTCTCTAGATGGGATCTCTCCAGTTTCATACCGCGCTCGACCAGATCTTTCCACTGGGTCAAGTCCATCTGCAGTCTCCTGGGCTTGTCAGTCTGGACGGCAGCATCCGAGATGTAGATACAAGGACTTGTGCCGGTGTCCACCATCTTCTCGACCTGAGGCTGAGCCCCCGATACCTGTACCTGAGCTTCGGCGTCCTGTATAGCAGCCCGCTTCTGTGCGGCGAGGTGTTCGATACTTCTGTTATTCGCCTGCGTTTGGCTGCCATTGTTTCCCCCCAGGGGGCCCTCAGCGTCTCGAATGTGAAAGTTTTCTTGATGGCCTGCGTCAGGCTGTTTTTCAGGGTACACACATGCAAAGACAGCGCTTTTGACACATGCCCCGCACATAGGCTTCGACCGACTACACTTTTGCTTCTTCCGTCGGCAACGCATGCAAGCGGACGGCGCGAATTCTTGGCCAGTTTCGTCCGTGTGTGTGGTAACCAGCTCTGTCCTCTGCGTGGCCTCCATTCGCGGAGCCAGCGTTGCATCTGGCAATTCCGGATCTTGAGTTGTCTGACCCTCTTCTATTGGAAATGTGTGAGACGTTGTAGAATCTCTGCTGAAGTGCTGAGAGACCTTGGGTCTATAAACTTGGGCTCCCTGGTTTGCTTTGCGTGCCTTCTTCGCCGCCGACTGCGGTCGAGCCTGGAGAGAAGCTGGTCTCTTCTTCACGGCAGTCATCACGTCATTTCCTGCTGTCCTCAACGAAGCAACACCTCTCTTCTCTTGACTCGTAGTGAGATTGCTGTTGCCTGCGTCATTTTTTTTGGCAAGAGGCGGTCGATCTGTGAATTCTCTTGATGTTGTGTCTGAGCCAAGCATGGAACCAGAGCGCTGCGCGGCCACACGAGATGCCGAACCGCCCAGTAATTCCAGCGCTGAAGGAGCACCGTCCGGGACGTTCGCCACGTTCCATGGTGGTGCCATGGGATGCATGGTACCAACCGCGGGGTCTCCAGAGTAACGTACCCAAGGTGGCGCCATGCCATTCGTCTCGGCATGTATGATATTTGCCCCTGAACGCGATGCGGCATCACGTTCTCCATACTGGCTGGCTGTGTTCGATCGCCAGCCGGGGTGTAGGGGGTCCAAGGAGGAATCCCGCATCTTCGTCCCAGCAGGGCCCTGAGGCCGCCGGCGGCCAGTCCGGAAGGCAGCAGCCGGCAAACTGTCTGTGTAGTCATTGTAGTCATGATGCTCATCGGCCAGCTCATTGGAAGTCATCGCATTTGGCGGAGGAGCGGCCTCGAAAGTTTTGCGACTACGAGTCTCAGATTTTTGAAATCGTTGCCCACCGTGCGAACTTTGAAGCGGGAAGCCGAATTTGCCTCCCAAATATAGTGCGGCGTGGTCGCTGCTAGAATATTGGTGGCTCGGATTCACAGGTCGACAAAGCGAAAAGTCTATCTCTGCATTGTCATCATCGCTCTGGTATGGTTGAGCAGGTGATGGTCTCGTCAGGAGATGCCTGGTATCGGCAAGTCCTCCATGCGGTAGGGAAGGATCGCCAAGAACAGATGGGTTTCGGCGCTGGCCATGGGGCAGCGTGTAAGGAGGGTAGCTCGGTGTCGGCGGCTGAATTCGACTTTGAGTTCGACTTGGGATTGCTCGATGCGGCATGGGGTTTGAAGGCCGGCTTGGGAGTTGAGGGGAAGGTAGCATGCGAGCTTCTTGCCCAGGTATATGATAGGTAGATCTGCTTGGACGTCGAATGGGTGGAAGCGTTGATTGAGGCCTGACGTTGGCGGAGGTCGTGTGGTCTGGAGCAGAATTGTAGAATTCCATGGCAGACACTGCCCTTGGGAACGGCGACCGTCGGGTGGAAGTATCCGGCATATCGATGTGGAACAGACCAGCATCTTTGGATAGGTAGGCGACGGCGGTGTGGAAATGCTGGTGTGTATGGAAATGAAGCCGGATGATTTTCAGAGAATTGCTCTAGAGACAGTCAGGGACGCCGGGTGTCAGGATTGCCATCAGATCTTACTGAATATGTCTGGCTGGCGGAGGAGAATGAATGTCCGTCATCCTC
This sequence comes from Endothia cerciana, assembly GCA_026119935.1. Classification (NCBI taxonomy): domain Eukaryota; kingdom Fungi; phylum Ascomycota; class Sordariomycetes; order Diaporthales; family Cryphonectriaceae; genus Endothia; species Endothia cerciana. The sequence continues at coordinate 550,212 of JALRMH010000006.1, forward strand.
ACCCAGAGGCAAGGGCAACGGCAACGTCAATTGAATAATCTTGTCTTTAGAGCAGCTCCGAAACTTGTGGGACAGCTCACAAGCTTCTGCACTGGAAATTTGATTTGCTAGCATATCCAGATCCCATCGTGCCTTGAAACATATACGCTTAGGGTCAGCCATAGAAGTTAGGAGGTCTTTTGAGACCGGTTTGGGTTGACTGACCAACATCTTGCCGTCAATGTGGATTTCCATGAGATGACTGCCATCGGGGGTTGATTGGGTCTTGAGCCTGAGGGTAGCATCCCGAGAGATGGGCTGGTCCGCTGATTGCACTTCAACATGGACCAGGCGCAGGTTATAACTGATGCTGCCTCTATTGAGTTCCATATTGGGGGCGTTGGCGGGTCCGCTGATGACTGAGATTGTTTGAAAAGTTGGAGGAACCGCGCGGCGAAGGGACGATGACAGTGACAGCCTGGGATGTTGAAGGGCTTAGACGGGAATGAGAGAATGCCGATGTCAAAATGCATAAATAAGCTCAGTAGTGGCCGTCACCTGGTTAGATGTATGCGCCAGTCGTGTTTGCTCTCATGATACAGGCAAAGAGGACAGACTGGGATGGGAAGGGGGTGGGAAAAATTGGTACAACGCTCAGGCTTGAGGAAGTCTGGGATGATGACCTCTTTTCAAGATCAAAGAGCATCACCTCAGAGGAGAGGACATGATCCGGGAAGTTTCGTGGGCATGCTTCTGTGGTGGAGCGATACCCTAGGTGCACAGGTCTGGCTGGTGACAGAAGAGAAGAGGGAAGGGCAGAACCAAACTACAAAAAAGTCCCATCACATGCCTGGCCCATATAAAATGGCAGGAAGGCAAGGGCTGACATGCTTACTCAATATTCTCTTGCCACAAGCAGCACTTGCACTTACAATACTGTTCTGTTCTGGCAACAGTCCCCTGTTGCCTTCCCTAGTTGTTGTTGTAAGAGAGAAGGAGGTGAGCGCTGGCTAGGGCCCCTGGTTGGTCGGATGTGGGTCAACAGGGAAAGCACAGACCACCCAGCCTGCTTCATGAATCTTCTGGTCCGTGCGTTGCTTAGCTCCAAAAATTCCCCAGCTGGTCCTTTCTTCTGCAGGCGCATTTCTAGTTCTGCCTCTGCAACTCCAACCCAGGGGCCACTGCTTCACGTCAACGTCCATCGAGAACGCGTCGCAAGGGAAGATTTGAGGCTGTGAATGGCGCCAAACCCAACCAACCACCCAAATACGACTCCTCGTCTCATCGTATGAGATCTCTGCCCACCGCGACTTGTCGCCATTCCTTTGTCAGGTTTGATCGCAGCCTCGGAGCATTTGCGCCCGTGCGTCGCGGGCTAAGCTACGACCATGGCGCCTCCAAAACCGGTCGCAGCACTTGTAGAGCACACCATTGATCGCACCCCCGAGTATGAGGACTTCATCAACAAGCTTCGGGACTTCCACGCAGATCGAGGCACCAAATTTGATCCTGAGCCCAAGGTCGGCAATGGCCACATCGATCTCCTGAAGGTCTTCAACCACGTTGTCGAGAGTGGGGGCTACGACAAGATCACAGAGGAGAAGCTGCTATGGCGCAAGGTGTCTCAAGAGCTTGGCATCTTTTCTCACAATGAGGCAGCTGTCGCTTTCAACCTGAAGACCGCCTACTACAAGAATCTTGCCGCCTACGAGATCCGAACCATTCACAACAAGACCCCTCCTCCTCCCGAGATCCTCGAGGAAGTTTCGGCCAAGGGCGGTAACCTTCTGACACGGACCCTCGAGAACTACAGACCACGCGATCGCTCCACCGCGCAAAACTCCCCTCAACCCTCCGGTGACGATGGCACGCCCGCTAGAGACAGCAAACAAGAAGACACTCCCAGCTCAGGGAGGGCTGCCCGAGGTCTCAGGCAGGCCCCGCCCCAGAGGGTCATCTTCCAGCCAGACACCGGTCCAACCCGTCCTTCACGACATGCCTCGGCGCAGCACAACTCCAACCACTCTGCTGCAAGCTCACTCAATGCGCAAGGATCTCACTCCAACTCCCTCTCCCACTCGCAGAGCAACGGGCACCTGCCGCACGGCATGAACCGCACTTCATCTCACCAGATGAACCAGGCCGCTCCTGGCCAGATACCACAGTCGCACATTGCCCGTGGTGGCGCGTCTGCAACCTTTAGCCCCCAGAATTTCGAATTGCACTCCTCGACGGTCACGAGCTTCCAACCTCCAGCCATCCAGCCTCTGGCTCTTCGCCCTGTCGAGACTCCAGGCAACGCACCCGCCAAGTTTCTTAGACGGCTTCCGATTGCTGCTCCGCCCGTGCCGCGCCAAGCCCCATTACCTAGTAGTGAGTTGCCATCTCCTGCCCGTCCAAGATCACTCTTCTCACCATGTGTTCATCTAGGTGTGCCAGTCCAGCCCTCTCCCTTCGATGGCCCGAATATCTACGCGCGTTGCCTTTACGCACTCCGCTCAGGCCTACCGGACGAGGAAGCCTTCGCAGTACATCATCTTATGAAGATATCCTACGAACGAGGTGACAGATACAAGTTCGAAGGTTTCCTGGGTCTGGCCGAAGGTCTCGTGGACGTGGCGTTCAAGGTGGGGGAGCTCTTCTACGACATCAAGTGGGTCGTGTGCTACGATCCAGATTCGGACGGGGATGACATTGCCGAGTTGGATGGCATTAATGGCACTCCCGATATCCTGGAGCGCATCGCGCAACTGACCCCCCGGTTTTCACAAGATCAAATCCATCCCGCTGGTTTTGCAGACAAGTTGGTCATCGTAACAGAGGCTGCCATGGCCATTCGCAACATGGTCATGCTGCCCGAGAACTCGCGTCACATGGCTGACTTCCCACCCCTGAGGGACCTGCTGTGCATTATCCTCCACCTACCGTCCAGCGAGACAAGTGTGGAGCTGAAGCACATTGCACTCGACATTGCAGAGCAACTAACCCCGGAACTGGCCCTCGAAGCTGATGACCCTCTCTATCGGACACTGCTGACTCAGCTCAAGTCAGTCGACCGTGGCTGCATTTTGACGTCGCTCCGCGCGCTCGCCCGGATCTCCATGAACTCGTCCGAGACCAACAAACTTGGTTCCATCCCTCTGGATATCCTGGAGACCATCATCGACTGGTTGATGCTCAACGATGACGAGCTTCTCGACGCATGCTTAGACTTCCTCTACCAGTATACAGCTGTCGTGTCCAACCTGGAGAATCTCCTCAGCTTCCGATTCACCAAGCCTGAGAAGCCGGAAAGTCTTGTCAGGCATCTGGCTCGACTCCTCTCGCACGGTGCAAAGCGAGTAACCTACACGCAGACGCTCCAGCCCGAGGTCAAGATCCCCTGCAGCGAGGAGGTCGCACCTCTACCTCACGACTTGCAGGAGCGTCTCTTGGCCATGGAGGAGCCCGAAAGATGTTACTTGTGGCTGCGTTGTCTGTTTGAAGAGGATACTGAGGCTTCCATCACTCAAATTGCAATCTGGACGGCTTATCAGTCATCCTTCAGCAGCAGGTTGTCGCAGATGGGCAAGTCTATGATTTCTCCAGCAGACTTCATCAGGAATGTGAATCACGTCTGGGCGACGGCTGGGGCTCAGATCATTCGCGGGCCGAAGGGCGAGAACCAGAAGTTCATCATCAAAGGGATACGAGCTCGATCCCGCCCTGTCGACCCTGAGAACGAGGGCAGGGAGTATTTCCGCTGCCTGTGGACCCTGCCTGGTCCCAAGTACCAGAAGTGCAACCACTTCTTCGCCAATGCGGAGAAGATGTTTGAACACATCCTGCCTGCTCACCTCGGCGAGACAGCCGACGAAAATGGTCGCTATGCAAACAAGGAAGTCGAGAACAGGTGTTTCTGGGCGGGGTGCAACAAATTTGCCACGCCGACTAAGCTATCCCTAATGGCCTTCGCGCAGCATGTCAAGACCCACCTCATTGCAGTACAACACAACTTTGAGCCTCTCAAAGCACCTCCCTCGGCAGACAACGACAATGAGGCCACGCCTGACGGGAGTGGACCGAGTCCGGGCGGGAACGCCGCCATGCGGCTTAAGCGTCCCCACACTGTACCGGCGAAAGCCTTCTCGTTCACCTACGAAGAGACGCTGACCACCCGAGACGAGCGAAATCCCAACATCATCCAGCCGGCCGGGATCCCTCTCAGTGCTGTGCTGGTCCTTCGCAACATTGCCCGCAACGTTGTCAAGACTGAGGCCCAGGAGGACCTGCTTAAAGAGCAGGAGAAACAAGGCTTAGACGAGAAAGCGAGAGGTTGGAATGAGAGGCTCTTCCGACCCGTGCTACCTCGGCTACATGAGGTCATGACGGCCAACCGCGTGATGGCACCTAATATCTGTAGTCTGTTGGAGCTGATCCAGGAGCAGTGAGCAGTTTATCGTGACAACACCAGGGCGCTTCCTCGAGCCGTTCGAAACATTACTTATCATGGTGGAGTGCGGCAAGAAAAGTCATTTCATATATCAGGTCATGGACGGATTGAGGCCAAGCCTTATCCATGGGGTTCTTTAGTCGCGGTAATACCCTCGTGACGGCGTTAATGGGCGGGCGGACGACGGCGTCGGGCTATCAGAGGTTGTTGAAGTAAGGATGAGGCTCTTCACGCTGTTGACTTCGGCTTGCATGTTTAACCATTGGTTGCGTTAGCATTATTGATACCTGCTAGTTAGACAAACATACCATCAACATTAACCATGCGCCCCTCCACCTCGACAATTGTTCGACATGGTCAAGAGTCAAGACTGTCTCTCGATCCCGCCTGGGCTATTTTGGACTTTAGCGGGGCTTTATTGCGTGGACTCTCGATGCCTCGCTGGCGGCCTCGCGCCCACGGCTCTCCACATGGCTAAGGACGAGTTGCACAGTGAGGCCCATGAGAACGTCTTTGGTCATGAGTTTTTGACGGTATCATCTCGATTCTGCTATAGGAGCTGCGAAATGTTCCAACAGATGGTGGAAAGCTTCACCGATTGCTACTGTCACCCGTCTGGAAGGAGGAGTTAAGTGAGGCTCAAACCAGTCAGGGATCATAGCAGCAGACACACCGCCCCTGCAACCCCACGCTCTAGAAGCTAATGTAACGCTGGAGTGAGCTGTACCAAGAGGCAGGTAAGTGGAGAGACCTCCTACAAGTCTGCGTAGGGGTGGAATGCGAAGTCGAGTACAAGCAAAGCGCCCTTCGAGGACTTCGCGATCCTCAAACCACCAACGCTAAGAGATCAAGGAATATCTCAGCGGCGTTATTTTAACACTACTCTACTACCCACTATCAAATCGATACCTGTTTGCTACACGGTTGAAGCGGACAAGCACTCTTGGCATCTGTAGCACTCCGCCCAGCCGGATGTGACCCGCACTTGCGTGGTGTTTACCAGCATTGTAGAGTGGCTTGACTGATATGCCTCTGAACACAGCACGCCGTATACCACATACAGACTGAGTGCTCCAAAAGATCACTCCCTAGTTGTTGGGCTAGTTGCTTGGTGCTATGGCTTTCCAATCCTCAAACATTGTTGTCTCGTTCACGCTCGATACATTCCACATCCTCAAGCAGGACAACGCGTATGTTATTATAAGTTGAAGTTTCGACCTTGTATCATGTGTATCTTTTATACCTAGTAATACTGAGACCAGAATGCAATCATACCTAGGTATGCATCCATATTGATAGGCAAGCTAATTACCAATACATGCACTCCTCACTGAATCTTGTAACGCATGTTTGCGTGTATATACCCACGACCAGACCACCACTCGGCCCTTTCTTCAGGGTATAAGAACACCCTATGGGACGGGGAAACTTCAAGTTCGGCTTGATAAATGTGCAAATTCTTCCTGCAAAACTTCCACCACCATCCAATCATACCTAAGGGTCCTGTACCTTTTTGTTTGTGCGATGCCTCACAGTGATTCATACCCCGATCCCGTTGTGCAGTCCTTTTCTTCTTGGAGATTGTCGTGACTCACTCCGCCTTCATCTTTAAAACCAACCTGGCGTTTCTTCTCTCTATAGAGTCCAGCGTTACTTTACAAACGAGCCCACAAGCAATCCAAAGACACTTCTCTGCTTTCAGTCTCTCTCTTCAGGCTTTACTAAGTCAAAGCACCCCCTTGTGGACACCCCCCCTTGTAGACACCCCTGGCCAGCCACACCACCCAAATATATATATATTGATTTATATACATTTCTCTTCCTATACACCCACCACGATGCAATCCTCCTCATCAGTAGGTAATTCAACATCGTTCTCTTCATCCTGACTATCGTTATATCTATTGACTGCATTTTAAGCTCTCTGTACATCCTTAATATCTGCAAACCTCGAATTCGGACTTATATCGACCTTCCTTCTTTTAGTAGGCCTTCTGGCCTCAGCCCGTTTTTCCAGCGCCTTATTTTTCTTTAGGGCCTTAGCCAGTTCGAGGTCTCTCTCGTCAAATGCTTTACAGATCTTTCTGAAGAGTATGCGTTGTGCTGGCAAAGATGAAAGCTGGTGCTGATTCTCTTATAGCTAATGGTATAGCTGTTTAGCCTTGCGAGGAGTTGAAAAGATAGCTGGCTGGCTTGATGAGGCTTTTTGGGTAAGCTTGGCTGCTGTTGATGCTGTTGAACTTGAATTTTGCTAAGCCTGAATGTGCTAAGGAGTGTTCTTAAAGAGAAGAGGGCTTAAGAGCAGCTTGGAAGGCCTGATAGGCTATAAACTAGAAGCTTTCTACCCAGACCTGATATTCTAGCTTGAAAGGCCTTTTACATAAGCCTGATAATAGATTTTAAGGAATATTATCTTATCTAGGAATATTAAATTCCCTTACTAGCTTATATAACTAACTTTTTGTCTATATACTTTTTTAAAAGATAAGAAGACTTTTAAATTAAGAGGTTAAAGTATATAAAAGGTATAAAGAGATAAGTAAATTAACAGGATATTATTTTAAAAGCATTACTATATAAACTTATTAGTTATATAGCTACTATAGTTATCTAAGATTAATAATCTAGCTTCTAAGGGTCTTCTAGCTAGCTGCCTAGAATAAAGATCTTTTTTAACTATTCTCAAGTACTATAGCATTATTAGTCTATCTGTTTCTTGTAATTATAAACTGCTAGCTCTCAAGAGAGTTTAAAAGAAGAGGAAACTATTATTGTTATACTGTTTGCCCCTTGAAAATCACTAGAAGGAAGAGATAGGCACCTATAGCAGAGATACACTCGAGGAAAGAGGGCCAGGACCTCAACCTAAGCTCTTTTCGATAGATTAAACATAAAGAAGAGCCACTAAAGACTAATCCATTCTCTCCTTAGCCCTCAGCTATTCCAGCTTCATCTATATTCTATTATGTTGGTAGGTCTCTCTTCACGATCGAAGCAGTACTGCGTCTGTAGACAGTATCGTTTCTATTCGTATTGGGGTCTGTCTAGAAGAGTAGAAGTCTAACTATCGTAAAGGGGTCAGAGAGTGGCTAGATATAGCCTATGACCCTACAGTGAATCCCATTCCCTTGAGTGAAGCCATCAAAGAGTGAATGCCTCGAAAGGGTAGTGAATGTGGTGAAGGTGGTGAAGGCACAAAGGGGTAGTCAATGCAGTGAATCCACATATTGATTAGCTAGTTTGATAGCTTGAACTTGAGGAAGATCGAAAAGATGAAACTAAGGCTGTATTACCTCTGTTGTAGCTCTATTAATTCGTTCAGAGGCAATCCGTCGATTCTTTTGAACCTGTATCCCTGGATTTCTCTTCAAGAAGCCCTCAGTCCATCTCTTTCCTAGCCCTTGAGGATCTCCCTGGACCTCGAGGATTCTCTGAGCAAAGTGCCTGAGTTCTGAGTGGCTAGGTGGGAGCCCTAGGCTTTCCTGGATGAGGATCTATTCAGCCAACTTCTTTTCCTGAGTAATAAAAAGCCTTTGCTGATGTTGATGGGCTGATTTATGCGATTCCTTTCCTGCCAGGCGATGGTGAAGAGTAGTCCTTGGGATCCCGTACTTGCGTGAGGCTCGTTTCTGAGACAAGCCCTTTTTGACAGCCTCGATGGCCTGGGCTAGCTCAGATTCGGTATATGGCTTCATAATGGTCATATCAAGGTCTTGTGAAGAGATGAAGTTATTTGGATAAGAATTGGTTGAGAAAAGTTTATAAAAGTAGAGGTGGTGGAAATGGCGGTGTGGCTGGCCAGGGGTGTCCACAAGGGGGTGCTTTGACTTATAAAATCACAGCTCCAGCCAGCTTGAAGAACCAGCTGCTCAATTACCAACTTGAACAGCGAGAATATTCAGATGAAGGATCTCAAAACGAAGGCCTCTCAGCTTTCAGATTCGAGGAGAGAACGAGTCTAGAAGCGTCTAGCAAATTAGGTATGTTGCTATAGTTCTTCAAGCCCTGCATATCGAATTCAGCATGGGACAACCACCTTCTATAGCGCACCGATTGGCTCGCTCACCATATACAATCATACATAGGTAGTCCCTTGCAGTGGATACAGCGACATCACTTGTATTGCAACCTATTAGCTGATTCCACATGGCATCCCTTGAGTTCAGAACCAACGGCGTCAACAGAACATGGCTTAGAAAAGGGGAGCGAAGACCAGACACCAGCGATGTATATCATCAGCAAGCCCCCACACCCCCAGCTTGCCGGCCGGAACTCCTACCTAAGTAACCAAGCTCTAGATGATAAATGACTGCAGAGACCTTGATTGTACTGTTAATAGTATCCTAGAGAGCTATAACAAGCCACTCCATTTTCGCCTCAGCTGCCCAGGTGATTCCCAACCCTCGACTTGTTTCTTAGAAGCTCGGTTGCAGTTTAGTCACTTGAGTGACTACAGTAGTTTCATGAAACAATCTTTCGGTCTCTAGTTACTTTTGTTACACAATTGTTCAGGCAGAAACCCTACATGTTAGCAACAGTCTTCAGGGGCAGTTATACCCCGGGATGTCATCCCTGAATACCTTCAATATAAAGGAAATTTGGACCTCATAGTGAAGTAAATATCTTATAAAAAAAGTATTTCACATTTACTATTCCTCAGGCCTAGTCTGTGATGACTCCCAACAACGTCAGGGGATTTTCGACCCTGACAGAGAAACTCTCTTGGAATCTCTCATTCTTTGAGGTTGCGATTTGCACTATCCTAGTCAGTTGAGTATATTGAACCTTCACCCAGTGCATAGTTCTGGGGTGAAAGCTCACCACCATTCAGGACTGCAGTCACCGGCAAACATAGTATACATAAAAAATCACTGTGGAAAGTTCTCAGTGAAACTGTCTCATCTGAGTTGCAGGTAAACCATGCTAATGGGCCACTTTGCAACAGAGCCACCTCCTACAACTATTTGACAGTGCCAAACGCTGCCAACTCTGCAGTCTCAACTCTCGCCGACCCTTCAACCAAACAATCTTTCAAACAAACCTCTGTGGACGTTGCCAAAGTTTTCTCAAGTTGACGAGCTTGTCTTGAATATTCCACGGGTTGTCTTCTGACTTTCTTACCGAATTCTACCACATACTGTCCTCACCCAAATCACTTATGATGTATGCACTCCGCGCTGCCCTCTGCACCACCAAGCTGGCCGTTGTGTCACGTTCCAGCTTCGTCCTCGGCTGACGTACAGATATCCGCAGTCTCACCGTCTCCTATCCGGTCTCCAAGCAGAGTGCCGTCCAGCAGAAGGAGGTCCCCATGTGTGTCTGTGTATTCTCCTGATGCGAAGGGAGTCGATTCTTCAAAGGGCTTATACACCAGCATACCCGTCACACAGCGCGATGGCAAAGTTCATGCTGCCCCCGCAATCCCTCCTACGAACGAGATGGAGGACCTGTCCATCCTCGACGAGGCCGCCCGCGGGCTTCACCAAAAGCCGGGTCTTGCCATCACGTTCCTTGAGGTAGACGTGCGGGATGAAAAGGCAATTGGTGCCGCTGTCAACCAGGTCGTGGAGCTTCACGGCGCCCCCGACGTCCTCATCAACTCTGCTGGAATCGCTGATTCGAACCCCCCCCGCCGAGCCTTACTACCCGGACATGTTCCGACGCCTGATAGATATCAACCTGAACGGCTCATTCTTCATGTCCCGGGCTGTCGGCCGCGCGATTATAAAGGCTGAGAAGAAGGTTTCGGCCATCCTGGTCGCCTCCATGTCCGGGTCCATCGTCAACTACCCGCAAGAGCAATCTTGCTACGACGCCTCCGAGGCCGGCATCATCCAGCTCGGCAAATCGCTCGCCCGCGTAGTGGGCCAAATACAACATCCGGGTGAATTGCGTCTCTCCCGGATACATGGACACCGCACTCAACAAGGTCCCCCCACCCAGGCTCGCCTCGGAAACATTGACGAGCTCAAGGCCTCTGGGTATTCCCGGCTTCCGACGCCCTCGCAGTGTTTTGACGATGGAACACCCACTCCATAGTTACACCAAGACCTTGCCTGAGCCAACTGCACATACCAGCCAGCAGCAGGTGTGAGAATTGCTGTCTCGAGGCATATGAGACGTCAACAGAAGAGAGACTCTTTCTGTCTTGAGCAACGCAAGTGAGAACTACAGGAGCCAGGCGGTGGCCAGCATCACTCAGGAACTAAAAAAAGAAACCGAGGAAGAAAGAAAAGAAAAAAACCTCACCTCCGCAATAAAGGGGAAGAGACCGGCCTAGTGTAAGCCTCTGAACCGGCACCGGTATGTGCGATACGTGAATGCCCGTAGCGAATGGCATTCTCAAAAGTATATACAACTAAATGATAGAATATAAAGCTCCCGAATTTGTCCGCGACGAAATCGCTATGTACGCCAAGAACCCGCCCCCCTCCCCAAGTATGTATGCACATGCGGGAATCTCATCGAATCTAGACTTCCCACTAACCTCTCTGCCGCCTGTTGCCCCGCTAACCCGTCTTGAATGAGATGATGTTGGACTGGTACACGCCCTCGTTATCCTCCCAGCCGGCGACCTGCGTGCCGGCGTTGTCAATCATGCTTGTCGAGCCGATCGTGTTGACGGAGTACATGTTGATGTTGGACAGCGTGCCCTGCAGCCTGATGATGCGCGACTGGCACTGCTCGCTGGTTGCGAAGGTGGAGCAGTCTGTTGACCACCAATGTTAGTAAGTTTCTCGAGATGCCAGAGACAAAAGTACGTGGGGTGGGGTGGGGTGGGGGAGGAAACGCACTCTGCTCGTAGTTGTCGAACCAGGAGTAGTGGTTCGCGCCGTAGATGAAGATGTCCGACGAGTCCATGATGCGCAGGCCCCAGGCCTCCTCACAGTTGCCAGTGACACCGTCGCAGTCGAACGTCGGGTCCTGGAGCGTGGTGTTCGCCGTGAACGGCACGAGGGCGCTCGGCAGGGGCTGGTAGTACGGCGTCTCCGTCTGCAGCTGCGAGGCGAAGATGTTGGTCGTGGCGGCGAACTGGTACTGGTAGAGCGCGTGGTGCTCGACGGCGGTGCCGACCAGCCAGAAGGTGCCGGCGGTCGACTCGATGTACATGCCGCGGCCCGAGTACACGGTGATCTGCGTGTCGGAGCTGTCGTCGATGTCGTGATCGGCGGCCCTGGAGGGTTGGACCGTTAGTCTCAGAGCACACGAGGGAGGATGATTCGGGTCTCGCGTCCGACCTACCAAAGCCACATGTTCTCCATGTACAGCCCGCTCGATCCCGCAGTAGCGTGCAGGCTCATGTAGGCCGCGATACACGAGGTGTCGACGGTTGCGCTGCCAGCATCCTTCGGACACTGCGCAACCTGCAGGTCACTGCCATCATACCCACCAATGCGCGAGTGGACATCCCAGAGGCCGCTTGGCGTACCCGACGGGGCCACGAGATTATACTCAATCAGGACTGCGCCAGCCGTCGCCCCCTGACCGGATACGATGATGTCGCTTATCGCGACAGAGCCCGACTCGCCCTCGGTGCCGATCTGCAGCAGGACCTGGGGAGTGTCGATGTCCTCGAAGTAAGAGCCCGAGGCCATGAGGACGGGGAAGGTCTCTCCGACGATCTTGGTACCCGCGGGGACCGACAGGGTGCTGGTGATGAGGTATAGGCCGTAGTCAATGTAGACCACCTGACCTGCGCTGGCGGCGCTGGTGATTGCCGATTGGATGGCCGTCGTGTCGTCCGTGGCTCCATCTCCGACGGCGCCGGCGGTGCGCACGCTGACGAAGTCCGACGATGAGAGGGTCTCGTATTGGGGCTTGGATTGGGTGTAGTAGCTGCTACCGGATCCGAGAAGAGCAGCAGGCCGGCTGTTGGCCGTGATGGTGTCCATGGTATCAGTCGGTCCCGAGGTCAGCGTGTAGGTGTGACCCTCTGCCCATGCAGCGACCGTTGTAGTCCCGCCGGCAAGGACGGTGCCGCTGTCGTTCTCGATCGCGACCGGGGTATTGCTCAGAACGACGTTCTCCAGGAGGAGACTGCCGTTCGTAGTCGAAGAGGAGGATGTGTCATAGGCTGTCTTGATACCCACATCAACGTTCGTGAAGGTGCTGTCGATGACGATCACAGAGCCGACGACCTGGTCGGACGACGAATCCAGGGACATGTCAATACCCAGGGGGGCATTGTTGATGGTGAGATTCATGAAGGTCCAGTCCCAGTCCCACAACATCTGGATAGCGGCCGTGCCCTGGTTGTTGAACTCCAGGTTGCGCATGGTGTACTGCTGGTTGCCAAACTGCGCACCATACGCACCACCGTTGAAGGTCACGTCGGTCATGAAGCCGCCGCTGCCAGACTCCATGAACATGCCGACATGGACGACACCAGAGGTTGTTGGCATGTTGAAGACCACATTCTGGAGCGAAGTCGCCTGCGACACAGGCCAGTGGATACCTGTGCAGGCGGTCGTGGCAGCAACGTCTGTCGTGTCGATGATGAGGTTCCGGACCGAGGTGTAGAACACATTCGTGGACACCCAGTTCAGATCCGAGCTGTAGTATGGGTTGGCGTCAATGAGACCAAACCCAGACATGTCGGCCGAGGCCTTCAGCGTGGGTGGGTCGGTGGCATCGCCGATAAGCTGTGTGAAGTAGTCCGGGTAGATGGAGGTGGAGATGAGGTAGGTTCCAGACGGGAAGTAGACAACCGCCGGTGTCGCCGTGGTAGAATCCTGTGGAGTGTCAGTAAGACTCAACTCGACTTGTATGGCGTCAGGGTTTACGAGGGCCAAACCCCGGATGGGGCAACTTACACATCCCTCTCCACACCGACTCCCCGCGTCGATAGCAGCGTTTATAGCGGCTGTGTCGTCGGTGGTTCCATCACCTGGTGAGACCTGTCAGCACCTCTCCCCAAGCACACACAGCCTATATCCTGTCGGCATACCCGCGGCACCATAGTCCATGACATTTCTGAACACAACATAGTCGGATCCAGCATAGGGGGCCACGCCCTGATGGGCAATATCTTCCATCCACCATGCTGCATGGGCGTTGAACGGAAGGCTGGCAACCGCCAGGACAAGGTGAAGGAATGAACGCATCGTCAACCAAGGACTCAGCATGAAGAAGGGAAGGGAACGAAACACGGGCGTATCCAAACAGGGGATGCGGACCTTGAAACGAGGACGATGGGACGAGCACCATATGGCACTGCCACGCAGTATATAGGCAAACAGTTCTGGATGGGCTTTATGGGCAAAACCACAAAGAGACTGAAATAGGGTGGCATATCTGCTGGCATCTTGCCATCCCTGGGCAGGAGTGGAGGCGCACGGGGCCAATGCGGCGAGTTAGCAAGGGATGGGTACATGCCACTGCGTAAATTTGGCCACGCCCAGGTACGGAGCATCGTGACATCGCGAGGCCAGCCACCTTCCCAGAGGGTGCGGGCAACAAGGGATACCATCGAATGGGGTCCGGCCAAGGGGCCGGAGGCAGCCGAGCTGTGATGCCCGCCTGCATGCCTCTTCTCAATTGTGTGGAGAAGGACTATTGGAGCGTGGCCTGTCCTGCAGTCACAACCTGTGCTAATATGGCCACTTGACTTTCGAACGCCGAGGGCGCTGGACCATTGCCTCATGAGACCCGTGGTCTTGGAGGGACGTGTCATGGCACGCCACATGGGCCACATGCGTGCCTCTCCTAGGTACCGCGGTTGAGACCGCCGGCAACGCCCCTACCCGCAGCACCTGACTTGTTCACCCTCCCAAGCTCGTCAGCAGAAAAGGAGGGCGGGGGGGTTGGCGCTGAGGAGGGCTGCAGACTGTATTAGCGACGCGGCTTCTAAATGCCAGGAGACCAGATTTCAGATTCTACAAGGCGGCAATATGTGCCGACAAATCCTGGAGCGGCCCGCGATGATTCGTCGCCGCAAGATTTCAGGGACGAGGCATTCCCAAAGGGTCTTCAACCACGCCGGAGATTTGGTGGTGGCAGGACTGGGAGGGTTGTCGAGACCCACCCCCCGCCTGGTCCGGCTTCGCCAGCCCGACGGAGAGATGTTGATAAGGCCCCACCAGTCGCGGGACTGAGACGCACCATTCCCCACTGCTCGGTCCCTCTTTTCGGGTGATCACTGCAAGTGATCTGGCCCGGCATCTAGACCTGTCGTCAGGGGAGGGGGGGGTAAAATTGCAAGGCTGCCTGCTCTCAAAGGACAAGGCGGAAGGAATGGTTTCATTGGGCAACGGCTAAATACTGGCTGGTAGAGCAGGCAATTGGACCCCCCCCCCCCCCCACCGGACATTCCTGGCCAGTGCCTCAGCACGGGACGACGTCGGCCGATTTGAGCTGGTCCTGCAGATGCCATGAATAGAACCGACGATCAGCATATGAAGACCGATGGGTCGTGCAGCACCTGCGCGTTGGGAGCGGGAGTCATCGGCTCGCCCAAGAAGGAAGGCAGGACGTCCATCCCCAGAGAGACCCATGGGCCTGGGACGGATATGTATAGCCAGACTTAAGGCGGCCGAGGTCATCCATCCTGGGAGGAGAAGGATTCAGGCAGTGATCAGCCAAGGGCAGGGTAGGACAAACGATAGTGGGGGGTGATCGCCAGCGGCCCTTGGCTCTGTCGGTCCGGATGAACAATTCGTCTGCAGCAGCGGTTCGCTCCATAGTCCTAGCTGTAGGGAGGCGTGGGAGGGTCACGGGTGGAAACAGGTCAACCCACATGCTCCACGATGCGCACCCGTCTGGGGTGCAGCTGACCCAGCTCGAGAGACAATACCCGATCAACGATCTCCAGAGGGCACCCGAGTTGATGTCACACACCGTGCACACGCCGTCTCGGTCCGTCTCGGGGTGACGTGTGACATGCTGCACCCCGCATTCTGTGCTGCCCGACAAGAGTGCCGCCAATCTGGTTTACGTCTCTTCTGTGCGGGCCACGGAGTCTCCCGGGGCCCCTCCCCCCCCCCCCCCCCACCACGCCCGCCTTCGTGCTCCCCCAGCAGCTTCTGATCAACTCCTCGGCTACGCGTCACACACATGCTGCCGGTAGTCGTCCTTGAGGCTGGGTCGCGTGCCTGGAAATAGCGTCAGCAGGCTTGTATCTTTTCTCCCTCCGCCGGCGTTTCGAATCCTAGATCCTCGACAGATCGTGGCTGTCCAGGTGGGAGACTTTTTGATAAGTCTTGCCACACCATGGTAGGTAGACGGATCCTACGGGCTCTTCCTCCGCCAAGGGGACCTGATCCCTACCGGCTGGTCTCGTAGCTGCCATGCTGCTGTTATCCTGGCGGACTCTCTTTTTGTTATTTTCGTCCCTTCGTTGACCGGCCAAGTGCGTGTCGTCCGTGGGGCCATCCCCACTGGAGAAGACCGCCCCTGCACGAGATGTGTTCACGAGAGTCTGGGCTAGATGGCCTATCGCTAGACCCAACTCGGTGTGTTGTGGTGCTGTAAGCAATTCGTGCAGAAACCTTGGGCAGCTCATACCAGGATCGGCCCGTCTAAATTAGCTGCCTAGCCGCGCATGGCAGGAAGATGAGAGAGCAAGGAGAAGGGCCGAGCTGGCGTAGGTGATTCTATGGTCACCACATAGTAGCACCGACGATGCAGCGGTGAGTAGCACTCTGAAATCATTTGCCCTGGTGGAGACTGCCTAGGTATCTAGGTGAGGAAAATCGGTCCTCGTGAAGTTTCCAAAGTTGATGCTAGCCCCGAAGCCCCTGGATCACTCCCGGTCCCCAGATTTTCCCTAGACTATTGCCGGAGGCGCCTTTTTGTTCTCGCAGGTGAGTATGTGAGACGCTAGACCAGACCACCTGCCCCTAGTTCCACAGCGGCTTCTCTTGCAGCTTCGGCCGCACTTCGCTTGTAATAGGCAGCCCCGTCAAGGCTGCTACATACCCAGACCTAGGCAGGCGTAGACAGAATGAGGGGGCCCACAGGTGACAAGGCCATGATCCCTTCGCTTTGAGACTCTCCGCGTGGGTTTTCTTCTCGGAAATCTCAACGCTGCGGCTGCTTTGACCCGTCTTCCCGCGTGATGCCGGCAGTCTCGGTGATCTGCTAACGGAGGATGACGAGCCCCATCATCGTCAGATAACAATGGATCGCGCCCTGTCTATGCACTCCGACGTTCCGGATGGCATCCGCTCGCTGCTCGCTCATCTGTTTGGCAGTGCCATGCGTACTCGTTGGCCGTGTGTATCGCAAGGCTTGGAGCCAACCCGCTCCGGGGAGCCCGGACACAGCGGGTTGAACCCCATATACCCAAGGACCACCAGCGGGAATGTTCTTGCTAGGGACGCTCGGGAGGAAGGCAGGAGCCCAGAGAGCCAATGATCAAGTATTGAAACCTGCCTGCTCATTTGATGCCTGATATGTGCGTGCTTTCCGTCAAGCCCTCGTGTGGGCCAAGGCCTGCTGGCCCTCTGGCTGAAGCTGCCCATGATGAGCGGCGGCCCTTTGGTAACAGTCCGGGTGCGGAGCAGCCATCTGGACCCACGTCGAGCCCTCGCCTGCAATCAAATATCTCCCACCGGACGAGGCTCGAGATTTGCCCACCCCGCCGCGCTGATGACCTCTTTGGCCCACAACCGTAAATGATGGCTCATTCGTCCTCCCTTCGAGAGAGGTCGACACCTGAACACACACGCCGTATTGCAGTCTGGTGTACACCGCACGTCAAAGTTCGTCTTGGCATCTACACAATCCACCCTGGGTACACGAACAGCGCCTGCTTTCTCCTCAGCTGCTGACGCTGGATCGCCGAGGCCGACCGTTTCCGTGTCAAGACCGCCAACGCTGTGCTGCCAGCTTGTGCTTGCCTTTGACCTCTGTAACCTCGCAATACCCGGCCACCTCTTGATCTTTGGAAAGGGAGGAAGCGTCTAGGATGATTCGCGCACCGAGAACGGGCACATGTCGTAATCAGCCAGCCCTCCTTCCTGTGAGCTGCAGCATTCGCTGACCGATGTGTTTTGTGCAAGTATCACCGGTAAGCTAGCCTCCTAAGTAGATATGGGGCCACAATCCCCGAGCCATCATACGCTATGCCCCGACAGAATCAACTTGACGTCCGGCTGAGCCAGCAAGGCCGAGACTGTTGCCTGGCTAGGTGTTCATCCCGCCAGCGCCGCCCGCACGCCGAGAGCGAGCTTCTCAGAGAAGGCGACAGAACAAACCGTCGGGATGCTCTTCTCCCTCGCGACCAGACTCAGCCCGCGAGCGCGTGCGGCAGTGATAGCACTGCCTGGGTGCTGATATATCCGGCAACAACCTTGTGACCATGCTAACGACCAAGGAGGGGCGCCAGAGGAGGTGCGCCCGCCGAGGATGCTAGCTTCTCATCGAGCCCGCCGCCTTCTTACGGGGTCTGGTAGGTGGTGAATTCGCCTTGGCAAGCATGTGCCCGTCCGCTGCTGGCGAATCTGCCGAGCAGGCCTGGACCCCGAGCTCAAACATGTCTTTCATCCTCGTCATGAGGGCGTGATGAGCCACTGACGAGCGGCAGCAGCCGGGCCACAGCAGCGGCTTGACAGGGCAGTCACTTGACAAGAGGATGTGGTCGGTCAAGAAGGAGGTCGTCAAGAGCCTCATTGACGAGATTTAGCATACCGTGACGCCGGAAGGGCGAAGCAAGGGGTTATGTGGCTGCTGTAGGACCCGCATCCCAAGGATGGCCTGAGCAAGACCCGCACCGGCCCCCCTCTGTGCCTGACAAAACCGCCATGGTTGGGTTGGTGGTATCGTTGAGCCATCCAACGCGTACCTATCTCACTCGCCAGGGCGGCCACGGCCTGCCACCGGCGAAGGCCATCTTGTGGCCATGAGTGCCATGCTTCCAGGTCGGTAAGTCAGTCTTGAGGGGGCGGCATTGAAGTATGACCTTGATAGGCGTGTACGTGATGGGCCTGATATTCGTCTATGCATCCCGTAGAGCAATGCATCGATGAACCTGAGGCCTTCTCCGCATCTTGCCGTGGCCCCAGGCGGTGAACCCCAACGTTCGTGGACGGGGCCCACACCAACCCACCAGGGGCCGCTCCTTTCCCCGGATTTTTGAAGTATCTGGGGATCATGGGTTCTCCAATTTGACTTCCCCGGATTCTCTCCCTCTGACCCCCATCATCCCCACACCCTATCTAGGCATAATCTCGTGGGAGTCCGTTCCTTGGGGTCGTTCCAGAAAACATGTCCTCGACTTCGAACGGGACCACGTCGTGGGCCCAACCGTCGACGACCACAAGAGGCAAACCTGTGACATAAAGCGTATGATAATAGACACACGATGATTGGATGGCGACCCGCTCTAGCTTCAACCCTGCAGCGGGTGGGCGGCCGGGGGGGGGGGGGCTTGCATCAGTGCGTCCCGGAATCGACTCGATCCATTGTACGGATGCCATTTGCAATGCCGAGGAGGGCATGTGGAAGCCCCCTCTTTTCGCTACTTTAGCCTTCCAATCTTCCACACCGGGGAGGCTGGAAGCTTGTTCCCTGCCGCATCGTCCACCCTGTGCCCTTCCCCAATGCGGAGACAACATCACCCGTCGGAGTTCTCTCGTGAGGATGGCTGGAGAAATTCGATCCGTAGTTGTGGAAGGGGGACGGCGGGCATGGTCGGGCAACTGCAGGTGCTGATCCAGAGGTGTTCCTGCTAGCGGGCGAGGGGTGGGATCACCACCAGCTACCGCCAAGTCGTGGCCATGACGGTACGGCGCACCGGGCAGAGAGGCCCGCCAGCCTTGACCAGAGCTGCACCGGCCAGCCCCTCCTGCCGTTTGCATCCAATCCTCGAGGGGGGGGTGGCAGCAACTGTACGGACGTAAAGGGGCAACTTAGTCATGAGGGATGACGTCGTTCGCCCGCGTACTATTGCTTCTGTGGGTGCCGTGGCGTTGCAGGTTTTCAGGCCCAGCGAACGGACGAACGAACGGACCTCGAGGTTTCGAGTCCGCAGGGTAACGGTGTGGTGCTTACTGCTGAGAGCCAGGGCCCCCCTCACCCCACCACCCCCTGTAGCACCCCCTCCAACTACTACAGCACGGTCCGCCCAACTCCGCCCTTGTCTGCCCACCTCCAAACGTCCCGTCCCCACCTCCGCATTTTCCCTCCTCTCCCTTCACAGCTGCAAGTTTCCATTGCGGAGTACGGGTCAACAGGAAAGGGAACAGAACAACGCAAAGGAAGAGGACGGCTGCGCTCCACTTTCTGACGCGCGCCAACAACCAGCTCGACTGGACCTTCTCCACGCCCGGAATAGCAAGAAAGGGCGTCTGCGGTTGTTGCGATTGACTCTTGACGAGAGAAAGGTCATTGAGGAAGAGGAGGTGCAAGCAGCAGCAACGACAAACAGTGACTGTCTTTGTCCTGGCTCCTTTTCTTGGTGGCCCACTGCATCGTCTCTCTGGTCTTTCTCCCCCACCACGCAACCGCCTCTCTTGTCATAATTATCCATATTCTCTTGCCAGCAACCCCCCCCCCCCCCGCCTTGTCTACTTTCGGTTGCCCAGATCTCCTCTCAGGCATCCCTCCTCACCACGTCCCCCATCTCTATCTGGCTCTCCATCGACAGCCAGCAGCCTTCCCGAGCCCAAGCCAGCCAGGCCCTCATCGTCTCCAGCCCACACCTAGATCAAAGTCTGGGCCAAGCCGGTCGGAGTCTGGCCCCAACGACCAAGTCTCACCAGGCTGCGGAGACAAGCGTTTCTTTCCATCGAGAATTGATCAGCGAGCCTCAGCCCGGCCTCAGCCAGCCAGCCAGCCAGCCAGCCAGCCAGCCAGCCAGCCAGCCAGCCAGCCAGACGCGCCTGGTTCTGCCTGTTGGAGAAAGCATACTACGAGAGACCACAAGACAGGATTTACAGTGCACAGTACGTACGTTCCTGGACGGTCGACTCCATCTCTCAGCCCAGCTGCGCACTGTATCGACTTGCCTTGCGCGTGACAAGAAATGTAATCCACCTCTTGTCGGCCCGTCGAAATAACAACACGCCTGCAGTCTAACCCTTCGAAACGCGGCCTGCGATCCCCGAAGCCCTCCCTCGAGCCCCATCAGATCAAGGTTCCAGAGGCAACCCCAGAGCGTGTCTTGGTATGTGCTGTCTCCATTCCACCACGCGTCAGCCCCGACCCCTACTGTAATCACTGCCCTGGAGGGGAGTCTCCAACCTCTGCCCTCACCTTTTCCTCGCCACCCGCGCAGTACACTGCTTCCACAAGCCTCGCTCGGCTGGGCCATATACACATTTCCCCTCATCTGGCCAACACGCCGGGCCCTCGCGCTCCGTCACGTTCAGGGTCAGAGACAGGGACAAGGTGTGGCTGATGTCCACTGCCGAAACGTCCCATCACCCACCACATCCGGCTTCCCCGCCTCAAGTCCCCCAGCGTCTTCTCCCCCTTCTCCATCTCTCGAGTACACACATCCCCCGCGTTTTGTTTCGGAGATTTCCAACGTCGTCCCGACCTCTCACCCCCAATGACGCCTAGGCATGAGCACCATAATAATTCGATCTCTAGCCAACCCTTCAGCAGCCGACTCTCGACATACCGACAGACAATCACTACCGTTTCCCCACAGCTCTTGGAGATCCAACGATTGTCAACGTCTGCACATCAGACACCCGTTGTCCCTCGGCAGCAAGGCCAGCCTCCCTCCCGTGTTTGACGCGATACCCTCCGCCTCTGCGCCCGCCTTTGACACCCCTCTCATGTGGGCCTGTTGTGCCTCTGCATGGTTTGGTTTTGAGTCCTCGGAGGCAACCTGCCCTGTGCTCCAATAGCCAATGCCGATTACAACAACACCGCAATCTAATTGTCAACCACAATACGGCCCCTAGAGGCTCCATCTTGACGCAACCGGTTTCTGCCCATGGTTCCTGGTCTGGCTCGCGTGCTCCCTGTCTCACTTTCCCCGCTGCGGGCCACCAGCAACGATTGTTTCAGGACGGAGTCTGTCACTGCCTGTTCTTCCCTCTGGCAGTATCTGACTTTACAAGGTCTGTCGTGCGATCGACCTTATCCCACCTCGGACGTAGGCTTCCCGCCGAACAGTACTACGTCACTTACTATTGGCACACACACATCCTTGGGTCGTGGCCTCTAAGCTACCACCACAACACGCGGGAGGCCCCAAGCTGGCTCTGAGACGAGGGGTAATCTTTGAGGACAAAGGAATTTAACCCCGCCCTGACCTCGTGCTCGCCCAGGCTTTTGGCGAGCAACACCTGCCTACTAGCTGTTGGTCCAAGTTCATTGCAGTGACGCAGCCCTCCTCTGCGACAGTCCGTTTGGCCCGCCCCCTCACACTTCTCTGCGTAACCTATTAGTTGCGCCCCGGCGACTCCAATCTCCAGCAGATCTGAACCTTAAAGCCCAGGGATGCTTTCCGTTCAGTCCCCGCAGGGGCCCACCCCGCCAGGCACTGTTGACGCGAACGGCGACGTCAAACAGCAAAAGCCCAAGACCTTACCGTGCCGTTACTGCAATAAGTGGTTCAGGTGAGCTGCTCGACCTCCCGCCGCGGCCCCCCCCCCCCCCCATACTAGACACCACGTATGCTTACCTTTCTGTGTCTCCGATTAGGCGTGTGGAGCATGTGCAGAGACACGAGAGGACACATACCAAGGAGAAGCCGTTCGCCTGTAACTGGGACAACTGTGGAAAGAGTTTCGGCAGGAGGTGAGCATCATTTCTTCTTCCAGTATCTGGTGTCTCTGGGTGCTCTTGTGCTGGGCGAGGCTTTGCTCAGCGACCCCCCCCCCCCACACCCTTCCAGACCTCCAATATCCTCTTCACATGGGAGCTACCCCAACCTGTTATATATCCCTCTCGCGTCCCCCGTCTCTTCTCCACTGCCCTGCCAATCATCCTGCTATCTGCTTTCTCCTGCGTACCTGTCATCTTCGAAACATGCTTACATGGACATCAGGGATCTCCTCGTCCGCCACGAGAAACTGGTGCATCTCAGTGACGGAAACAAGGATGGCGTCCCCAGCTCCACCACACGGCAGAGAAAGGCGTCTACGGCAACGCAGGCGAGTCCGACCAAGAGCCAACCCGACACCGAGATGCTCGGCTTGCAACAGCAACATGCCCAGTCGCACTTTGCACGGGCTCCCGATGCTACAATGTCGGCGATAGTCTCGACCTTGCCTTCCGACTCTCGCATCGCACCACGACCGACTGCGGCGTGCAACCTCGATCTTTTATCAGACGCAGCGACTCACCTCGCCTCGGGTGGCGACGTGAACCCCATGCAGGCCATGATACCCGATATGAGCCAGGGTCAGCCCAACCTAGGACGAGTCGACGGTCTGCCAGCATATAATGATCGTGGCCGCGAGCCAGATCCTACCGTCTATTCCGCATCCTTTCCTGTCACCACTGCCCCATTCGCAGTCAGCTCGGCTCCCTTCCCCATCACCTCAGCCTCCTTCCCGGTCACGTCGGCCCCGTTCCCCATCAATTCAGGGCCTCAGCACCCCGCATTTGATAGCTACGACCTCTTCATGGATGACATTGGCTCGCAGTCACACTTCTTGCCAGCTGCAGTCGATGCGGATCAGTCTTTCGGTGTGTGGCCTCGAGGCCCGGCCTCTGCCTTCCCGTCAAGGTTTCCTTCGCTCGCCCCGGAGGCTTCAACGGACGGTGCCAACAGGCTGCAAGAGGATGGAATGAAGGCACCGGCATGGAGGATTTCGGCTAATGACCATGGGGTCATCAAAAATCGTCTGGACGAGTTCTCCAGCGTCCTACCCAACGACTTCGTCTTTCCTTCGCGACATACCCTGACTCGATATCTTGAGGGTTATATCAGCGGGTTCCAAGAGCACTTGCCCTTTTTGCATATCCCGACGCTATCACCCACCGAGATGGCTCCTGAGCTGCTCCTTGCAATCGCCTCCGTAGGAGCACAATACCGGTTCGAGAGCCACCGTGGTCATGCCCTCTGGTATGCCGCAAAGGCAGTCGCGTTGGAGCAGATTCGGAGGCGTCATAGCCATGAGATCCATACACTGCTTCCAACCCCGGCGGCGTACAGTCCCCATTCGACACGAGCATCGCCTAGCTCCGGATTCCGACACTCTTTTACCTCAGTGCATTCAGACCGGCCAATGACACAGGAGACTCACCGTGAACCATAGTACGTCGTGTATTTATTCTCCCGTCTTTGACGCCGCAGAACCTCTTCACTAACTTCTCGGTAGCTCTCCCAATACCTTCCAGTCGCGCCTGGAAACCATCCAGGCACTTCTGCTGTTGTTCTCCGTCGGTCTGTGGGGAGCGAAAGCCATCTTGCAAGACGCTTTGTCCCTGCAGAGCCAGCTTGCCCTGCTGATCCGCGACGAGGGCTTGACCCAGGAGCCTAATCATGTCAGTGACTGGGACACGTGGGTCAGAAATGAAGGAAGCATACGGACGAAGCTCATTGCCTACTGCTACTTCAACCTGTGCAGCATCGCGTATAACAGCCCGCCCGTGTTGGTGACTTCGGAGATCAACATGACACTTCCCAGCCCTTCCAGGCTCTGGAGGGCAGAGAACGCATGGCAGTGGCGGGAGGCCAGGCAGTCGATACCCCATGTGGACATATCAATCCAAGACGCCTTGGCGAGGCTCCTCGGTCGGCCAAATGGTGGGACCCTCAACACTCTCTCGACGCTGGGAAATTACGTCATGATACACGCGTTGATACAGCACATCTACTTGCTCAAGCAGACCACGTTCGCGTTGCCGCAGAGTCCATTTGCCAATGCAGTGGCATATGACAACAGCGGTCTCAGGGAACAGGATGTCGACCAGGTCAGCAGCGCGCTGCGTAGCTGGCAAATAGGCTTCGAAGAGCACCGCCTGAGGATCACTCAGTCCGCCCAGCAGATGGGTAGTGAGAACACCCCAGGTGGCCCGGTGGCTTTCGACGCCACGGCCCTGTCCAGGCTTGCCCATATCCGTCTACATACCGACCTCGTTCCGGCCCGCGCCCTGGAGAGCCGTGACCCTTATGTGGCTGCCGGTATCTTCAACAATATGCCGCTGCTGCCCCGCGGCCAACGTCTGAACAAGGCTATCCTGCAAGCGGTACACGCGCTATCGATGCTCGTCAAGGCTGGCATCAACTATATTGCCAGAACGAAGTCGCTGGAGTGGAGCATGCAGCATTCTCGTGAGCAAACCAGTTCCTTTTCGCCTATGGGAGATGGTGTGACTGAGGAGGATGAAGACGGCCGTGAGCCCCCACTGACAAGTACCCCTGCAGTGTGCAACCTCGAGTGCGCTGTTCTCCTTGCCAAGTGGCTCATCACTCTCGCATCGATGAGCCCCACCCAGGTCCTGACAACGGAAGAGAAGACAATCCTATCTTCTATCAAGACCATTGTCGACGAGACTGAATACGCCGTTCCCATCGACCCCTCGCTGGCCGCAGTCTCTGCGTCCGCTGAGCCAGTCCAGCCAACGCAACAGCAGAACAGGGGTGACGCGTCTCTCAACGACTCGGCCAAGCTGCGCCAACTTGCCTCTGCCGTCCTGCGTATCTGGGCCAAGACATTCAAAGGGGACCACATCTTCGAGCTCGTCAAGACCATGGGCCATGGGTTGGAAGTGTACTCGAACATACTTGACAAGCCGAGTGATCAAGCCCCGATGGGACGGATGTCGAATGCCGGTTTGGAGTAGTATTACCAGCGCCGCACGTGACTGAAATCCTCCGCCTGGGTCCCCCGGTCGAGCAGGAATTGAATGATTGCCTCGGTGGAAACGGAGAGCAGGGCGATACTATGATTATCAGATTGAAAGCTTCAGAATGAAGGGAGGAATCTGGCACGGCCATTGGAGGAATTGGTCCCACGGATTCTTATTGTGGACAATATTGTTATTGAATCACTTGTAGTGGGGTGTATCTGTTGCTTTGCTCAAGGCGTAACTGGCAAGGGGAAAGTAGGATTGGTGAAAATCTTTAATATGAATGCTAGCTTGGGAACTGGACAACGTCGTGCGTTGCTTGGACCTAAGTCCTATCTTGTGTCTGAATCAAGGCTGTCCGTCGACAGTCCGCCTTTTGCTCCTGTCGTTCACCCGGAGGACCATCGCACAGCTCATTCTCACCATCACCGCCCACATCGACTTCACCCAACCTAGCCATCCCCACTTGTTGATATCTCCAGAGTAGTAGTACCTAGGTGTAAACCCGCCCTAGATACTGACTCTAGCTACCTCCACGATACCATTGTCTGGCCTTGGTTGAGAATATAAAGCCAGAGTCGGGGATTGCATTCTTGGTTGTCATCCTCAGTACCTCTGGTCTCGGGTTGGGGGCTGTAGTCCACATGTAAATACACACTGGCAATCAGCCTTCAGCTGGTGCCTCCGCTGTTTTTCATGTCTCTTGGTCTCTGTACCGTGAATTCACCCTGCCTCGTGCTCGGAAGCACCCATAAACAACTAGTCTAGGTCCAAAGGACATCCATCCCATGGCACACCAGTACCTCCAAATGGGCCGTAGTGCTCAAGTCCAAGACGACTAGGGGCTGACTGCCCTGCCAGGCGGGCTGAGACTGCATCTGGCACTCTGGCCTGGCATGTAACTCGCTGAGAGGACGAGGTGCACGTGGCACCGGGCTTCAGCAGGTCTCCAGAACGGGAAGGCTCCACAAAGAAGTCGAGACGGTTCACATGGCTATGGCGTCTGCCATGAGAGACAGGAGCCAGGATTGTGGGGGGGGGGGAGGGGGAGGAATGACCATGCTGAGAAGTAGCTCACGGAAACCTCCTGCTTGCAGGTATGGGCCTCAGGTCTCTGCAGAGGACCTCCGGGTACTTGACCCGTGCCTTTCAATAATCATGGGGATCCATGGGAAGTTGTTCGTCACGATGAGAGAAACTACGAGAGCCGGGTTCCCTCGTAGGCCCTCAAGCATAAAGGTCCATATCACCTTCCTACACCATAAGTACAAATACAGGAGCCTTGCCTGTGGAGGGGTAAGCTTGCTGCGCGAGGTGTGAGAAGGGCCCTCGCTGTTCAGATATGTCGGGCTGGGAACGAAGCAGCACCGTGATCACGACCACCGAGTTGACGACGCCCTGAGCTATGCCCGCCATCTGTCCCCGAAAGACCTCTGACGCCCGGGAGCCACGTCAACCTGTCTGGCGATCCGGGGGATTTCGCGGGCCCCATCATGGCATATGATCGAGCCCGAAAACACACGGACTTGGAGAAGGGTGCTCACCGCCGACCTCGCCTGCGCACGGCCGTGCCAAGCCGGCTCAGCGTGCATGAAGAGGCCGAAGCGGTTCGCGCCAGGGCCGCAACGGGGGTGGAGGTGCCCAGGCCACGTGGGGGGGGGGGGGTATTGCAGAACGCCAGCAGAACGCCAGCCAGGCATTGTGGTTTTGACGTGCCATGTGAAAACCGACAAAGCCCTTGGCCAATGACAGGTCCGGGGTGGGAGACCGAAAAGTTGCGGGATATCTGGGGGGGATTGGGGCCGACATATCATACGAGAGGCGTGCCCGGTCACGAGGTTGAGGGGAGGGAGCCCTGGAGCGTCTGCCGAGAGCAGATTCTCGCGGGCTCGGCACAGTGTACAGAAGGTGACTGGCTGTATAGATAAGCAGAACCGAAATGTAATACGACATCTGCATGATTGTGATTCAGGGGGAGAGGGGAGGGCGATCAGGCCCAGGCCGGTGCCGAGTGTCTTCGGGATACGCGGTGGCGATGCACAAGGTTGGCCGCACAGTGGGATCGGGATCGGCTCAGCTGGTGAGGAGGCACTGGTAGGCGGGGTCCGCGACGGAGAGAGCCCTCGTGTGGACGCAACGTGGATGGACGCAGCGACGATGTGCCTCGACATTGAGCGATTACTCTCCACCTGGGCGAGACGTTGTACGTCATAGCACGGTGCCGGAACCGCAGGCGTTCTTGGACTGCGCGAGGAGGGAAACACCGCAGTACGTCGGTCAGAGTATCCATCAGCCTACAAATGCAGCGGGTCCTCCCGTTGTGTCGGATCTTGATGACAAGCAGGGCCCACAAACCACATGACCGTAATGTGGTGTGTCGGCTGAAAAGAGGAAGCAGACCATGGGCGAAACAGGTCGAGGACTACCATGGGCATGGCTATCTCATTGGACTGACTGCCGCAGTCCTATGGGCTCACAGCGAACATGTCCGAAGGCCATCGGGCGTCAGGTCGGCTGGCTCCCCTCTCGCCCCGCCGCCCTCAGCTCAGCTGTCAACCAGGAAGCCGGGCGGGTCCCGGGGCTGAACGCGTGGTGGCGCCGCGCCCTCTTCGCCCACTTCTTCAGAAGAAGCACGAGGCCCTGGCCATATAGCACCGACAACCTGGAGCGGCGGCCAGACAGGATCTCCAACAACAGAGCGGCGGTTCTTTGGGAAGAAAAAAACCCCAAAAAAACCCCAAAAAAACCCTCCTAACCTGGGGCCTTGCGGTGAGATGGAGACCCGCGTCCCGTCTGCGCTGCGCTTGTGACGTGGGGATTGTGATGCCCGAAGGATGTCGGGGGGGACGTGGTCCAGAGGGCTCATAGGAGACACAGACGGGCAGGGCTGGCAGGACAGGCTAGCCCGCCAGAGGCGATTAGTATCGTACGATTTTCAGGATGCATCGTCTGAGGTCGACGGTCGTGTTCGGGTCCTGTGTTCGGGTCGTGATCGGTCGATGTAGCTGTGCAGTGCTCTGGGCAGGATTTTGATAAATCAGTGGAGACCCGCTGTTCAACCTTCGCTGAGGTCGGAAGGGCGGCTGCAGTGGAAGAGACCTGATGGGCCCCTGCTCATATGTATGAGTTGTACCTCCTGCGCCCAAGACAAGAAAGGCCTTGCCCGACCTCGACCTCGACCTCGACCTCGGACGGCCAACCTCGTACGTACAACCTCGAGCCGCGGATGCAAAACTCAACCCCAGAACCACCTGCACCGCGTCAAGACAACGGATATTGCAGCCCACCTCTGTGCTCTCCGGCTTCATGCCCTGCCTGCTCGAGCCCCTCGAAACGCCCTGCCGGGTCCCAGCATCATCCGTAAACCCCCAGTCCCAACTGATAGGAACGGCAGATAGGATGGGGCCGGGGCCCGGAACCGTGCATGGCCGAGCCTCTGCCCTCAACGACACGGCGAGGGAAGACGACACCAGCCGCCGGACAAGGCCGAGACTCGCGGCAAAATGACAGACGCAGAGAGCAGAGCACAAGATCACTGACCTCCTCCTGTTGGCGTGGGCATGGGCATTCACACGGGCCCCTACGACAAGGTAGGAGGCAGCGGCACCCCGTGCGGCGGCGCGACCTGACCGCGACACCATCCTCATGCTGCCATCAGGCCATTCCCAAGCCTCTCTGACACGGACCACGGCTGCCCCCGACAGGTCTGCCCACACAGCACCCAGCATGGCCTCGCAGGCCTCTTTCCAATGAGACACAGAGGCCTCGCGAGGTACGCAGCCCGGAGCCAGCTGGGTTTAGTGTACGAGCCACCACCGGAGCACTGGCCGGCATCCGTGGCCCACATCACCTCTCCGGATGCTGCTGCCCTCTTCCCCGGCAGCAGGCCGGGACCCTCACCGCGACACACCACCGCGCGCGTGGGGGAGTATTCGAAGCCGCATCTGCAGATAGATTGGCGACTATCCCTAGCGCCCTGACGCCACGGCGACCTGCGTGCGCTCATCCCATGGTGTGCCCTCAGCAGGCCCCCACCCCTCCGAGCCTGTCTCGAAATGGTCAATTTTCGCATCGAGGAGTGGCTCGGCCGGGCCTCTCCCTCTCGCTCACCTTTCCGCACCTCCCCGTGGCCCGGACCCACCAGCTGGGCCTGGAGCTGAGACATCCTTCGCGCCGCATTTGTTCTACAGGCAGGCTCCCGGCACGCTGTCACCGGCCCTCCATCTCGTTCTGATTCAGCACCGAGCCCACAGGCAATCAAATGACCCGTATCGCTCGGCGCATGCCGAAACCTACGTCAGGTGTGTGCTCTACCGCCATGTACCTGTGGACCCGCTTCAATCTCGAGAGCCCCGCCCGCGAGATGATCACCTGCCGCGGGACAGATTCGCGAGTGTCGCTTCTTTCCAGCCTCCCTGCAGGGAGATCCCTATTTAGCGACGGTCTCAGCTCGCTCAGCTCGCCCGTGTTCACACGAGGCGAAGCCCGTCGTGGGGACATCATCCGGACTCGCATACCTGCGGGGGCCTTGCCCGTCTTCCAGCTATACGAGGCTCGCCCACGAGCCGACAGGTCCACACCCCGTCTCATCTGTGGATAGCAGTGGCGCAATCGCGACAGCGAAGGTAGGGACCCGGAGGCAGGCGGCCTGCGCCCCGGCTTGTATTGGCAGACACATCACGGAAGTCGCCATGGGTCGCCACGGGCTGCACGGGTCTCAAGGCACCCTGTACAGCGTCACCGAGACGAGTCCTACTACATAGTATGTATGCACCGCAGCGTCACATCTCGCCCGGGCACTCAATAGGCAAGCCACAATCCTCTTCCTCCCTGAAGCTATCCCTGCTCGGCGGGTGTCCGGATGGCCGCATAGCAGCTCTGGTCCCTCGGGGGAGGGGGGAGGGGGGAGGGACTCGGTCAGTGGAGGGCCATCCGGCTGGGATCGACGAGGCTGTCGGCAAGGATCCTTTCTCGATCTACAGGGTCTCGTGCCTCTGTCAACACGCCATGGACCAATTGCCATGGCGGAAGTCCCTACTTTGCTTTTTCCTGGCCTTTAGCATCTCCACGGGCAGCAAAAGGACCAGGAGGAGGAGGAGGAGGAGAAGGAGGAGGACAGGCTAACGTTGCAGGTCGAGGCCCAGACTCAGCCATCCAGGGATCGGTATTGCCTGTACGAATGGGAAGCTCAGAAACATATCCCGACCCTTTGGCTCGTCGCCGGTTGGCCCATGGAGACCACGGCAAGGGTGGGGACCTAGACGATTGTCGCCGGGCTGAAATCTTGGACTAGACAGTGGCTCAACACCGCTCGTCCCTAACGGTACCACCACCACCACCTTGGCTACGTAGGCGCGCTGCCACCATCGCTGCAGAGACCGGGTACCCCTTACCACCAAACCTCTGCACCTTGTCCACCTCCTGGCAGCCGGGCCCCCGAGCCTAGCCAAGAAGAGTGCGAGGCATATCCTGAACCTGAACTCTACCTCATGTCTCATTCATTCACATACCGGCCGCACCCCATCTCCCGCATTTACTCGTGCTCAAAACAGCACCTGACACCGCCCGACGATCCCTTCTCTCCTGTTCCGTCGCATCTCCCCACCCTTCCAGGCCCTCCCAGCTGGTAGTCTATCAGGACGAATGATGGGCAGCACCATCCAGGCCGAGAAGGTCAAGAGCGGACGTTCAGCAACGTCATGCCTCGAGTGTCAGCGCCGGAAGCAAAAGGTATGGTTTGGGGCGACGAGCTCGAGGGGGTCCTGGTCCCCTCAATGGTCTCGACCTGGACTGACGCCATGATCAAAACCCGCTAGTGCTCGCGCGAGTGGCCCTGCAATCACTGCCAGGCCAGGAAAGTCCCTCACCTCTGTCAGTTCGCCTCGAGAAAGGTGCCGACGCCGGAGGGTGATACGTCGACTGGTCCTCCCCACAAGTACGTCACAGAGACTGCCTTCAACCTGATACCGACAGCAGCCACATTGACGTGTATACTCCACAGGCTGTCGAGGAAGCGGAAGGAGGACAGCTTCGAGACCGACGTGTCCGCCTTCGCCGACGATCCTGATCATGGCCTCTCCGATGGGTTAGCCAAGCTGGGCTATATGCCTGGCCATGGCTTCTTCGCCCTTTCCGGGGCGGTCGTAGACGTAGGTGGTGACATCGACAGCGGATCTGAAATCGTGAACTGACACCACCTTCAGTCGTCCAGCAGCAGCCGTGGAGGGGGCCCTCGGGCCGTGCAGGTCGAGGAGGTAGAGACAGCGCTGAAGCTTGTCTTGCCGAAGCCCTATACCGGTATGCAACGTCGACCCGTGGCGGGCCTCGACCCTGCTAACATGACCAAGATGTCCTCGTCCAAAACTTTCTGGAGCATCCCAACTACCAGTACTACTCGGTCTTCCCGGAGCAGCTCTGCGGACAGATTGCAGGATGGTGGGAGGCGAGGGCAGCCGGCCAGAGGCTCAGCCCTGAGCTCACTTGTCTCCTGATCCGTGTCTGTGCCGTGTCCACCCAATATCTGGAGGACTCACTCCGGCAGAGACTCGAGCTCGAGCTCGGCGAGAAGGCCCAGTCCATGACGGACCGGTTCCACGCCGCCGCGCAGAAACTCAGCTCGTCGATCCCGAGAGGCCTTGGAGGGGTCGTCCAGGTGCAGCAGCTCTTCCTCGAAGCGTCTTGGTGGAAGTCAGAGGCGTCTATGGTAGAGGCCTGGCATGCCCTGAGCGTTGCTATACGCGAGGCACAAGAGATTGGTACGCTGTGTTCACTTGCGTTCAACCCATATTGCACTTTCTGAGCACCACATATCCAAGCCGGAATGCTGACGTCCAATGTAGGCATGCACAAACCAGTGCAGGGGCTGCCGAACTTCGAACGCGAGCTGCGGGACAGGCTATGGTGTATTCTCTGGACGTGGGATTGGTGAGTCAATATGCGCCCGGAAGCCACTGTCATTACTAACAAGACTAGGCAAATGTCTACTTTGCTGTCTCGGCCGCTTCTCATCGACCAGGACGACCACAAACTAGAGATCCCTAATGGGCGACTGGAGGGTATTACTGATCCCGAGATACCACATCCTCTGGCCTCTGTCGCACTTCAAGCACGACTTGGTCTTTGCGTCTCCCATCTCTTCCAGAGGATGGGCACCGACAGCTCTATAAAGCTTGTCCTTGATATAGAGGAAGCCCTGGAAAAGTGGATGGGCACGTTCCCGGCCGCCTTGCGTGACCACCGCCCCGATAAACGGTGGGACCATAAGTACCCTTACATCCCATTCATGCGCTGTCAACTCAACATCATTGCCTACTGCTACCTGCTTGCGCCCCTGAAGCCCTTTCTACTCGGCAATGCCGACCCAGAGATCATGAACGCACAACTCGGTTCCGACCTCCGCCTCAAGGGCGTCGACACGTGCCTCGACTTGATGAGCGCCGGTGAGAAGTTCTACGATCTGGCCTTTCCGCGGAGTATAAAATACTTCTTTATTATCTTCTTTATGTTCGACGCCGCCACCGTCATGTGCTCCGCCATTGTCCACGACACGGAACACACCCTGCCCAAGCGCAGCCAGTGTGTCCGCGCCCTTCGCACAGCGCAGGAGCTTATGGACGACGTGGCGCACCTATCTGAGGCGGCGCGGACCTCGGCTCAACTGCTCAGGAAGTTGACAGTTACGTTGCCGCTTACCGCGGCAGAGAAACAGACCCTCGGGGTCGTCCAGGGGGCCTCGTCGAAGAAGATGAAGACATCGTCCACACCCGACGCGTTCAGCTCTACTATCACCGTCGGCGCGGAGTATGAGCTCGGCCTCGCAGGTGCCCATGCCCGTGGTCTCTTCGAGTCGCCACTCGTCTCCTCAGACTACACAAACAGTATTCCCTCGACCATCGGCTCGACCTCCTCTGACATGCTACAGCACCAACAACCACCCCCGTACGCAGCCGCTCTGCAGGACCACAACCTCATGCCGATACCCCTTGCTGCAGGACCAGGCTGGCAATCTATGGACTACGGTGCCGGGCTCGACGCCGGTATACCCGTGACCACCTCTGCCGACCCCGGGATCGGAGTTGGCGGTGGCATCGGGCTGCAGCCGGGGGATCCGCTCACGGGGACATATCTCGATCCGCTGTGGGATTGGGACAGACTGAATATAGATCTGTCGGGGTACTCGGTGCCGCAGATGCCTTTTGATACGTGACTGTATGGTTCTTACTAGACTCGGGATCTACCAAGCGGATTTCATACGATAGAGGACTTGCAAGCTATGGGTATCTGGGTGCAGTCCGCCGGACTGCATCATTCCAGGCGTACAAATTATTATTTTTAAATTTTTGTTTTCCATTTCCTTCCTCTCACCTCGTTTTCTTTCCCCCGCGTCTGCACTTAACATTAGGACGACCTGGCCCGACTACATCGAGTCGCGGCGTTCTGGCAGAGCGCTGCACAATCCGTAGTCGCCGTCGCATTCATCTCTCATCCACTAGCCTCAGCAGACGAAAGGCAGAGCTCGGATAAGTAGGAGGTCGTACTATCGCCATCCGGTGCGAGTGAGACGGGGTTAGGACTGGCTCGCTACGCCCGGAATTCCGTGCTTGAACCTGAGCCTACCTAGATCTAAACCAAGGGTTCTTTTATAAACTTCTTTATCTGTTTATTGTTCTCGCCGACCACCTCCTGTTGATCGTAAGGCCCACACCTGCCAAGAACCTTCGCCCAGAGCCAGTTTGACGATCAGTATCAGGCCACGATGGCTTCGTTCCAGGAAGTGCCAAGAGCTCGTAAATGCGAGCCCTGAACCAGTGACTCCGGCGATAGTTACACATGTGTAGCCTTATCAGGTCCCTTTTGAGGAGCTTTGTAGCTGAGAAATCAAAGCTTCCGCACTCGTTTAATTCAATACTCCCCCCCTGCGGGTGGAACTGGAATGACTGGCCCGGGGCTCACTGGAGAGCAGTTTGGTCTTCAATAAAATTTCGGGACACTCACGTACTTGCCCGCGAGATGTTTCCATTCGAGGATAGACAGAAAATACTTCAGGTTTTCCTTATGATTGCCGCAAAAAGTTGTTAACTGGCAACAAAAGTGGCCGAGAAGATCCTTGCTGGCCGGGCATTCTTTCACTGAGGTCGCCCAGATACCTGGGGTTCTTCTACCAATGCTTCCAATATCGATAGGCGAGGACGCAAAGAGAACAAGTAGTGTGTAAGTGGCCCTCTGCTTATACGGACTGCAGTCACTTGAGCTAACACGCAGCATACTACCAAGGACTCAGTATTGGGTAATAGTTCGGATTGGGTGCAGAGAAAACGTTCGTTTCTGGCCGTGCCCTTGATCTTTAGTAGGGCTGTGCCTGAAATGTTGGCGCCAGCTAATTATAATTATAAGATCTCTGCAGTTTATAAACCCTGTATAGGCGCCCTCAGTTTTCATCTTCAGAATCCTTAAGCCAAGTGACTGTATTATCGGAATGTTTGTGGAAGTAATTTCCACCTTTTGCGTCCTATTTCCAGTATTTTTCCTCTTTGCTTCTTGGTCTAGATAATTCGTGAGAAGATCTCTGTGATGACGGGGCTTTCCGTTTCTGGCCACCGCTATAGGGTTATTGCTATTGGCAGGTAGAAGCGACTTTAATGAGGAGATGGAGCCTGACGCCCCTGGCGTGGGCTGGCATCGTTGCTCGACCACCACGTATTCAGCTTTATCTATACATGTCTCCCTAAGAGTGCTATCGAGAGTAGGTAGAGGACCTCCTTCGGCGATAGGTTGGGGGGTGCCGCTATGCTGCTCTTAGTGCTTTTTTAACCAGTCCTTCAAGGCGTAAGACTATTCCTTCGCATGATCCTAGTTGTTTCTTAGCCCTTTTCGGCCGTCTTTAAACTCCTGGTGAGAGTTTATGAGGTTTGCCGACTTGACAGGATACTAGTGATATTTAAGTATGATATCCTCCGACGGAGTAGTATAGTGTGTATAGAGGTTGAGGTTGGTACTGTCTGTAGCGAAAGTCATGATCTCTTTCAAAGCCAGGGGGGTCAGCTTTCCTGAGATAGGAAAGAGCCTGGCTCCTTGCGCAGATAAGGGCTGCTCTATTATAGGAGCTCTGCAGCTTCCCTTCTCCCATATCCTTTTCATATCCCTTCCACTCTCCGGACAGGCGGGGCAGTACTAAGGAGTTAAGGTTATCCTTGTAAAGAACGGCTCTGTCGATATGCTTGTTGACCGGAACTGGGCAGTATTCTTCCATCTTCAGGCCCTCGATAAAGTCGGGCTATAGAGTAGATAAGTGATTATTGGAGCTAATGTTCTTTGGAAAGCTTATAAATGCTTGGTTAAACACTCGGTGATAACTCTTGTCATCATATTTTTTTTCAGCAGCTGCCTATTCACTCTAATGACTATAATTGCTTTATTAGGGGCAACCTCAACATCATCAATATAATGCTTATATGCTGACTCAGAGGGCAAAGCAATTTCACAAGATCTAGTATATTGCTTATAGATATCCTCGAGATTTGTAGGCAGTTTGGAGTGATGTGGTTCGAGAATGCTATCATGCCGGGCCTGGATTGCAAAACCAGATAGATGTTGTTGTCGAGGTGGTTTTTATTATTGATGATCTGATCGTGGAGTTGGGGGGAGCAGGCGCCGACGCCTTATTGGTTCTCTTCTTCGCCATCTTGTTGAATAGGGCCAAGTTCTCCTGTGTTAATTGCGTCCGCTTTAGCTGGTGTTTGTTGCCGTCCTCGTCGCTATTAATCTACTGTTTCCGCAACTGCGTGGCGGGGAAGGATTGCTCTTGTCCCTCGACTTTAAGCTTAAAAACCAAGATAAATAAACACTCAAGAGGCTTGAGCTGCTGTATAGTTTATACAAGCTGTTAGTAGTTGGCATATATTAGCAAATTCAGTTCTAATCTTGTGAGCATTCTGCTCAGTGACTGAGCCCTGCCAATCTCTCCGCTGCCCCTTCCCCCTCCTTCTAGTTTCGAGTTTGGACTTTGGCCCGAGTGGGACTCCATCAGGTCCTTGGCAGTTTGATGGACGAAGAAAATATGCTCGTCAGACACGCTTACAAGGAAATCGTAGCTAGCGAGAAGCCACTTCTTGAAGTCTTCGTTCGATGATAGGCCAAGATCCGCTTCGCTAGCTACAGCAAGATGGTCCCTGACGTCGATTGCGGTGTTCATCTCTCGAAGTGTTAAGGGTTTATATGCAGCTGTGATTAGGTGCAAAATAACGTCCACGCTACCGTTACCTTGGTCGTCGACATTTTTGAGCAGAGCGCTGTAGGCCTCAGTCACTGTTTGGGGCAGGCTTGTGATGTATCTTTTCCAACCATCCTGGGACCTCGGCCGGGCCTTTTCAGGATATGTAGTATTAGTATTAACTATAGGTAAGTTCTCTCCTCGAAGCCCTGCAGTCTGAGAGCTTCTTCGATCGAACATTGTTGTGCGGTGTTGAATCCCTTTGTATGTGGGAGTTGTTCCATCTTGAATTCCAAGACCAGGTCGGTTTCACGTTGCATCTGCTTCTTTTCTTCCGTGTCATCTCCTGAAAGATGGATATAGAATCCAAAGTTACTTAAAACGTCTAGAATATGGGGATATCCACGCGTTGTAGCCAAAAACTTGACGCGTACTCCAGTACTCGAATGCGCGTCTGTGAATGACTTCAGGTTTTCGATGACAATTTTCCCATCGTCGACGTTACACTCGTCCAGGGCATCTTAGCACACAAATGATACTGGCGCACTGTTCCTTCTTGGAAATTGTCGTGAAGAAGTCCCATAAAGCTGATGTGTCTGTGGCAAATCGGTCCCCGGCCTTGAGGATCTCGTGCTCGACCTTGTTGTCGAGCCGATGCTCTTGGTCGCTGAAAAGCTGGTGTAAGACTGCAGCAAGAGCATTTTCTAGACTTCCCTGCTCCGGAGAATCTTTGAAGAAGAAATACAATACCTGAAGTCGGATTAGCAAAGGTTATTTTGCCCCTTAAAACATGTCGATTTTCGGATAGACATAGATAAATGATACCCGATCATGAAAAGTCCCGTTTTCTGCACGATGGCTATGAATGACTGACAGTAAGGCCGGTTAAGGCATGTACAGGAGACCAGAGATTTGATAGGGGTTGATGACAAGTTGAACAACACGAAAGAGTAGAACGATATCTTGAGGGACGTGATCAACGGATATGAAGGATTGAGGAAACATGCTTGCCTACCGTCGCATCAACGTTCCGTCCGGGCAAAACTTCACAATGAGATAAGGAGGAGATGTCTTAACGTTGACTTCTGTCACGCACTGCTGAGGGGCAACACTAGCAGCTGATATTTAAAGAAACTTGGAAACACGCGTCTGAGCACCGGATAGGCGGCTGCAGCCCACAGCTGTTGCCAAGGAGCTACGGCAGCTCTGCACACATCTCTTTTCCTGGCCCGGGCTCTGTTGTTAAGAAGCCAGGCTTTTCATGCCCTTTCTCTTCAAAGCTAACGCAAAATAAATCCATTAGACGAACAGCGCCCTGTAGACAAATGTCAGTTTTAGAGCAAGCTACAGGATATATTCCCTTCCATCTTAACCCTCCAGCCCCAGTGCCACTTTGCTTAACTGAACTCTTATAAAAGATGGCTAAGGCAGGCAATGTTGATTCCTCAAGCACCGTACTGTTCTGCCCCGCAGCCTGACCTGTTCTTTCGACTTGCCTGCTGAATCCGTAAGTATAACAGCTTATATAGGCTCCCAGCTCAAGATAAATGACATATACATATATGTTGCTAGAGACATCAGGCGACTGCCAATTAACATCTCGTACGCCATCTGCGCTGGCGCTCGAAGCACCTCGGGCCACATGTCCTTGCCACCCGGAACTGGTGCGTCGAAGCTTAGCCCGGCGTCTTCGATCCGCTGCCGGCTCTGGGCCCAACCGTAACGACCAAGAACGACAAACACCACGTATTACCCTCGGTCTCGATCCGGTGCATGCCACAATAGGGGAGCACGAGCTGCCAGATAACCTCCTGGAGCTCGACCGCGAGGGTCGGTAAAGATCGCCATAGTGTGTGTACCTTTCCGTGCAGGTGGCGTTCGCGAGAGGTGGAGTAATGCTGAGAGCAGAGTCTGACTGCGTGAGTTTGGTTTTTGTCTCTTGACTCGACAGGCGGAGTAACGCTGTGAGTGGTGCAGTCTGACTGAATACTGCTGAACCAACAATGCCGTTGGTGTTCAGATAAGCCCACGATCCCTGTTAACTCCCTATATAGATACTTAGAAAGAGTAAGGCGAAGTTGAAATGCTGAGCTCAACTTTGAGACAAGCCTTCAGCACCAAAATCTCCCCATCGATCCCACCAGATTTGCATCATTTGGTAAATGCTTCTTCGGCAGGCCCCTTACCGTTGAACAAATTGATGAGCTATTCGACACCTGCCTAATGATTGCGTCGTGGGTGTCACAGCCACAGCGGATCCCGTGGGGAGGCTGCCACGATTTCCGTGTTGAGGCGCAGAGGATAATCCACTCCATCACTAGTTTGCCGTGGGGAAGGTTATAGACCGGTCCACATACAATGCCTAGCCTGATGATGTAAGTGATCAACTTGGCTGCGCCACGAAATCCTTCGGCTTAAGTCTTCTGCCAG
The DNA here is from genome assembly GCA_026119935.1 of Endothia cerciana. Taxonomy (NCBI): domain Eukaryota; kingdom Fungi; phylum Ascomycota; class Sordariomycetes; order Diaporthales; family Cryphonectriaceae; genus Endothia; species Endothia cerciana. The sequence goes on from JALRMH010000006.1 coordinate 588,959, forward strand.
TCAGATACGCAGCTGAAGACGTGCTTAAATCTGACATCTGGAGTCGGCCGGGGATGCTTCAGCTTGGACAAGACCTGTTTTGTGATTGTCTCTAACTGAGGCCGTGAACTTGCGAGTGTCTTGGCTGGCTGTATTTAATATTCGTTCAACTGCCCGGGGTATAATTCTTCCCAGCTTTCCAAGCCTCTTGCCCCGAAATCCCAACGCATCGTCTTTCTGAGACATCGTCGTTTCTCTTCCACAAACACAGCGATGTCAGCCAAATTACAATCGTCACCTGATGGGTCCATATTACCAGAACATCATGGCCCACATTTTACCACCGAGGACGGCTCACTAATCTCCCAGGACCGCGCCGATGCTCTGAGAAGGAACCCTGAGAAGTTCCCCTTGGAAGCAGTTACGCCACCCTTGGTGATGCTCGAAGGGTACGTGGCGGCGAAGGAGACGGGCCTCAACGTTCGGGTCTACGACAAGATTCAGAGAAGGGTCACGGTGAAGGACGGGGAAGGCAACGAGCTGTTCAATGTGAAGGGCCCGGCGCCGTTCTCGTCGTGGAGCTGGCGCCGGAAGGTCTACGACAGCGCCAGGGGGGACGCGCACATCTTCGACTTCCACCACAACGGGGCGAGGATGACGAGCTGGAAGGTCGAGACCCCGGGCGGCCAGCAGCTCGCCTTCCTGGAGTTCCGGAAGCTATGGAGCATGAGCATGAACGACCTGGCCATCAGGGGGACGCTGCGCACGCCAGCCGGTGAAGACGTTGTGGTGATCATGAGACCTATCGACGAGCTTGGCGAGTTTACGTCGGTCACGACCAGCAATGACGATGTGCTTGCCATTATCATCCGGCGCATGGATGAGAGATTGGTGGACCTCAGTGTTTGGGATGTGAGAATCGCGCCTGGAGTGGACATGAGCTTTGTGAGTGAACGTCTGCGCGTACCCAAGGACACCTCGTTGATTAACATAGATATCAGATAATAGCGCTCACTCTGTTGCGGGCCCAGATGGGCCGCGGATGGAAGACGGTCATTTTTGGAACGTGATGAGCCTGGCTTCCGAGATGAGACCGGGCTTCGACGGCCTGGAGACATGCCCTCATGAAGATCTGTGTGAAGCCAGCGACTTACGCTCATTGACGGTGTAGGGACTTGCTCCCGGAGGACGTCCAGGGCCGATTGCCTGGGACTGATACAGGTCGAAGCCGGAGACCTGGTTCTGCCTCGCACAGCTTCTAGATACTGTATGATAGATGATAATTCCGGGGCCTGACGAGCTTGTCCTTGTCGTTGAGAACGTCCATACGACCAGCTTGAGGCAATCGCCCAACGGCAAAAAAAAAAATCGAGTCTCATATGCCAACTCATCTGACCATATCTTGAAGAACGATACTTGGCAGGATGCCCAGGGAGCCTTCTTCACACAGGTCATAAAGATTGGGTTTGATTTTCAGGGACGTGCTCAGAGAAAACGCCCAAGGCTGGAAGACTCGAAAACCACGTTCTACGAGGTGGAGGCTTGCCCATAGCTCATCCCATAGAAGGCTGCTGCCGACTACTTCGTCTCCTGGAAAGCGATGGAAGGATTGATTATTCATGCCCGCCTTGCTTACTCCAATGTATAGCTCACGAGTGTGAAGATGTCGGAGGACAAGGACAAAGATGATCATATCTGACTTCTGTGCTTCTGAACGCATAATGAGACCGGACTAAGCCCATGACGGGCATCCAGATACAGAATGCGCCGTTCAGGGTCCGAAGAATATCAGGAAGGCATAGAACAATAGGGATGATAGGAATGAACTGTATGCTACGTACATTTCGATACAGTCTTTGCGAACACCCTTGTCCACCTGCGCTGGTCTGCTGATTACGCCGAAATCAAGTCTGAAAAGACAATGAGTCGGGAGGGCCTATAATATGTGGTGCTTTGGCTGGGAGAGATGATAATTCGGTCTTTATACCCTGAGTCTCCGCAATCGACCTGTGGCGTGTTTATTGCCTTTATAATTGACACTGGATACCCTTTCTATCTACCTAGTCAACCCGTCTACATGTCTCAAGAGATCTTGACTCGTTAGGTCTGTTTCCGTGAATCTTAAGCAATTCTCTCCCCCTCTCTTTTCCCCAGGTACATAAAGGTGACCAAAGGATTGGAGTCAAGGGAAGATCGAGTGTTTGGTGTCAGACACGGATGGAGATCTTTCCGGCAGGAGGTTTTATTTCTGTCTGGTATGGAAAAGAAAACTACGATTCTGGCTTCCCGCAGGTTCACTAGGGACAATGTTGAAGAAATAATATATCTGCGGCTGTCGAGCCTCACAACTCAGGGATTTGCCTCCGGGGGAACGGCACCCCAGTATATAGATCCACCATTAAATATCCACATTTATCTTGTTTGCTTGGCAATTCAACCTGCTATCTTTTCACACTTCCCTACCTCGCAGGTTGATCATGCATGAGGTAGAGGTCTCTGTGTCCACCAATTTCAATCTTGACCGATGAAACTGGGGAAGGTTGCTTCACAACAGACGAGAAGGGTAGCGGGAAATCCTGAGGTTGGGCTGCACGCGATTTAAAGATTACAGCAGACCACTTTACCCTTCGAGGCGACAGTCAACCTTGGGAGTCCTGACTAATGCCTAGGTCTGTGTCGTCGTCTGGAAACCCCGCGTCAGCTCAACAATTCGGTCTACCAACCATCATCTCGTCCCAACACCAAGTTCTCTTCTACGGTTACTAGACGCCAAGCTCATCTCGTTTTCTGGGTGCTGTCATCTCAACCTGCAGATCGTTCGTTTACATGGTAGCCAAGACAATCGCCATAAGGATGCCGCCAAACCCCAACGCCTGGAACCACAGTGGGGATCTCCACAAACACGCTCTGTTTCAGAACCAGGTCGACACCGGTATCAGTGGTATCAACCCTGTGCGGCTCTTTTAAGCTTCTTTCAAACGTTAACTGCGCCAAGACAGGGCTGCCACTCCTGGCCGGCCAACCTTTCGTATCGCAGCTATGCCGAGGCAGGTTATGATAATCGTCTACTCTGCTTCAGACGCGGCTCGACTGACGGCAAGCTGGGAGCTGGTAGCAATGTGCACAAGCCTGAGCCTGGCCCATCTGCGCAATCTTGCGCTCTCGCTCGCGGGCGAGACGCCTAGGTCCATGGCCCTGCAGACTTTTTGTCGCTGCAACGGTCTGCGGACGGATCCTTCAGCTCCCGAGCCCAGTCAGCACATGCATCCTCTATGGCAATGAGGCGCAGCAGCCCCAGCAGTAGACTGTACGGCACCTGGATCCGTCCGGTAAACAATGGCCCTGCACGTGGTGTACACCGCTGGACGTTGCTGATCCGCATCCCCGGAGGATACGCTGCTATGCGCCTTGAGCAAGCGCTCTAGAGAACGCCACCTTCCAGCACTCAGACCACATCTAGGCTATATGCCTGATGCCACCATAAGAAGGCTGGAGCTGGCACTGGCTTCCTCGAAGAATCTCAACGCTTACCGTTGCAACTTTTCCGAAGATCGCTGCGTCTGGTTGCGATTTCTAATTCTGTAACATGCGGAGGACTCGGTTGTTTGATCCACAGTTTTGCTTCCCCATGCTCTCACAACGCCCAATGATGAGCTCGGGCCGTGCTTTGACACATCCGTCCATAGCCTTACAATATCTGTATGATTTTCCCGATCTACAGCTCAGGTCAAACCGGGAGGATCCACATCGGCCTCTTTGGTGGTCTCTGCGTGGGCGGATCAGCGGCACCCCCGTTTGGTTTTCTCCTCGACCTGGCGATTGCCCCGGCCAGTGGCTTAACAGTAAATGAGCGGTAGAGATGATCATTCTAAGTCGCTTGTACATGCCCTGACGATCTTTTTGCCGCGCCTCGGCTCGTCTCCGCTCCAGTTGGGCCCTCGAGATCACTGCTGGTCTTGTCCCACCCCTGAAGCGGACGAAGATCCAGGTACATGCTCGTGCTCACCCTGCCTTTTAACACGAGGAGTCTCAGTCGTCCAGACTCTTGATGTTCCCAAAGTTGGGATGAGATGGCTGTCATATTGTACGCTATGAGCTGTCAGATCATAATGAACTGGATCATCCCAAAGCTGGGTTCCTGACGGAGGTCGACACCCCCAGGCCGTCCCAGCAAGGGTGTCGGACCCGTCAATACCATCGAGACGAGATAAAAGCTTCTTCTCCCGCCCACCTTCTCTTCGACTCCATCTTGTTTCGCCTCGACAGCCATCCCAATATTCCCCAGTATCAGTGAGAACCTTTTCTCCTTTTTTGTTTTCCCCGTCACTCTCCTTTATCGCACAACGGGTTGATCCCATTCCATTCTCTGAGCTGCGCTCTTATTCCTTCATTCTAATAATCGACATCCACCATGAAGAACCTGGGAAGCATCGTCCTCCTTCTCGCGGCCGGCGCTGGCTACGTGGCCTCTCTGCCCGCCGGGGAGGGCCCTCAGAACCAGATCCGCGCCGTCAACGGCGGCACGTATGAGATCCTTGTTCGTGAGCCCAAGAAGAAGAACAAGGACAACGGCGCCACAGCTGCCGCTGCTGGTGAGTGGCCTTTCCGTCCTTTCCCCCCCCTTCTTTTCTTTTCTCATGGTCTGGACCCGAAGGCCTAGTGACTAACGGAACAAAATCTTCAGCCGCCGCTGCTCAAGCAACCAGCAACGCCGCCGCAGCCGCCAACGGCACAGCGAACGCAGCAGCTGCTACAGGCCAGAACGACGCCGCTGGCAAGAAGGCGGCCAAGGCTGCCAAGGCCGCCGCGGCCGACGCGGCGGCGGCCAACGGTACTGCGAATGCCAACCAGCAGGGAGCCGATGCCGCAGCTCAACAGCAGCAGGGCCAGGGAGCCGATGCCGCCGCCGCAGCAGCTCAACAGCAGCAGGGTGCTGGCGGTGACCAGATTGCCCAACTCATCCAAGGGTATGGCCTCGGCCTTCCAACCACTACCACTTTTCATTATTCAGGATAAGGGCTGAAATTCTCGTCTAGTCTCGTGGGCGACCTTGGCGGAGCTGGTGCTGCCGGAGCCGGCGCACAGCAAGGTGGTCTTGGGTCCCTACTCGCCGGTGTGCTGAAGGAGCGCGAGGCCGAGCCCGATGACGAGGTCAACCTCGAGGAGCGTGCCGGCAAGGGGTGAGTCTCGGCCTAGCCATCCCAACCCCTTCCTCATCGAGTGCATGATGCTGAGCTGTGTTCTTTTTCTCGTTCCAGGAATGGCAAGGCCAACGGCGCAGGCGCTGCGAACGCCGCAGCTGCGAAGAACAACGGAAACAACGCAAACAATGCGAACGGCGGCTCGGGCACCGTGAACGCGGCAGCCAGCGACGGGTCGGCCGGCATCGCGGCCGCGGAGGCTGCCCAGTCCGCTGTCGAGCTCGGCCCCGGCGCGCTGACGGGCACTGCTGCTGCGGCCCAGGCCAAGGAGACGGGCGCTGCGAAGGCGAATGGTGCCAAGGCCAACAAGAATGGGAAGGGTGCCAACTAGTGTGTTGACTGCTGGATGGGGATGGCACTTGTATGAATGTGTGGGTCTGACGTCTGAAGGTTATCTTGGTAGAAAGACTGGCTCTTATGTGTAACCTTCACTATGCGGCCAGGACATGGCTATAATATTACGACGGCGTTTTGGCTGGATGGAACTCATCTCATCGTGTTCCACCCGTGGCTGGTCCATTTTCAGTCAGGGACGCTAGGTTATGGCAACAGAAATATGGACACCCCAAGAACATCTTACAGCAGATATTCCCATCACGGCTTTGTCGCACTATATCCGACTCCCTTCGGAGTCTGATATTTAGGCAGTGTTGCCCGCCCTTGAAATTCGCCTCGCTGTTGCTATAGCCCTGTGAGCGTAGAGCGGATGCTTCCCCGCGCGTGCCAGCGTTTCTGATGGGAGTGGATTCATCTGCTCGTTAATTCCTCCCCAAAGAGTAAGAGAAGACGCATACCCATCAGCTCCCAGCCAGACAGCACTTCGCCTTCCTTGTCGGGGAAATATTCCTGATGCTTGACGTGGACATGCAGCCCAAGGTCAGGGACGACTTGCTACTCATAGTGTATATACTACAGTATTGTAAGTGCTGACGAGTTGCTGTGAGTGGCTTTCAAACCCCCTCCCCCCCCTTTTATCATCACCACCAACCCCACCATTAGCCGTTCGCGCCCCACAGAAAGGTGAGACATGCGCGGCAGTGGCCGCAGGGATGACAGGGCTGCGTTCCAGACCAGTCACTTTGTGCTGCAGCTGTGGTTGAGGTGTCATCCTGATCCAGAACTCTCCCTGTGAGGATTCGACCCGTCTGTTGCCATCCCAACAATTGTATTGTTACTCGCCCCGTCAAGGTCCTCCGCTGGCAGCATGAGCATAACATCACGAACGGATCGCCGACATCCGCCAAGATCATGAGCCATCTGCCCCGGATGGGCCGGCTGCCCTCGGTGCTGGCCCTCCTCGTCCTCCTCCTTCTCGTGGGGACCGTGGCCGCCTACAAGCCTTTGTCAGACAGCTTCCTGCGCGCCGTCCCCGGGCCCGGCGCCGACTTCGACATCGACAATGGCGCTCTGCTCGCCCCGATCCTCATACCGCGCGTGCCCAACTCCGAGGGCTCCACGAAGGTGCAGCAGCACTTCGTCGACTTCTTCCAGCGCGAGCTCCCCAGGTGGACCATCGAATGGAACAACTCCACCTCCAAGACGCCCGCGACCGGCTCGCAGGACGTCCCGTTCCGCAACATAATATTCAAGAGGGAGCCGCCGTGGACCGGTGTCGGACAGGCGAACCTGCTGACGCTCGCCGCGCACTTCGACAGCAAGATGACGCCCCAGGGTTTCATCGGCGCGACGGACAGCGCCGTGCCGTGCGCGGTGCTGATGCACGTCGCCAGGAGTATCGACAAGTACCTCACGCAGATGCATGACGAGATGGTAGCCCTGGGCGAGCTGGGCGGCACGCCGCCGATGGATATGGGCGTCCAGATAGTACTATTAGACGGCGAGGAGGCTTTCGTGTCCTGGACGGACACGGACTCGGTCTACGGCTCGAGGTGGGTGGTGATATCTCCAATACTACAGCCGGGACGAGATACTGACACCAATCCAGAGCCCTGGCAGAAGCATGGGAGAAGGAGCCGACAATGGCGGCCGCCAACTTCCCAAACCGGCTGGACCAGATCAGCCTCTTTGTCCTCCTCGACCTCCTCGGTACCTCCGACCCGCACATCCCATCCTACTTCTTAACGACACACTGGGCATACAAGGCAATGGCAAAAATCGAGAAACGCATGCGGGACCTGGGTCTCCTGGAGTCAAAACCAGCACAGCCTTTTCTCCCCGGCACTGACAAGATGGCCAGCGAATTCGGAACGGCTCGCGTGGGCGATGACCATGTCCCATTCATGGCCCGTGGCGTCGATATCCTGCACCTGATACCGACGCCGTTCCCGTGGGTCTGGCATACTATGAAGGATGATGGCGCCCATTTGGACATGGCCACGACGAGGGACTGGGCAAAGATCACCACTGCGTTTGCGCTGGAGTGGCTCGACATGATGGAGGTCTGGCCACAGGATCAGTGAGGCGCCACGAGTGCTGCGCTCACACGTATATGGCCTGAGAGGACAGTCATGCCTTGGTCACAATCTCTGCAGTGGTGTCACAGATGGGCGGTAGGGTATTCGACCACGACACGGGGCAAGGTCATGGTCATTGGCGTTACAAAGCAGGCGTTCTGAACCTGGAAAGTATTCTGGTCTTGTCTAGACGAGGAATTAACCCCCGGGATGAGGATCAATCATCAGTTTCTGACTTCTTCTTGCTGTTGCTCTTGGGCTGCGGTTCACCCTTCCTGGGTTCGTTCTTCGAGCCAGGCTCATTCTCATAATCACCGCCCTGCTTCTCATATTCTTTGGCGAGTTTTGAGGCCTAGACGCCGTCAGTTGGCGTCCTCAAGATGACTCAGAGGCACGGGGTGCCCTCGCCGGGAGACATCACCTTCCATGCAGACCATTGTCCCTCACCCCCGCCGGACTTGTTCGGCTCAGCCTTGATCTCTGGTTTGAGCATGGTCAGCCACCAAAACGTTCCGCCAATGACTCCCTTACCCACCCTCTTTCAGCTGCTCGCGCAGTTCAGGATCGGTAGGCTTCCCCTTGGATGACGGCATGTCTGCTTGTGGTAGGATAAAACTGCGATGCTATTACAGGAGTAGTCTCCTCAAGCAACGTTACTAGCCCCAGGATCTGTAAACTTAGAATCATGGGATCAGGCCATTCTTATGACTATTCCACATGTGTTATGCCCCAGCATCTCACGTAGACGGAAGCAGATCGATCCATGACGATGAGGGCCACCGGTCATCGTTAGACATGCTGTGCAGGACGTTGTGGATCCCCGGGCGGGATGGGGAGGAATAGTGCGCTGCTAGCCTGGGCTGCTTTCGATTGCATCACCACTCCTGTATGAAGCCGACACCTGGAGACCCAGGTCAGCCGTTGAGCCTTTTTTTTTTTTTTCTTCCTTTTTTTTCTTTCTCTCTCTCTCTCTCTCTCTCTCTCTCTCTCTTCGAGGTATAGTTCTCAAACGAGCACACAGATCACGAAGTTCCATAGGTATGGGATGGCAGTTTGGGATGGGCCTCATGAAGGTTATGGATATAATACCTCAATGCTCTTTCAACTAACTTAGTCTGTTACAGAGATGACTATTTCCAGCGGTGTTAGATACGAGACCACTCATTGGCGGGTTACGGTAACTAACCCAACTCCAGCACGTGCAAGTCAGGCGTGCCCGCCCCCCTCCGATCCACACGTGGAGCACCTTCATAATCTCTGTTTGTCTGTCTCGAATCAAGCAAGCGCAGCGGGGATAGCTCGTACGTAACCAACGTCTACTTTCGCCTCCGATCCTGAACTAACCTTGCAAATAGAGTTGGGAGAGCGTCAGACTGAAGTAAATTCAGTTCCAAATCTGAAGGTCTTGTGTTCGATCCACAATCACCGCATTTTTTTTCAATTTTTCTTTTATTTCGAGTTTTGTTCCCAGTGAGAGAAGAACTCCGCTCCTACATACAAACTTACCTTTGAGGTACACATTGGCTCCCAACTCCGTTTTGCTCACCTGATGATCAAGTATCCCACCAGCTTCTGTTTCCCCGCCATGAAAATATGGTAGTCTTTTGGCCTTTGGTAGGCGGCACCATGTCGAACGGTTTGTCAGGAACACCATGACGTGGTGTCCTGGCTAGAATACATCCGCAGATCCTGCCCGCTCTCGAGCCGCAAGCTACATCCTGGGTTCCGCACGTCACGCCTAGCCGTCTCAAGGCCATGTGCCATAGCTCCGATGAGAGACGAGCGCGCCAACATACATCGCAGCCCCGAAAGCCCTGAACGTTGAGGTATGCCAGGCGGTCCAGAGCGTTCTGGTGGCGGCGCGGTGCCTTGGCAGTGCTTTGGGCTCGTCGAGAAGATTCAGCCCTAGGCCTTTCAGGTCGGCAAGGTGCCCCAGAAGCACGCCGGGCCAGATTAGATCTGAAGCTCTTGGAGACCCCAGCTTCAGACTGCAGCACACATCAATGGTACGACACTACCATGGCTCTAGTTTGACATCGAGGTGGCAATGCCGTTTCCTGACGAGGGCTACTGCGTGGGCAGTATGATGGGCATTGCTGATCCCCGTTTTGTAACGGGCTCCTAGGCCGAATCAAGCGAGAGCACATGCTTCAGGCTTTGTGCCATCTTCAGCTCGTGAGCCGGTGGCTGTTAGGCCTGTCGATGACCGTCTCGTGGGCCAATCCATCGCAGGAGATGACGACAAAGTACGAGATAGTACCCCTCATGGCCCCTGCTTACCCCTCAAGATGCTCAACACCATCACGTCTCCGGAGAGATTCGAAGGCGGATCTGGAAAAGACAGGGACGGTCGGATCATGATAGAGGGTAGCGTCCTACCTTAGGCAGCCTCCAATAATCCCAACAAAACTTAGTACTGGGCATGATCTCGCCACTAAGAACTCCGTCATCAGGAAGGGAAGGGGCACCAAGACGTCCTCGCATAATGATGTTAGGGGCTGATGTGTCATAAAAGTGTGAGCATGTGCAGTCGACAATATGGGTGACGAGGAGAGAGTTGAGAACAAAAAAACGAGTGGAAGTATAAAGCGCTACTACCCCCCTCCATGTTGTTCTCCGATCCTTCTTTTCTTCAACTTATCACCATTATGCAAGCTTCTCTACCCGCTTGAATCATTAAGTCAGCATAAAGAAGATCCCAATGCATCTTTTATCATACGCTCTCGCCGGCCTCGCGGCCGTGTCGGGTGTCTTAGCCGGCGGTGATTACCGCGGCCATGCCAAGGTGATCAACAAGTGTCCCTACGACGTGTTCCTGTGGTCCGTCGCCTGGGACACGGATGGCCCCTACAAGATCGGGTGTGGCGAGGAGTATTGTGAGGAGTTCAGCAAGGGCGGTGTCGCCCTGGAGATTGTCAAGGACAAGCAGGACTACTATGAAGACTGCGACAAGCTCGTCTTCTACTACAAGTTGGACGGGTATGGAAACGTCTACTATGACCTGTACGACAAGTTTGGTCATCCGTTCGAGGGCAACAAGGTCATCCTCAAGAGTCAGGATGATACATGCTCCAAGGAGATCCTGGATGATGGTAAGTTATTTCCTCCCCCTATCGTGGCCCTTCCACCCCGGGGCGAGGGTCGAGTTCTTCTTTTCATAGAGACCGAGATTAACGTCTACGGTAGGATGTGGCAAGGATGATCATGAGAAGAATTGTTGCAACGCCCAGGAGGATCTGTTTCTCATCCTTTGCGGGGGAGGCTATTACAGACCTCCCCCTCCTTGGCCGCCCAGATATCCCCCGACAAAGGAGCTCGACAGCCGTGATGAAGGCGAGACAGGCGGGGATGGGATCGACTGGAAAACTAGACAGTGGGAGCACGACAAGCCTGACTGGGACACGGATACCAGGTGTGGCGACTGTGGCACGCGAGAGAAGGGCTACGTTGCCATGTTCGATGGGGAGGCCGATGAGGAGGCCACGTGAGGGCGAAGCAGTGAGGCCTTAGTTTATTGGCTCCTTCAGTCGCCCCTACCGCGGATAAATGCGGCAAGCCAATCGCTCATTATGGTGTCTTGTGCGTCCAACGGGCGGCATTATAATCGCTGCCTTTACACTCTCTCTATAGTCATCATTAGGTCGTATCCTCATTCATCTTCCAATATCAAATGACTATATATCTTTGAGCAAGGACAGCATTGCTATGTGCGAACGTGGAACGCCCCTGGCTGTTCTCAGACTCAAGGACTCACCAGCCGTTAACCGTGGCATATCACTGTTCCAAAACATCCTCAATGACCAGCTTCGTATTCTCCGTAGCTATTTCCGCTTCTAACACTGCCAGGACCTTGTGTAAATCCGTCGTTGTCCGCGTGCGTAATGGGGTTGAGTAAGCTCTGTGCCGCTGGCTCTGAGCCTGGATAGCCTCATTTACGTGATTCTCTCATCCACCCATAGTCTTCTTTAAGGCCCCCCTCCCGTTTTGATACCTATATTCATCATCTCTCAAAGAGAATAGCTACAATAAGAGGAACTGTGCATTTGTATACACGGGGAAAGCAACGCCACGGCTGAAGGGTTCCCCGGAGCAGCTCCTGTAGACTTCCATGCCATCTTTCGTAATCGTGCACATGGCACCAAGAAGAAATAGCACCGGCAACCTTCATCCACATCACAAGCCATCCTTATGAGTCATCTTGCCCGGTCGGCGATGACGGTACTTCAGCACCCTGGTTTCACAGAGTCAGCCACAGCATAGTCACGGATACCAGGCAGACCGCGTACCACAATCGTCTCGACGACGTAGTGTTGGTCAAACTGGACCCATTGACCTGCCGGCCGACCTCCGAGCCGAACTGTCCGTCCACGTTTCCGCGCGGCCAGTACTCGCAGACGAGGAACCAACCTCTCGTACCGCAGAGCCGACTGCCGCATCCCACCGTTGTGGTGTTCTTCCAGACCAGCTGAGTGAAGTGGCCCGTCTGCTCACTGAATCCTGGATCGTTGTAGTTGTACTCTTTCGCCTCATCGGCCCCTACGAATATCAATATCAAGTTTAAAGTCTGGGGCAAAGAGTCTATAACCTATGATGACGGCCTCGCAAGAGAGGGACATCGATTACTCGACTTGAAGAATGGTGATTCCGAATAGACTTCTTGGGGGCAAGTAGGAATACTCAAGCTAAAGGCCAAATATACTCACACAAGTCTACACATCCCGTCACATCTTCACAGCCGAGCGCCAAATTCTCGCCATATGGTCCACCCGAGTGTGAGAAATTACACTCGGCACCATTGGTGGGGGAGAAGGGCCCCATCGACAACAGGTAGGACGATGCGAAGTCTGCGAGTGTGTGGTTCCAGGAGAGAGAACTGGCATTGAACTCCTGTCGGATGAAGTTGGTGCTGTTTATCACGGCAGATGCGAACGTGACATTGTTGGAGAACTGCGGCGCGTCCGAGGCGATGGTCGGTGTGGCCGTAACGACGACGGTGACTGTTGTAGAAGGGGGCAAAGTGACTGTGAGGCCAGTGGTGAAGCCGACAAGGCCTACGAGAGTCAGAAATGCCTGCATTAGTCCAGTGTTTGATGTGTTCTCAGGGCTCGTCGTTTTGCAAGTATCTTTGAGGCTTGTCCTCACAAGGCAGATCCGAGCTTCAAGAACGAAGCAAGATGGAGAGCTCGTCCTGGTAAAGGCAGCCTCCGTCCACAGACCGGGGATCATCCTCCACTGTGCCTTCTTTCCATTCAACTAATTTGGAGCTGGCAGTTGCAAGAAGCCGACGTCTATAAGAAGGAACGATTGGCACGCAGAGCTTCTTTGAGAGCGGAAGCGCCAAGAGGTGGGCGCCACGAGATGGCTGATCATTGGACGAGCAATGCTCATACAGAAGCAGTTGGAGTGGTGCGTGCTATGCTCTCGTACTTGGACCTCAGCCACGTCTCATAAATACTTTCTGGAAAGAAAGATCCGTAAAATTGTTATGATTGTTGATTGTGCCTCTTTCTCGTTGCGAAACACCTCGGCCCAACGTCACGGTATGGGACGCACAGAATCAATCTTTTAACTTCCCCTTTTTCTTAAAAAGAAAAAAAAAATTTTTAACGAGAAGAGGAAGAACAAACCAGGGATATTCCTTCTTCTTTTCAAAGAACTGGGAATTAGGAAGCTGCATTATTGGGCTCGGAACCTAACAGACGGCAATGTGGCTGTGGCATATCCCAACCGGGGACTGCAGTCTATGTCATGAAGTCCTTGAAACCTGCGCCTCGGGCTCCTCGGCAGTGCCGCTCTCCCTCTTGCAAACAGCCTCCAACCTCCAACCATCAGGGTCACTTACGAAAGCCGCATAGTAGTTACTTCCATGATGAGCCCTCAGACCCGGCGGGTCAGCACATTTCCCACCACTAAGCAGCGCTGCAGCGTGAAAACCGTCCGCGGCACTCCGACTATCCGCGTTGAAGGCGATGTGGCTTCCCAGCCCAGGAGCACAGACTTTTATCTCCGTACTCGAAGGTGTTCACCAGCTCATGATCAGCGTCCAGGCCGTAGCCCAGTATGCGTGGTCCGCTAGAAGGGTTGCTGGTCATACTGTCGTAGACGAGGTGTAGGCCGATGAGGGGCAAGATGGCGTCGTAGAAGCGCTTGGCAGTGCCGTAGTTGCTCAGGCCTAAGGAGATGTGACCTAGGGGATGAGAGTGCATCATTCATAATCCACGCCTCTCCTAAGAGGGATCTGACAAGTAACGAATGTTATTTTTTATCTAAACCTCGAGTCTAAGAAACCAAATCACAGGAGACTCAAGAGCAAATACTGTGAGGTTCGAACTGAAAGCTTCCCAAATGGTTTGTTGTGGCTGACTCGGGCACACAGGTCTTTGTCATCCTAGAACCCATCGGACCGACGAAATCAACCTCCTCCACTATGGTAGACCGATCATTATCCCTTTCTCATAACATGAGGAGGCCCATAAGGTTTAACCTTCTGGTACCTCAGATTGAAAGGAATCATCGTCATCCCTTGCCAATCATCGGGGTTGTCCGGGTCCCCGAAAATACTCAAGGCCCTCACGTTCAGCGAGTATCTGCCCTCGGGAACAATAGTTCCGTCGGAAAGCAGGCCAGTGAAGACGACGGACTGGTCATAGCGGCCACTGAGATACTCCAGCGGATAACCCCACACGCTGCCTGCGATGGTGCTCCCGGCGATGACGGTGGTCGGACCCGAGTAGTTTCCCGACATGGGGACGACGTCGGCACGGAGGACGCGGGTGCCAAGATCGAGGCTCGCCACCGCCCACGGATAGCGGACGTAGGACGATGGGCTCACGGTATTTTTTATTGTCGGGTGCGGGACCGTGAAGGTCTGATCGGCCGCGCCGGCAGCTTCATTACCCGGATAGCTCGTCATAGCTTCGTTGTGCGGATCTAGAACCACGGCTCTGTTCATGTGACCAGCTACACCAAGGTAGGGGATCGTCAGATTTTCGTTATTGGAACCGCTGAGGACAAAGTATCCCCCATAGACTGGCAATGAGAGACCGTAGACCAGAAAATATCCAGGTGGTGACAGGATGACGGTAATCTCGGCGCGACCACCTGCTGGTATGTTGACTATCTCTTCTGAGAATTCCACGTCCGCAGTGGCCGCAAAAATACGATTGGGGAGGCTGTCAGGATAGGTGCTCGTCAACGAGAGTGTGTACATGCCAAGCGCCGGAGAGTGGGAGACGCGGTAGGTGACAGTCTCGGCCCCGATATTCTGGATCGTGAAGGTCACATTGGGTGGAAAGTTGTCTGTGTCGTTGAAGGAAATACCAGTCGAGTCCACCAGTGTGGTCACAAACGCGGCGTTGTATGCCTGTATCAGGCCGGATCCTTGTTGGGCTGTGGGTGCCAATCTGTTGATAGTACCGGCCCCATCGTTCCAAAGATTTGCTTTGGAAGTGCTGCTTATAATCCTTGCAAGTTCTGTAGGGTTCCGCTTGATTCCCCGAATCTGCATCAGAAGCGCGTACACCCCTGCCACGAATGGTGTTGCCCTAGAGACCGATCAGAGCCTTGTACTCCCCATGGCTTTGTGACATGAATCGAATACCGGAGCTGGGTCTTCGGCACGGTAGGCGATTCTATAAGCATGTACTCACATCGATGTGCCCGAAAAGACTGCATAGCCTCCTTGGTTCAGAAGATAAGTGGACAGGATGTTGCCACCAGGAGCTGCAACAGACGGGTAGAAAGCCAACTCCCAAGTTGGACCCCAGCTGGTATAGGGACTGGCAAATCCTCCCGTCAGATTATTGGGCACCTGTATGAGCACAAGCTCAGCGTAGAGCGGGTCGACGAAGGTGAGCCGAACATCTGCCCCGTCATTAAGCAAATCGATGAATTCGGCGCCTTGTGCAGGTGTTATGGTCCCGGTCGGAATGACGGCCATATCCGGGTAAAAGACTGCCATCGGCTCGAAACTATCTCACGTTAGCTCAACGTATAGGTCTCAATTGAGCCAGACTTACTTCTCGATGTCGTCTGCGTAGAATAGGATGGCATGTGCATTGAAAAGTTGAGCATTCTTAGCCTTCACTGAAGGGTCGCATCCGCCCAGCCGTATCAAGACCACGTAGGCAGATAGATCACCCGAGTCCGCTGCGAGGCTGGAGCAAGCGTCGTTCTCCACAGATGTGTTGCTACTCAAAGCCTTCAGGGGCAGTGAGACGTTCGAAAATCCAAAGGGACCAGGCAGCCATGAAAAGGCAGCGTCGCCAGTAGTGTTCTTAGCCGAGTATGAAGTTTTGTAGGTACCTTTCGGCAGGAAATATGGAGTCATGATGTTGTCGAAAGAGGCCACTGCAGTGACACCATTTCCGTCTGCAGCATCGCTAGCTGTGAAAAGGCCAGCATAGCCGTCGTTACCGGCAGCCAGAGTGCATGGAACGCCCTCCTGTGGCCTCAGATATCAGCAGTGAATGGTAGGGACAGAGCCCGGACGAGACGAATCATCCAAGTTAGTATGTAATTGCCCGGGAATGAACCCGTGAGAGCATCTGCACGGCATTCATGACGGCTGAGCAACCCTCCAAAAGCAACTGCGAAGAGAAACTTACGCTGACAATGCGACTAACCACAACTCCCCAGGGTGACTCACTCCACCCACCTAAGCCTCCAACAGACGACGTAATAACATCGCTTCCGTCATCAAATGCCATCCCAAAGGCTGAGATAAGTACGTCGTCTGTGGTGCCAAAATTTTCACAGCTGAAGACTTTGTACATTCCAAGCTTGACTCCGGGGGCAACGCCAGTAAAGTTCATCCTGTTTTTCTGAGCTGCAATGATCCCGCTGACATGAGTCCCATGGCCGATGCAATCGTCGTATGGGTCTGGGTCTGGCTTCGGGGTGTTGTAGCCCGTCCAGTCATCGCCGACCAGATCATAACCATATTCAATAAGGCATTTCTTGCCGAAGCATCCCCCAAGTGCGGGATGTCGGTAGTCAACACCTGTGTCTATAATTCCTACACGAATACCGTTCCCAGAATCTGTGGCAACTTGACATTAGAAGGTACCAGTAGAGATCAAACTTCTTTGAAGAATGCACGAGGAGCCTCCAGTTTTTGTTCACAGATTTGTGTCGCGAAAGCAGGGTGGGGTGGAAGTGGACGAGGATGCTCTTGGAGAGACTCACAGCCTTTGGCGTGAAGCCTGTCGACTTGGGTCATCACATGAGGCGAGAAATTGTCTCCTGCACCGTTGACGTCCTCATCAAGAATCATGTCGATGGAGGCGTTTGGGTTTGGCATGGTACTAATCCTCATAAGATCGGGAATTTTATACTTCCTGACAGGCCACATCTGCTTTACGGCTGACAGGGCTGAAATCATGGCGACTTGCTGCTTCTCGCTAGCCAGGTCCATCACTCTGAACGAGGCGCCGTTGAACACAGTGAAACTAATGTTCATCCGCGGGTCGACCATGATGCCACTGGTACTCAAAACATCATAAAACAATGTGTTGTCCTTCAGCATGGTCAGCAGTGGGCAAAGCGATGCAAGGGTTTTCAGAGACAAACATGGCCATCCGCAAACTCCACGATGTAGGCTCCAGCAACAAAATGCTCCTCTGCCGTTGATGTCAAGTTCAATGTTGAGCCAGCGAGGGCAGTGCCCATGAACGCTGCGATCACGAAAGCCAGGTGCATTCTGGGGCGTGACAATGAAAATTCAGGAGGATGTTCGACACTCGGTGAGTACTCGGATCAAGCTCTCACCAGTCCACTGGAGAAGTCCATCAACTCAGGCCTTATATAACAACCTGACACCGGTGATCTCGCCCTGTTTCCATGACCCACATTTCGACTAGCAAAGCAAACATATCTATGCAAAGCCGTGGGTGGTTCATCAGTCGCCCGGAGAGTCCAGGTTCTCTCATTCGGGACAGCGAGTGACATGGGACGCTACGGAGAACCACAAACGTCAGGATAAAGTTGGCTTCGATCTAGGCCGGAGGCGTCCACTCCAGCATCCGAGGGAGAACAGACGCTGAATGGTACAAATTGTCACCTCGTGCATCACCAGAACATGAAGCTCCCGGCCGGTGCCGGTGTTGGCTATCAGGGCGGTGAGGGTTACCGATTTGTTGAGCGTACGACATATATCTGGTGCCGTATGGAGGAACATTGGCAGATAGACTTAGATGTCAAAGTTGTGGTCGAAAAGCCAATTGTTGAGGTATTGAGCAGCGGTGAAGACGCCGGTCAAGCAGTCGGGGTGTCGACTTGGTTTGATAGCACCATCTTGTGCGACAGTGGAGACTCAATCTCGCAGCATCAACTCTTCATGTCGCACACGTGGTTAGATTTCGATCAGGTCCGGCCAGATGTTGAGCACCTCGACACGACAGATGACAGCACGGTTGCTCTGGAAAGTCGCTAACACGCATCGTGGCCCTGCATGCCTGGGTACGGAGTAGATCTCGTACGTCTCTAGGGTTAGGGTCATCTACGTAAGCGACATTCCGACTGCTGCCTGAGATGCCCCCCATGTCCAGAATGCCATTCCTCCAACCTCATCCTTCACCTCATCCACCATCGCAATCCACGGCTTCTTTCTGTATCCAGCACCCGCAGCAATCCGATCTCGGGTAACTCTCGCCCAACCTCCGCAGGTCTTTCAAATTTGCAAACAACAGATCCCATTAAGGCTTACCGCGCTCTTCGGAGTCTTGTGAACCTCGGACGGACACGCATGGCACACGTTCTAGACGGTCTACAAACACGCGGGTGTGGCCATGAGTTCGGGTCAAACGGCTTGACAGAAGTTTGAGCTACCACAGCACGTTCTTTGGGAAGGCGGTACAGCATTTTGACAATTTTGAGAGGTGACACAGACGGCACATAAGCCTCAAGCAAACCACTTGTACCACTCACGTCCCCTCCTCCGCCCCAGCATCATGAGATAATCCCGCCCGGCAACCAACATCAGCGAGACTTAACGTCCATTCCCCGCCCATATCCGTGCCCGCCGACTCTGCTCAGTGTCAGTCCCCCTTCGTCGTCAGCTATCTCATGGCGGGGAAGAGAAGCCCGGCTGGTTGCTCCACGGATATGAGCAACTGCAGCTTCGACTTGTCATTGATCAGCATGGCTTAGTCATCTCATCGACCTCGACCGCAAACGGCAACCGCCCAAAAGACATCGACGGCGCAGTGGTGATGAACCTACGTTGGCCTTCCATCTTTGCACGTCCCTCTTGATAACTCCTTTCATCCGGACAGCATTCACAGAAGCGGCTGGCTTCCTTCATCGGTTCAAGCTCAGGAGTCCTGGGCTGGCCAATCAGCGGCGTCCTGGGTGGTGTCGACAGCTCCACGTTCCGTCCTTCGAGGTCAGCCCAATGCACATGTCTTGACCTTCTTTCGTCAGGTGAGGACTGGTATCTAGGCACCGACTCGGCGTCGTGCAACATAGATCGCCTGTCCTTGACAGCCTCATAGGACCCGAAAGCCGGAAACGGGGGACCCGACCGTGGACCTGGTAACCAGGAGTATTCCGTTGACAGCACGATGTCAGTCACGTCTTCAAGAGGGCTTCTCATACCACTACGAGGTAAGGAAGGTACCCTTGGACGGTGTGTGCCTGAACGTCTTTTCCTCGGTGACTGGTGTCCAGGTCGACGGTGGTAGGGACCACGGGAAATGACTGAGGGCAGAGGTAAACCATATGGGGAGGGTGGCAGGACCAAGCGGTCACGAGAGGACACTCTGGACAACATGGTGTTGGATAATCTCAAACGTAACCAAAGAAACTCTCGAGTGAGGGGAAGGGTCCTCACTGAGGGCCTGATGTGGGCGGAGGGTGGGTTCAAAGTTGATCCAGTGGCCTTATAAGTCCTCGGCTAGATGGCTTATGATATCTCCTAAGGTTTCGAGATGATATAGAGGACAATTATGATGGAATGTAATATTGATGGATGAAGGAGAAAGGATATGGGAAAGGGGTGTCGGGGTGGGACGTGGGTTTTATACGGGGTCCAACCCAAGGAGCATGTAAGTCGACCTGACCAATCAGCTCCCGCACCCTCCTCGACCATCCCTGCCAAACCTGACCTCACCTCATGCAGCCCAAGTGCACATATCATTCTCTCTCGGTACATCCATCACCAATTTCTTACCTGGAAGCCCCTGACCATCGGTTGACCAGCGTAGTCGACCTGAATTTGTAACGCGCTGCGAATTTTGACGCCAAATCGGGGGATGTTTCTAATGTGCAGAACTAAGCCTTGCCCTCTTACCTGCAGCCCCCCCTCTCTCGAACTGCGACTTAAGGTGGTTGCCAACTCAGCAGATCAAAAACTATCTCGGTTCGGATCGGGGAATACACCTGCATCGACTCGCACCCATCCACAGGCAACAGAGGGCATAGCTCGCTCCAGGTCAACTGGTGACGCTGGCTCCGAATGCATTCCGCATGCTCTACACTCAGAGAAATGGCTTTGTGTCCCTTCAACATGTCCTGATGGTAACAACGAGTCAGTGCAGTAGTCAGGCGAGACTTCCAGATCCCCTTCCCCCTTTCCCGTGTTCAAGCCATTCAGGCTGTTGTCTCGAGAGGAGTGAGGGCTGAAAGAAGGCACAGCTCGTATGTGGGACACCTGACTTTCTTGCACCTCTGTCCTCCTCATCCATAAAAACGTTGCTCGTCTCAAGAATAGTTGGAGTCTTCGTACCTGAGAAATCCTTCGCTGCTCAGAATTCTTCTCGAGATACGATTTCTTTCATTCCCCCCCCCTCCAGGGCGTTGCTCATCTTGGGCCTCCCTCTCGCTGCGCGGGGCTCAAGTCACACCTAGGGCGATTCTATCAAAACCTCCAGCCAGTTACGACCGAAAAGAAAGCTCACCCTACGGTGTGCGATTATCTTGGCCACCTGCGGTCAGCCCAAAGCGTACATGCATGGTATCAAGCTCAATATGGGTGACACATTCTACACTCTCAACATATTTTTGAGAGCTCGTGTCTATGATACATCTCACTTCTCCCAGTCCAACACATATCGTAGCATTGATACTATGAGACCCGAGGCTGTACGTCTACTATGAGTCGTGACAGGCACTCTCATCAGTTTTTGATAATTAGCACGTCAAGCGACACATAACTCAATGACTCTAAACTGAACGGCCTATTCCTCCTTTCATCGCTGGACTACATTAGACGGACGTAATATGCCTTTTTGATTCCTAGTATTGTTACTCTGCAAGCGGTACTGCGTCGCACATGTAGTGCCTCAGATCATAGTCTGTAATAAAGTTGAACCCCCCACCTCTTCCCCAGATAACGATTTAAAATAACCTCCCCCCTCCCCCCAAAAAAAAATCGTGGACCATTTCTCTGTAAGCTGAGAAAACCTCACCTCGGAGACAAGATACTAGGGAAAAGCAAAATATTCAGATAGGGCATATAAACATAGATATCGTCGCTAATATCAAGGTTTTCTGATCATAGCCCAAACCAAATGCGGCTTTTCCAGGCCCCACTTACTGAAGTCCGTCACCATCTCCTCCAGATCACGGAAGCCATGCCTCAGATACATCTTGTGAGCTAGCTCGGACGAGTCAAGATAAATCGGCAACCTTTTCTTCTCTGACGCCTCAATGCACCTCTTCAAAAGCATCGTGCCTGCGCCGCGACCCTGGTGTGTGGGGTCGGTGTGGAGCAAGCCAAAGACTGTGCCGCTGTTGTCAGCTCATTCAAGCTGGGCCTCCAGCTCCCACTCCGCCGCAAGGTCTCACGGCATGACAACTTACAGATATGGGGTCTGTCGCCAACATGCCTCGGTTTCATCCTTTCGAGACCACCGAACAAGAGCTCACAGGCCTCCACGTTCGCTCCTGGAGGAAGCGTTCGCGGTGGGTTCGGCTTGACTGGGTTGCTCTGGTCGTAGATAGTCCTAACCAACCCGTCAAGATCAGTCTCGGGGGGTGTTGAAATTTGGAGGACAACGTGGGGGGGTGCAGATTCTGGGCTACCATTTCGCAAACGAGATCATCTGTTCAGACTCATCGCCCTCAAGATCTGTGTCTATGACCTTGAAGCAAAACATGTTCGGTTGCTCGGCTTCCTTCTGGATCTCTCCTGCGCGGTACTTGAGTACGTCTGCAGGCAATGGACCAGGGAATAAAATATCGTTGGTCTGCAGAGGGGCGTAGGCCTGGCGCTCGATCACGGCCGAGCGGTACATGTCCGCCTCGCCGGCCGGGAGCACTTGGAGAGGCATGTTGATGGTACCGGTATGCTTCGGTGGTAGGTCTAGCCCCTGGGGAACGTCCTCGGGTTGAAAGGCATTGTGTGAGAGGCTATATATACTTTGGAAGACGTGCGGCCTTCAGCAACAACACATGATGTGAATAGCCCAATGCAACTCGGCGCGCAGGGAATCGAGCTGCAGTGCTGCACACATTGCTCGAGCCAATCCGCTTGGGGGGAATTGGGGTGTAAGCACGCCGGTTGTCTCCAGCCCGCGGTGTGAGTCACTGACCGAGGCGTTTGGGATCTACCTGCATTAGTCTGTCTGAAGTGGTAGGTTTGGACATAGCAGTGGGCTGCCCGGAAACAATTATGCAGTCGGAGCCGACCTCCCGGTGAGCGGCGAGCCAGAAACGACCGAGGTACTTTTTGGGACCAACGTAAGACGGCCCGCAGCCGCCGACTGAGGAAGTACATTATATATATATATACGCAACAACTTGTTATTTGATACCTATTCATGCAAGGCTCGTATATCCGAACTGTGAGAATCTGCCATCACTGCAGGTCTAGAACCACACGACCATGGAGTTTGCCATCATGCATGTCCTCGAAGATCTGCGTAAGGTTCTCCAGCTTGTCAGTGGTGAAGTGTGTCTTGATGATCCCCCTGGCTGCAAGATCAAGCGTCTCGATCGCCTCTTGACGGTTTCCCACCGCAATGCCAACGATCTTCAGAGACTTCGCAATCAGAATCCCAGGAAAAGCTCTTGCTATGGGCACCATGTCGCCCTCTGGAATGCCGACGCAGACGAGAGTGCCACCGAAGCGGAGGAGATCCATGGCCCTGTGTGCACGGCCTGGTCAGCAACGACTATAGAACGCTTTCAGGATGCGAATAGCGATATGTCCGTGCTGGAGATGGGCTCACATGGCATATGCGCCGTTTGATGCGGTCAATACTACGACAGCGTGGGCTCCCAGCCCTCCTGTAATGTCATTCACCTCCTTGGTCACGTCTTTGGTGGCGGTGAAGTCGATGAAGTGCTCCGCACCAGATTGCAGAACGAGGTCCTTCTTGCTTCCTGAATCAATGCCGATAACCCTGAGACCGATGCCGCGGGCTGCGATCTGAGTTGCGAGATGCCCGAGGCCTTGAAGGAAAAGGTGTTGGTCAGCGCCTATCAGTCCTCCAGCGTGAGAACGAAATGAGACTCACCCCCACCGGCACCCAACAGAACAACCCACTCCCCACTCCGCGCGTTTGACTTGCGCAGGGCACTATAACATGTCACACCGGCGCATAGCCTAGCCGCCTGTATCAGGATTACAGCAAAGTCATGCCTTCGAATTGCGGAGGACTCACAGGGGCGCAGCGACATCCGAAGGCAACGACTCGGGAATCGGTGTAACGTAGGTCGCCTGGCTAGTAACATATTGTTGAAAGGTTCCAGGCCACTGATTCATTAGTACCTCGCCGGTCAGACACAGGATAACCTTCATTTGGGGCACAGGATCTTACATAGAATCCTGAGATCTTCTGGTTGAAACAGACGGCGTCGTGCCCAGTCAAACAAGCCGCTGGTTCCGCAGCGATTAGCCAGACTGGTTGAGAAGTCTTTACGGACAATTATATACGTACGACAGCTCCCGCAGATGGCCGCAAGCCACTTGATGCCAACTCGGTCTCCCACTTTCACCCCTGAGTTCTCCGTTCCTGGACCCATCTTGACGATATGACCGACACCTTCATGACCGCCGACCTAAAGTCCCGTTGTTAAAATCTCAGTCCAATCTCCGTGTTCGTTCTTATTGGCCCACAGTGGCTTACCTGACCCTTATCTGTAGGAGTGGGCATGTGATGCCACTCGTTCAACATAAGACCCAGGTCACTGTGGCATACTCCCGAGTGGGTGCTATAAGTCTTCGTCAGTTGAACCGTGCAGTGAGCGTTCTGGGACGGCAAACTCATACAGCCTAATCAAAACATCTCCTGCAGCAGGTTCAGGTATCTCCTTCTCCACCACTTTCGTTGAGATCTTCCCGGGCTCGTCATAGACGGCTGCCTTGTACTTCTCGGGTAGAGCCTCGCCTGCCATGATGATAGTCCGCTCTTCACTTTGGAGCCAGGTAAGAAGCGTTTCAAACTTGAGGTTCGCCTACTTCACAATTCGATAATGATGCAAGGAAGGAAGTAAATACAGGAAAGAAATCAATGAAGGAGGATGCAGTAGCCGGCATGGTCGCCATACTATGTAGGCTTGGGCAGATCTCCAACTCGGATGTTCGAGCGTCCGGTGATCTTATTTCCCCGCGGGGCCCCATGTGAGCCAACGCGGGGTCACATATGTCTAGAGGTTGTTCCCTCGGCGGGAGGAAACAATATCTTTGATCCTTCTCCAATGTTGGCGAGTATACGCCAAGCCTAGGCACCTTTGCTTGGACTAGTGGCTTCGTCGGGCGGCCCCTCTGCTCAAGTTGGAGAGATCGGCGGATGGGAAATGTATTTGCCGACTGAAGGCCGCTGCCGTCTACTTCTACCTCGAAAGTACCAATGTGGCGTTTTGGGGTTGAGGGGTTTGGTCAATAGTATTTGTGAACTGGCTGTCTAGACAGGACACGTGCGGGAAACAGCCGAATATTTGCAAGGCCGGCACCACAGTGCCTCTATACAGAGACTCGAGGTAGTGGCTGGTGACTACAGCAGTTTGCAGGGGGATAGACGGCACTCTCCAGTTTAGTCTCAAGTCATGTTCAGTGCGAGAGTTGTGATTAAAGTTGGGATGACCCGAAGTGTATATATCAAACTTTCATTTACCTTTATGCCTAAAACCCCCGCGGTAGAGAATCGAAGATGCATACGCACAGGCGTTGTATTAGTGCTGGAGCAAATCTAGTTGCCAAGGCTCGCAACACGCAATCAAAGTCTACTCTCGCAGAACCATATGAAGGACGTTTCACCACCTATAAGGCACAGCTTCCAGGTTCCCTCTTATCGCTGGCTGAATTATTCATTAACTAGGCTTGGGTATTCAACGAAGCCATGGCTATCGGAACATTTCTGCGAAACCGTGATCGACGACGGACCTATTTGAGAGGCCTGTCTATACCAGATCCGCGCACGTCTTGGGATACTGTAGAGACTGCTTGATGCTCGACTTCAGCTTGCCGCCATCGATCTCGTACACGTAGTTCACCTTCTGTAGGGTCTGAGCACGCGGCAGAAGAGCTTCCTGGTATCCGACGATGTTGCCGTAGTAGGGGCTTGAGTAGGCGGTATCAACGTCCAAGTAGACTAGATACAATAGTGAGTCTTGGATCTTAATCGCTTTAGAAAATAACAATACAGGGGAGGCTTACAGGTTGTCGAGTTGAGGACATTGCTAGGGTCCAAAACAGAGAACATGGCCGTCTCGTCCCAGAACGGGAACTACCGAACTTGATTAGCATCGCCGGTCTAGGCCTGGACTCCCTTTTGGCTTCCCCCCCCCCCCCCCTTTTTGGGGGGTTTTTTTTTCTTCTTTCAAGACGTACCGAGGTTCCATAATACTTGTGGAACAGCGAAGTGTATCCGTTCTCGACTTCGTAGACTTCGTCTAGATACTCCTGGTCCGGAAATACCTGGTTGGCAGCGTTGCCCACAATTGCTGCAATGTCTTAATACACAAAGTCCTCTACTTGGCCACGAATGCGTAGCGGGTACTCACTGATGCTAGGAAAGGGGGCCGTAAGAGCCGCCTTTGCGGCCTCGGGATCGATCTTCAGGTTAATCTGTTCTCAAGTGTCAGCGTATTTCCCCGAACTAGTGTTTCCATCCTTCGAAATTTTTACTCACATCCGAGTTAAGATCGGCCTGCAAGGTAGACCCGGATGTCTGCAGGAGGGTCACATCGATATATCCGCCCATGATGACAAGCCCCTTCGCCAGGGACGCGAACTCGGGGTCGAGTCGCGCAGCCATGGCGATATTCGTCAAGGCGCCCCCGCTGTAGATCACCACCTCGCCTGGGTACTTCCGGACCTGCTCCACCATCCACTCTGCAGCGTGGGTGCCCGCGAGGGTGCCGTTGGGAGAGCCCTCGTAGAAGGCGGCCTTAACAACTCGCTCAGGGTCGCCAGAGGTCGGGTCATTGCCAAGAGCCTCGTAGGTGAGGTTCTCGGGGGCGAATGCACCTTGCTAGACACAGCGTCAGCATGCTCCCGCATATATCTCGCGAAGTCGCTGGGGGCCTACCCACCCATGCCAGGTCACCGTGCAAGTCCTCCCACGTCTGGAACAGCTCCGGCGTGTTGATGAGAGGGTAGTCGGAACCCTTGTACACCGGGATGCAAGACGACAGGCCCCCGACCTCTAGGGTAGCAAGACCGTGCAGGCTCGTCTGTAGAGCCCAGGAGTTGCTTGTATCGCCCACAAGACCCAGGACCTCCCACCCAGCGTTGAGCGCCATGAGGTAGGGAATGAAGCCCGCGGTACTCCAGTCATTGTCCAGGATGACCTTGGTGGCAGGAGTTGACGAGTTCTGCAGCGCAGCCACGCGGGGTCGTCCTGGATGTCCCCGGTAGTTGATGGTGCTCGGCGCCGCGAGAGAGGCGGAAGCCAGGGCGAGGACGCCGGATAGGACCTTCATGATGAATGGCTGATGGGCGGAGGACGGGAGCTGCGGTGAGGGTAACGGCTCGGCCTGTTCAACACCACAATCACAACGGGCCCGCAGACCGGCCCCTGACTGTTCTCCGTGCAGACTTTATATTGGGTGTCTTGGTATCATTTACCATATGCATCTAGACTGGTGCCATTTTTTGAGATTTCCTTCGGCCTCGGGAAGACCGAGGCCCCACTGATAAGCTGCCGGCTCCGGTAGAATGAAATTACTTCTAACGACACTACGATAATGAATTTCATATCTTCAATTTCTCAGTTACTGGTTGTTTTCGAGACTTTACGTAGAGTCAGTCTGTTCACTTGGCAATTCCTTAGTGTGGCTTCAATTGGACTCGAAAGACTAGACTGATCCACCCAAATTCACGAAGGTGGGTCGTTCGAGATACGAATCGAGTATAGTCTACTACCACTTATCGCCAGGACTTCACGGGGAAGTACGTCTTCTTATCCTGACTGACGATATGCCTCGAGTTGCTGATGATTATAGGCCTTCATGCACGGTCGGCCCCTTCCGCACTCGACGGGGAACCTCTCGCGTGGAGATACTGGTAATACTATCTAGGTTAGTTCCGATGGGTCAAGTAATTTATGAGGCTACTGCATCAGGACTATACAGAGTATGGACTGGCCCCCAGGCTTGCTTGTTCACTCATGGTTATCCCTCTTGTATGCCTAGGTGAAAATGGCGCAGCGGTTCCCAGCTTCAAAATTGCAACGGCTACCTACAGTGACTACAGACTGTCATCACGGTGCGTTCGGAGTATCCAAAGGAGAATCTCCAATAGACTAGTAAGAAGGCAGGGAAAGCAAACGTGGAGTCAACATCTGGTCTCGGAAGTCTCTTGTCGCAGGTTGGCTTCGGCAGACCTACTCGACGAGAAGGAATCATTATGATAGTACATGCGCCTTTGTAACACTTTGTGGCAAGGGCGCCCTCAAGAAGACCGAGGAAAGCATCGGCAAAAGAAACAGGAGAGAACAATTCTCGCCCCTACCCCATCCCCCCCTTGTCTTGTTGATGGTGGTGGGGGTTGCATGCTGCGCCAAAGTCCTGAATTGGTGGTTGGTCTCAGTCACACGCCACACGCCACAGAGGCCGCCGTGCATTGGAAACGGCTCAACGTCGCGATCGCGAACCCGCGGCAACATCGTCCGAACGCTACGCGCACTTTCACCCAGACGATCTACTGCCTGCTGCGTAGCACCTGCAAAGCACAGCCGGCTCACTTCCTGAACTCTCAACCTGCGCACAAGCAACAGTCAGTGGCACAGGCTCCTGAGGCTCCGGTTGGCCTGTCGCATCGTGGCTATGGCGGGCTTTCGCCCCCCTTCCTCACCCCCCCCCCCCCACGACATGTGGGGACGCCATACGATCTCGAGAGACAGATCTCGAATCCGGATACAGGATGCTATATGTCTCATCATCGGCTTATTCAAAAATTTGAGTTTCGAGGGATCAATAGTGGCCCCTGCGTTCTGACCATCGCCTTCGGACAAAAGTGCCATCCACGTACCGCGGGCCTCAGCTTACGGCATGGCATCATGGCGATGCATGCATGCACGCACGCGAACGCACATCGACCCTGTGGAAAATGGCGGGAGGCTAACCCTGAGGCGGCGGGCCTCGCGACACGGCCCAAACCTCCCTAGACCGTGGGCAAAGGCGCATCTCCAGGCAGAAGGCATTATCTCCACCGTCCTGCGACAAGAGAGGACCAAGGCTTCTCGGACGACCGCCCGGCTGACAAAGTCTTCTCGACGAGCGTCTGACGTCCACCGGCTTCCTTTTTCCCCCCCTCAAGGTCTCGTGACGAGCCTACCTGCTTACGGTCAGCGCCGTAAAGCTGCCCGCCTCCGCTCAACCGCTGGCCCACGATCCTCGTCTGAGCAGCGGCCGCATCGCCGGCCAGGCGGGGTCCCGGCTTCGGGGTTGGCCGTCAGTGTTGTGCTGGTTGTGGCAGCCGGGGACCCGCGGTACAGCGCGGCGCTGCGCCGCAGTCATACGTCAGGGGAGCATTGACACCACATTCCTTTGGGACGGTGAGAGAGAAGGATGCGGTAGGTGGTAAACCTCCGGCTTTGGACCACGCCTGGACAGTAGTGCTGGATGGCCAGATTGCTCGAGCGCCCTGGGGCACCACCAAAACCTCGCCAAGGACTGCGAGGGGGGTTTCCAGGGATCGTATGATACAGACAAGCCCACCTGACCTGACCTGACCTCAGCCTCGCGGAGGTAGGATATCCCGATCTGGTTCGGACGCGGGATGTCGACGCTCGGCCTGCGCGCCCGCGCCCGGCGCCGGCGCCAGACCCAAACCACAGGCGGCTAGGCTTGTTACCACCAATCTGGAAAGGTGGCTTGGCGCCGCCCGCCCAGGAACCTCACTCGAACTACCTGATATCAACGTTCGGCCGAGCCAGCCCTTCTTCACGGCGCCATTCAGCAGATATTTTTTTTATTTTTTATTTTTATTTTTTTTGTTCTTCCGTCCTAACTCTTTCTCTTTCTCATCTTTCCTTCTTTTCCTACCCCCTCCCCCCATCAAAGACGGAAAGAAATACCCAGCCGGCTTGACAAGGATGCAGATATGAGGCGGACTTGTTCACATGCTGTATCATGTATGTAGCAGTCACAGCCCGCGGCGATCAACTCTGGCGCCGACCTAAGCACATAGTATATTCGAGGACCAAAGAACACCCCCCCTGCCAGACCAGACCGTCCGGTCCTGCGAGATCCAGCCCAGCTACCGATCGGGCCTCACCACCAGGCTGGGGATCATCCATGCCAACCAACGTCTGCACCCGCGCTATGCGCCACTCCTTTGGGCCCCATAGATATGAGCAATGCTAGAGTGACAGCTAAGCCGGAGGTCCTCACCGACTTTCCTTCCCCTCCCAGCCCAGCCGTCGTCGTCTAGAGGGATCGGGTCCAGCCCCCAACGCGACCCGCCGAGAGGAAGGACAGCCCTCTGGCGGACTTGTTGTTGTCGACATGTTTGTTGGGAGAAGGCCGGGCATCAACCGGCGACGATAGAGGGTTCAGGGCACGCCTGCTTTTGACCACTTGGGGGCTTCTGCGCGCGTCAGTGGGGCTGGGGCGGGGGGTGGGGATGCTCCCTTGTCAATACGATCAATGCCGCATCCCGTCTTTCGTCTTCCTCGCCTCGCAGGAAATAGGTCTGGAGACAGGGATGGTGTGGTGCGCGCGCCGCATCGCCAAGCGAAAGTGCCGGGCCCTTACTGTACCTACTGTAGACCCCGCCACTCGGACACGTAGCGCAACCTGGAAACCCTATACGCGTTTGACAGCCCCTGCCCTGCCACGCCCCTCAGCTTACCGCCCCACGGAACCACGCTCCATCACCATGGCCTGTTTGTTTTATTCCGGGGGGTTGTGAGGTGAGTGGTGGGGGGGGGGGGGCGGCTGTTGTGTCTACCTTACTTCCTTTCCCTCTCTGTGTGCTCCTTGCCATTCCAAGCGACTCGAGACACTTAACTAATGCGGGGGGGTAGTGTCTTTGAGGCTGGAGACTGGTGAAAGGGCCAGATTATATGGCGGATAATTGGGAGGTTGGGCGGTGAAACTATGACCAGGTAGTCAACAAAGTTAGGTGGCCAACCAGCCAAGGCCGGCGGCCAGGTCAGCCACTCACTATTGGCAAGTCACAGGGAGTTGAGGCAAAGAGCAAAACTGTAGTGGTTGTGAAACTCTGCCGGACTTTGGCTGTCCAGCAGATTCTCGGATTGGTGGTGATATGCTATCGTCTTCTCTTCCTCATCGACTTCCCATAATGCAAACGAGGTGGTATCATTGAAGCTCATCCACTCATCCCTCGTCAATGGTGTCCATTGAAAAACCAATCTCGTGTGTCCTGCCCCACTCCGTTTATCATTTTTTTTTTTTTTTTTTTTTTGATCCGTCACTGATCTCCCCAGCAGTGGATGTTGAGGTGACAAAAGTATTAGGAAATTACTAACTGGCGGTGATGACAAACACTGCAGCTCCTGTGTAAAGATGCAACCGTAGTACGCCTGACCAGAAGTCAAGATTCAAAAAGCAGAATAACCTGTCCAAATGTACACCGCCACGCTTCACCTGTGTGTGTGTGTGTGTGTGTGTGTTGCCGAGTGTGTACGCCAATGGCCCGTCCGGTCTTTTGTGAACGCCGCGCTTTTGTGATGAGTCATTGCTGAAGGAAAAGTGAGAAGGATGTGATCATCGCGCAGCGACACCCGACCCAGAGCTGAAGATGCGCCCGAACATGCCCCTGACACGGCTCCTCTTGGCGCCGCTGACGCCCGTCTCGAGCTCGCGCAGCTCCTCGGGGCTGATCTCGTACGGGAGCAGCGACTTCTGCTTGACGAGCTGCGGGACCTGCGGGAGCTCGGGCAGCTCCTGGTCGTGGTAGTACGGCACCTTCTGCTTCTGCTGCTGCTGGGACACGATGATCTCCACCGGCGGGTCGTACGAGCTGTCCGCGTAGGCCATCGAGCTGTAGAAGTACGGGTCCTGGGCGTCGGCCTCGGAGGGGGGCGTCGTCGCACCGGTACTCCCGCTGAGGGACGGCGCGTACTCGTCGTACGAGGGCGAGCTGCTGATGCTGCGCGCGCCGGAGCTGCTGCTGCTGCTGTCGAGCCCCGGCATCGAGTCCGTGGTGTAGCGGGTGTCGCGGGAGGACGAGCGCGAGTGCGAGTACTTGTGCCGCGGGCTCTCGGGGGGCGTGGCGTAGGATGTCGTGTCTGCGGGCGCCTGCTCGGCCGCGGCGCGCACCCACAGCTCGGCCATGCGGGCCTCCTCCTCCTTGCGTCTCGCCTCCTCGGCCCTGAGCGCCTTGGCCTCCATGCGGCGCATCTCCTTCTCGTACTGGGCGGTGATCTTCTGGCGGACCGGCTCTAGGAAGGGGTCCATCTCGCGGTACAGGTCGTCCTTGGTGATGCGGAGCTCCCACTCCAGGAGCATCAGGAGCTGCTTCTCCATCAGGTTGACCTCGGTCCGGGAGAACTGGAAGTCGGCAGGGCGCTCGCGCCCCTTGTAGTCCCTGCGGGGCCCGTTCGCGTCATCCCAGGTCTCCGTGTACCTGGCCCAGTGCTTGTTCTTAGGTGAGCTGTCGTTGAGGTACTTGGCGGTGAGGATGAGCGCGGCCAGGAAGATCCTGTGAGCGGTACACCGTAGACCCTTGGCCTCTGGCTGCAGGCGAGACCTGAGACGGTTCAGGTAGACCAGGGTGGACATGAGGGTGGGCACTTGGACGTTTGAGGACCAGACCAGGTTGTAGATGAACTCCTCGAGGGAGGGGAGGAACTTGTCCCCAGATGCAACCGGCGGTGGGCTCCTGGGGGGTGTGATGGGTAACCTCGTGCTGCTGTTGGGCTGGTATGAGGTTGTTGATGTGGTTGGCGAGGGAGGCATCATGCTCTCGTCGCAGCGGATGACATTTCGTGCGGCCTGTGCGAGGTAGCGGATCATGTCGTCGGTGACCCTCTCATAGATGAACTCATCCAGAGCCCTCGCGTTGAGGTCCGCCGGGCCAAGGGCCGCGCAGAATGTTTGTGATGCCATGGTGAGCTGTGAGGTGGTGTGAGGGTGAGAGTGTTGGGCGGGGGTCCGAAGGGTTGCCTTTTTGAGGGTTTCGCGGTGGAGGGACCGCAGCCTTTTTTTTTCTACTCGACCTGCAAGTTGGAAAAAAAAAAAAAGGGAAAAAAAAAGGGGGGGGAAGACTCGGAGGGTTCCCTCGCGAGACAAGGCGGATGCCGATGGAGAATGGTAAGAAGGAATGCGTGAGAGCCGTAAGCAGGCTCGAAGGATGTCCGCTTCTATCAGTGTGTTGGTTGGTCGTACTGAAGTGCCGAACGACGTGGGTAAGAGTGATCAGCCTACGCACGGCAGAGTTTCCACGTGCCGAGGTGGATTGGGAAGTGAGCGCGAGACCTGTTGGTTGCTTGGGTTGTACCGGCTGATGAGGGTGGAGGTCGGTCAGTAAGTTGTGCCTCGAGGTATGGCTCGGCTGTGTGGGAAGGATGACTGATGAGCCTTGATGGCCGTAAGGCGAGGTGATGATATTGGAGGCTGTGGTGGACGACAAAAACAATGAATGACGGGGCACACAGGCGGGGGTGAGGTGCAGCAGGGCCAGAAGTATATGAACTACGTGTGAGGGAGGGGGGGGGTTGGTTGGTTGGTTGGTTGGTTGGTTGGTTGGTTCTGGGTTCTGGGGAAGAAAGACGAGACCAGACAGACGAACGATTAAGAGAATTAAAGTATTTGATAGTTGAACGACTTACAAGGTAGGCCTGCCTGTCTTGGGTTCTGGGCCTGTGGGACACGGCGGTATGGTGTAGATGGGCCTCCTGAGCCAGTCCCAAGGGGCTTGTATGGCTTGTTCGTCAGAGGGTGACGTGCGACTTAGCGGCCCACGAGGCTGAGTCTGGGCGGGGGGTGGGGACCCTGGGCGTGCAAGGGTGGCCCTGAGACAAGAAGCGGACAGGGCAGGGTGACAGGGAAGGGCGTCTGCTCGAGGGCAAAAGTACCCCCGTACCGACCAGGGATGGGTGGTGTGTGCAGGTGTGTGTTTACCGTGGTCAAGAGTGAATGCGGATGGCTGGGCCTAGTCAGCGATCGACCGTTCTGGCTTGGGCTGGAAGTGCTGCTGCCGTGTCCGCTGGCTGTGGTGCGCAGATGCAGGCAGGACTTTTTGGGTGGTGCAGGAGGTGCAGGAGGCGAGACCCGGGTCGACCTCGTCGGGGCCCAGGGCGCGACTTGGGGCTCTGACTGGCTCAGCGTGCTCGGCGGGCTGGCGCGGAGGGGGGCCACGAGCAACAGAAGCCTGACTCGAAAGGTCCAAGCAGGCGATGAGATCGTCTGCCTGGGAAGTCCAGATGACGATTCGTCCTCGGCTGCCCAGAACCTGTCTTGCGACCTGTCTCAGTCCGCCGAGAGTCGAGGCCGCTCGGGGGGAAGGGGGGGTGGTTTCCTGCCTGCTGGTCTGATTGCTTGCTTGCTTGCCGACTTTGGGGGGGCCCGGTCGACGATATGAGCCACGGGACCAAGGCTGAATAGTGGTGGCGGCGATACTATGTAGTAGTCTGGGTACTATGGTCGTTGTTCGGGGCTGGCGATGCCGCGGCGTCTAGAGCCTTTGCGGGTGGCTGAGAACGTCTTCCGAAAGCGGGCCCCAAGCTCGAAGAGGCTGATGAAAACAAAAAAACAAAAAAAAGGCCTGCGCCGGGGAAAAAAAGGGCCCAGGTCCACAGATAATGCCCAGGAGATGGTCCCAGCAGCAGATTAGTTCCGAACTCTGTTTGTTTCCAAAACAGCTTCTTCGTCCGCGAGCGACAGGAAACTCTGGGAGACTCCGTAACCGTTGAGGCTTGTTCGGGTCACGGTGGAGCCGTCGTCGTGTGTCTTCTAAGCCGTCACTCAGAATCGCGGGGTTGATCAATGCAGGAAGGCTCTCCTTGCGCCTTTACAGCGAGTCAAGAAAACCGAAAGCGAGGCGCACTTCAATACCCGTGCTCTCTTCGTCCCGTCCTGAACGGCCTCGGCGTGCTCGGGTAATCGTCAAAGAAGGAAGGTCGAGACAGGCTTGTCGCGTTGATAGAATCCGATCCAGCGGATGTCTCGTACTGTAATGTGCAGTGCCGAGAGGAGAAAACGAAAGGTGGAGATTAAAACACGCACACACACACACACACAAAATCTCTGGTGCAGCCTCAAGCTGTTTGTTGTAGACAGGTGAGCCTCACGGTTCATCCAAAGCTTCCTCACGGGTCCCCCGGCTTTGATACAAGTAGTCTGACGACACCTGGGGGGGGAAGGGAAGGCAGGCTGCTCTGTGCGCTCCAAATTAAACCCGTAGCTGCAGGGTCGAGTGGATCGACTGGATTATTTTCGGCCGCGGGAGATCTACTTGCTGGCGTCTAGAGATTGGTGAAGCGCTGGCGTTCGAGCAGACGCTGGCAAGGGCCCCCTACGAGCCGGTGGGCGCTGATGATTCGCTCCCGGCGCCTCGCGGAGAGACGCGGCTGGACGGCGCAGCGCTGGGGGCAGACAGCCTGGCTCCCCGGTCCGGATGAGCTGGTTGGATTGCAGGGAGCGGGACGAGTTTCGACTAACCCTGGTCTCGTACGGTGGATCTCCCGGAGGGAGGAGATTGTTTGCGGTGCGATGCGATGCGACGCGATGCGATGCGATGCGATGCGCCCAGGTTAATTATGGAAACCAAAACGTCCAAGCCCTTCCCGGGTTGCTGGGACTGCGTCTCCGCGATCTGCTGTAGCAAGGCTTGGTCGGGGAACCCAGTCCTAAGAGCTCAGCGTACTGTAGGTAGACTGCCCTGCTCGGTTTCGTGGTCTTTGCGTATGGCACTCACCCGTTTCCGTAGGACTAGTATGTTGCACCTGTCACGGCTTGAGCTGGACTGGAACGGGTACTCTGCAAACAATCGTGCCCCCCGGGGGCTGGGTAACGATCAGGGCTGTCCGGGAGATATGAAGGCGGATGCCAGGGGATGGCCGGAGAGGGAGAGCATGCGGATGGCCGAATCCAGGGCTGGATTGGGAATGATTAATCGATAGTCCTCGAGTTGATTAGGTGGCCAACCCTGAACTATGCACTCGGAACCGACGAAAGGGGGTGAGGTGATCATCACGACGCTAACGTTCTGGCAGCCACCCAGGGGCGGGAGGGCCCAGTTGGGAAATCGATATACAGATCAGGGATGGATGGCAGGGAAATAAATTGGCGAGGGTGTCGCCAATACACATTCCAGTCCTGGAGGGACAGAGGCCGAGCTGGTCTAGCTGGTCTAGCCGGACGTCACGACTCCTTCCTGGCGACGACCAGCAGCCCTGAACGACAAGCCCTGCCACTGTGCTCCTCCCCCTCTCCCCTCCATGCGCAATTCCACAGCGTGCAACGCAAGCCCAGGGAGGATCACCGACAGGCTCAACCCTCTAATCTGCGTGTACGGATCCTCTCGTGCTGATGCAACCAACGGTCCTGCGATCCATTCTTGGCGGCTTCTACACACACTCTCGGGATAACAACAAGGATCCGCAGGGCTGCTGCAGTCTGCAGAGCGTCGTCAGCTCTGCCCTCTCAACTCCAATTCCTGCTTCAATAATCCAGCCCTCTATCGACAGACTATAGCCCGTCTCGTGGGCTCGGTTACGACGAGGGCCATGGCTCTCCGCACCCACACCCCGAGGCCAGCATACCACGTTGTCCAGAATGGACTGCTTGTCAGGACCGAGTCCTGCACGGGACAGACCTGACCGCGCACAGGGCTACCGGATCGGTCTCCTGCTGCATCACCAGATAAACTCTGCTGGGCCTCATGGGCCACCCCACTGGAGCATCTCGGCGCATGACTACTCAGATGAGCGGCGTTGATGGTTGGTGATGACAGCAGCACGCTGTCGACACATGAAACAGCGGGGTCAGTGCCCCACAGAGAGCCCCCTGCCGGATGCGTCGAAGGGGTCGTCGAGGTCAACTCTTCTTCCGGTTAGCGGCGTTAGAGGGGAGATACCTTGTGGGCGTACCATGAAGTCGTCGTCCCTTGTCCCCGTTGATGCCTTTCCTCAGAACGGGCCGCCCATTTTCGGACCCGGGCGACGACATCAACAAACCAACAACAAACAACAAGCTTGGTCTGCCCTCGATGCGGGCCGGGGGAATCTAGGCAAGCAATAACACAGCGCAGCACAGCGCAGCACAGCACAGCACAGCACAGTCATCAGTCACATGTCCATTCGACAACCCAGCAGCTTGGCCAGCCCCCGTCTCAGCTACACGGACACCTTCGCCAGAAATGCGATAGCCGCATCGTCCTCGCAGCAGGTCCGGCCACTTCTGGAGGGCCACAGCTCATCTTGATACGGACGCGGCA
The DNA here is from genome assembly GCA_026119935.1 of Endothia cerciana. Taxonomy (NCBI): domain Eukaryota; kingdom Fungi; phylum Ascomycota; class Sordariomycetes; order Diaporthales; family Cryphonectriaceae; genus Endothia; species Endothia cerciana. The sequence continues at coordinate 625,345 of JALRMH010000006.1, forward strand.
GACTCTTGACGTCGTTTCACGTTCCGGCTCATGTCGAACTCTGCAAGCGGCCGCCGCGCCCTGCCTCAAGCTTTCGATGCCCTCGTCTCTAGGCAGGAGAGACACCCGTCTCACCCCGACGGTTTGAGCATCGTCCTGGAGCAGCCCAGATGCAGGCCCGAAAGTAAACATTCCCCTCTCCACGGCCACAAGGGGCTAGTTGGCCAGAGACGCATGTCCGGGAGACGAACTTTCGTCCCCCCAGCCGGTTCGGGACTGGGGGGGCTTGCGTCCAGTCTATCTCTTTCTCCAGATTTTCAGAGTCTACAGAGGCACGGCAGGCCTGCGGGCCCTGCACGTCCCCCATGCCAGCTGTCGATCCACCGATTCGCATCACCTCTGCAGATTACCCACCTCGCTCCCCCCGCCGTGAAACGAAACAAAAAAAAAATTCGTTCGCCTAGACGCACATCGCACAACCCCGGGAGGATCTGCCGTACTTAAAATGCACATGAGAGTTTGCGCCGGGGGCCAGTAGCGGCCAGTCGTCCGAGGGATCTGTCGACCTCGAGACACCAATTACGTTAGTACCACTTCCACATACCAAGTAGGCGAGGCCTTGGCCCTGGTTTGGCTTCAGACGTCTTGGCGACCACAGGCGACGACGGATGTACCCCACAGGCGGCTCTCACCCCAGACTGGATGAGAGGCTAGTACTACATAGTAGGTGATTCTGACCGCCGCCAAGGCTTTGAAACGGATCCAGGGGCTTCTCAGCAGCTAAAGGGACGGGCTGGAAGCTATCGCCATTTGCGGCGGTCGCGCCGGGGGTCTTTTGTTGTTGCCAGTTATGGTAGCTCGGTCCCAGCTCGCTGGTACCCGCAGAACGTGCGAACGCCCACCCTATCCCATAGCGAGTTGGCACAGGCTTTCTACCCACCTACTGTAGTAGGCATAGTCGGCGCAGCCTTTCCGCACTGGCCCAAGGCCTAATTTCACAATCCCGGGGCAGGGCTGGGCACAGGCTTGACTCTGCAATTGGCGAATTTGTCCAGATTCAAGATCGTAGCTGTGTGTGTGCCAGATAAGGGTTCCCCGAAACCCAAGTCGCTGGTGTCCGCAGAAAGTGGCATGTTCATCATGATGTTATGATGCCGTTTCACCTCCTGGCCTAGAAGCATGGTATCGGCTCGGGGTCGTGACCCCATGGACCTCGTCCAGCCCTCGGAGTCGTCACAACTCGTCAATGCAGCAGATCAGGAGGGGCCTCGGCGAGAGCTGAGGGAGATTCAATCACGGCCAAAGAGCTGGCGTTGATCCCCATTCGATAGCATCCATGCCCGAGCGGAGTTGGTGGTCAGGATCAGATTGCCCACCGGCCTCTTCCTCGGTCTCTCACTGCGGCCGGGGGGTGGGTGCGAAGGAGCCGTCGGCGCATGATGGTTACGTCCGGCGCTTTTGCGGTGTCAACACCGCTCAGCCAGCCGGACCCGACGTCCGGCATTGATGCCAGACTCCTCCTCTGCAAGATACCCATGCCTCCCACTTCCGGTTCGACACACCCCAGCCTGGACGGACCATACCGCCACTGGTTATAGCAGCATAGTGGCCTTTCTGTGAAACATAATTCCCCGGAGCGCCTGTCCACCAATCGTCAGCACAATGGAGCCCAGGGATGAGAAGATCGCCCGGTGGGCCCTGATAAGCTTCTCCGGAACTGATCGACCAGGCGTCAGGGACCCCTTTGCTTCCAACGCACACCTCATCCGCCAGCAGCATCTCGAATTTACCCGCGAGGCCCATCAGCCGACCACATCAGCAGCGACGAAAGCTTGGGCGTAGAGGATCTGAAGACAGGCAAAGATCCACACCGAGGGGCCGTCTGCAAGAAGCAGGAAAACAATATTGTCATCTGCAAAGAATGCAACCACTCACCTCGAATCCCTCTGCCCCTCCCTGCCGGGCACCTCTTCCTCTATCCCCACCTTGGCGCACAACCGATCTGGCAAGGTGACATGGCATCTGCAGGTGCTAGACCTGTGGCTCTCCCGCGTGCCCTGTCACTTGGGCCCCGCCACACAGCTGGCACTGGGCACCGGCGTCGCACCGACGGCCAGTAGGGCCACCCCTTGTCGTTCCAGTCCGGAGTGCGCGCCGAGATCTGGCCTGCGCCCGCCGTGATTGGCCTGTGAGCTTCCTGAAACAGAGGCCACCTGGAGGTGCTCCCTTTGTGGGAGAGTCCCGCCTGGCTCCAATCATCCCGTGCCGGAGCTCACGGGACTCTACTAAGTATCCTCGCCTGCTACTGGCGACTGGGATTTTGGAGGGGTTCCATGGGCCCCATGTGAGCACAAGTGCATGAGGCCCTCCGTGGTGCTGATCAAGAGCAGATGTACCATGTAGTATCGCCTCGATGATGGCGAGCACAGGGTGCGAGGCGAGTTTATTGCGGCCATGCCCCCAGTCGTGGCAGGGGCGGCGCCGTGGAGGCGAGCCGTGGGCGACGACTAGTACTGTGCTGGAGAAACCCAGTTGTCACCTCCGCGGAGACAAGATCCCCCCAGCCAGCATGTTAGTTGCCACGATGGTGACCGAGAGACTACACTCTAGTAATAGCAAGACCGTAACACCGCGCAACAATTTCTGTAGCCGGCGTCGCCACTACCCCTCCAAGGCTCGAGGCCGAGGCCGGCTGCACGCCTTCAGACTGCGGGTGACAGAGGTCTCGATGGCGAGGTGGCACGGCGCCACACACTTTCTCGACTCCGCCTTGCACACCCCCAGGCGGCGTTCTGATGCAAGGCCTACGATCCGCGCCGTGGTGGGTGATATATCTCCCAAGGGGGGGGGGGGTGTAGCTTATGCCAAAGACGGCAGGGCAAGAGGTGCCCGACGCCCTGGCGCTGACGGAAGAAACCTTCCAGCTCGCCCGCAAGCCGAAGCTCGCGCGTCGAGACGATTGGCATGGCGGCTTTTCAGAGGACGGACGGACACCGGCGGAGCTGTCATCATCGCTGGTGGTGCCCGAGATGTGGCGGATGACCTGACCTGACCTGCAGCGATAAAACCCGATGCCACCCACCATCCGCGAGCAGAGATGCTAAATGGAGGTAACCGAAGCCAATCTCCTGCCCCTCTCTCGGTTTTTTGCCTTGTGAGTGAGTGAGTGTGTGTGTGCGTGTCTTACACCAGCCACTCCGGGGTATGATGATGACCATGGTCATGATTGCCAGCTGGGTCATGCGCGCATGCCAAGATCAAGGTTCGAAGCCGATCATGATGCATGCGCCCTTGGATACGAAGGGCGGATACAGCAAAGTATGGTGTGGCATCGCCAAATAGCAACCAAGCCTGAATCGGGCAATACCAAAATAGAAAATTTTTTGAAGATGGGTTTTGCAAAACGCCGCAGCGAAGGCGATCTGCAAGGCTGCAGGCCCCCCCCCCCCCCAAAGGCACTGCGTTAGGCCAGGATACCTCTCGTTCCGGGTTTGGACCGCCAAACCGCGTTTCGCGGCAGCGAGCTCCGTACTGTTTTACGACGGCTGCGTGAGCAGATTAATCTCAACCACCCGGCCTTCCCAGGACAAAGGCGCGCCTCTGCGTGCTGCAGCCACCCGTAGTGGAGTCCCCCGCCGGATCTACTGTATAGGGTGAGCCCTCCTGCTGCAATATCAAACAGCACAAAACCTCCCCCCCCCCCCACCCACACAGCTGCTGCTGCTGCTGCTGCTCGCCTGAGGTGCGACATGGGCCGCGACCGTGGCTGAGGCGGTTGGTCAAACCAGACCTCTCCCGCAGTTACATTATGCGCGTACGAGTAAGACGTGCAATCTCGTTTTGGCGCCGCGGAGATGCTCTGGGCGCCAAAATCAACAACGAAAGGTGGGGGCTGGACACAAGCGCGCGCGCCCGAGAGGCCTTCCTTTCTGGGAGGGAGAGAGAGACACACCCACACAGAGAGAGGGAGGGAGGGAGGGAGGGAGAGGGAAACACAAGCTTTCAGCGCTAAATTGCCGTTCGTTGACAGCCGCGCGCATGGTGGCGGCCGCCCGTCCTTCCCGGAAGGAGAGAAGAAGAAAAAGCAACCACCTCGCATCATGGCGGCCGGCAGACGTGCATCCATCCCTTGGCATCTGGACCGTTTTTTCAGGACCCCTGAGTATCTATCCCTCACTGTTGGCGCAGCTGAAGCCGGGAGCGCCTCCTTTGCATTTCCCCGGATTCCTAGAATAGGCCACCGCGATCAGGTTCTCATCTCCCTCATTAGGACAATCTTACCACTTCCCGTCGTCTTACACATCGGATTCGTAAATTGTCCACATGCGGCCTCCCTTCTCTGCCCCGTATCGTGGGGCCGCAGTCTCACTGTCATATGCTTGAATCCTGCCGGAACGGTAGATTTGGGTGCTCGGCTGCGTTCGCTTGGGGGCGCCGCTGACGGCAGGGCGCGTACGCCCGGTACATACGTCCACGGCGGGAAGGCGGGAAAGACGCAGGTCGCGGGAGTGATTGGTCCAGCTTGCCGCAGGATTCTATACCGGGATCGCATGGTTCTTCACTTTTCAGGCCTACGGTATTGGCGACGGCGGTGCTGATGCGGGATGGGTGAGAACTTTGTGGGAACCGGAGTGCTGTTCCTTTGGATCCTCCCCTGCTGGTTTTCCCTCTGGTTCCAATATCCCCCGGCACCGTGCCATCACGACCCGCCGGCAGGGCTTTTGGTTATTTCGGTCCTGATGTTACCTTGGGAGGAGAGGGTGCCTCAGGTAGCCGGGTCCGCCCCCCGCAGGTGTCCGTCATCAGGTGTCCTACTCGCCGGCCGTCGGTGGTGCCACGCCTGCTCGGTGTATAGCTGGCGCTGGACATGTCTGAGACGTCTCGTGTGCGACCTGTTCATCGTCGGCGGGCCCTGCCGAAGGTCGGACTGACCGTCCACGTGGCTGGACAGATCGCTCGATCGCGAGACCGTCGGCGGTCGATCGTCGGGAGGCATACGGGGCGGACAGCAGACGCTCTCGCGTTGGCTGCTGCGTGGCCACGGGGTTTTGAGACCGCACCGATGAGGTACCCAAGTCAGCGGGCTTGATCCCGCTTGGGATCGAAACATTGACTCAGGAGAATGGGCAAGAGTAGAAGAGCAAGCCAGTCAGAAGATTTTGAATGTAGCGTTTGACGGACCGCGACGGGCTATTCTCTGGCCACTCCCATGCCATTGAGCGTATTTTCCTTGGTGCCTGTTACCTATCGTTTGGGTGCCTACATCTACCACAGCCTCACCAATAAACTATCTGTCCCATGACTTTCCCTCCCCCCTCGCCCCAGGTCCACCCGCTGCCACATTGCGTCTACATCGATCTGGCCTGCAAGGACTCAACCCCCCACGGGTCCTTGAATGATGCTATCGTCGTATCTTTGCCCATGCCGTACACTTACTGCCTGTGGGCAGCTCCATGCTAGCTGCGGATGTCTCTGTTCGTCTCCTTTGCAGAAGCCGTGTCCTTGGCCAAAAGTCCTTGCGTAGCCAGCGCACCCTTTGTGGTGACCACCAACATTGAGACCCGCGGGTTCGTGTCTATGTTTCGTAGGCCATCTTGTGAACCTGGCTAGGACCAAAGAAAGGCGTGCGCAGCTCTCTCGAGGGCCCGATTCAGCGTCATGGAAAGGGTCTTCCGTCTGAACGGTGGCCACGTGAATCATCTGACCGGGGCAAAAAGGTATCGATAACGACTGGTAGGACGAGCTTTCGTCAAGCGTACCGTCGACAGAATTTCGAATTCCGAATTCTGGAAAGCGATGCGCCCTCGCATGATAGGATGCTGCTTTCTGAGGACAGCGCCCGCCGTGTCTTTCTGGTTTCAACAGGTGCCGATCAATCCCTCATCTGCCTCACGTTCAGGTTGATCCTCTTGTTCTTCATCCAGCCCCGCCACTCCTCATACTTGCCATCCTCCGCAGGCCAGTCCTCCAGGTAGTCCGGACACGTCCCTTTTAGTACCTTGGGCACACCATGCCAGGCGTAGCGGGCCTCCTGCGTCATGTAGATAGCATCGCCTGATCTGATTCGCAGTAGCAAGTGCTCCTTCTCACCGTTGGCAGGTCTGTCCTCTTCGGACATCTTGCCGACATCATTGGGCGTAATCACTGTGCTGATATGTTAGTCCCAGGACGGCAGCGTGGCTGAGAGAGCGAATAAGACAAGAGGCTTCTCGCAAGGCTGACTTACTGAAGAGCGCGTCGCATCCCATACTCAGGCTCACCAGCCCCTTGTCCGTCTCCTCGGACACATCTCGGTGCATCATCATGGTATCCCCCGGCGTGTAAAAGTTCACAATGGCCGCCTGTGCCAACGTCTCCGGGAACAGCGCCTCAAGAAGGCCTGCGATGTCGGGGGGGAACTCGGGCGGCCTCTCTCCCGGATATACACGGTTTGTCCAGTCGTACTGGCCCCCCAGCGTGACCCAGTGCAGCCTTCGCTCCATGACCTGCTTGATGGAAAGGGGCTTGTGCACGGAAGGGTCCTTGGGGACGAACTTTGTGTCCGAGTCCGGTGGATAGGTAAAGAATGATAGGGGCTCATCTGCGGAGGCGCCCCTATCTGCGTAGGGCAGGTCGTAGTGTAGGTGCATATTGGTCTGGTGGTGAGGTTGGCTGAGATCCCTGTGTATGAGACGGCACAGAAGAGTCCTCTGGACGCTTGGTGGTATTAGGTCCGGGACGATGAGAAGCCCTGGCGCAGTGTGAGCGGGCGCAATGATTATACTTCTCCTCGCCATGCCTATAAAATCCTGCTCTCACCTGGTAATATGGGATGATGATATATGATGGCATCTCGATCTACCCGGGGCGAGGACGAGTCGTCTTCAGCGAGATGGGAAAAGGCCTTCATTATTTTCTCGGCAGAGATGGTGCCTGCTTTTTGGAATTCGGCAGCCTTCTCGGGCACTGATAGGTCATCGATGTCACCGCCCTTGAGCAAGTCAACCCCATCCGTCCTCGAGTAGCCTCTCCATATTGCCCTCATGTGGTCTGACGGCTGCTCATGGGCATCCAACGTAGTGAGGTCGACCGTCATCCTGTCCACCTCCGCAGAGACACCCACTGTCAGTAACTAGTCGCCTCAGGCCCCCGCGTCTCCCGTAAACCTTTGCCTCTTCCTCAATGTGTGAGTGTGATTGCTAGGGCAGGAATTCCTGATGTAGTTTTGGCGCCTCCTGGTCCATCTTCTGGCCTGTCTCAACAAGTGTGCAGTGGATATATTGTAATGGTTGGGTTCTGGCAATCTCTCTTCCCAACCTGGAAAGATGACGAGACCACTGCAAGGAGGTCCTTAAATCGGGGCCCTCTTATCGATAGCGCCGTGGGAAGTGGCTGCTTCAGCCCCACCATCCCCCTGGAGACAACCAAACAGGGGCTTCCCCCAAAGTCCGGGCCCAAACTGTCCAACGACGCGTCTGGAAGTAAACCAGCTGTCGACCGACCGCGTTTTTGTTTGCCCGCCAAACCATCCCTTTGCAACAACACAGTCTCATCTCGACTCCCGACAGTACCAAGTCCAGACGGCCACCGTCCCCTGACGCCACGAATTCCCACGACCTCAGCGGTACGGTGCAGGCGACCTCGTGCACGAAGTCAAGTCGTTCATTTCGAGGCAGCGAGCCCAAAATAGTCGAGGGTTTATCTTCTCGCAGAAGGAGGGGCACGCAACACCACAACAACCAAGAAAAACAACAACAGGTATCGACAGGGCAATCGAAGGTACAGAGCCAGAATTTCCTTTGCTGCTCTTTCTTGCCAGCCTCTCCCACCAGTGTTTACCTCGAGGCTACGTACCAATACCCGGGACCAGGTCAGCCAGCCCAATCGGCCTCACAATTTGCAACAACAACATCGCGGCGTGTCCCTACTACAGCAACCAATTGCTCTAGCAGGCCTGGCCAGACAGCTTTCTGAGGCGATTCTAAGATTTTTGCGAGAGCTAGCACCATACGGCCATCACAATCTAGCCCGTCGGGGACAGGACAGACTTGATCAACACTTGCTTTCCAGCCAAGGACTTTCTACTCAGTTCTTCCACAATGTATTTGTTTTGAACTGGTACTCAAGGTCTCTGGCTGACATATCCAAACAGGCCTCTTGACGTCAAGATGGAGAACTACCAGAAGTTGGAGAAGATTGGGGAGGGTTCGTTCTCCCTCACCTTTGACCAGATTGCAGAGTCTATGCGGTTCGCCAAGGCTAATCGCATTGCACAGGCACATATGGTGTTGTCTACAAAGCACTAGACCGTCTTCACGACAACCGGATCGTTGCCCTCAAGAAGATCAGACTCGAAGCCGAAGACGAAGGCGTCCCTTCCACCGCCATCCGAGAAATCTCCCTTCTCAAGGAGATGAGAGATCCCAACATCGTTCGCCTGCTCAACATCGTCCATGCCGACAGTCACAAGCTCTACCTCGTCTGCGAATTCCTCGACCTCGACCTCAAGAAGTACATGGAGGCCCTGCCCGTGTCGGACGGCGGCAGAGGCCGCGCACTGCCCGAGGGCACAAGCGACGAGCTCGCAACTCTAGGTCTCGGGTCTCAGATCATCAAGAAGTTCATGAGCCAGCTCTGCCATGGCGTCAGGTTCTGCCACTCCCACCGCGTGTTGCACCGCGATCTGAAGCCTCAGAACCTGCTGATCGACAAGGAGGGAAACTTGAAGCTGGCCGATTTCGGCCTTGCGCGCGCCTTTGGTGTCCCTCTGCGCACATATACCCATGAAGTCGTGACATTGTGGTACCGGGCTCCAGAGATCCTGCTGGGTGGCAGGCAATACTCAACAGGTGTCGATATGTGGTCGGTTGGATGCATCTTCGCGGAGATGTGCACGCGCAAGGCGCTGTTTCCTGGTGACTCTGAGATTGATGAGATCTTCCAGATCTTCAAGTGAGTTTCGCCATGCTCGCTGCGCCATGCCTTGCTAATAACGACCTATAGGGTCCTCGGCACCCCAACAGAGGAGGTGTGGCCTGGCGTTACGAGCTACCCAGACTTCAAGTCTTCTTTCCCCAAGTGGACTCGCAACGAGAAACCCCTCTGTGAGAAGCTTGACCCCCACGGCCTGGACCTGCTGGAGGCCATGTTGGTGTACGACCCAGCAGGTCGTCTTTCCGCCAAGATGGCCTGCAACCACCCGTATTTCGAGGACTACATCCCCAATGGCAACGGCTATTCCTACTGAACACTCCGTCCTCGGTCTTTGGCAAACCACAACAGCACTTGACGGGCGAAACCGCCAAATTTTCCTTTTCCTACTGTAGGATATACTGACGAGCAATGAAAGAGCACAACAATTTGATGATACCGATGCTCCTCCGAGGATACTACTAAAGCAGTCTCTCATGGACACTTACTGCAGCCCGCTGTTGGCTTCGACGGGCTCTTCTCTTTGAGGGTACAAACCACATCAATGGGGGCGCCAAAGGAGGGACATCATATGGGCAGGCTGGATTGCATTTCAGGGCAGGAAAGGGGAGCATAGATGACCTTGTACAACTATACATGCATTTGCCTCCCAAATTTATGGATGCTCCTAAACTGCCTGCTCTGATATCTACCTTACCTGAGCCTGCGTCAGTCAGCAAGTCTGGGGATCTAAGGTGTTTCCTGGCACGAAATTGGGCGAGGGGAGCTTCTCATAGAGCAAGAAAATTGGTTCAGCTTCCGAATTCTTCTGCCTGACCTCCTGGCCCTCATCCCGTGATACCAGCGTTGGCGCATCCCAACGCAGTACACGTGTTGTGCGCCCTCGACTAATCAGTCAAGTGCGATTCCATGTAGGGTGTTCAAGCCTGCGCCCTCCGAACATATCTTCGGTATTCAGAGGGTCTGGCTTAGCAGAGGGCGTTGAAAGGGGCTTCCCAAAGAGAAGTGTCCCTCGCAGCAAGTTCGGAAACTGGCGCCGACCAGAGGTCATCCGTTGTGGGGAGGGGGGGGGGGGGCGCATAAGGGAAAGTTCGGAGACAAGCACCACCTGGACAAGCCGTGCCGTCTTTTAATAGTACGACGTCCAGCCTCGTCTCATTCCCGCTCGCAGCACTGTAAGCTGACTAAAAATGTCAACCTGGCCCAGCTTGACCAATTTGTCATCGCAACCGAACTAATTTGGGATATTTCCGAAGACGGGCCCGTAAGCGAAAGTATGGGAGCATCACCGCTTTCTCCCACCGCAAGTCATCGATACACGGAATCGACTGGCCCGTACGCCTAGATAAGGGGTCCTCCATTCACACCGGTGTCGATCGGTCAGTTTGGTGTATCCGCCTCGAGCCTTCCACCGAGAGAGTGCAGGGCTGACGAGGTAATATGGTGTGGAATCCCAACGATGCTAGGTACTCAGGAAACTGGTGGCTCGTCTGTCTGCCGAACGACACAGAGAGTCCCTCGGGATCTACCGAATGGGGAAAATTGGAAAGTTCTATTATCATCCCCGCCTGGGTAGGCACCAATGGAAGATGAAAAGGGCCCCATTCTGTTGAAGCCATTTTGTTCAGCAGCGGACGGATCAGTAATCCGTAAGATTAATCCCAAGTATTGGACGGCAGGTCGTGTACGCCCTGTCATCCAAAGAGGATGTTTCCGGAGCGCTTACACATCGACGACATCCCATCCACCCGTGGGCATAGCAATTTGGGCCTCCGAGTCGGGGTTATCGACCGAGAGCCGGCTCAGATCGTGGCCAAGGGTGGCGGTCTACTCCATGGTAGCGTGTCCCTGGGAAACGCTGGGGACATCTCATGATTTTGATCAGAGGACTTTCACTGCCTGGGTTACGCACCCCGCTTCGACGAGCTGCTGGAATGCAACGAGAGAGGCAATAAGGCGGCAGGACGCGAGAGGAAACCAACGTCAATCTGATGTTCTCCTGACGAAGATGAGATGATCACCTTTGCAGAAGGGCACATAGACATTTGGTGTCACGGACCTACAGAAGGGTGTGCATGCCAAAATGGAGAAATCTCGGAGTAACAACGCTCCTGGAGCCCTTTCTGTGGTGGTAGAGCTGGCTCAAGGTTCCTGTTGAGAGGTATAAATATGATGAAGGGTCCTCGATCTTCTTCAAAACGTCGTCCCAGACCTCTCAGCTCAACACTTCCGACACCCATGCAACACACAGAACACAGCAACCACAAGTGGGACTGTATACTCATACAAGCAACAATGTCGAAGCCAATTGTCGTTTACAGTGAGTCTGCTTCCCACATCAGCCGTCAAGGAGCCGGCTAACGAATCCTCTCCCAGCTCATGGCGGCCCCAACCCGTGGAAGGTGGTCATGGTCCTCGAGGAACTCGGCATCCCGTATGAGACTGTACGTCTCTCCTTTCCGAAACCATCTCCCACACGCTTGGCCACAGTGCCGCTGACCCGTCATCTTGTGTAGAAACTTTTGGGAAACCAAGACGTCAAGCAAGAGCCCTACACCAAGCTCAACCCCAACGGCCGGGCGCCCGCCATCAATGATCCTAACACGGGCATCACCCTCTGGGAGTCAGGCGCCATCCTGGAGTATCTCGTCGACATGTATGACAAGGAGAACAAGCTCACCATCGCATCCTTCCCCGAGAAGTACCACATCAAGCAGTTCCTGCACTTCCAGATGTCCGGACAGGGCCCGTACTTCGGCCAGACTACCTGGTTCCGGAAGTTCCACCCTGAGGACGTCCCCAGCGCCAAGAAGAGGTACGACGAGCAGCTCGTGCGCGTGGTCGGCGTGCTAGACGGGATCCTGAAGGACAAGACTTACCTTGTTGGCGAGAGATGGTGAGTTTACTATCTTGCCCAAAAGTCTTAGTTGTGGTGGCGCTATGTGGAACGGAACCGCCCTGGCTGACGGATCTGCTTGCAGCACGTATGCCGACATCGCCTTTATTCCGTGGAACAACTCGTTCGACCTCATATTGGGGGACGATGTTGAGACACTTCTGCCGGAGAGCAAATACCCTAACTTTCACGCATGGCACAAGCGTCTCCTGGCCAGGCCTGCTGTCCAGGCCGCGCTAGCTCAGCAGGCAAAGAAAGCCTAGGGGCGCTGAGGAGAGGAAGCAAGAAGCCCTTGTCTTGTGTTTAGCATCTGGGAAAGGTGGCAGACATACCCCGAATGGCGCATACATCCAGATAGAATAGACGGTCCCAATCCGAACGGAGCCCTCTGGAAGCTGACCACATGGCGAGAGTGCACCGTGCTTACTCGTGATTGTGTGAAAGGACAGAGCAGAGAGCATGCTGCCCCGTTTCCCTGCGACACGTCCCAGGCTGTGGACGCGCGTCTGCATATCATGGAAAGTGAGGATTTAGACTACAATGTTCATTTGTCGGCAATGATTTACTTGAACTGTATCACTAGAGTCTATTTGTCTATCCACGGTACTAAACTTACAATCCTTCCTTTCTTTCCCCCTCCTCCCCCCCTCCTCCCCCTTTATACCCCCTCTCCCTTCTTCCTTCTTTCGCTACCTAACAGTGCCTTTTAGAAGATAAAGCACTTAATGAATACAGAAATTAAGCCCTCTACCTGGCAAAACATGAGGCTTCGGTTTTAATCTATAGCCTTTGGAGTTGACAGGGTTAGACTGTAAGTGGGACTTGTCACCTTAACCGATGATCACTCATGTTGGACAGGAGCACAAATATTAGCAGAGGTGGACATGGTTTTGGTTTTTTTTTCCTTTCATTTCTCTCCTTTTGTTTTTGAGAGGCATGCCTGTACGACTACTTTGCGGTATAGAATATTCAATAGTGACAGAATACAAAAGAGGGGCCAAAGAGGAGATAGAGGTCGGTTGTAGGGGGAGGGAGAAAGGCGGAATTAGGATGCGCTAATTGTATCTCAAGAGGCTCTTCTATAGATGACTATCACACGAGTGATCAACCTACGGCTATGGGTGGTCGCCCGGTTAATCAATCGTACTGGAGAAAGTCCTACGAGGGAAAGTATATGTTACCTCGGCGTGATTCGCTTTTGCCTTTGCGAACTGTCCATTTTTCAAAAAAACTTCCGGGTCAAACCGAAGCTTTGTACGCCCCAACTATTAATCTCCTTGCACGCGAGTCAAACGCCCGAGTGGCCTTCACTTTCCCTTGATATACTATCATATACTATCCTCAGATTAGACCTCGGTCTCGAGGCTAGCGTCCTTATCCCCATGACGAAACAGCCCGCTGACGTTCCCCTTCAAGCCGCTCAACTTGCCCGCAACATGATCGACCTCCCTCGCGGCCCGCCACTGCATGATTCCCCTATGTTTGCGGTGCAGCTGCTTGTGGTGGTCCTTGTAGTCCCTCAGGCTATTCATGATGCCCCTGGACCCGTCATCCTCGTCGTTGTGGCCCGGCGCCACAACATCCAGTGCCGCGGAGGCGGTGCCCTCGACAGGATTGTGCAGAATCTTCTTGGGTGCGTTGCCCAGCTTCTTTAGGTTGTGTAGTGATAGGGTGGAGTGGGAGTTGCTTCTCCCCTCTTCATTATCTGACGAAGAGCTTGAATCGTCGTCAGAAGAGGAGTCGTTGGTGTGGACCTTCAGCTTCTTCTTGGCCTCCTTATCGCCACTTCCCCTCCTTCCCTCGTTATCGCTCCCATGATTATTGCCATTCTCATCAGAGGAGGAGTCCTCCTCATCCGTCACGACCCCCTCATCATCATCATCCTTGGCGAGGTTCTCATCCGTGATCGTATCAAGACACTCCATCACATCCCTCATATTTCCCGTCTTGCTGCCGGACGCGAAGTGCTTGTGGTACCCGGACAGACCTCGCCAGAACTTGAGTTCCAGTTCGACCTCCCCCAACGGCTGCTCGCCCTCGTCGAGCCCATGGTAATCATAGTTCTTCTGCGCCCGTGCGAGCCGATTCTTACCGCCCTGCCACACCTTGAGTGTTCGCACCTCGTTCTCCTCGTCCACGAGCTCCTGCAGCCAGAGCACCGCGAACGCAGGACTCTTATCCCGACCGAGAGTGCTCTCACGGAATTCGAGGACTAGTGCGGAGGCATACCGCTTGCGTACCGGGAGGAACGCGCTCTCGCCCTCGCGGTTTTTGCGCTTGCCGAGCGACCATGTGCTGTCCCCGTTGCTGTACATCTTGGCCTTGCCCAGGCCGGTGCGAATCTTGATCCTGTTCCCGAGGAGCTTCTCCGGTAGCCCGCCAGACTTGGCGCGCACTGCACCGCGGGCCTCGAGCGTGCCGTAGTCCCACCCCAGCAGGTTCCGTGGCAGCTTCAGCTCCACGCTGCGCCAGACCATGCTGATCCTCGCACGTCCGTAGCCGACGCCGCCTACGAGCGGGTACACGTTGACGACCTGGCTCTTCTCGGCGAAGACTTTTTTCAGCGGCAGATACACGATGCCGATGAGCGGGTCGTCCTCACGCTCGCGGGCGTCGCGCACCGCGATCATGATTTCCGTCGTGCGCCAGTCACGGATGAAGCGTTCGGTTCCCGCGTTGAAGAAGGGCTTGGAGTTCTTGGGCTTGGTGCGCGTGCGGTAGATCTTCTTGTGGTTGAGAATGATGTTGCAGTAGCTGTCCGGCATGTCGTCGCCTGTCTCTGTCTCGCCGTCGCCGTCGGAACCGTCATCATCGCCTTTGTCTTGCTTCTGAGCTTTTTGGATCTCAAGGCCGGTGATGTTGTGGATCTGTACCGAGAGGATGCCGGACACGAATTCCTTGCTTGGTGTCGCGGAGATGATCATGTTGTCCTCGATCTCAGCGTAGTCCTGGACACGTTCCTGGTGCAGTTCGTCGTCATCGGAGCGCTTGCCAGCTTCTCGCAATTTGTTGGCTGCCAGTCCAGAGACATGCTGCCGGAGCTGGTCTCTAGTGCGAATGTTCTCGTCGACAGTCTGCTTCTGAAGCTGCTGGTCTGTGATCCTGACCTTGGAGAAGTACCCAACGGACCACTGGAGTGAGCCAGGAATCTTCTCATCAGGATCCTGCCCAGTGAAGCGGTCCTCGCGGTCCTTCATCTTGTTATGCGTCTCCGGATTGTGCATCAACTCCTTCAGATCGACCTCCACCCGGCCGAGGTCATCATCCGCCGTCCACTTGTCCGAGTCCCAAAGCTGCAGCCGCAGTCTTTCACCGGCGTTCAGCTCTTCTGCCGTCACCAGAATTGCGGCATATTCATGCCATTCGGGGTCCTGAGATTCGGGGACAATGCGGGTGGAGGCGACCGTCTTGCCAAACTTGCCCCAGCCTACGGTGCAGTATGCATCGCTAGACCCTTGCATGGGCCCCATGCCACCATCGCCCTGCTTGAACCCGTGGGCAGACTTGATGAATACAAGGACGACGCCACGGCTACCGGTGTCCTTCTTGAAGTCCTCACCCATGAGCATGTCCTTGAGGTTGAGCGTCAGGCTCTTGGGTGCCACGTACTCGGCTAGTGCGGCATCAATGGCGGACTGGACGAAGGACGAGATCATCGGGACATCCATAAGGTTCGGGGCGTGCTTAGACAGCGGAACGCATGCCATGGAGGCCTTTGGCTGTCCGAGGAAGGTCAGGGTGCAGAGGCTGACAAAGGGAGGATCGGGCTGGGCACATGTGCAATCAGTTTCCAGCCTACGATATCAGTGCTGCGTGGGGAGCTCACCGTCAGTTGCAACCTTACCCGGAGGGTCGCAATGAATCCCCTGAGCTCAACCCAGACTGGAAGAGTCACGCCGCCGACCGAGTAAAACTTGAGGTAAAGGTGGGCATTCCTCGACTTCTCCTTGATGTTCTTTCCTGACGTCCGGCTGCGATATGCAAGCGCCAGCTCGAGGTTGACGAAATCGCCCTCCTCGGCCTCCATGCCTTCACGGATCGCGATCTCGGTCTGCTCATCCTGCTTGTTCTGCCCCTGCTTGTTCTGCCCCTGCTTGTTCTGCCCCTGCTTGTCACTCTTGCCCTGGTCTCCGCCATTCTCCAGGTTCTTTTCCCTGTCCTCTTCCGTGCCTTGCGCCTGCGCGTTCTCAGGGTCCGTCCGATCACTCTGTCCCTTCTTGTCCGGGCGTTCCAGCTTCCCACCAGGGCCGACGCTCTGGCTAGCCGCGCCCGAGGGCAGCCACCTGACGCCCAGGATGCGCAAGCTCTGGGTGCCCTGGCCCATGTCATCGATGCTCACCATCTTGACCACTTTGGGCAAAGATGCCTGCATAATATCCTCGATCTCATCGATCAAGGATGAGAAAAGATCCGGGTTGACGAGCGGCCAGATCGAGGCGAGGAGGCTGTTGAACCACTGCACCGACTCCGGGAGCTCCGTGTCCGAGTCTAGGACGGCTTGCTCCTCGCGCCGCGAGGTCTCCCAAGTTTCATCGTCGACAATGTCGGCGACTTTCTTCGACAACCACTGTCCCATGCCCCATGCCGTGCCGACGGCGACGGAAATGAGGCCCGACATGCTCAGGACGGTCGACAACGACGGGATCCAGCGCTCCTGGCTCGACCACGAAGAGAAAAGGAACGGCACCGCCGCGGTAACACCGATAACAGTGAGCCCGGCAGTCACGGTGCGCGCATAGGCTCCTGCGAGCTCCTTCTTGAGGCTCCCGAACTCGGGCGGCGGAAACAGCCTCTGGATACCATTGAAACCGCGCTGGATCGTCTCCTGCTCCTCCTTCAGCTGCCCGTCAGACTTGCAGGCCCCTTGCGGCCCCGTGGCGGTGGTGTGGTGCTCGCCGGGCTCAGGCTCGTTCTCTGGCGCCGACTTGAGGTCCTTGTCCGTCTGGTCGTGGATCACAAGAGGTAGATGCGTGACCGGATCCGTTACCTCACGCCCGCCGGTCTGGCGGGGCGCCTTTTTCATCGCCTTGCGCTTAGCCTTTGGATCGGTGGTGGAGGCAGCATGTTCGGTGGCGGATTTGTCGGGCTGTTGGCCGTCCTGGCCGTCCTGGCCGTCCTGCTGCTGCTGCTGCTGCTGCTGCTGCTGCTGTTCACCTCCTTGTTTCTGGGCATCTTGTCTCAACCCGTCCTCAACAGAATTAGGCCCGTCAAGCTGTTGGGCACCGTCCGCGCCCTGCCCACCCCCCGCCCGCCCCTGCTGCTGACCGGGGCTCACGACATAGTGCCTGTTGGTGGCCGGATACGGCTCGTGGCGGTGCTGTGTCTCGTCCTCGCCCCTGAAGATCTCCTTGACGGAGTCGAACGCCCTCCTCGGCTTGGACTCGTCCTCGGGCCCCTCCTGCGCCTCCTCGGTGGCCTGCTGCTGGCCCTGGAGCTGCCGCCTGTGCTCCCTGTAGCTCTGGATGGTGGGGATCGGGTGTTTGCCCGAGTGAGGCTTCGTGTAGGTCCTTCGTTCTTCCTCGTCGTCGAAGTTCTCCCGTTTGTTGGACATGTTTGCCCTTTTCACTTCTCCGGGCGAGTTACCACTCGAGGCAGTTCACGGCAACGAAGCTGGTCGACAGGAGGTCGGCTGGCAGGACCTGGTCTGTTTTTGAGGGACGAGTGAATTATCTGGGTGCAGAAGAAGTAAAAAAAAACATCCAGGGAGAAAGTCGTACACGCCACAATTGACAGCTGCCAGCCTCCTAGGCCATATCCCACCCTGTTAGGCTGTGACAGCTGGGTGGGTATGACGAACCCGCGTCACTCGCGTCCAGGGTGTGGACCGGCAGGATGAGGTCATACTGGTACAGTAAGTAGCCCATGGCCCCTGTGCATGAAGCTGCTGGCAGCAGCCTTGACCTGTCAGCTTGTGCTTATTTCTGGAACCATGTTCCTATGCCTTCGTAAACATCCGACTATTATCACATAATTGGTGGGCCTCAGAGGTCGATCTCGACTCGAGAACTTGATTCTGGGTATCTATCGCTACAGCGTTTATTTGCTATATTTGGTTGTATTCGTCACGCAAACCAAAGATTTCGCGCTGTCAATAGCCGGCCCGTGAGCTAAGTTGCAGGTGCAGTATTGTCAAGCCTTAGGTGGAGCCACTATGTTCAACGGTTTCGAGGACGCTAGAGCTTCTGTAGGCCGGGCTTGGGACGAAAGATCACCAAGGAGTACTCGCAGTCCCACTGGGCGGCATGAACTCCTCTGACAGCTCCATTATAGACTCACCTGTGGACAGGGGATCTTGGAAGAAGTGGCAAGTCTACCACGTACCCGTCAGATGTATGTCAAGTGATTGACTGTATATATCTGTGTGCGTGTGTATAGTTTAGCGAAGCTGCAAAGCCAATACATACATAGAACCGTCCTGTCTTGTGTAAATCGTCATTGGAGGACGATGTATACCGTACTCCTTGCCATACCCATGCTACAGAACAAAACTGGTGCCTACTCTCCTTCGGAATCCCAAACAATCTCACCCTGTGAAGGTGGGAGTCGGATCCTCGAGTCGTCCATGAGACTATCCTGCTCATCCCCTATGCCCGCAAGTCCAAAGCCCTGCGAGGAGCGCAACAACATCCCTAGTCCCAGAGACGACTGCGTATGAGTATCGTGCCTCTCGCCAGTAGTCCGCGCCTGGACCGGACTGTCGTCCACGAACATGATGTCTTCGGGCAAGCTCAGCAGGCTACCCGATTCCTCGATCTGCGGGCGCTTCGCGGGAGTGGGATTCTGCATTGGGGGCTGCTGGGAGAGGGGGTGTTGGGACTGGCTTGCTGCGCTGGCCGTAGTCGCTTGCGAGGGGCGGACAGTGGATTTGACGATGTGTTGTGATGCAGACTCCGAGTGTCTCGTCATTGCAGGCGGACTGTCGTTAATCTGGTTGACGCTCTCCTGCGAGCGACTTGGCGGCGCCTCGGGCTTAGCGAAGGCGACCGACCTTTGAGAGCTGGGTACGCGTCGAAGGGGGGTGAACGCGACGTGCTCCTCCGCCTCTGCATCCTGGCTGGACGGATCAACGGCGATGTTATTGTCATCCGTGTTCACATGAGCCTGTGATCGGTGCTGTGGTGAGGAGGGCAACTCCCTCATCAACTGCGTCGCACCCTCAATATCACTCCTCAGCTGCTGCGCTAGCTCTTGACTGACCGTCACACCACCCTGGCCAACCGCTCCCCCCCCCTCTTCTTCTCCCTCATGCTCATGCTCATGCTCCTCGAAAAGAGCACACCTCAAGTTCCCCATCAGCTCGCCCAGCACCGCAGGCGGCACGTACTTGAACTTCTGGGGTGCCTGCTCGACCCAGCCGTTCTCTTTCATCTTATCCAGCGGCACCGGGTTGTTCAGCTGATACACTTGCTGCAGCTCGTACGCATACTTGCCGCCCTTGCCCTCGTTGAATGCCTTGTTACCAATACCAAGGTCAGCGTCGGAAATCTCGCCAGGGAGCTTGTACCCGCTGATGCAGGCCATGTACTTGAGCTCGCACACAGGACGGGTGATGTAGATCCAGATACGCGCCACCCGGTGAAGGCGGAAGTCGCGAAATTCATGCGTCTTAGTACCGTCGACAATCTTCTTAACATGCTCAGGGTGGATGGACACAATAACGTCTGAGCGGTCAGTCTGCGGTGGCATCTGGCGGATGATCTCAAAGGGGACACGTTGGGACTCAAAGGCTTGGGACCTGTAGCCGAGTTGGGAGGTTGATGGCATCGCTGGTGAGGTCTTCTGCGGCGAGGTGAGGGGCGTCTCCTTCTCGACGGCGCTAGAGCTACTAGGCCGTCGACGTGGGTGAGTTGGTGTCTCGGGTTCCGTCTCATCCTCTTCGGCAGGAGGCTCGGGTGTAGATCGTCGATGCGAGACAGAATGTGAAGGCGTCGCTTGTGTTGCAGTCTGTCGGGCAGCCGGTGTGGGCGTCTCAGGCTCCACCTCGTCAACCTCGATGGGTCCAGCAGGAGACCGAAGGGGTGGCTTGGTCTTCGGAGTACGTAATGTAGGTGATGCCGTCCGTTGTGTGTTGTTCTCTGGTACAGACTGGTCGGCACTCTCGGCGTCCTGGACGCTGGCCTCTTCAATGACCTGACCAGATGACCGAGGGGCTCGTGCGGGCGTGTTGGTCTCCCGAACGAGCTGGTCGGACAGCCGAGCAGCTGGCGTAGGTGTACCAGCCGGCTCGAGCGCAGCATCGTCATCATTATCATCGAAGATCTGAAAGTCCGAGTCCGAGTCCAAAATGACCTCATCCTCCGGTCTCGACGACTTCTGCGAGGCCTCTTCTCCATCCTGGCGCTCGATCTCAGCATGCCGCTCGCCCAACTCAAGACTGACGTCGACAATATGGATCTCCTTCAGCGGCGTCCGCTTGACCCTCCGGGTCTGACTCGAGCCGCCCTTGCCCTTCCCCTCGGGCGATGCCTCCACCGGGCTCGACACTAGTCCGCCATTGACTGTGCTCCACGAATCCGGCACCTCACTCCTCTCCCTCCGAAGCTTTGCTGGCACCCGCCCACTGGCAATTAGTGTCGGCGCTTCCACATTCGTCGACTTCTCCTTAAGCGGTGTGCGGTCCACGCCTTGTTGCTGGTAATTCAGAGGCGACCAGTACCGATGTAATATCTCGAGGTTCGGTGTGAAGGGCGAGGGCTGGGAGGAGGGGATCTCGGTGCGGATGATGCGTCGGACGCTTGGTGTCACCGGAGGGGGAGAAGCGGCTGTGCTTTGTGGTGGCGGGGACATGGCTTGCTCTTGATGATGTTGTGTAGGGTTTTTCTGTGTTGGGAGCGGCGAGGGTCGCTTCCTCTTCATCGACTGAGGCGTAGCATCGTAGGAATGCTCTCCTGCCGCCGCGTCGAGATCGGCGGCATTCAGCCCAAAGCCGATGCCGCCAAGCTTCTCGTCCGAACCAGCCTCCACCATCCCCGAGAGCTCACCGTCGCCGCCATCCTCGTCAGATTGCCCCCAAGAGGGCATCTGCGTCAGAGTCTGGGTATAAAACCTCGAACTGGACACAGCCCCCCCCTCCTCGTCGTCATCATCATCCTCCTCTCCATCTCTCTCGTGCTCCAGATCAAGATCACCCGTCGTCTTTCTCCTCTTGCGTCCCCTGTTGGGCTTCTTCGCACCCTTCACCTCCTTGCCCTTGCCCTTGCCTGTAGCCTCGTTCTTCTTCTTCGCGGAGGGCTTGAGGGGCGACACAGTGCCACACCACTCCTCCTCCTCCTCCTCCTCGCCACTCAGCCCCGTCAGGTCCACAATCGACCTCGCGCCCAAGGAGGCGTCGTCGTCAATGCCGTCGTCTTCGGGGTAGGTACTCGGCACCCACCTAATCTGCGTGAGCGTCGACTGTTTCGGGTCGTCCTTTTTCCTCCCGTTCCTCCGTGCCCCAGTGCTTACCGTCGACGACGTGGGCAGGCTGTGTCTCGTCTTCTTCTGCCGTACCGTCTTCCGCCTCGCAGGAAACCTGACCTGTTCAGGTCCAGGCGCTGGTGATGCTCTGCGATAGACCTTCTCCTTTTGGCTCCGGCCCTTACCCCTAGTCGCCCTCGTCTCTTTTGTTGTTGAAGTCGCTGGGATGAGTTCCACGTCCCCGATCGGGCTCGAGTCGTTGCTGTGTTGCGCAGGTGTGGCGGCGCCCTTCGAGGCGCGCGTGGAGCGCGTCGTCGGTACCATCTTCGCAACACCATCCATTCCCTTCCTTGAAAGATCGCACCGTTGCCCTTTTTGCAGTTGCGTAGGTCAGTCAGTTTTGATCAAATGATCCCTTCTACGTTCTAGGCAGCCAGGGTAAGATCGCGAATAGGGATGTCGGTGGGGGGGAAATACCCCAGGCCAGCACTTCCAATTACGGCTTGTGGTGGTGGACCCTGCGCTGCTGGGGTGCTTCACTAATACACGCGACTTGAGACGCGTCGCCTGTACATAAGTTAGTACCCCCGGCAATCACCGCTGTAGCACGGCCTCAAGGCCCTTGCGGGGTGATGACATCAGTTCAGCTTAAGTAAGCGTACACACATGGGGCCCTGAAGCCCCCGCCAGCGAAATGGGGTTTCGAGGCTTGATGCTAGGAGACATGAGGCACTTGGCCGTCCATCCACGAGGCGAGATCGGTGACAAAACATGGACATGCTGGTATCGACCAGTTTTCATTGCTCTCCGTGGAGCTCACCTCAGACACCGTGTTAACAATTCGGACTCTAGACATTTCACAAAAAATTAATGCAATAGGACCTTCATAACGCTCGCCTACATCTCTGCAAACGTAACCTGGACTGACCAATTTATTCGCGATGTACGCCTCCGTGCCCTGCCACCAAGGATGTAGTTTACTCGCTCACCAACAATCAAGACAGAAAGGACAAAAAATTAAACACGATCACCCTTGTGCCCCCCCCCCCCCTTCCCCTTGGTTCCAATGCAACCCGTTTTCCCGTGTCCCAGTACGTACTGTTGACCAGCAAAATAAGGAGACTCCTCTGGCTACCTACCAAGTGACCATCAGGATCCGGTGCGGAGGTCGGAAGACCGCGGGCGTCTTCGTCCGCTGGACCGTTTAGCGCTAATGTGATGGTGGTAGTGGAGAAGAGCAATGCATGTGTAAGCTGTGCTCGTAAAAATCATGCTTTTATGAGAGGTGGAAGGCACCTTGACCTTCCTTCATGGCAGTGTAGAGCTGCTTCTTCAGGGTGTTGATGTCCGTGTAGTCGGGCAGCTTCAGGTAGTTGACGCAGGTCATGACGCTGGGCAGGTAATCGTCCGAGGTGTAAGGACCCTCGCTGGGCTTGCAGACGACCGTGAACATGGGAGTCAGACTCTTGAAACCTGTGCCATTGTTAGCTCTGCATGTCCCTGAGATACGAACAGGGATACTGACCTCCAATGGGCAGCTTCGGGCTGCCGGTGGTGAACTGAAGAAAGTCTCGTCGCTGCGGTGGCGTAAACTCGCTCATCGTTTGCAGCAGGTTTCGCACGCTCTTGCTGTCCATGTTGAAGCCGTGGTCTGCCTTGACAGAATCCATAAGGGCTGCGGTCTGTGTCAGTGTCCAGACCACAAGTGCATAGGCTCGGGATTACTTACTAGCAAGCGACCAATCCTCGTCGACGCGGCCGAAGAGGGTGCAGAGCTCCTCAGGGGTGAAGGCGCTGAGGGCCTGGTATGGGAAGACCTGAGAAAACCCAGTACGAAAGGCATCTACCTGTCGACGGACACCGCTCCCCAGCGTCATATCGATCACTCGGTCGAGATATTGGTCCACATTGTCAATGGTCAACATGACCTGTGACCCGTTCGGTACGAGCTCGATGTCTGCGTAGCCAGGCAGGGTGAAATCAAGCGACAGGTCCTCGATACGGACGCCATGGTCGACGGTGATGTCCTGGATATCATTGACCTTTTGTGTCGCATTGCGGTTGGGATCCTCGGCGATTTCCTTCTTGGCCAACGCGAATCTCTTCACCAAGATCAGGGAGCGTGCGAGTACTGGGTCGACAAGCTTCATGGCTCCCAGGGACGGCTTGATGCCCGAAGACTCGTCACCAATGCGGAAGAAGATGGGATTCAGGTTGATGTCAATGATACGGGAATCAATCATCGACCTCGCCACAAACTTGCCGAGTGTCCTGAAGAGCTGCAAGACACGTTCCCCGCTGGCGCTCGAGAACCCGTCCGCACCGTAGGGTCGAGGGAAGAGACCATTGGGCGCAGACACATACTCGTCTGGGTCAGAGTGTGACCCGTCGGCGTCCCGCCACATCTTGAGCTTCTTCGTGGCGAACTCCTTGGACACGGTAGAGTAGAACTCCAGGGTGGGACCGAGCCCGGTGCCGACTTCCTCGAAATATTCAACCTCTAGGATGCTCTGCGAGCTACCGTATAGATCCATGACCTTCAAGGCTGACTCGAGAATCTTGGAACGCGATATGCGCACCTTCTGCCGCTGGAGCCGTCCCAGGAACAGGCGGTCATCGCGGTGGCGACGGGAGTCGTCTTGCGGCTGCGCGTTCTGCCATCGATTCATAGACCGGGCATAGCCGAATGAAGTCGACTGCAGGAACAAGTGCCGTGTCTCGAAGGGGAAGAGGAAGGGATACAGACGAGCCAGATCCTCGCTCCAGCTTGGCAAACAGTTGCTGGCAACGATCAACGGTTCCTCCAATTGTCGGTTGAGCTTGGCAGTGAGCTTGGTATTGACGAATTGTGACAAGGGCTCCATATTCAGCTTGAGGGTAGCCTTGTTCTCCACTATGACATCGTCGATGTTGGCATTGAGGTTGTGCAGGATCCTCAACAGGCGCAGGATGGACGCGGTCGTCGGGTGCTTGGCAAGTGAAGCAGGCGCGTTTCCATCACCGGACTCAGCATCATCGCTGGAAGTCGAAACAAAGGACAGCGTCTCAGCCGGTGGCGGACCCGGGACGCGACGAATCTTGATTTCGTGGGTCTGTGCCCAAACATTGCGGATAGAGAAGTCGCCCGAGCCCATCTTCTGGACAGCGCGGTAGATGGTCGTTTCGTTGCCCACGACCTTGCCCTGGTGGCTGAACTCCAGGTGCCAGTCTTGAGGAACAGACTGGATCGCAGCGGCATAGGACATGGGCCGAGATGAGGACGAGGGAGAGTTCATCAAAGCGTTGGCAAGGAGGCTCGAGCGATACGCCACACTGCCGCCACCACCACCGCTGCCTGAAGACGGTGTGGGGACGCGAGTGCCATCTTCCTTTCGTGCGGTGATCTTGTTGCCGGTCACCTCGAGATTGACAGCGGAGGGGTCTGGCGTAGGGGCATCGTCCATGTCCTCATCGAGGATGGCGTCCAGAGCACTGTGGTCACCCGGGTCTTCATCTTCGTCAATGTGTTTCTCGTCTGCACACTCGAGCGCGTCCTCGAGATCATCCTCCTCCTCAGGCGGGGGACGGCTTGGCTGGGGTGGGTCTGTCGCCACTGCATTACGTCGGCTAGACCGCCGCAACACGACCTTGGCCCCAGCTGCGGACGAGGCAGCTTCCGGGGTACTTGGCGTGTCCGCTGTCGGGTTGGACCGAGCCTTCGCCTTGCGTGAAGATCGAGAGCTCGACGCCGCTGGTGGAGCCGGTGGTGGAACAGCAGCATTTATGGAAGATGGGAGGCGGGAATGGAGACGGCCGGATCCGCCAGGAGTACCTGCACCGAATGGGAATGCTCCTCCTGCCATTGCTGCCAGTGCCCTAGTGAGACTGTCACGGCCTCCTCTCGGGGGTCGAGGACGGTCAGATAGACTGATCCGAGGTCGCAGGTAGTCTTCTAGAGACTTGAAGGTCGCGATCGCATGGATAGAAACCATGATGTTCCTGTACACCCTCGGGATGTCGGAGTCCTCGTCAGCAGTGAGCTTGAGACGAATCTGCTTCGCCAACATCGATGCGGGGTTGCTGCGGTGGCTATCTCCGTGGGAGTTGCTCGAGACGGTGAAAACCTCAAAGTGCTCAGAACGGCTGAGCAGGTCCTGGAGCTTGTGCACCATCATGCTGAAGGGGGTAGCGGGGGAGTCAGCGGTAGCCGTCTTGGGCTTGGACCTGACAGTGTAGCCCATGAACACTTCGATGAAGGCGGTTCGAGCCGCCATTGCGAGATCCTCGTCAGGGTTACTGAATACCTGCTCCAGAATTCGGACGATACCCGACTCGAGCAGCTCTGCACTCGTGGCGCTCTCAAAAAGATCGGAGTCGAAATAGCTCGCCAAGTTGGTGAAGAGCTTCTTGCCGCTCCCGCTCGCAGCGCTGGGAGAGGAGGTGGGGCGGAGGTAGAAGGCCTCGATGTCGTTGGCCAGTTTGGACAGGTCATTCAGGATCTTGATGGCCTTCTTCTTCATGGATTTCGCGTTCTTCTCCGTCTCATGCGTCTCCAAGAACTCCTTCGCCGCCGCGTGAATCCTCGACCGCAGGAGCTGGCTCTCGGTGAACAGTGGAGGTGGGGGCGGGGCGTCAAGAGACATGGTCGAGCCGCCAGAGCTGCCCGGAGACCCTGACATAGCCCGAGCAGGAGCTTCGTGGCCAGTCTCCTCGTCCTCTTCATCTTCGTTATCCTCATCACGCTCGCCATCCGAGAAATGGTGCGATCGCTCATCGTCTTCATCATCTTCGTCAGGTTCGTGAGCATCATCTCCATCTGAAGAATCCTCGGAGGAGGACCGGTCTGCGGACCCAGCCGAGGAGCGACGAGACAAGCGCTGCATCCCGCTGGTGACCGTCTTGGCGTCAGATTCTGTCTCGTTGGCCAGCTTGGCAATCTCCGTGATGACGCCCTCCCTGTAGAGCTGATACTGGTAGATGCTACCGAGCCTGCTCATCAAGAGATCGGTAGCTTCGAGGGCTGCTGCGACCAGGGTGAGATCATCTTTCTGGGAGACAATGGACGCCAAGAAGGATGCATAGGGCACTGGTGCCAAGGCTTCCGTGAGGATGTCGACGCCCAGGTTGTACAGCATCTTAAGCTGAGCCAGGAGGACCTTCTGGCGCACAGTAAGGTTGACCGTGCTGGAGAAGGCATCCGTCAGAGTCGGGAAAAGGATCAACGCGAACCGCCGCACTTCATTCTTGCAGCCTTCTAACAGCTGGATGCGCTTCTCGTCGGAAGTTCTCCGACGCGGCGGCGATGAGCCGGTGCTCGCCTCGCGAGCAGATGGATCGGTGAAGCCGCCCTTGGTCGGGTCGGCTGCGCCGGCCGGAAGCTTGGGTAGGAGCTCACACACGACATTGAGAGCCTCGATGATCTGTTCCCGCGGCCGGTGGATGAGTGCCTGCATGATAAGCACGCTGTCGAGCTTTGACGCGACATCGTCCGTCCCGTCAGGCGGGGAGACGCCCGTCAGGACCTGATACAGTGTCTCCACCACGTTCATCTTCATCAACTCCACAGACAGCCTGGGACTCGCCTTTGCGGTGGATGCCAAGACGCGCAGGAACTGGGTGTGAATGCTGGGTCCGATGAGGTTGGTACTGCCGGGCAGAAGGAGTCGCAGAATGGAGGAGAGGAGATCCTCGCTGACCAGGGCCTCCAACTTGCTGGGGTTGTGACGCCAAGTGTCCACGATGCGGGAGACGCATATTGAGGCCTGCTCCACGACCCGCGGATCATTATTCTTGAGCACGTCTCGTAGAATTCGCATGGCATCCTTGACGACATTGAAGTAGTCGTGTGGCAGGTTACGGCAACAGTTTGCAGCGGTCGTCACGGCGGTGCGCTGGGTGCTCATGGGAAAGAAGTCGAGATACTCCAGACAGGCCGCAAGGCCACCCTCCTTGACAATGGAGGAAGGATACTCGGCGGAGACCTTTTCGAGGGTGCTCAGTGCCTGCTCGGCCAGATCAATGAACTGGATGTCCCGCAACTTCTCACACAGGACGGGTACAGCACCCGCGTAGACGACGTTTGTCACGCTGGAGGGCAGAGCCTCCATCAGGTTGGCCAGGCAGCGGCAGGCCAGCAGCATGGTCTCAGGGTTAGCCTCTGTGAATTCGTCGGGCTTCATCAGGGAGACAAGCTCTCGGACGAAGGAGTCTGTCGAGAAGTGGCCCTGGAGGTTATCCTCATTGGAGATCAGCAGGATCTCGGACAGCTCATTCAGCGCCACCAGATGCAATGTCGGGTCGTCCTTCTGGCGCAGGTTGGTTAGGATATCTCTAAGGCGGGTGTTCATGCCCGACATCATGCCTGTCAAGGCCGCGAGTGTGGAGGACAGGCCACCAGGTGGGCCGAAACCGCCAAACACATCATCGTCACCATCGTCGCCGTCTTCGTCATCCGGATAGCGGCGGTGCGAATCGTCCTCCTGGCCATCACTACCTTCGCCAAGGTAGTCTTCATTGGGTGGAGGGGGTAGGGAGGAAGACGTCTTCTCGTTGTTGTCGGTGCCGCTCATGGGCGTGTCCTCGTCGGGATTGTTGGACTTCCTCTGAGTCCGCCGGGAGGAAGACGTGGAAGCTGCGGCTGCGGGGGGGACGGCGGTGTCAGAGGGTGTGGCCTTGGCCTTGGCTCCGGGCTTGTGAAGCTCACCTGGGGCATTCTTCTTGGTGCGGCTGGACTTCCGACTGGACGAGGCAGAAGGTGCGTTGTCTGGGGGTGGTATGGATGGACCTGCAGCAGACCTGGAAGGAAAGTCAGCCGCTGATGGGGAAGAATCAGGCGTGGAGGGTTTCCTCACTCTGGACTTGACATAGTCGTAGCTTGTTTGCCCTTCCTCTTTCTAAGAGAGTACGCCGGCTGCTGAGGCTGAGATGGGGATGCTGGGATGGGGGCCGGCTGAGGTTGCTCTGACGCCTTTGCTCGCTTAGTACGGCGTCCGGAGGGGTTGTGCTCGGTAGGGTCCTCCAAGTTCCCGTTCTCGCTAGGCTTGCGCTTCTTCGTGGGCGGTTCAGCGGGTGCAGGGGCGGCAGGAGATTCTGGCGGGGGGCCAGGAGATGCACCAGCAACGACACGAGAGAACCTGGCTGCCTGGCGAGCAGAGGAACGGGTGGTCGGCCTGTTAGGAGACATGAGTAAATACCAAGACCAATCTCATCATTCGATGAAGGATGTGCGACTGTCCGTCGAGCAGGCAGCCGTGCTGATGGGAAAACGGAGGCTAGAGAAAGTGTCGTGACGAGGTGGGAAGAGAGAGAAAGAGTGGAAGTGTAGAAGATGGACCAGTGGGGATCAGGGCTGCCAAATGATTGACGTTGTCGTCAGGGTTGATTCTTGAACGGAACGACTAGAAGACGGTCGATGCCCAAGGTGGAGGAGGCTAAGTTGGCAGTGTTGATGCTGGCGGGCAGAAGCTGCTAAGTGGTGCTTGTGTGTTGCAGTAGTCGCCGTTTGGGTGCTGTTGGATAATCTGGTGGAGATTGATGTCCCCCCCCCCAAAAAAAATCCCCAACCCCAGCAGGTCCCTACTGATGACGGAAGGGTCGAGCTCGGGGAGTCACCAGCCTGAGCGGGCACCACCACCAGCCAGAGCGGGCACCACCCACACCAGCCACAAAACCGACTTGATTCAGAACTGCCTGGTCCGGAGTTGAGGCTGAAGGGGGGAGGAGGGCAAACGAGGCTCTCAAAAGTCTCTGCTTCGGGGTGGGATGGCTGCAAGCTGGGAGAGGGAATGAAGGATCTGAGCCGGGTTGAATAGAGGTAGGCCAGGCGTGTGTTTGGGGGGGGTACCAGGCCTGGCCCGGGTGACCTGAAGGTGGCGAGATGTCGACACCGCAGGTGAACGGAACCCAGGGGCGAAGGAGTTGCCGGCAGTGCTGGCAGAGATACCAGATAGGAGGGGATATACACTGATGCGTGCCTGGACGGGCCCGAGGTGCCCCTGCCTCGATATAACAAGAGGGTACGGTACATACAGCAGGTGCAGTCAAGAGGAGGTGTTTAGGGGGGGGGAGGGACGGAGGGGTATGGTGGGGAGCAGAATCATAAAAATGTACCTTGGTGGTCTGTTGGAGTCGGTGGCCGTCGCAGGAGTAGCAGCAGTGGGGAGGAAAGGGGAGGAGGAAGGGGTTCTTCGATCTGCGCCAGGTGCGGCTCTCGTCCTCTTTATCGCCCTCTGAACAGTCGCAGCGCCTGCGTGCGGTCTCTGTTGCGCGTGCGGGTTGGGAACGGAGGAGTAGGAGGTCGCGTTAGAGGATGATGTCGCCTGCGTCGAGTCGGGTATGGACCGGGACCGGGACTGGGACTGGGACGAGTTGGGGGAGGATGAGGACGAGTGCGACGAGGAAGGCGCTGTGCGCTCAGGGCCAAGTTCAACAGCCTGAGCCTGAGCTGATGTGGACGTGGACGTGGACGAGCGCGGGTTCCAGTGGCCGTGTGTGGTACTTCGTTCTGCCATGAGCTACGCCGCCATTGGGAATGGCGACTTGCGGATCTTGTTTGTATCCAGAGATCGATATCGCGATCCGCCTGATGTTTCGTCTTTTGGGGGGGAAGGGGGGGTGGGCTCGAATAGAAGGAGAATGGATGGTCGGCCGGCTGGGGGACTGGTTCAATCGAGATGAGGTTCGGGATTTGATTACTACTACGTGCTCCGTACTACGCAGTACAACACAACCTGCGCACCTCCACAGGGCCGCTCACCAGCGCCAACCCCTCAGTAGAACCCCCCCACCCCCCGGAAGGAGTACAGCGCCTGGCCTTGCCTGCGCCTGGCCTCACGCCTGCGGTGCGGGCGGCTAGGGCTCGCATTCTCTGCAGGTTGCCAATGGGGGGGGGGGGGCTTTCCCGGCCGCCCAGGTACCCAGTAGATGGCAGAGGGTTACCGCGATGGGGACTGCGCTTGACCACTCTGGGTGGATAGATGAGACCAGCGTTCCCGGCGTCGCTCCCTATCACCTATCATGTCATCCTTGTCCGTCTCCCTGACGCAAGCTCGTCGGCCAATGTTCGCCATTTACTATACACGACCTACAACAAACCCGGCAAAGGCTCTGCTGTTTTCATCCTCATGCTCCGTAGCTAGTCTCACAACATCGATGCCATGGCGTCCTCCCACCATCAGCCCCAACCTGCCCATTTCTGCTTGCGCTTGTGTACTATGGTGCGCTCCCCCTCCTCACACAGCGCCACGTATCGCATATTGGAAACGACGGCATGCACCAGCCTCCCCCATGTGGAAACTCTCCCGTCTCGGGAATGGGGCTGGTGGGCAGGCACGGCAGAGAGGCTGGAGCTGGGTTCTGCAGATGCACCATGGAAATAGTCGGCCATCCCGTAGGCAGAATAGCCTCCTACAGTACATAGTACATAGGTGTTCCGGGAATCTACTGTACAAAGGTCGCAGTAGGTAGGGCTGGGCTTTCGATGGTCTATTCTGTCCTCAGCCTTGTGAGCCTTTTGAGTCTGATCTTGTTTCACTTAGACTTCGGTCCGAGATCGGATATCTTCTGGATAAGGGTCCCATTTCCCTTCCCAGCTCGCTGGTTTCGATTCCGCCTTCAGCTTTTCGAATTTCGAAGCGTCATGACCGTTCCCAGAACGAAGCACACAGGCGGTCATGTCCTCGTCAAAGGGCCATGAGTATCATCCGTCAACCTCAACACAATGCCTGGCCACCGCCAAAGCACCTCCCGGTCCCGCATCGTAGGGGGTACGCGGTTTGTGTCGGCCTTAGAATGACGTCGGCTCTCAGGGCCGCGGCTCAACCTCACAGCGGGCGACATGCCGCGGGACAACAACAACACACTTCCTCCGGGCTACAGGTTACAGAGTCCCGACGACATGCAGCCGTAGCCTCGACTTCGACTCCTGCGATCCGTTGCTGTCTCCCCGCCGGCTCACTCGAGACCTGGCCATGAAGATCCGTCGCCTCCCGGGCCTCGCGCCCTCGCCTCGAGGGTCGCGCCCCCTCCTGCCGTCGAGAGGAACCGTCACAACCATCCCTCCCGCGGCACGCCGTCTCGCGGGCTCCCTCTCCCAACGCCCCGACTCGAAATATGTCCAATTCCCCGGCGCCGTCAAGTCCGCCTTCACCACCGCCCTCTCGTTCGAACAGCCCGCCTCGCACGAAGCGATGCCTACCTACCGCGCCGTCGACCAGAACGGCCACGTCGTGGACACCTCCTTCAAGCCCGACCTGTCCGACGACGAGGTCGTCAAGCTCTACCGGGACATGCTCCTGGTGTCCATCATGGACATCATCGTGTTCGACTCCCAGCGCCAGGGCCGCATCAGCTTCTATATGGTATCGGCCGGCGAGGAGGCCGTGACCGTCGGGTCCGCGAGCGCCCTGGCCAAGGAGGATGTCATCTTCTGCCAGTACCGTGAGCAGGGCGTGTTTGCGCAGAGGGGTTTCACCCCGAGGGACTTCATGAACCAGCTGTTTGCCAACAGGAAGGATCCGGGAAAGGGCAGGAACATGCCGGTGCATTATGGGAGCAGGGAGCTGAACATTGTACGTGTGCCAGCCTGCCCATGACAGGACTCCGGGGGGTCCCCCTCCCCCCCTTGGCTGTGTGCACGGTAGAACTGAACTCCCCGGACAGCATACCATCTCGTCCCCCCTGGCGACTCAGGTCCCACACGCCGCCGGCGCCGCATACGCGCTCAAGATGCAGCACCTGCACAACCCCTCCATCCCGCCCCGCGTGGCCGCAGTCTACTTTGGTGAGGGCGCCGCTTCCGAAGGCGACTTCCACGCGGCCCTGAACATCGCCGCGACCAGGTCCTGTCCTGTAGTCTTCATCTGCCGCAACAACGGCTACAGCATCTCCACCCCGGTTCTCGAGCAATACCGCGGCGACGGGATCGCCTCGAGGGGCGTGGGCTACGGCATTGAGACGGTGCGGGTGGACGGAAACGACATATGGGCGATCCGCGAGGCCACCAAACGGGCGAGGGAGATGGCACTGCAGGACGGAGGCAAGCCCGTTCTGATTGAGGCACTGACGTATCGGATTGGTCACCACAGCACGAGTGACGACTCCTTTGCGTACCGCGCGAGGGTGGAGGTCGAGGAGTGGAAGAGGCGGGATAACCCGATCTCGCGTCTGCGAAAGTGGATGGAGGCGAAGGGGATCTGGGACGAGGCGAAGGAGAAGGAGGCCAGAGAGGGGATCAGAAGGGACCTGTTGAAGGCGTTCCAGGAGGCGGAGAAGGAGAAGAAACCGCCCATCAGGACCATGTTTGAAGATGTGTACGAAGAACTCACGCCGGATATCAGGGGCCAGATGGCAGAGCTAAGGGGGCTCATTGAGAGATATCCGGATGAGTACGACGTGAACGATTTTGAAGGCGGGAAAGATAGCTTGAAATAGATGGCTATGATTCTCGTGTGGCTGTTGTTTATAGTTGAGACAATCCCTCCGA
The DNA here is from genome assembly GCA_026119935.1 of Endothia cerciana. Lineage (NCBI taxonomy): Eukaryota > Fungi > Ascomycota > Sordariomycetes > Diaporthales > Cryphonectriaceae > Endothia > Endothia cerciana. The sequence continues at coordinate 657,987 of JALRMH010000006.1, forward strand.
ACTTCCCTTCCCTCTCCTACCGTCGTGATGCCGGACAACACACATAGATTTCCGCCAGGTGAGAGGGCTTCTATTTATCCGTCAGATTTCCCAAGTGAACATTCCCACTTAATTCCATGGGGGACTTGGAAGGCTCCTGGACAAGCGGGAGCCCTTTCAAGTAGAATTACTACCGTGGGTGGATGTATCCAGGAATGGAAATACAGATTGCAGAAGGCTGCGAAGAAAAGATAGAATATACTGCACTATCTGTCCCTGGCCGCCAGAATTCCTACATATAGGAGAGTCAAGCCAAGAATCCGGTGGGCTACCAGTTCGTCCGAGCCGAGACCTTGGGGCGTGCCAAATATGTACAAGTTACAGCAGCCCTTCCAGCCCTCAAAGACCGCAAGCATTGGTGTTAAATAGGTCGCGTTCTGGAAGGCTCGAGAGCAAGTCCGGTAGTAAGAAAGAGGGCAAGTTGAGAGACGGAGTGGTAAATAAATAAAAAAGAAGAAAAAAAAAAGATTACACTGGGTCAGGTACACACACATCTTTATCTCACGTCGGGCCTTGAGGCCCACCAACGAGGTCAATCAATCCTACTGAAGGTCAAGCGCTCCCTGCTACTGATTCGCCTACCTTTCGTTGTCTCTTGCGCCTTCCAGAAATCCACGACGTTTCCGTCCTGACTTACTGAAATCGGGTGGGCCCGCACTCAAAACCATCTTCAGCAAAGTCATCTTCAGCTCACCAGCCGCGAGACAGTGCAACGCGCGACAGACGCCATCTAGAGCCCACCACCACGCTTTCATCCTGTCCGTCCGCACCGAGCCATGCCCGACAACAACCTCGCCATCCTCCTTGCCCTCATCCTCATCGTGCTCGTCATCGCGTTCGCCGCCTACCACGCGCGCAAGTGGATCAAGTCGTTCACGCGTGCGATGGTGCAGGCCAAGGCCGCGCAGCGCGACGCAGCAGGCGAGGCTGGCAACTCGTGAGGAAGCACACGACGTCGCCGTCTGCACAAGGTTTGGTTCGCCAGCCAGCCGCCTCGGCGCCGCGCTCGGCAGCAGGGGTAAACCCCTGTCTCGGTCCGTGGAAATCTCCCAAACGGTCCCAACTTTCATATCCCATCCGTCCATACATCATCATCCTTCACTATTCACCACCAGATTCCACAACGCCCCCTCGCGGTCAGTGGTCCCACGAAGATGGCTGCGACGCGACATATCCTCCGGGCGGGGGCGCGGTGCATACGGTCTGCGCCGCCGCAGAGGGGGGCCATAATACTATGCGCACGGGCATTCTCCACGACGGGCGCGGCGCGAGATGGGGCGGGGGCGACGAGCAGCGGCAGTGATGCGAGGACGCAGGCGGACAGGGCAGGCCGCGAGACTCACTTCGGCTTCCAGACGGTCACCGAGGCGGAGAAGACGCAGCGCGTGGCCGAGGTGTTCAGCAGTGTCGCCGAGACGTACGACCGCATGAACGACCTGATGTCCTTTGGCTGGCACCGCGTGTGGAAGTAAGCCCAGCTACCTCTCTACCTTGGACTTCTCCCCCTTCCCCCCCTACTTCTCGGCTGATGGTACTAAACCCCTCCGCAGGGACCACTATGTTTCCACCCTGAACCCGGGCTCCCACCCGCCTAACACCCCCCCACCGCCCCAACACATCCTCGACATAGCCGGCGGCACCGGTGACATCGCCTTCCGGCACCTGTCCCACGCGCACAACCTCAACGCCAACCCCAACGTCCGCGTCACCATCTCTGACATCAACCCCTCCATGCTCGCCGTCGGCCGCCAGCGCTCCCTCGCCCTCCCCGCCTCGCAGCAGGCCTCCCTCTCCTTCCTCGAGGCCAACGCCGAGGACCTCCGCGCCGCCGGCGTGCCCGACGCCTCCGTCGACCTGTACACCGTCGCCTTCGGCATCCGCAACTTCAGCAACATCCCCCTGGCCCTCTCCGAGGCCTTCCGCGTCCTCAGGCCCGGCGGCGTCCTGGCCGTCCTCGAGTTCTCCAAGGCCGACAGGTACCCGCTCTTCAACGCCGCCTACAAGCGCTGGAGCTTCGGCGCCATCCCCCTCATCGGCCAGCTGGTCGCCGGCGACCGCGACAGCTACCAGTACCTGGTCGAGAGCATCGAGCGCTTCCCCAGCCAGGAGGAGTTCCGCGATATGATCCTCGCCGCCGGCTTCGTCGTCGGCGGGCAGGGCTGGGAGGACCTGACGGGTGGTGTGGCGGCGATACATCGGGGGATGAAGCCCCTGGAAGCATGAGGGGCGGCGCGTTCGGCGTGTATAATGAAGGATAGAGAATTGGGATCACTCCGCCCCCGTTCTACATGTCGTCTCATGCCAGGCGGCTACTTGTCTTGTACCATACGGATGGAGACCATGTCTTCCCGGTCGTAGGACATACAGCCCGTCCTTTGCGAGGCCCCCCCCCCCCCCCGTCTTACGTGATGACCATCTCCCCGACATGGCACCTGTAGACTTGCCTAGATCTTGCTTAAGAGTTCGAAATAGAGATTCATACCACGTCCATTACACTCATGCTAGGCATAGAAAAAGGGCCATCAACACATGCGCCCTACCTAACCCCAGGAGGTCGCTCGTCACTTGATCTTAACCCATCATCACCTCCTGGAAACTATGCTGTAGTATGGCAGTCGGTATAAGCAAATCTCAGATATCAAAACCGCATCAAGTGATATTCTCTTTCCTTTCTCTTTAACCCGGAACCTAGCAAGAAGACGGCCTAACAAAACACATTGCTCAAAGCTACTATGTGATGGGAAGGGGGGGGGGGAGGTACAGATGCGCCTCCCGCCTGCCCCTCGCGCAAACCATCACTCCCCCCGAGCCTGACTCTAAAGTAGTAGAAGAAAGCCTACCCTGATCTAGACTATTGTGGCGGTGGCCTATCTCGTCGGCAAGTCGGAAGTGCAATGTCTCAGTCAAGAGACTGCGCCTTCCATCAGATCATGTCCACCGCCCAAAGGTGTAATATGGCGGGTAGACGAGGGCCCATCAGTATTGCGTGCGGGATATGACCCAACCGCGAGAATTATGTTCTTCAATCCTCACCCATACTCCCAATAGTATGCTGCAACGCCGCAAGACACTTACGACTCAGCAGCAGGCGCTGCAGCCGGTGGCGCAGGCGAGCCATTGCCACCCTCGCCCTTGAGGCCGGCACCGCCACGGCTCCGGCCGCGTCCACCACGCTCACCTCCCCGTCCACGGCCGCCGCGGCCGCCCCGACGGCCAGCTCCCTCACTATCAGATGCTGTGCCACCGGCGCCGCTGCTCTGGTAACCGCTTCCGCGACCGGTACTCGAGGCTGCACCCCGGCTGCTACCCCATGTGCCTGCGTTCCCCGTCCGGGCCGTGAAGTCCCTGCCACGAGGTGTGAACAGCTTGAACAGGGGCTTGGTCCGGTCACCTCCAGTCTTGTGCTCCTCCGACAGTCGCTCCAGCGCGCCGTCTCGGTCCTCTGTCGTCTTGAACTGCACCACCTTGTTGGCCTGACCCCACTTGATCGTCTCCACGATCTTTGGCTGATCCTCCTGCGCGAACAGCTTCCGAAGATCCTCATCTGACACGGACGACGCGTTCATAACGAATAGTCCAATGATGTCGCTAGCCTTCGGTGGCGCTGGGGATGGTGCAGCAGACTCCGGACCGTGGGCGTTGCCATTGGCGCCAGCGGGCCTGTCGTTCTCCTTCGTGTTGGTATCGGGTGCCGGCGTCGCAGGCTTCGCTTGAGCAGGAGCTGGTGATTGCTTGGCCAGCTGTTGAGAAGGCTGCCGCTGAGGCGTGGGGGCTTGGGCGGGAGCGGAGGGTGGTGCGGCAGCAACTGGTGGTGCGCCGCTCGCGGACATCGGTTGCTGCTTTGCGCCACGGTGTGAGAAGTTGAAACCCTGAGCCTTCATCTCCGTACCGATCCGACCATCCTGGACCTCCAGCACCAACCAACCGAATGCAGCATCCGCCAAGTTGAAGTTCCACATGTTCTTGAACGCGCTCTCGTCGACCTGGCCCACGGCAGGTGAGCCACCATGCGTGCCACCGAAAGGATTGCCACCAGCCGCCTGAGAGGGCATCTTCTCCACCACGCTCAGGGCATTCTTCAGCAGACTCTGCTGCGCGTCGTTCTGCTGGATGGCAGGCTCCACCTCCGCCTTGACGGTCTCCCACACATCGTTAAAGGATGCCTTGCTGGCAGCCAACTTTCCACGGTAGTGATCGAGAGTTGGGTTGACGCTGAACTCGTTGTAGGAGCTGCCATACCGGAAGTGCAGGCCGGCAGATATGGAGAAGTCGGCCTTGAGGTTGACGGAGAGCTGGTTCAGGATACCCTCGCGGGCGGGGGAGGCGTGGGTAACAAAGACCCGCGTCTCGGTCGGATCGTACACCCTGTTAGCGGTGTCGACCAGCTCACCCATCTGCAGCAATGTGGTCCACATAGTACCCTGCCCACCCGCGATGGTCGTCCGGCCCTCACCGTTGTCGAACAGCTTGTGCATGACAACTGCCCCACCAAGGCCGAGCAGCCTCAGCTTGACACCGGCCACCTCGAGCAGCATGGACTGCGCCTCGTCGATGATGTGAAGGTTCTTGACCCGATACTCCCTAGAGCGGAACTTCTCCAACACTCGTACATCCTCGCAGGCGCCCCAGACAGTGTACACGGGGATCTCGAGCTCGTAGGTCGCATTGCCCTGGTTTGGGGTGACAAACAGGGGCAGCTCTGAAAGTGGCAGCTGCTCAGGCCTGTACCGCTGCTTGACGGAGCCTGGCCCACCAGCGGCGATTCCCTTCTTCACCTCTTCAGTTATAAGAGGGGAGTACTGGGCCACGTGCTTCAGGGTCCTGTCCAACACGATTATCATCAGCCACATGCCCATATTTCCCTCAGCTCTTATGTTCACTGCCAACTCACTTCTCCGCGATGCGTTCCAGGGAGGACTCGTCGTAGAAACCGAAGTCGCCAGTATGGATGACATAGTTGGCCTGTGCCTTCTTCGCGAGCTCGTTAAAGGATCGCAGATGACCTGTCGAGCCGGGGGGGGGGGGGGCAGGTCAGCAAAAGTCAGGGCAGGTTTGGATGTGGGTATTAGGGGTGGGTACGGAAGCTTACCGCGAACATCAGCGACGCAGAGGATACGGATAGAGCCAGTGTCGATGATGCGGCCCTGGTTGGGAAGGAGAGGAACAGCCCCAGGAGCTGGGACGGCCTGGGGAGGAACACCGCCGTTGGGCATGTAGCCACCGGGGGGGTTGTAGTGGCGAGGAGGTTGCTGCTCATGATGAGGGTGTGAGCCGTTGGCCCTAGTAGTGAGGGGGATGCGCCAGGCGCCCATGTGCTTGTTCACTCCAGACATCTTGACAGGACAGGGGGACGTGCGCAGGACAGGAAAAGGTTGAAGCAGAAGATCAATTCAGATTCGGAGCGGCAACAAGTACGGCGACGAGAGGGTGGGCGGGTTGGATGGGGCAGGTCCAACAGTGACAAGGGTGGGGTAGAGGCAGGAGGAGTATGGAAGAGAGGTGGTGATAAGACTTGCGAAGCTCAAAAAAATTCAGAAGCGGCAGAGGGAGCTCACGTTGGCCATCCTAAGGCTGAAGGGTTCAGACGAGAGAAAGAGACGGCGCTGACTAGGAGGGTGGTGAAGGGGAAGGTGGGTTTGGCGAGTAAGAGGTGGGCTTGGTTGCTGCCAGAAAGAGACAGGTCGAAGCGTCTACCCTCAGCGGCTCAGAGCTTGGGCCTCTTTCAACTCTCGTCGCTTGCGTGGTGCGGTGCGGTGCGTGTCGGCACGGTTGGGACACCTCGTTGACAGTCGTGGGTCGCGAAGAGCCTCGCTGGGCAAGAACTGTGGGGCGAGCCTTTGTCGACGGCGGCCTGCGGTCAGGTAGATGGTCGTCGTCAAATCGAAGCGACAAGGGGAGGCGAGGTGGAGATTGTCTGGGTATCAAGAAGCATTAAAGGTTGGGTGGACGCGATTGATGCCGTCAACGTGTTTTGTCTGACGGGGACGCTTCAGGGTTTGGCGACGGCGATGCAGTCTCTGGGTCGTTCCTTTTCCTCTCGCGTCCAACCTGCCGCAAATCTATGCTAACAGCACAGCTCTGTCCTCACGCCGAGCTCCTCGCGCCTGAACTTTGCCAGCTAGGCACCAAATCTTGCCTGTAGGGGACTAGCGCGTCTCCCGCCGCGCTGGATCTTATCGACCTCCTCATGCACGGACCATTCAGGGTCCACATGAGAGAGCCTCCTGGGAAGGATGGGCTACTACTTATGTATTATATCCTCACAACCGCTCTCGACGTTTGAAAACGGAGGCGTCGTCGATCCACTCACTAATGACAAGCCTTTGGGTGCACATATATATCCACTCTGGAACTTTCATCAGCATGAATAATACACTATCCTTTCTAAATGCTGTCTCTTGAGCCGCCCACTTTCTTTACTACTTCGGCTCCCGAGAGGAGGATAACTAGGTGTGTACGTATCATATAAAAGTATGGAGTAAAGAGAATGTTTTGAAAACTCGGAAGTGGCCTCCTGCTCCTTTTCCATCCCAGCAGCGCAGCTCAGGCCAGCCACATCCACAAACTCCATGCTTATGCAGATATTACTACGTTAGATCAAGATTCCTCCCATCCTCTTCCCCCCCCTCCCCACCCCTTCTGCAGAATACATCCCATGACAGCCTCCTTCTATCGCCAGTCCCCCATGCTGATGCTGGTGTATGCCTCGCGTCGAACCAGGTCACCATTTTCCCTTCTTCTTCTTCTTCTTCTTCTTCTTCTTCTTCTTCTTCTTCTTCTTCTTCTTCTTCTTCTTCTTCTTCTTCTTCTTCTTCTTCTTCACCACATTTCGTCTTCGTCCTGATGTCGTTGAGAGCCATGGCCATCGTAGTAATGCTGCTGCTGCCCGTATGTGTCGTGCCCATATCCAAATCCACCATTCTGTCCGTGTCCATCATACCCCCCGTGCCCCTGCCCCTGGTCGTAGTCGTATGGCTCGCCATTTTCATCGACGTATTCGCCCTCAGAGTCACCGTATTGGTTGGCAGACTGGTATACGCGTTAGGGGGGGGGGGGACTTCGGGTATTAAAAGTTTGAACATAAGAGATGCGGGTTTTGAAAGACACAAGGGATCAGCTGCTAACCCGGTGGTACTCAAAGTTGTACTGGTCGATGCTGTTCTGGGCGGACTGTTGTTGTTGCATCTGCTGCTCCATGTAGGCCTGCTGCGCCTCCTGCTCCTTGCGCCGCCTCTCCTCCTCGAGGCGTTTTTGCTGCGGCGACACCGGCACCTGGAGCTGCGGGTGCATCGCCTGGATCTTGGCCAGGTACGAGTACATGAAGTTGCTGAGCAGGACCTGTGAGAGCAGGTTTCGTTTGGGGTTGGCAAGTTTGATATGCGCCATGCGGTAGATGGCTCGCTCCTCCAGGATCGGAAACCGCGTGTATGGGTAGTCAACGTCGGGCTTGAGCTGTCTCGGCGGTGGTGCTTCGGGAGACGGCGGGCGTAGCTGCTTCCTGCTCGAGGAATCCCTCTCGGATTTCTTCTTGTTTCCGAAGATCGAGCCGAAGAATCCATCCTTGTCCTTCTTGCCATCACTTGATTTGCGGCTGCTCTCTTTCTTTCTTTCCTCCTGGAGCTTATTATCGACACTGTCTCGGTCCAGGAGCAGACTTTCTCTCCCCTTTGTGACGACATTTTCGATCGAGTTTTGGAGCACGTCCAGTCGGGCATTCTCATGCGGCTTCTCGGCGGATTTTGTTGACTTGGACCTCCTTGTCTGTTCATCTCTTTCTCTTTCCCGCTCCTTGTCCTTTTCCTTTTCCTTCTTCTTCTTGTCCTCGCTCTTGAACCATTTCCACCCGCTGCTTGACTTGGTCGACTCACTGTCGCTGTCCCTCTTCTTCCTGTCCGATTCCGCTGTGAAGGTCGGTACCATCGTGAGGTTGTCGGTTCGGTTGGAGCCAAGCCCGGAGATGGCTCCAGGAGAAGTTATGTCGTTCATGGTCTGCGTCGCGGTTCCTGGTACATTATCGAGTGGCGCGGGCGTTATGCCCTGGCGGCCCGGTGGCAGTCGTTTGTTATCTCGAGAATGTGTGCGTTGTTCGGCCTTTTCCTGTGGGCGATGCTGCGGCACTGGCGGGGCCTGCGGCTCCTGGGGTAGCTGAGCTCTAGCCTTTTGTGAAGATGACCTCTCAGGATACTGTCTCGTCGCATCTAACTGCTCGAATTGGGGCGTCTGCTCGAGATAGGGCGCATGCTCGACAGCCTGTGATGGCTCTTCTGGATCTGAAGTACTTCTCCCGTGACTTTGCTGCTCTTGCTGCTGTGACGCAGATTCGAAAGCCTGCTCGGCCGGAGGCTCGCCGGGTGCAGGTGCCTCTCGCGAGAAGCCCTGCTGCCGCCGGACAGACTTCGTCGGCCTCGAAAAATTCTCAGTCGACACCGGTTCGGTCTGCACGCGAGGTATCCCATGCCCAGGAGGTGCGTCAATCTTTGGCATCGGTGGTAAAGGTTCTTCCTGAGTATCAGACAGCTTCTGGGCCATGCGTTTGGAGAAGGCCGAACGGTCGCCGCGCATGCTCCCACCCTTCCGGTACTGCGTTCGCGTCGATCGCCGCAAGCCCATCCCCGGCGCCACGGGCAGAATCACGTCGCTCGAGGCTCCCTCTGAGGCATCCTTCGTTAGTTTTTGTACAGCCTTCGTCGGGTCCTTGACAAGCTCGTCCAGGCTTAGTTCCGGTGTCGCATAGCCGTTGAGTGACTTTTGACGTTCTAATCTTTCCGCACCGTCCACATAGCCCTCGCCCCCACGACCACCCGAGTTGTCGATCTGGCGGGACAATTTAGACTTGGTGCGTCTCAGACCGGACGAATCATTGCGCTGAACTCCCTCGACAGAGAGCATGGATTCTCCAGACCTCCTCTTCATCGATGTGACCCTCCTCTCGAGGAAACTTTTGAATTGCTCCGGAGCCAGCTCAGGGTGCACATTGGCAGGAACCCAGAGTAATCGGGAGGGGTCGGACTCGTCATCGTCGCCCGAGGGCGCTATCGAGGGAATTGGGACTATGCCCTGGAACGGCATCAGGTCGGGGTCACTCCCCACGTCCATTGACATCCGTCTCAAAGCCTGCAGGTTGCTCAACTCCTGGGCAATGTCACTCGGGTTGTCGATGTTGGTCATGGACATGGAACCCTCGGCGGCCTGGAAGTCCCGCAGGGAGGGGGTCGGGGACATGGGCCCCGTGGGCGACAATGACCCGTTCTCGATGGACGGCATCCCTTGCACAGACATCCGCGACGGCAGGGTGTTGGACTTCTTCACGCCGAAAGCTGCGTTGGCATCGTGGGGCGACAAATGGGAGGTGTCCGTTTGCGAGCGTTGTAGGGCGCGTCGGGGATCGTCAGCCTCGCTTGTGTCTCCTATCCGGCTCGGCAGTTGATCTTCCCCATAGGCGAGAAAGCTCAGAGGTCGGCTCTTCCGGTTCTCGCGAGACTCGGTGTCTGATTCATTGTCATCAGAGCCGTATAGTGTGCCTATTGCCTCGGTGACATGGTGGCTAGGGTCTGATATGGATAGCGTGTTGGCGTGACCACGTCGGCTCGCAAAGCTGCCGCCAACATCGCGGGGCCTAGATGAGGTCTAAGAAAGTTGGCAACATGTGTCAGTTGAACTGCACCGGATCCATGTGGAAACGACCATCTCCTTGGGGCACACGGGCCAGGAGCAATGAAGACTGCCGCATAAACTGCGTAGGAGCTGCGTGGTTCCCCGCACCACACCGGCGCCCCTGGGGATGCAACGGCCGCCCTCTCCTAAACAGCAGCGCAAAGAGGCAAGCAAGCATGCAGGGAGAAGAAACACACCATCATCTGGAGTCGAGGAGAGGCCTCGTCCCAAGGCCTTTCCTAAGCCAGCAGTTCCCCCCGGTTGTTCGCCCTCGTCCGGTGATCGGCTGGAGTCAAAAGCTAGAGAAGGATCTGTCGCGTCACGACCATGGGCGGGCTGTCGGCTCAGGGAGGGGAGGAGCGCCGCTGGTGTCGAGCAGAGAAGCAGGAGAATAGCAAGGCGAGACGAGGTAAGGACAGCGTCGACCGGGGTGAGGCGCTTCGGGCGAGTTCGAATTCAGGAGATGAGCGACAGGGTGGATCTCGCGGAACCGTGAGCGTGTCTCCGTCGCATCGGGGCTTAACGACGGTACTATTGTAAGACAATATGGCCAAAGGGTCAGGTTGTTAAGGGGGGGGTGGCTCGAGGCTCTGTGTAGGTGGCACGGGTGGACCAGGCTGCCAGGGTCAGGTTTGACTTCGTCTCTTCCCGTCCAAGAATGTATTGTAGGATTGGGCCGTGAGACTCGAGGAGAGGAGACAACCGAAGAAGTGGGACAGGGCTGATTTTCGAGGTACGACAGGTCAGGATCATGGATGACATGGAAAGGCAGTCGTATCGTATTGTACAATGTGACAGAGTGAGGGCGACGCGTATGTAGGAGATGACAAGAGCGCAAATGCCAACCGCCGGTGGGTGACAGTGTGTTGTCCTAGTCCCGAGGTCGTCGTCGAGTGCCCAGTGTCCCCAGGTGGGATTTAGGCTTGGCTCCAATCGTCCTTCTAGAAGAGGCCTGAGCTAGGCACAACCGGGGGCTGGACTCCACCCCCCATTTTGGTCTGGGACCTAAGGTTGCCTCTCCCGCGCTGTCGTCTTGTTAACCCTGATAGGGGCTCTCCCAATATCGTCATTAGGCGCCCAGGCTGCAAGCCCCCCTAGAAGATTGGGAAGGATCCCCCAGAGAGCTGCATTAGCGCTTAGAAAACCGTCCCACGTTCCCCCTCCCCCAGGCCTTAGACACCTGAGTTCCTCTAGCCTGGCCTTGTTGACAAAAGGGTTTAGAGTTCCCAGGGTGCCCTTCCTTCAAAGCATATCGCGGGTGCTGTACGAAATGGCACGCGGCTCGCGGCTGGAGCGACAGGCTGGACACCCAGTCTCGACCAGTCTCGTGAGTTCTTGATACATTACGAACACTGAGAGCCTGAGCGGTCCACTGTTATCCTGAAGTGGGCCTTGTCGCGTCTCGCTTTCGGGATCAGCCATGCTCGCCCATGCCGGGGCTATTGACACTTCCAAGATTCGGTTCCGGGCGGTTTGATGCCACCAGGACCACCAGCATGAATCACCTCCGATCGTGGCAGTGCGCTGGAGCATCGGATCGCCCTTTCGGTTCCTGTCCAGGCAGGGCGCCGAGCCGAGTGTTCGTGAGGCTTGCAAGTGCAAATTCAAGCTCCACCTCGCCGGAAACTAGGCATTGAACGGGCTTTGGGTTATCGGGAGGAACGGCCAGAGCAACAGAAGTCATTCGAAAGGCAGTTCCTTTGCGTCACCGCGTGTCTCCTGGCTTGTCGCGTTGTATTAGTATGTTGTCCCTCTGACTTCCATGTACACTACACGGAGCGTACCAGTTGAGCCGAAAACGTCACCGCCGTCCCCCCTTCTCGGCCACTCCCAAGACTCAGATCGTCGTCTGGCCGCCCCTGAGAAAAGGTGACAGTGCTCAGTATCACGGCTTCGTGAGGTTCAATGGCTAAATACCAGCCAGGATGAGACATGTCCTTGCTATGTTGTCTTCGCTTTCCGTCAATCTTGCCTACCTACTACTGAATACGTCTTCACTGAATCATTAGGCCCTGCCATTTCTCGTACACATTATCACGATCTGCGACGAGGGTGTGCTACGAGGCAACGGCGACGATATCGTTGGTCCATCCGGCTTGTACTGCTCTTAAGCCAACCCATCACGAATGGGCAAAGGTTGTCGAGATTTGCTAAAGCAACACCTGAAGAAGTTGAATGCTTATTACTTGGCGTTCTTGGGTGCTGAAAAGACCTTCGAGGCGTTTTGTATTCGCACACACCCTCCGCAAAGAGACTTCTTGCAAAGATCTGACAAGCAAGACGGTATTCAAGGGACGTTCCAGATCCCCAGAGCCTTCACCGGTTTGATCAGGTTCGACAGGGGAGATCTGCCCGTTGCAGGGCAGAACGAGTTACTCAACCAGGACAAATCCTCGCCCTGGAAAAGGAAATCGGAGTCGCTGAAGAGCGTACGTACCTCAGGCTGGCAACGTATACGTACGCCAAACTCCTGCATCTTTCCCGTCCCACCGGTACATTCAGTGGGTTAAATCAGTGATCGCAGGCTATTCACAGCGCTGTCACAAGACCGGAGGCAGTCCGAGGGGTTGATTATCGTCACGATTAGCTATGTTTGATCACGGAGACATGAAGTTTATCTCTGCGGTACCGACTATAAGTGCCAGCCACGCCGTGGCTGAACTGAGAGGAAGGCCCCTTTTTCACATTCATTGCGGGGCTGCATCTCTAGGGGCTCAAGTTGCAGTCTTGGAAGGAGATAGCGCTCTGTTGTGTCAGGATCTCTCCCGGACAGCGTGAGGGTGCAACTAATTTGCTGCTCAAGTTATTCTTGCGTGAGGATTATGAGGAGAAGGCTCATCTTCAGGTACATATCTGCCCTTGGTTAAACAAGCAGCCCGTCACGTAATGACGCCAAGCAGGCACTTCCCTTCGAGCCCGTGAGACTGGAACACAGCCGAAGCCATACAGCCAGCCTTACGAGGCGCACATGATCTACGGAGTAATGTAGCATCGCATCCTGCATTTCAGGTCCTCGGGTCCACCTAAATCTAAATCATATTATGTAGGCCTTCCGAACCTCAGGTAACTTGGTCCAGGCATGATATGGTCCCTGGCCCGTGATGGTTCCCTCTGCCTCGCAGGACTCATCGTTATCCTAGGCAGGATTTCACGTCGAGCAAGAAATGGTGACTGTTCCCTTCAAAAGACATTGCAAGGAGAAGTGTGATGGGCAGGTCGGGCCAAATTGTGCGCCATCGTGAGGACAAAGGCTGCGGTCCTTCTTTGACGTCTGGCTACGTGAAGCCAGGTAGGGAGCACGTGGAATGTCGATCTTCGTGGGAACCTGCAGCCGTTCCACAGAAACAACCTTAATAACCTTGGCTTCGTCTCGGCTCAAATCGAGCGAGAATCCGGGACCCCGGATTTTCTGGCCGTTGGGATGATCTCCCCGCACTGTTTGCAGGGATAATCTCCAGCCTCCCACTCCGCCTTCACTGGTCCCAGCGACCTCGACATTGGCAGTAACTGCAGTCACTTAGACGACCTCATGCGGGCCGTGCCCTTTTGCATCATGGATATCTTTCCACTCCGGATAATTTAGGGTTATCTCGGTCCTCACAATGCACCGAACTGCACTGAAGCCCTCGCCGCCGTTTGCCGTCAAATCCCCTACTTATTGGCTTGAGCAAGCGCCTTGAGATGGTCAAGTGGCCGCCATATATGAAGACGGCAACTCCCTTCGTGATGCCAAGACTTGCAAGGCAGCACTTCTGGGTGTCACGTCTTCGAATATGGTATCATTGGATCTGCTCTCTGGCCTGCTGGCCGCGGGGCCTGTCCTTGGGGGCACGTGCTGGCGGAACACCACCTGCAGCACCATCACAGAGGCTGCCTTCTCGGGCGTATGGGACGACAACATCTTCGCCCCTGACTCCCGCCTCGTGTCTCCGCAGTCCCTCCTCTCAGCAGGCAATGGCGAGATCATCTCCTCTTGGAACGGTACCGCCACCCTGGCCAGCAATGGGTCCCAGCTCGTCTTCGACTTCGGCAAGGAAGTTGGCGGCATCGTCCATCTGGGATTCACCGCCTCGGGTAGTGGCCCCGGTGCCATAGGGCTCGCCTTCACCGAGGGGAAGAACTGGATAGGCGAGTGGTCCGACTCGTCGAACGGCGAGTTCGTCGGCCCGGACGGCGCCATCTACGCTAACTTCACTGGGCCGGGCGATGTGAGCTATGTTATGCCTGACGAGCGGCTGCGCGGTGGCTTCCGCTACCTGACGCTGTTCCTGATCGCCGAGTCCGCCCCCGTGGATCTGTCGTCAATCGAGCTCGAGGTCGGCTTTCAGCCCACGTGGCCGAACTTGAAGGCCTACCAGGGGTACTTTCACAGCTCGGATGCCCTGCTGAACTCCATCTGGTACTCGGGCGCTTACACGCTGCAGACGAACGCCGTGCCTGTCAACTTTGGGAGATGGGTCCCCTTCCTACATACTGGTTGGGCGAACAATGGTACACTGGGCCCTGGTGATACCATCATCGTGGATGGCGCGAAGCGTGACAGGGCAGTCTGGCCTGGCGATATGGGTGTGGCCGTACCCTCGACCTTCGTTTCCATTGGGGATCTCGACAGCGTAAAGAATGCCCTCCAAACGATGTACAACAACCAGAACGCCGACGGGTCCTTCCCGGAAGCTGGGCCTCCCCTTCTTCAGCAGGATAGCGACACCTACCATATGTGGACCATGATTGGAACGTATAACTACCTCCTGTTCACCAACGACACGGAATTCCTCTCGGAGAACTACGACGGCTATCTCCGGGCGATGGACTTCATATACGGTAAAGTCCTTGCTCCAGGCCTTCTCAACGTCACAGGCACGCGCGACTGGGCGCGTCTCCAAACAGGCTTCAACATGTCGGAAGCACAGATGATCCTATACCGCACGCTCAACACGGGCGCGTCCCTGGCCAGCTGGCAGGGCGACGAGGCCAAAAGCACCCTCTGGCTGTCCCGCGCGGCCTCCTTGCAGAACGCCACCATGACATACTGCTTCGACTACTCATACGGCGCCTTCAAGGACAACGCGACCGCCACCACTCTATATCCGCAGGACGCAAATAGCATGTCCGTGCTCTTTGGGCTCGTCGGCGCGGACAGTGACACGGCGCAGAGCATCTCCTCCCGCCTGACGGAGAACTGGACGCCCATCGGGCCCAACAGCCCGGAGCTACCGGGAAATATCTCCCCGTTCATCAGCAGCTTCGAGGTACAGGCGCACCTCACAGCGGGCCAGACCGACCGCGCCCTCGAGCTGATCCGGGACAGCTGGGGCTGGTACCTCAACAACCCCAACGGCTCACAGTCGACGGTGGTCGAGGGGTATCTGATCAACGGCACCTTCGGCTACCGCTGGGCGCGCGGGTATGACAACGACTTCAGCTACCCGTCGCACTCGCACGGGTGGTCGTCCGGGCCGACATCTGCGCTGAGCGAGTTCGTCCTGGGGCTGAGCGTCACCGGGAGGCTGGGCAGCACGTGGAGCTTTGCGCCGCAGTTCGGCGACCTCACTTTCGCGGAGGGTGGTTTCAGCACGAGCCTGGGCAAATTCAGCGCTGCGTGGACGAGCGGCGGGGCGAAGGGGTACACCGCGCGTGTGAGCACGCCAACGGGGACAGTGGGGAACCTCACGCTACCAGTGTTGGTGCAGGGGGTGATACCGAGTGTGAGCGTGGATGGGAACAAGGTCCAGACGTCGTGGGCGAGGAAGAACGGGGTCGTCTTTGATACGATCTTGGTGAGTGATATCAAGGGTGGGAATCATAGCATTGTGGTGACTTGAGGAGGACCCCCAGCTTGGCTGGAGAGGGTGGTCATAGTAATGTAGTTGAATATAGTCAAGAAGGCTGTGATCTTATGTCCATCGTCTATTTAGAATGTGTGTCTGTGACTGTGAGTCTTGTCTGTAGTCACGAGTGTCGTACGTGACCATTGTCATGGTATATCCACAGCACTGTCCTGGAGCAAATGCTGCTCGTCTTCCCATCTCTAGCCCGTCTTGCCCTATCTAACACACCCCGTAGCTTCTGTAGTAAGGAACGGCAGATCATCTCAGAGATCAGATCAAATACTGTAGATGTCGCATCGGCATGTGCGGGACACCTACTCAGCGCTCCCCCCCCTCCTTTCTCGCTAGCTCAACCACATCCACCCAGCCCGCCGGCTTCTCCCTCGTCTCACTTCCCAATCCCTCCGCCTCAAGCCCAAACTCCACTAAGTCCTTCTCCCCGGCCCACTCCCCAGTTGCCATCAGTCCGACAGGGACCTTGCCCACGGTCCCCTTCTCTGCGACCCGCAAGCCCTCCCCGTGAAGATTGGGGCTCACATACCCCGCGGGGACGCTGATGCTCGGTAGCCCGCAGAAGTTCGCCAGCCAGACGTACCGCATGCTCTCGATCGTCTTGTCACCATCGCTCAGCCCGTACCTGAGCTCGCCGGCCTTGTTGTGGATGCGCCACCCCGCGCACGCGGTGGTCGGCGTGATAATCAGCATGCCCGGGTGGAGCGACCAGAGGTGCGAGAGGTGCATCAGGAGACAGCGGCGGAGCTTCTGTGCGAGAAGGTAGTCGGTGGCCGGGGTTGTTCTCCCCAGTGCAAGCAAGATGCTGTGGCGTGGTCAGTGTGTTGCTGCTCTCGTCACAGACACGAGAGAGCGAAAAGAGGGGGGGGGGGGGTGTTGACTGGCTTACCGGTTGCCCCACGTCAGGTTGTCATACTTGGGCAGTAGCGTCGACGCGTCCGTCAACACAGTCATGGCGTGCGCATTCTGTCCATCTTTCAGGAAGGGAATCTCGATGTCCACGACCTGGTACCCGCACTCCGCCACGAGCTTGTCCACCATCCCCTGGCACAGCCCCCTCACGGCCGGCGCGCAGTCGTTGAACCACTCCTTGCATATCCCCAGGACCTTTGGTCGGTCGGGACTCGGCTCGAGGATCTTCGCTGCGGGCGGCAGCCGAGGCACGATGGGGGAGGCAAAGGGTGAGGCGGGGTGTGGCTCGGCGATGACCTCGAAGACGGTCGCCAGGGACTCCATGTCGCAGGCCATCGGCCCCAGCACGGCGCACGTGTTGCTGTGGTTCTCGCTCGGCCAGAAGGACACGCGGGCGTGTGTGGGCTTGAGCCCAAAGATGTTGCAATAGCTCGAGGGGATCCTGATGCTTCCGCCGCCGTCGGAGCCCAGCCCGATGGGTATCAGTCCGAGCCCGATGGCACCGCCCGTGCCGGAGGACGAGCCGCCGGTGTAGTAATCCTCGTTGAAGGGATTCCGGGGCGTGCCGTAATTAGGTTGGTTCCCAGTGGTGTCGAGGCCGAACTCATGCATGCTCGTCTTTCCCACGATGACGACGCCGGCATCCTGCAGCTTCTTTACGCACCACGACGTGGTGCTGTCCACCGCGTCCCTGGGCTCCGCTGTATAGTCGTTCACCGACCCAAGGCAGCTTGTATACCCGTCCAGGTCGTACTCATCTTTGATGGCGCACGGGACACCGTCTAAGGGGCCTATAGAGCGACTCTCGCGGTACCGCTGGGTGGATTCCTCTGCGGCCTTGAGAACGAGCTCGACCTTGCTGTCGAAGAAGTACAGATAATGGGGGCCCTTGGGCTCGATATCCCGCCTGATCAGGGGCAGTATCGCCTTTGCGACATCTGTGGGCGTGAGCCCTCCGGTGAGATAGAGATTGCGGTAGGTCGAGGCCGAGTAGTAGCTGGTGAGAGATAGAGACTTTGAGGGTGAGACTGGCGGCGGCACTGAAGCGGTGGTCGACGGCACTTGCGTGGCTCCCCCAGTGCCGTTGCCGTTCAGATTCGATGTGCCGTTGCCATTTCTACCGCCAGGAAACAGAAGCTCGTGGTCTAGAGGAACTACCGTCGGATCGTGTATCGGCTCATAGTCCTCGAGCTCGGTACGCAGCTTGCGCAGAGACGAGAATCCCGCATTTGCCCATACCACCTCCCGGACGGGCCGGAGCAGCTCCATTGCGTAGACGGCAGGCATCAACATCCATCCTCGTATGGCAGGGTTTGCCTTGTGCTCTGGCCTGTAGGGGTGGTCTGGCCTGATGAAAATGTCAGCGTGGGTGTATATTTCCCAGTGCTATGGACCGGCCGGACACTCCGGGAATGATCGCCGCCGTGCCGAGTGTATCTCGAGGGCTACCGTAGACACTCACCCTTTCACGGGCTCTGGGTAGCCCCAGAACGGCCGCTTGTTGTCGAACGCCATGGGTCCTATTCCCTCCGGATCGTCGCCGGGTGGCCTAGTTGTGATCCCTCCCCCGCTCACGTCTTGACGCGCATGAAACGTGGGAAGTGGGAATAAGAGGCTGCCTCCCCTCTCACAGCTGACCTATCGCTGCCAGAGACGCGCTGAACGGGTGAGGCAGGGTCAGGGAGGTGAACTGTATCCCAGCCCTTCAGGTGTTGCCGGCCCGGCGAGAAGCTAGAGGTCAAGGAAGATCCGGTAAATATTGAGTGGCGCGGGTAGCTAGCGGCTCTGAGACAAAGAACGGTAAAGAGGTGGGAATAGCGTCAGCCCGTGGCCGTGTGCAGCCAGGCTCTAGGCTCGGCCCGGCTGGAACACAGATGGTCTTCAGATCTGCTCTCTAAACGGCCAGTATATAGCTGTAGACCGAAAGTGCCGGAACGCATAAACAAGCCTGCCTCGTTTATGCAGTGCTAGCTAAGCCCACGGAGGCGTCCCGGGAAGTTCCCTTGTCGCGGAGGCAGCAGCTGGTTGAGCTGTCGTGGGATGTTTCTAGAATGTCAGCCTCGGATGGTGCTACACGCAGGGACAAAAGCTGGGTCTTTCGACTGGCAAGGCACAGAAAGAAATGGGCCTGTTCGGCTGCAATACGAAGAAGAGATCCCCTATCAAGAACGCAATGTCACCCTACTCTAATAAGCAGGTTGAAAAGTACCGCGGTTCGGGCAACGCTCCATGCTCGGGAAAATAGGCTCAGCAAGAGGTGACTGAGGCACAACGCATGTCCTCCACTTCTCCTCCCAGGCCGTGGTGCGCCCCAGCAAGGGATGTCGTCGGCGACATCTAGAGGCCTAATGCATTTGTGTGGGCCCGGCATGTGCTGCAGCTAATCCGGCTTACTATGTAGGCAAGAGCAGGATTACTTCGGAACCCTCGGCAAGTGGGTGTAAGTCGCCCGCGCCTGTTCCCCGTCGTGCACCAGCTAGAAGCTTGCTACCCAGTGATAACATACTATGGTATGATGATCTGCAGAAGGCGTCCGGGTCCGCGGGGTTCCACTCCGTGTGTGTGTATGGTATGTCAGCGGTATCCGCGGATGGGAAGTTCGACGGCATGGGAAATTACATGTAAGCAGTGCAGTATGCACAGTAATCGAGTGAATGTCTAGGGTCCCTTACATAGACATGTACAATATCGAAGTACGGGCTATCCCCCCTGGTGGTTTGGTTTTGGAGGTGTCCTTTTATTTATTTATTTTATTTCGGGGAGGGGGGGGGGGGTTGGTCGGCTGCTATAAGTCCGCTTTTAAGTCCGGAAGGAAGTTGATTGGCCATCGCAGGCCAACCAAGTAACTTCATCCTCTCTTCGCTGCCAACACAACGACCTTCTTTGGCTGCTCGCTCCAAGTGCTGGACAGATGCAGGGGTACATGGATCCTACAAGACCTAGCCGGTCATCGTCACGACCACAAGAGCCCAGAAAGCAGTCAAGCATTGGTAGGGGTAAGGCGAAGGTGAAATCAGGATGCCGGACGTGTAAGTAAGTGCTTCAGCTTAAGCTTCAGCTTCACCCTTCCTCTTCCGTACTACTTCGCATGATGCTCATTGTATCTACGTTAAGGATCCGAAGGGTCAAGTGTGACGAGGGTTGGCCGTCATGCGCTCGCTGTGTCTCCACCGGTCGCGTATGTGATGGTTACGGAGTCTGGGGAGGCGGAGGCAGAGTGCGCACGAGCAGTCTCCCCGATCGCCTCCGTTCCGATCCGGTCAAGCAAAGTCTCAGACCGGCTACGCCCGCACCAGCAACCCAGGACGAGCAATACTCTCTAGAGTGGTTCCGTTCCCGCACTGCCGTAAAGATCGGGGGGCCTTTCGGCTCGCCCTTCTGGAGCACCCTGGTCTTGCAGGCCGGCCTGCAAGGGCCATGTGTCTTCAACGCCATGTTGGCCTTAAGCTCAGCCCATAGGCGAGTCTGTATCGGCGTCCGTGAGGTAGGCTCCAAGATGGCTCCCGACCTCTTGGAGCAGTTCACCCTGCGCCAGTACAGCAAAGCCATTGCCCACCTTCTCGAGCGGCGTGCTACTTCTCACGAAATAGCATCGATCCGCATCGCCCTTGTCACCTGTCTGCTGTTTGTCTGCCTAGAACTTTTGCGCGGTCGCTATCAGGCGGGTAACATCCATCTGCAAAACGGTGTTAAGATACTCGCCGCGCTCCATAAGGACCCGGAGCATGGAGCCGCGCGATACGAGGATGCACCCGATCACGGTCCAGACAAAGACCATTCGGATGACTGGATCACTGATGCTTTCACGCGTATGAGGTTGCCGGCGGTACATTGTGGTCAGGAGCACTGGCTGCCTCCGGCCGCACGCTCACAGAAGTCCTCAGCTACTTTTCTGTCAATCGCCCAAGCACGACATAGCCTGGACGGCCTCTTCAGCCATGTTCTGCACCTTAACCGGCGAGTACATCGTGGCATTGCCGTTGAAAATTGGGCGAGTTCTGCCTCAAGAGAACAAAGCCCAGTGTACGTTCAGCAACGCGTCAAGGCGGGCCTGGCAGCATGGTTGGGCACGTACGAGGCGTCCAGAGCCAAGCTGGACGTCCAGATGACCGCTGTCTCGAAGGTCGGGTATGAGCTGCTATTCCTTTACTACGTTATGGCGTGCATCATGACAGATACAAGCCTCAGGCCGGGTGACGAGATGGCCTTCGATTCTCAAGGTGACCGTTTCGAGAGCTTGATTGCCCACGCGGACCATGTTCTCAGGGCTATCCGAGCAGTTCATGCAACCGAGGATCCAGTCTACAGATCGGACGCGGAGCTCTGTCTTTTCACTGCCGACATTGGCTGGGCACCACCTCTCTATTACACCGCCATACACTGTCGAATCCACAGAGTAAGGCTCCGGGCCATAGAGCTCATGCGTACCCTTGCAAGCAGAGAAGGCGTTTGGGACTCGACGTTTGCAGCACGTGTGGCTCAAGAGGCCTTACAAGTAGAGGAAGGGGTCTCTGGTCTAGACATCTTGTCAAGAGATCTTCATACTTCGGACGTTAGGTCCCCTGACTTTGACCTTCCCGAAAGGCTGCCAGCATCGCGAAGAGTCCACGACGTCCAGGTCGTCTTGCCAGAAAGCATGGATGAGAAAATTGTCTTCGCCTGCAAACGAAGGAGAGATGATGACAGCTGTGAACAGATAACGAGAGAATTTTATCTCGACTCGCTCCGTGGCATGGCAAAGAACCGGTAGGGGAAAAATGAAACTTGATTAGACAATCCTGTCCAGCTCAGCCCTCGCAATAGTTCTTTAACAAACGCATATCTTCTGAGCGGCGTGTTCTATCAACAAGCCCGTGGCGCAAAGCTTGTCTAAGGTCCTCAAATATGCTGACCTTCCAGCTCCTTCTCGGTCCAATCCCAAACCTCTCTCGCCAGGGCAGCATCAAGCATCAGCCCGCATGGCTCGTACCTCCCAATGGGCTCATAATGCCGACCGCTCATCAGATCCGTCACAGGTGCCGTCGCCGCCCAGAGCTGGTTCTTGACGCCCTCCTCGACCGGCCTCCACAGCTTGGGTGCGACCTCGGTCCGCACCCAGACCATCTGCTCGTCGGCGGGCTCGCGCGCGAACAGCCGCGTCTCGACCTCGCCCGGGTCGACCGAGACGAAGAGGAGCCCCGGGCGGTGCGCCGCGAGCCCCTGTGTGTACAGCAGATTTGCGGTCTTGCTCTGGAGGTAACGCGGGAGGGGGGCGGCGCCCTCGAGGGACTTCAGCGTGTCAAATTGGATCTTCTCGGGCCCGACGTGCTTGAAGGCCGACGAGGCGACGGTGACGACGCGCGCTCCCGGGTGGTGGGAGGCGGTCGTGAGGAGCAGGGGCGTCAGGAGGCGGAGGAGGAGGGCGTGGCCCACGTGGTTGGTGCCCATGTGGATCTCGTAGCCTTCTGCTGTCAACGCGGGCGGGCAGCCCATCACTATCGGCAGCCCATCAGCAAATCGTATCGAAGGGAAGGACAGAATTTTTTTAAGAGTGGGACAACTTCTTGGGTTGTGCCCCGTTCGTCAGGTCCGCGGCCTGTCACTTGTCAAGCTTGAGACCTTGCGGGGGGCCTGGGGGGGGGGGGGGCAGGAACTGCGACTAGGGAAAAGTGGCTTCTCTCACGTCCGGCGTTCAGCATCAAGACATCCAGCCGAGATGACTTGGCGAGCACTGTCTTCGCGGCCTTTTTGATCGAATCGAAAGAACCAAGGTCCAGCTCCAGAGAGGTGACGCCGGCACCCGGCACCTGGCGCATGACATCGGCGACCGCCTCGTGGCCCTTCTCCGGGCTGCGGGCAGTCATCCAGATCATGGCTGGTCTATGCTTAGCCAGCTCCAGCGCGGCCTGCTTCCCCAGCCCGCAATTGGTGCCGGTTATGAGGATGACCTTGCCATCTAGGGAGGGGATGTCGGTGTCGGGGTCAAAGGCTAAACCTGCAGTGGCCATTTTGCGAATTATGAAGGGGCACACGATTTCAAGGCCGTTGAAGGAAGATTTGTGCTGAGGCTAGATTAGAGGGATATAGGAGACAGGGAGATATCACACCCTAATTATACAACAAGCCCTCTCGATACTAGCACGACGGCTCAACATGAAGAATTTCAAACGGGCTTCAGCAAGCCATCCACGTCCTACGCATAGAAGCTAGAACATCTCACCACCACCGTCCTGTGTAAGCGTGAGAGAAGTGGAGCCGTGTCTTTCGACGGGGGCGTGACAGCCAATGATTTCCGAGCGAGCCAATGAGGTCACTCTCTGTTCCTATGGAGGAGGAGGAGGAGGGCCGGGATCTCCAGGATCTCTTCGCTCTTCTAGCTCTGCGCATGCCTTCTTCCCCTACAGACTTCCCTCCGATGAATCCTCCGTGGCTGTGGGTATGCTCCCTGATGTGGACAAGATCAGGCGGGCAGACCGCATATCTGGAGATGAATGCGTGTTTAAACTTGCCTATGAGCTCCAGGGCGGTACGGTCTAATGCGGCTCGGGACCCACCCCAGGGGTAATTATATCTGAGCATCAGGCTGACTCCTCTTGCCCTCCTTTTGGCTACCTATGAGCACTGGAGGTGATAGTATCGCCTTTGTTTCTTCTAAAAAAAATTTGGGTGGGAGGGGGGGGGGAGGTTGAGGGCCCTCCCACCCTCTCATCAAGCGTTTACCTCTTGTGATTGTCACAACCAGTTGTGAAAGCACCATGGGCAGTCTTAAAAGGTCCATATAAGAGAAGTATCATACTGACTTCGCTTTGGGTACATCAGTCTATGAAATTTTAGTGATG
Organism: Endothia cerciana; assembly: GCA_026119935.1. Classification (NCBI taxonomy): domain Eukaryota; kingdom Fungi; phylum Ascomycota; class Sordariomycetes; order Diaporthales; family Cryphonectriaceae; genus Endothia; species Endothia cerciana. Next base: position 681,250 of record JALRMH010000006.1, read on the forward strand.
GCAGAGAGCATAATATCTGTAGATATAATTCTGCATATCAAGAATAGAAGAGGTTCATTATGTCAAAGAGCATCGCTTTTAAGGATATTGGGTGGGGGGGTTGTTCCTCCGTGTCCACTGTGGGCCAAGATTACACACTAAGCGACATGTGTATTAGCGCTGAGCCTCGCGAATCAGTGGGCTTTGGAGGGGCACCAGCTGATTCATTACTTTCATACACATGCATCTCTGCACACAGCCGCACAGCCGCATCACCGCCAATTTTATGAGATATGATATGCAGCAGAGAGAGGGAGCAGAATTTGTAAATAGACGGCGATGATTTACAAACCCGAACCTCCACCCTCCGAAGATATTGTTGCCTATCCTTTCCCTTCTCTCTAACACCGCCAGCCGAGATAGGGAGAGGATGGGAGAATCGTCGCAAGGAAGTGATGACACTGAGGCGCTCACCCAGAGGCTGATCGTGAGTTGACATCACTCCCTTCAATCACTCATCCCGAGGGTTGAGACCTGCAGGCAACTCAAGTCAAGTCTCCTCCTCGATGTCTTCCCACATTTGATCTATCCCATAAATTAGAGACCGTCTTTCTTCCTCTCTCCCTCACGTTGTTTGACCTTGGGAGATTCACCAACACTCACATGAACCAGGATGAATACCGGTCCTTGCTCGACGACACCCTGACCATAGCCATTATTGGTGACTTTGACTTGACAACCCAATTTGACAAGGCTCGAAATATCCTAGAGAGTCTAGCCCAGAATGCAACTGCAGAGGAGGGCTCAGGCTTTAACGCCAGTAGCATCGGTGGTGACGACCAGGAGGTGGCTGGCCGTGCCGATAACCCAGCCAGTCCGGAGTGGCCCAGCGACGCCACCAACTCAAAGTCAGCCTCCGACTCTATCAGGTTCCCCGCCGACATCTCGTTCCAGACAGATTACAGCGATATCCTGTCTGAGAGATTCGCTGCGCTCGAGCTACCTAAGGGTGTAAACGTGTCAGCCCTTGATGAGGATGGCAAGGTGGCCGAGCTGAAGATCATGTTTGAAAATCTGAGCGACATGGATCTCAGGATGGCTCTGAAGAAGGCCAAGGGGGATTTTACCAAGGCCTGCGAGGAGCTGCTGAATATCCAGTACCTCGAAGAGCATGGTCTGCGGCCCAAAGGCATCGAAGGCGCCTTTCGTCTGGATGGCCTCGTAGGCTACAAAGGCAAGTTTGCCAAGCGCGCTTCTTCTGTTCCTCATTCTGCTGTCTTTTCTTTTCCACTCATTTCCTGCTGGCACCCACATTATCAACTCAGGCCACACCCGCGTCACAGAGATTTGCCCTTCGCCATCACCAGCCCAGTTCCCATTGTCTCTCAGGGGTTTCAATCAACACTTGTCTTTCTCAGCCTTCTTCTTACCGATGCGGCGAACTTGTGACGCCCTGATTCTCATTGTTCATACGGCGGCGTCGTTTTGGCTGGGGCAACAGGCTGGGGCAACAGGCTGACCCGGTCTCGCAGGTCGTTCGGAGACGTCCAAGGACAGAGGCAAGAACCGCCTGCACGTCAACTACAGTCTGGCCCCCCCCGATCTGTCTGAGGAAGATGTATCGGTTGCAACTCCGGCTGCGCTCACTTTCACACCGCAAGGCCGTAGGACCTCCCTCCCGCGTATCTCTACTGTTTCCAGTCCAGCACCAAAGACCACATATTCTACGCCCGGCTCTCCCTGTCTCTCACCCACCGACTGGCAGACCGTGCAATCCAAACGAAAGGCGTATACAGACCGGGCCGCAGAGGCGTCCGCCGCTTATGACTCAGCCGCGCAGTCTTTCCAGGCTGCCCAGCAGGCCTATCGTCGCGGGGCCTCTGATAAGAACTTCCGTCCTGTCGCCAGCGTCCTGGCCGAGCGTGCTAGGGAACAGCTCCAGGTCGCCAAGGCTGCGGATATCTTGAAGTACCACGCACTGGTCGACAAGAGCTCCACTGCCGTCCGTATCGATCTCCATGGTGTGCCGGTCGCGGAGGGCGTCCGTATCGCGCTGGAGAGGACCCAGCTGTGGTGGAGCAACCTCGGCGAGGACAGGGCGAGGGAGGCCAGAGAGGAGGGCTTCACCATTGTCACGGGCTTGGGTAAACACAGCGCCGGTGGCGTCTCGAGGTTGCGTCAGGAAGTCGGTGCTGCTCTCAAGCGAGAGGGCTGGCGCGTCAGACTTGAGACTGGCCAGTTTGTGGTGGTCGGAAAGACGTAGACGATCCATCGGATGCATATGAAGCTTTGGAGGGCCGCCACGTTGGACAGGTGCCGTGATAGGGTGGCCGTCTTCTAGTAGCCGGCTATTGGTGGACTGGGTGTGGGATACCGGTCCGAACGACGCGCGAGCACCACCAGTTCGACGAACAGATTTCCATCGTACGGAGCTTTGGCATTCAAGTGTCATGATCTCATGGTGTGGAGGATCTTGAACCGATAGAGATGATCTACCCAATGATGGTATGCACAACTTGACGAGGTCAAGTCACGACGAAAATAATGGTGGATGAGGATGATATGCGGGTATGGAGACGATTTTTCTGTCTTTCCGAGTGGTGGATATTCGATGTTAGTATCCGGTTAGAGAGAAGGAATGGGTTATTTAGGCATGGTGTTCTGGTGTAGCGAAGAGTTGGAAGGATTCCTCAGGCTTCACATTGATCGTTGAGTTTACTTGCGAGCATAGACCTGCAATCAAAGCAACCCCAGGATGTTCACATGCAATATGAGGTCCACCAGTGAAACCGCAGATGAGTGCTATCTCATGTCGCCACAACACCACAAAGCTTCGATTCACTGCGTACCAGACTCTTCGTCTCTGGATATCTGCCCCGGTGGAGACTAACTCGTATGAGCTCTAGGGAGCCCCAGGGCGGGCGGGCAGGTCCAGTGTCGTTCCTCTGGAATCCCTCTCGATACGCCCGAGTCCTGACTGACTTCTTGCTCGCATGAGTCTTCTTTTCTGGTCATCCCAGAACAGAGCCCTGGGGGGGGGGGAACAGTAGTAGCAGTCGAGGGGCCGCGCCTTACCTACTACTAGTCTACAGACAATAGGGAGGAGTCCCTTCGTATGTTGGTGATGTAGACCTCTGAAGTCTAGCTGCGGTACGGCGATATGAAGTACCTGCATGCGTTACAAGCACCAGCCACTCATGCAGACAAGGGCATCGGCCCGTCAGCGGAACGTGAGCGAGGCGAGGCCGGAGATAACGAATGACCTTGGGCCGCACCTGGGTGCTGTGGACAGGCATGTCCCTGACTAGCATGATGGCTTGCATGAATGACGCAAGTAGCTCGTGCCACCCATCACTCATCGTCAGTCACCTGCCACCAGGAACGGAACGGAGCTCTCCTTCGCTTGCGCTCTCTCATTATTACGGCTGGATGATCACACTCACGCATCCCTTTTGACCTTTGTCAACCCTTACAACAGCCGCGGAACGCCTTTTCGCGTCCTTGACTCTCTTGCCGGGAACTCCCTCTCGACACTGGACGGCGAAGGCCATCGGGACGCGCCCATCGCTATCCGTCTACCCCGTATTGCATCCCGTGCGGCATCACGACACTGCGACTCGATCGACAACTCGTTGCGACTTGAATCGACCTAAATCAGACCCAGAGCCGCGGGGCGGCATCACACTCAGTCGAGATGACCAGACTATTTGCCCTGGCATCAGTCGGGGCTTTGTTGTTTGCCGGCCTCTCCCGGGCAGCAGACGAACTGTACACGCCCAAGCACGAGGCAGGCCGCTGCGCCATCCGAGACCACTGCGGCTCCAAGAGCTTCTTTGGCAAACAGCTACCTTGTGTCGACAACGGGAAGGCCGAGGAGCCGGGCGAGGCGCTGAGGAAACAGCTGGTGGATCTGTGCGGCTCCAAATGGAATGACGGTCCGGTGTGCTGTACGCAAGATCAGGTACGATTGTCGCGCTCCCTCGGCATCATCGGCAGGACGAAGAGGTTCGGCGGTTTTTTAACATGCATCATCATGCGCAGGTCGACTCCCTGAAGGACGAACTCTCGACTGCGAACACCATCGTATCATCATGTCCCGCATGCAAGGACAACTTCTACAACCTGTTCTGCACCTTCACGTGCTCCCCCGACCAGTCGCTCTTCATAAACGTCACCAAGACCATGACCAAGAACAACAAAATCCTCACCACAGAACTGGATCAGTTAATATCGGAGGATTATGGCACTGGATTCTATGACAGCTGCAAGAATGTCAAGTTCGGCCCAAGCAACAGCGAGGCCATGAAACTCATCGGCGGTGGCGCAAAGAATCACACCCAGTTCCTCAAGTACCTGGGCGACGAGAAGCTGGTCGGATCGCCCTTCCAGATCAACTTCCCCACGGAGTACGAGGAGAAGGATATGGGACCGCTGCCGATGACTCCGAAGAAGTGCAACGATGACGACCCGAATTACCGATGCGCGTGCGTCGATTGCCCGGACGTGTGCCCCGAGCTGCCCGACGTCAAGGAGAGGGGATCCTGCAAGGTCGGCGTGCTCCCGTGCTTGTCCTTCGCCTCCATCTTCGTCTACAGCATCTTGTTCTTGACGTTGATGGTGTCGATTGTCGGCCACGTCTGGTACAGGAAGCGTGCTGCGCGTCTCCAGGAAGAGAGAACCCTGCTCCAGGGCGGTATCGATGCTAGCGACGACGAGGATGACGAGGGCCGGCTGGTGGCGAATGGAGCCATGCTGGACCGACCAACTCGGGCTTACCGCCTCAACACGTGGTGCGATAGTGCATTCTTCAAGCTCGGCCACCTGGCAGCGCGCTTCCCCGCCATCACGATATGCAGCACTCTTACCCTCGTCATCGTGCTCAGTGCTGGCTGGGTGCGCTTCGAAATCGAGAAGGACCCTGCCCGTCTCTGGGTCTCCCCAAGTTCTGCGGCGGCCCAGGAAAAGGAATTCTTTGATTCCCACTTCGGCCCATTCTATCGCGCGGAGAAGATCTTCCTCGTCAACGATACGTTGTCTTCCGGTCCGGGCCCAGTTCTGAGCCGTGACACCCTACTATGGTGGATGGACGTCGAGAAGAGCATTACACAGCTGGAGAGCCCGACATATAGGATGAGGCTTGACGATGTCTGCCTGAAGCCCACTGGACCCGCGTGTGTCGTCCAGTCCGTCGCGGCGTACTTCGAAAACGAGCCGGCCCTCGTCGGAAAGAATGACTGGCAAGACAAGCTGCGTGCCTGTGCCCAAGCGCCCGCCGAGTGTCGTCCAGCATACGGTCAACCACTTGATCCAGAGATGATCCTTGGCGGCTACTCCGGTATTGGTAACATCGCCGATGCAACAGCAATGACCGTCACTTGGGTGGTGAACAACTTTCCTGAGGGCTCTCCAGAGGTCGCACGGGCTATGGATTGGGAGCAAGTCCTGAAAGCCCGCCTCCTCGACGTGCAGAAGGAGGCTGAGGAAAGGGGCTTGAGGTTGTCGTTCTCGACCGAAATCAGCCTGGAAGAGGAGCTCAACAAGTCGACCAACACTGATGCCAAGATCATAGTCATCAGCTACGTTATCATGTTCTTATACGCTTCCATCGCTCTTGGCTCCACGACACTCTCTCTCCGAGACATGCTCAGAAACCCTGCTGTCTCGATTGTCGAGTCCAAGTTCTCGCTCGGTGTTGCTGGCATTGTCATCGTCCTCATGTCCATCAGCGCGTCTATCGGCCTTTTCTCCTGGGCGAACTTAAGGGCTACACTCATCATCGTCGACGTCATACCATTCATTGTGCTCGCCGTTGGTGTAGACAACATCTTCCTCATCGTCCACGAGTTCGAGCGGGTGAACGTCCGGAATCCCGATGACGATGTCGAATTGCGAGTTGCGAAGGCTCTCGGTCGCATGGGCCCGTCCATCCTGCTGTCTGCGATCACGGAGACGGTGTCGTTCACGCTGGGCGCTTTTGTCGGCATGCCTGCGGTCCGAAACTTCGCCATCTACGCAGCCGGTGCTGTCTTCATCAACGCCGTCTTGCAGGTCACCCTTTTCATCTCGCTATTGTCATTCAACCAGAAGCGAGTCGAAGATTCAAGGATGGATTGCATGCCCTGTATCCAGATCAAGGCGGCCCGGGTTCACCTAAACGGTAGCAACGGAACTTTGGGTGCTCGGCTGTACGAGGTTCCGGAGGAGGGCTTCGTACAGCGATTCATCATTAAACATTATGCGCCAACTCTGCTTGGAAGAAAGGTCAAGGTCGCAGTTGTCGCCATCTTTCTCGGCCTCTTCGCTGCAGGCGTGGCACTCATCCCTGAGGTCAAGCTGGGGTTGGATCAGCGAGTAGCTATCCCGGACGACTCGTACCTCATTCCGTATTTTAACGATCTCTACGATTACTTCGACTCTGGTCCACCGGTCTACTTCGTCACCAAGGACGTCAACGCCACCAAAAGGAAGAATCAGCAGAAAATCTGCGCCAGGTTCACCACTTGCGAATCATTGTCGCTGACGAATATCCTCGAGCAAGAGCGCAAGCGGACTGAGGTGTCCTACATCTCATCACCGGCCGCCAGCTGGATCGATGATTTCTTCCTCTGGTTGAACCCGCAGTTCGAGGAGTGCTGTGTCGAGAAGGGATCTGCCTGCTTTGAAGGCAGGGACCCGGCCTGGAATATTACAATGTCGGGCATGCCAGAAGGAGAGGAGTTCGTGCATTATCTTCAGAAGTTCCTGTCTTCTCCGACAACCGATGACTGCCCATTGGGTGGTCAGGCGTCCTACGGATCGGCTGTCGTAATCGATGAGGATAAGGAGAATATCCCGGCGAGTCACTTCCGCACAATGCACTCTCCTCTGCGCAGCCAGGACGACTTCATCAACGCCTATACCTCTGCCCGCCGCATCGCCGCCGACGTCAGCTCCAAGACGGGGGCCGAGGTCTTCCCATATAGTGTCTTCTACATATTCTTTGATCAGTATGTCTCGATTGTTGGATTGACAGCAGCTCTTCTCTGCGCGGCCGTCGGCATCATCTTCGTCATCTCATCTATCCTCCTCGGGTCAGTCCTTACTGGTGCTGCGGTCGCCATTACTGTAGTCATGGCGATTGTGGATATCATCGGGGCCATGGCTGTCTTTGATGTCAGTCTGAACGCCGTCTCGCTGGTCAATTTGATCATTTGCGTGGGCATTGCGGTTGAGTTCTGTGCACACATTGCCCGGGCTTTCATGTTCCCGTCTCGCACATTCATGGAGCGTGCTAAGAACCGCTTCCGAGGGCGCGACGCCCGCGCGTGGACCGCCCTCGTCAATGTCGGTGGCTCCGTCTTCTCCGGCATTACTGTCACCAAGCTGCTCGGCGTCTTCGTTCTAGCCTTCACCCGCAGCAAGATCTTCGAGATCTACTACTTCCGCATCTGGGTTGCGCTTGTCGTCTTCGCCGCGACACATGCACTAGTCTTCCTGCCCGTGGTGCTTAGCTTCATGGGCGGAGATGGTTACGTCGATCCCGAATCGGAAGGAGGTCTGGAGGAGGACCTAGCCAGTCGCCGTTTCAGGGCGATTCGCGACCAAGATGATGACTATTCTGACGAGGACTAGGAAGGTGTTCATCAGAATGTTGGCATTGCTCCGGGCGAGGATTCAAGCCTGTCATGGCGTGATGTCAGAAACCAGTATGATGATCGAGGAGCTGAATCGCCGGCGACGGTCATGATGCCGAATGATGAGGCTGATCCTGATGCGGGCGATGGAGCCGAGAGTGAGGGCTAGGAAGGCCGGCCGGCCGGCCGGCCGGCCGGAACTTTGCCGGCAGATCTTGATGCCATTTCCGATCCCTTGTCTCTCCTACTGCTGGGATGCTCAAGGTCTTTGGATCGCATATAGTCACCGAGAGAATCAAAGGCTTGTGTGGAATGGCTGAGGAGTCCCCCACAAGCAAGGTCGTTTCACCGCAGTAAAAACACAGCATCCGGCCTATCAGTGCAGTGGGCCCTCCCAACCAACATATGGAGATACCGGGGAAGAAAAGCAAGGGCAAGGAATCTGCGACCCACCCGCCACCATCAAGCGTGAGGACGCCAGCAGCGGATTTAGTTCGAGGTGGGGATGGGACTTTCATGCGTGTCGAGCATACCAGCCTGCGCGCGATTAAGGGCAACGACCTGGCGATGGCATTTGACTCACGAACAAGGGCAGCAAGATAAGGCCATGGCATAGGCTCGCAGTTCTGCCATACATAGCGTCATTTTGATTTTGTCAATACAAGATCAGGAATAGACATACAGCGAGATTTTGACCTATATACTTTCTGTATGCCATGTTTTTTCTTGGTCGGCACCGTCTCTTGAATGTGTGAGCAACAGCTCTCAAGCTGTCTTCATCCGCTTCTCGTCCGGTGGGGACACCAGAAAGCCTCAGGAACAGGTGGGTCAAGAAGAGACTTCCCCATCTGGTTGACTCTTCTTTGGTTGCCGTGGTTGGACTTGCGGAATTTCCGAAAGTCACTCCCCGCATCCCGAAGATGATCGTCACAACCGACCCTTGGTGTTGCAGCAAGCCTTTCGGAATGTGGGGATCAAGCAGCAGCTTGCACCGGGACATCTTGATCGTTACGCCTGTGTAACATCACAACCAGATGCCCGTTGTGTTAAATAGAGTCTTTGGGACAATAGAAATGTCTTTGGAACCAAGGAAGAGCGAGTTCGAGAGCCCAGATGAAAGTGGAGCGGTCTAGCCCTTTGCTACTTGGCCGGATTGTTGAGCTCATCTGATCCCGACGCCCTAATCAAAGAGCTCACATTGAAGACCTTGGTCCCTCGAAGCCAGCAGCACATCACGACTACACGGATATCCCTTTCAACAGGTGACAATGGCCTCCTCACAAGACGCCCCCGCCAGCGGCGCCTTCACGCCTTCCCCAGACCTCCCTATCCAGTGGCGGGACTCCACGCCTCATGATGTCTTCCTCTCGTCGTGCTGGTCCCACACGCACAACCACCGGCGCGCGGCGGAGACCCGCGTCCCCCGCGCCGTGGTGCACGCCACCTCTCCCTCGCACGTCACCGAGGCCGTCAAGCTCGCCGGGGCCCTCGGCTGCCGCGTGAGCGTCCGCTCGGGCGGACACTCGTGGGCCGGATGGAGCGTGCGGGACGACGCCATCCTGGTCGACCTGGGCGCCCTGCCCGGTGGGAAACACTCCTCCTCCGCCGCGGCGCCTGCGGGCCCGGAGAGCAGCACATCGCCCAGGGGCCTGGAGTACGACGCCCGCACCAAGATCGTGTCCGCTCCGCCGTCCGCGACGGGCCGCATGGTCAACAGCCTCCTGGCGCCCCACGGGAGGATGTTCGCCGGCGGCCACTGCCCGGATGTCGGGCTGGGCGGGTTCCTGCTGCAGGGCGGCATGGGTTGGAACTGCAAGAACTGGGGTTGGGCCTGTGAGAGCATCGTCGGGCTAGACGCGGTCACCGCGGAGGGGAGGGAGGTGTATGCGTCCAAGGGGGAGAACGCAGATCTGTTCTGGGCGGCCAGGGGGGCCGGGCCTGGTGAGTCCTCTTGATGATCTGGTTTCCGGGGCGCAATTGGGGCCCGTTGGGAGAGACTAACGAGAGGACAGGGTTCCCGGCCATCGTCACGAGGTTCTATCTCATGACGAGGCCACTGCCGCAGTTGTTCCAGAGTATCTATTTTTGGCCGAGTTCCGAGTACCGCAAGGTGCTTCAGTGGGTCATTGATGTAGGTCGCCCTCTGCCCCCCAGGCCGGATTTCATCTCTGACCTGGCAAGATCTGTCCCGGCGCGGATCCCGACACGGAGATAGTCTGCCTGGGCCAATACATTCCCGGGTACGACGAGCCCGTTGTCTTCGCCAACTTCCTCGCCTTCAAGCTCGACCAGGCCGAGGGCGAGGCCGCACTCCGCCCGCTGCACGACCACCCGGGCCGGCCGCCCAACGCGCTCAAGGAGAGCTTCTTCGCGCGGCCAACCTCCCTGCCCGGGCAATACGCCCCGCAGGAGGCCGCCAACCCTTCCGGCCACAGGTACTGCTCCGAGAACGCATACATCCGCAACGACGAGGGCGACGTCCCCTCCGTGCTGGAGAGGGCCTTCACCACCATCCCCAACCGCAAGACCTTCGCCCTGTACTTCAGCATGACGCCCACCTCGCGGCGGGGCCACTACACCGCCGGTGTGGACGACGTGGGGGGCATGGCGCTGTCGATGCAGAGCGACCACTACTTCGCGCTGTACTCGATATGGGAAGACGAGAGGGACGACGACAGGCTTGTGGGGTGGACGCAAGATATCATGAGGGGGGTGGAGAGGCACGCGGAGGGGAGCTATCTGGGCGATGCGGACTTCCAGCTGCGGAGGACAAAGTTCTGGCGCGACCAGAACGCGAAGAGGTTGATGGAGATCAGGAGGAAGTGGGATCCGGAGTCGAGGATCTGCGGGTATCTGGACGAGGGGGATCGGAGCGGTGCTGAGGGTTTGAAGAACGAGTTTGAATGGAAGTGAGAGGGCATCAGGTCCGCAGGCAGGGGAGAGCTTTCCAGGGCAATCTTCGGAAGCCCATACATGAATAGATGACCTTGATCACCTTGAATGAAATCATTGACGAACCAGCCCTGATGGCGAGTAGAATAGTGTTATACGGAGGGCGTGAACCCAGCATAGCACACGCGGGTTAAGCGCCCTGGCGGGTCCAGACACCTCAGCCGAGATGAGCTGGCATCACTATCACTGTGATGACCAGAACGAACGTGCATAGAGCTGAAGGGGCTTGGCTGCCAACGCCTTAGGCAGCAAGGCAGCACGATCTATATAAAGAAGGGACAGGAGACGACCAGAGACGGAAGAACGGGAGGATCCTCAAGCACTCCCTAGACTCCCTTAGCAATTATCGTTGAATTGAAGCAGACCCTTCCAAGCCCCTCACACTGAGCCCTTGTAACAAATAGTCTGCAGCCATTCCGGACGTTAAATGGATATACCTATAGCTCTGACTGCTCCTCTTCATAGCTTTGCTTTCTGATAATGCATCTCTGACTCGAGCCATATCATGGACTCCACTCCCTCCTTTCTCTGGATGTCTTGCGTATCTTCTCCCCAACTTACTTTTTTCTGCGGTCTATCTCGCAGACTGCCAGTGCTGTATTCATCGGGTCAACTTCAACGATTATATTTGGTGCCAGTCAAAGTGTTTCAGGGAAAATTATGTATTCACTCTCTATATATTTTTCAGTATACTTTGTTCTCTACCACCTGTTGAACCACATGTGCCATATCTGATAGCACCTACTTTTGAGCCAGGACCTTTCAGCGTGACCAGCCTCTGCCATAGGCGTGCCCAGTACTTAGGTTTAAGCCCAGCCCACTATTATTTACTACATACTATTGCTGGCGCGGTCAACCCGCACTGCTACACCCTTTATTATAAGCGTACTTGACGCTGTAGCAACTGAATTCAATGAGCTGCCCGCACTATAGGGAAGCGGCCATGCCGATGATGCCTCGTAAAACGAGGTCATAGAGCTTTCATAGCTACAGCTCAGAAAAACTAAGCGGGCTAAATACATTTCAGGGGCTTCATTGCAGAGACAGGCTCGTATCGGTCAACTCAATAAAGAAACCTCCCAGTGCAACAACAAGTACCACCATACAGGATAACCGCTTGTAGAGACCTAAGCGAGCCAATGTCTTCCCCCACAGCGATAAAAGCTGATATAACGACCCCGGGACGTGGCGGGTGAGTAAGAAGCACAGCAATGCGGAATTGCTAATTCAGCAATAGTACCTACTAGAATACATAATAACCCTGGAACTAGCAATAAGTGCTGCTTTCTCCTATGGTAAAGCTAGCTACACCCAAGGTTCTGTCTCGCTTTGTGGACAGTGAATACTGGGTTCTCCGTCAGAACTATGAGATAATACATGATAGTTGTATAAGCTAATCACATCTACCTGCCTGTAGCCTCAAAAGAGCCCTTTCATAGCCGTTGTGGGACTCTGAGGGTCGGGCGGGATAAATCTGGGTTAACTATCCCCCGACGTCAACCAACATGTCTTCGCCCGCAACGTTTATCCGCGGACCCAGCCTTGGCCGTCGTGGCGCAATTTCGCGATATCTTCTTTTTCTTGCTTCCTGCGAAGAAGCCTTCCCTGTCTTGACGGATCCATCTTGGGGGTAGCGCATTTAGTTGCTCTGATGCGGCCGACCACCAAAAGGAAGCGGGTTTTTGTCCCGAGCCGAACAAGCGCTTCACAGTCTTGACCGCTTTCAGGTGAATGCCGCAAGAATACGTATGCTGATAGGAACTCGGGTTAACTGATTGTCTCAGCGCCCTGCCAACGTCTGCGGATGCTCAGGGCGGGAAGATACATTATGCTCCTCTACGATCCCACCTCGCGAATTGTTGCCGTTGCCAGATCTGCCGGAACAATCCTGCTAATAGATGTAATTCTCGTTCGCTTCAATTCTCGCGTACATGCGAAAGCGGCCCAAGCCTGGCTGGCTGGCTGTCTCAATAGCATTGTCTGTTTCGAAGCCCGCATTTACCGGGTCTATTGTCTCCCGTGATAGTCCCGCTGTCGTTAACCGCATCCCCACGTCCAACCCCGAATTGGACGGTAGCTGGGAGTATGGGGCTCCAGGATTCCAAAAGGGGGCCTGTCCTTGTCCTTGTCCCAGATGACGTTGGATTCCCCGACAGTCTGGATCGTAATAACGTTCCCACGATCTCGACCCTTAGCGAGGCTCCCATATGCCGACCTCCACGCGGGCTTGTCATTCTAGTAATGAATGTTGTGCGCTACTATGAGTGTGAGCCTCTTTCCGTTGCGGAAAATCAATAGACGATACAGATCACCCATGCGCGTTAATTTTATCCCAGGTTCTGCAGCCTACATTCGCGTCTTTTCCGTGACTTGTCCGAGACTCGTTGCCATCGTTTATAATAGATCGCATCCGCGTGCCGTTGACCCAGCCTTGCAGAAGGCTGGAAGAACTATTTTGGGATCTGTCGGCCTCTCAAATGTACTAGCGGATAATCTCCTGGATATCGTGTTGATCTTTTGATCTGTCGAGTTACGCTTTTGGCCTCTTCTCGCCTTCAACATCAAAACACGTGTATGACCTCGCACCAACCGTCTGTTGATCTGGCTCACCTCACCCCCCCCCCCCACCCCCCACACCTTTATATACACTGTTGTCCCTCGTTCGTACGAAATAGCCGCCCGATTTCCTCGTCGGCAAAGACAAGATGCACGGGGTCACAGAAGAGATATTGCAGATAGTGTTACAGCACTGGTTCACCGCAGCCACCGTGATACTCGTCACTTGGCTGGTGAGGAATCGGTATCGCCATGGACTGAACAAATACCCTGGCCCTTTCCTGGCGTCATTGACGGACTGGTGGCGGTTTGTCGACGTCTGGCACCGGAGGCCAGAAGTAACACACATCAAGCTGCATGAGAAGTACGGAGACGTGGTACGGCTCGGGCCCAATACGCTCTCGTTCGCAGATCCGGTGGCTCTGAAGGCGATCTACGGTCTGAACAAGGGTTTCGTCAAGGTGAGTATCTCCTCCCAGGGTATCTATCCAGGGGCAATATTGGCTGACCCGATGCGGTGGTGACACCAGTCCGACTTCTACGTCGTTCAACAATCTGTCGTCAAGGGACACTCGCTCCAAAGCCTGTTCAGCACGGTCGACAATGACTTCCACCAGCAGTTTCGCCGCTCTGTGAACTCGGCCTTTGCCATGTCGGCACTGGTGCAGTACGAGCCGTTCGTGGACAACACCACCAAGCTCTTTCTCGAGAAGACGCGGGAGCTGTTCGTAAACAACCCGCAAGGCTGCGACTTCACCCGCTGGCTGCAGTTCTACGCCTTCGACGTCATCGGCGAGATCACCTACAGCAAGCGCCACGGCTTCGTGGAAAGGAACGAGGACATCGACGGTATCGTCGCGTACCTGACATGGCTCTTCAACTATGTCGCTCCTGTAAGCCCGCCGCCGCCTCTCACATATTATCACTGGATAAGGCTCTAGCTTTTGCTGACAAACCCCCAGGTCGGTCAGATCCCCATCCTCGACAAAATCTTCCTCAAGAACCCCATCTACCTAAGGCTCTCCGAATGGGGCATTGTGGACGCGACCTTCCCCGTCGCCAAGTTCGCCCGCGCACGCATGGCCGAGCGCCTCCCCGACCTCGAGAATGAGGACAAGGGTACTATCCTGCCCACCTCCGCCCCCAAGGAGAAGCCCACGCTGGACCTGCTCTCCAAGTTCCTCGCCGCACAGGAGTCCCGGCCCGGGTTCATGACCGACACGCTCGTGCAGACGATGGCCGTGTCGATGGCGTTTGCTGGTAGCGAGACCACAGCCATCAGCCTCGGGGCCGTGTTCTACTACCTGCTCCGCAGCCCGGCCGCCATGCAGCGGCTCCAGGCGGAGGTCGACGAGGCCGGGGAGAGGGGCCTGTTTCAGGATAACGAGACCGGCCTCGTCACCTGGCACGAGAGCCAGAGGCTTGACTACCTGGATGCGGTCGTGAAGGAGGCCTTCCGCATGCATCCAGCCCCCGGCCTGCCGCTTGAGCGCATCGTCCCGCCGCAGGGCGCAGAGATCGCCGGACACTTCGTCGCCGGTGGGACGATCGTGGGATGTTCTGCGTGGGTGATCCACCGCAACAAGGAGATCTTTGGGGAGGATGCCGACGTGTTCCGCCCTGAGAGGTGGCTGGTTGATGAGACGAAGGACAAGGAGACCGAGGAGGCGCGGATCAAGGAGATGACGGGTACTATGCTGCAGTTTGGTATGGGGAGCCGGACGTGTATCGGAAAGAACATCAGTTTGATGGAGATCTACAAACTGGTGCCGAGCTTGCTGAGGAGGTTTGAGGTGAGTTTGCCCTCCCTGTCAATCTCATACGCTGACTGAGCCTCAATATGCTAACTCGCAATCCTCTCACAGCTCGACTTCCAGGATCCGAATCGGGATTGGAAGATCTGCAACTCATGGTTTGTCAAGCAAACGGACTTCTGGACAAGGTTCTCACTACGAGATATACGGCAGCCTAAGACCGAGGCATTGACGGAGAAATAGATAAGCGCCAGATGGAGTTGAGGCACTCAAGAAGGTGATCACATTTCTAGCCAACAGGTTGAGCGTATTTATGATCCATAACTCCGTTATGCACCAGAGGCGTTCAGATTGCGCTGTATCCAGGTTGTGAAGAAGGACGACAACCGTATGGTAGACAGGTTCCGAGTTTCCACCAAAAGGAAAAGTCCTATATTTCTTACCCTTCCAGGGTTATCAAAAACGAGCGAATATGGAAGCGCGTGTGGCGTCGCATCGCGCATATTTTCATCTCTGCCTGCTCCTCCTCCTCCTCACGGCCGAGGGTCTACGGAGATACGTCTGAGGCATGTGCGGCGTAGGCGTAATGTTGATTCCAACCTCAACAAAACCGACTCACAGTTGAACATGTTTATGTATGAATCAATCCGTCAATTCATTGTTGAAACTCACCTTGACTCCCTGCTGCACCATTAACCACTCAGAAATGGACCTCACACCACTGGGGAACAACAAATCTCCTTCCCGAGCCCTCGGCGGCTGCAACACCGCCGTCCAGCTCGCGGCCCTCGCTGCCGGGCCCCGCCAGGTCCTGGCGGCGCCTCATTCCGGAGGGCCTACCGGGCGGCCCTGGAGTCCCTCCCGCCCCGGCTCCCTCTACGGCGTGATGTCCCCCATCCAGGGCCTGCAGGATGCCGGGCTGATGCGCTCGGTGCGGGACCTGCGGCGCGAGCTGGGCGACCCGGCCGTGTTTGGGGCGGTGGCGGGGAGGCTGTACCTGTTCTCGGGCGGCGACCGCATTGTAAGATGTCTGTCACACGTGAAGACCCTGCCACGCCTCTCCGGGGATGCAGGACGGAGATTAAAAAGGTCTGATTTGTTGGACATAGCCCGCTACTCGCAGGGTTTGGTTGAAATATATACTCAGGAAGTGAAGCCAGCCCGTAGTCCAAGATCTCATCTCTCACGGCCACATGGCAAACATCGCTCACCAATGGGTATCT